>SJYO01046538.1:28407374-29007374 GCA_006410555.1 Capra ibex | reverse complement strand
AATTGTCGTAATATTTCGTTAATGTCAGGTTATTTTTTAAGCATGGAACTTAGAATACCCGAATATCTCCCCGACTTTCACTTTCACTTCAGTACAGACTGAGACACGTTAGGGTACCTGACATCGGTGGACAGAGGAGACAGGTACCTTAAAAGGTCCGTTCTCATGACCTCACTCCCGACCCTTTGACATTTTGTGTGTGTCTCTTTTGATTCATGTCAAAAAAATTTGTATTAATTAAATAGTCGAGGTCCCTTTTTATTACTCACTTATTCTTTCCTTTGTATTATTATTATCCGAAGAGCCGAGTTGTCACTGATAAGGTTTCAGTCTTTGACGTCTGCTCCCTCTTGACATCACACTGTTTGACCTTCCAGTCTCCTTCCTATTTCCTACACTCTCTTGAGAAATGGTGTTATCCTTCACTTATCTCCATCGTAAGATAAACCTTACTCCTTAATTTATGGTTTTTCTTACTCCTTTATACAAATTTTATCGGGACTTTCTTATCCTGTACCGTTGCTACCGGTAAGTCCATGGTACCATTTACTGACTCACCCACTCTGTCTGAGTTCCCCTCGTCACCGCCGACGACCCCAGGGTCTCGTGGTCGAAGGTACTCCTCGGAGTCCCAATCCCCAGGTGGCACTCCAATCGTGGTGACCTTTGTTACCCTCCTTCTCTTCTCGACGGGGGACTCGTAAGATTGGGTCTCTGGGACTTGTACCTAGAAGGGGTAGGGTCCTTCCAAGAACCGGACAGACCTTATCCCGGGACGTCCCGTTGGATTAAGATTTTTAACTACCCCTTCTGAATGGAAAAACTGGAGGTGGTGCAACCGAACTGTGATGGTGCGAAGGATATATAAGTGTGTTTTTTTCTAATGTAAAACCCAACTTTAGTATGAAAGATTTTGTCTTTCAGTACTGTTTTAGTTATAAACTTCTGTGGATTGACTGTGTATTTACTTCGCTATTTATAAAGACAACACGATACTATAATTTGTCTAATTTTCCTAACACGGGTTCTTGTTGGTCTTCTTGCTCTCTCTTCCGCATGTCCGACGGGTACGTTCCCACTTCGCATTCCCTCTAGGCTATAACAGACTCGACGTCGACTACAAAGTTTCTGTTCGGTTCGTCACTCATGAGACTACCGACGGGGTGTCCATAGTTACGACCGACCGTGCGAAGGTGAGGTCACTGGGTAGGGACCCCAAACGGAGGTAAGGACTTTACCGGGGGAAAAGTGTGTCCGGGGTGTGACAGAAGTTCCCGACTTATTCTGTTCCGATCGGTCGTACCTCCTTCAGTGAATTATTCGCGAAAGGACAGGACCCCTGTCTACACAAACCTAAAGTCACTTCCTTGATTTTAGGGTCGTCGACTCGACCTCCTCCGACGAGGTCTTCGGACCTCCCTCTGCATCCCCAGAATACAAAACATGGCAGAGAACCGTTGGGAGGACTGACGACGACTGGGCACCGTCTCTGGGTCGAGGAAACGTTGCCCGGAACTTCACTAGTGTAAAGGTAGACACAGGTCTTCTTTCTCACACCATCTCAGTGTCCCTGAGTGAGGAACGAACCCAGTGTCTTTGTGGTCTGTGGTCGACTCTTATTTTGGGATGTGTTTTATCTTTAGGTCTCCGTAAAAAGTCGTCGGTACCATTTACTCCTAAAAATTTCTTTGTTTCATTCACGTCTAAAAAAAAAAAAATTTCTTACAGACTTTAGGATTCATTTACCGGAAACTAAATGTTACGGGTACCTAAAAACCACAAAAGTTGTTATTCGTCCTTATGACTCAAACCCCAAAAAAAAAAAAAAAAGTTATTATTCGTCCTTATAACTCAAACCCCAAAATTAAGGAAATTCGTAAAAGGATATTTTACTAAAGATTTTTTTTCGTAAAAGATCTTTCATAAAGGTGAAAGAGGGAAAAAACGGGAGATCCAATCTCGATACTATTTTTTTCTTCCCTCTTCTTCCCTTGTTTATAAACATTACACGAGTAAAACACAACCGTACCCGAGTCTTCGAAACGGATATATGGTTCAAGGAAGAGTGCTTAGGTTTGGGTCTGGAAACAAAGGAGCATACATGACGGTCATTGTTTCTCTAGTGTAAGGTAAATAAGTGCCTTAAGTAGATCCTGTTGTGGTAGTCAAGTTTGACACTCTCGCTTACGCGAACAGAGATTCAATAGTTAATTCTAAGCATGACGCTGAGCAAAGAGATAAAACGGTTCATAAATTTTTAGGAGTAATAAGTTTTTAGGAGTAATAAGCGACGAGGAGTGGAACGGGTCACTTTCAACCGTTCGTGACAATAGGAGTGAATTATTGGGTACAATGGGTCCCTTATCGGACCGAATCTTCGATACTATGGGTTTCGAGGACCTATTCGCGAGACTCAGAGGACAGATCTGAACTACTCATTAAGTGCCCAGATCAACCACCTTCAGGTCAGTCCTCAGACCGTCTCAACTAACGAAGTCTCGGCACTGTAGGTCCCGGGATGAGAACGGAGTAAAAGGAAAAGAGAGAGACTACGAAGTCGAATTCCCTTTAGAGAAGAAAGGGATAAAAAGTTCTCAATCCTTTCGTGTTCTAAGTCTAGGGTCGGGAGACGAACCAAAAAGAGAAGTGCGTAAGTCAGTTTTTTCCTTACTTTCACCCAGTAAACGTCTCTACACCTACTTGGGTCTTAGAGAGTATATTCCACTCCCTTCAGTCTTTTTCTTTTTGTTTATAACAGATAATTACGTATGTACACCTTAGATCTTTTTACCATGCCCACTTTGATAAAGGTCCCGTCCTTCTCGCTACGTCTGAACTCTTGCCTCTAAACCTGTCTCCCACCCCCCCTTCCCCTCCCTCCTGCTTGACCCTCTAATCCTAATTGTATATATGTGACGACGACGACGACGACGACGACGATTTAGTGAAGTCAGTACAGGCTGAGACACGCTGGGGTATCTGTCGTCGGATGGTCCGAGGGGATAGAGACCCTAAGAGGTCCGTTCTTGTGACCTCACCCATTGTGTATATGTGATGGTACACGTTTTATATATCGATCACCCTTCGACAATATATCTTGTCCCTCCAGTCGAATAACGAGGTACCGCTGGATCTACCTACCCTACCCCCACCCTCCCTCTGAGTTCTCCCTCCCCTATATAGATATGTAGTATATCGACTAAGAGGAGAAACATGTCGTATTTGATTGTGTCGTACCGTTTCGTTAATATGAGAATTATTTTTTTAAAAAAATTAACTTCATAAACCTGAAGATCCTGTACCCGTACAGTTGACGGACAACCGAAAGTCTTGATAAAGACTGAGAAGGAGATAAGACGACACATGATGTCCGAGGGAACGGGAGATCGAAGACCATCAATGAATATCAATTATTATCCATCCCATATTTCAACCTCTCTCTCTCCTTTTTTTTTCCTTCTAGTCTAGAAAGAAAGAGAGGAAGAGTGGGAAGGAAAGATACTCAAAGGTCTAGGACCTAGGGTGACCAGGGGGGAGGTCCGTGGGGACACACCAAGATCGAGGACAGTCTGTTACCCGAGGGAAGGAGGGGACGGGGAGGTTGGGACCACCTCTATCGTCGAAGGAAACAAAGAGGTAAAGAACGATTAAAAGATAATGGGAAACTTGGTTAATAGTCATAATTTAGGGTAGACGGACCTTCTACGTCTTCTGATAAAAGGACCGAGATAAGACTGTCTGGGGTAAGAATCAATATTCGATATCTTTGGTTGGAACTGTACAACCGTTCTTTCTTAAAACGATACTTTCTATGACCTCTCTAGTTTCCTAGAGACCGTCCTGACCTTTCGGTCCGAGCCTTTGACGTTCCCTTCCTCGTTACGAGCGTTTAGAAGTTCACTGTAACACACCCACGTCCGTACGAACTCCAGAACCCAGGACGGTACACGGTGGTGGTTGTGACCTACAACCTTCCATGGTAAACTTAACAACAGAGACGAGGGTAGAGAGTTGTCTTAGTTGAGATCCGAGAAGGATGAAGAGATACTGTAAACGAAGGTTAAATCTCTCTCATCTCTACCTATGTAGACTACCAGTTACGGGTCCAGTACACGGGTGAACACCGGTGTTTTCATAGACTGTAAAAGGTAAGGATAGTACGCTCTACCCGAGAAAAATCCGTCTTAAGGGATTTATGTCCTCTTTCTGAACCGTCGGTCTCTCTGGAACTCCTTTACTCACTATCAACCAGTCAACACAGACTGAGAAACGCTGGGGTACCTGACATCGGACGGTCCAAGAAAGTAGGTACCTTAAGAGGTCCGTTCTTGTGACCTCACCCATCGGTAAGGGAAGAGGTCCCCTAGAGGGGTTGGGTCCCTAGCTTGTGTCCAGAGGACGTAACGTCTGTCTAAGAAATGGTAGGCCCAGTGGTCCCTACAAATGATAATTCTCTGCAAGGATTCATGTTTCTGTCTAGTTGAATTTTTCATAGGTGTCTATCTACCAAATGAATTAGAATATTAGATATCTATTATATAATCTTATATATTACTTAGGTATGTGGAAAAGGTTTCCTTATGGGCTCTGTCTTCATTGTTACTTCAATATTTACTGTTAGTAGTTAGTCTACTTTATTAAATCTACTTCGAATAGAGAGAGCTTCTCTACGTCTGACCCGCCTAAGTTTACATTCATCAAAGAAACCCTCGATACCTTTAGGGACCCTAGCGACCATTCCTTCACCTTTTTCTTTCTGCCCCTCACTCACTCACTGTCAACGAGTCAGTACGGACTGAGAAACGTTGGGGTACGTCGGACGGTCCGAGGAGACAGGTTCCTTAAGAGGTCCGTTCTAAAGACCTCACCCAACGGTAAAGGCAGAGGTTTCTATTTCTTCCCTCACATTTAACAGGTAACTCAATAACGAGACCCCATTGGCCTAGATTTAGGAGATCCCTCTTGTACCTCGGTCACATCTTCTGTACGGAGTCTCAGTAGGGTCCACGACCTTCGACTCCAAAAGATATGGTTGATATATGGGGTACGGTGACTCTCGGCGACGACGACAACGACGGATTCAGCGAAGTCAGCACAGGCTGAGACACGCTGGGGTGTCTGCCGTCGGGTGGTCCGAGGGGGCAGGGACCCTAAGAGGTCCGTTCTTGTGACCTCACCCAACGGTAAAGGAAGAGGTTACGTACTTTCACTTTTCACTTTTCACTTTAACTTCAGCGAGTCAGCACAGGTTGAGAAGTGCTGGGGTATCTGACGTCGGAAGGTCCGAGGAGGTAGGTACCCTAAAAGGTTCGTTCTCATGACCTTTTAGGGTACCTACCTCCCACCGCGAATTTAAGAGGACGTGAGTATACGTTTGACTCACCTAGATTAGTCTCTTTTGGAAGTCCGTTTATTTTCGAAGGTCCCTCTCCTCAATTTTCAACCCGTCCACATTCGACTTTTCCATTCCCTCTTTACTACATTGTCCCTTGGCTGGGGTAGACGATACCCCCATTCTACTTATATTTCCAGGTGATCCGTGACGAGTCGTAATTTATATGGTGTCATAGATGCTACCTTCGTAAGGACTGAAGTGCTATGACCACCAGAGTTCTTTACCCTTGTCCGTTCGTGTTATGTCACCCCTGTTCTCGTCATTATCTCCGGCGGATGTGTCGATCTCCACCTGGAGCCCGGTGACTCTGGGTTCTCCTGTTTCTGCCATAGGATGAGTAAAAGCGTAGAGACAACAGATGCTACCGTGGATCAGACATATACGAAAGACTGAGTCGTAACTGGACAGTCTACGCGAGAACCACACAATGTGAGAAACAGAGACAAAGTGCGATATTGGATCCTCACAGTTCCATGAGTATTAATAAGGATTGGTAGTCTGATGGGGGTCAGTAAGAAGTATATACTTTCACTCTCACTTCAACGAGTCAGCGCAGGCTGAGAAACTCTGGGGTACCTGACATCGGACGTGGTCCGAGGAGGTTGGTACCTTAAAAGGTCCGTTCTCATGACCTAACCCAACGGTAAAGGAAGAACCACATTAAAGAGGTTTACATGTGAGGCACAGGTCCGATCACGACCGTGTAAGACATACATGTTCGAAGTAAATGTGATTACTAAAGAACCTACTGAACTTATTTACTTATTTCCAATATCTACAACTCATTACTAGTCAACGTGTAGATTCTGTACCCTCTTCACTCTGAACTTGACGTCAGACAGACTGGGGGTTTATAGAGGATATAAAACGACGTGTAATTCGTTGAATGGACAGGTACCGTTGATCTTTTAAATTGAACCGAATTTCTAATGATAAGACTCCAGTTTTCATTACCCTATCCTTCACACATTCTTGAATGATATTCGTAGTCCGACTCCCTAATAGTTCGTTTTGAGACCTGGGTTTCAACCTTCTTCCAAGAATCTCCTAAACTGTCCTGACCTGTTAGAAATTTTAAGGGTCTTTACTCTTGTGAGAAATTGTGGTATGTGTTTTTATTTTGTCTAATTTTTGGATTTACATTCTGGACTATGATACTTTGAGAAACTCCTTTTGTATCCGTCTTGTGAGACTATATTCAACGTCGTTATAGGGAAACCTAGACAGAGGATCTCATTACCTTAGTTTTGTTTTTATTTGTCCTGGATTGATTCGAACATTCTAAAACGTGTCGTTTCCTTTAGTATTTTTTTTTTATTCTTTTATATGTCTTACCTCTTTTATAAACGTTTACTACACTGGTTCCCTAATTACAGTTTTTATATGTTTGTCGAAAACGTCGAGTTATAGTTTTTTGGGTTGGGGTTTTACTCGTCTTCTGGATTTATTTGTAAAGGGGTTTCTACGGTATGTCGACGGATTCTCCGTGAACTTTTCTACGAGTTGTAGTGATTAATAATCTCTTACGTTTAGTTTTGATGTTACTCTATAGTGGAGTGTTATTAGTCTTACCGGTAGTAGTCTTTTTAAAAAAATTCAAATTTTTTTTTTATCATCATCTTGATGGTATACTGGGTTGCTACGGTAAGACCCCGTATATCCACTTCCTTTGGTATTAAACTTTACTACGTACGGGGGTCACAAGTAACGTTGTGATAAATGTTGTCGGTTCTGTACCTTCGTCAGATGTACACGTAGTTGTCTGCTTACCTCTCTCTTCTACACCACGTGTATAGGTTGTATGATAATGAACCGGTATTTTTTTACTTCATTACGTTAAACGTCGTTGCATCTACCTGGATGTCTAATAGTATGATTCACTTCATTCTCTGTTTATAGCATACTATAACGAATGTGTGTCTTAGATTTATTTACTATGTTTACTTGAATAAATATTTTGTCTTTGTCTGAGTGTCTAAAACTTTTGTTTCAGTACCAATCGTTTTTCTTTTCCATCCCGTCTCCCTATTTGACCCTCAAACCCTAATTTTATATATGTGTAAATATACATTTTATTTGTTCGTGTTTCATCTATTTGACGTACCGTGTCTCTTGATATGAGTTATAGAACATTATTGGATATCACCTTTTTTAGATTTTTCCTTATACATATGTATATGTATATATGTTGACTTAGTGAAAAGACATGTGGACTTTGTTTGTAATATTTAGTTGTTATAACTTTATTTTTAATTTAAAAAATTATAATATGGAAAATTTTTTTTATTTTAACCACCAGAATAACCTTCCCTCTTATAACCTCCTTCCTCTCCGTCTTGCAAGAGACGTCCTATCACTCTATGAACTTCCTCCGTCCTTCAGACCTATCACCGTCGTCTATACCTCCTTTGTCATAATCTCGTATATGTGTGACGATATATATTTTATCTTTTGGTTGTTCCTAGATGAGATATCGTGTCCCTTGAGACGAGTTATCAGACATTTTAGGATTTACCCTTTTATTAAACTTTTGTTTGTCTATGTGCATAACGACTGACATGTGGACTTTGATTCCGTAACAATTAGTTGATATCGAGGTTATATTTTACCTGAAAATCTGAGACACCCTCTCCCTCTCCCACCCTACTAAACCCTCTTACCGTAACTTTGTACATATGATAGTCCATTCTTTGTTTAGTGGTCAGATACAAGTTATGTCCTATGTCCTACGAACCCCGACCACGTACCCCTACTAGGTCTCTCTACTATACCCCACCCTCCACCCTTCCCCCAAGCCCTAACCCTTTAGTACATGTGGGCACCGACTAAGTACAGTTACATACCGTTTTGGTTATGTCATAACATTTCGTTTTATTTCATTTTTAAAATTTTTTTAAATTTTTCTAAAATGGTAAGGTTCCAAAATATGAATTAGAGATCCATTTTTACGGGGGAGATTGTAGTCATTCTTAACTGTAGCAATCGAATGATGTGACTAAAATTTTATAACCTTTATTTCACTATCATTCCGTGGACTAGGTAGAAAACAACGAGGAAATCCGTGACGTCTTTTTCAGTAGTGGTTGAAGACCCACAGTCTGTATGTGCCTTGGTACAAGTTTAATCTCCTTCTCCCTCCATATCAAAACTTTAGAAGTCAGTCTCTTTAAGAAGACGGAATAAATAGTACAAGAGAAGAAAGGAAAACAGTCTTAGTTTCAGAACGTAGGAGGTACGTCCGTGAAGGGTGTGAAAGAACTAAGGTTTTATCGGTTCGTCGTCGTATTTAAATTATTGTCGCAAACCAAACACCCCCCACCCTCCCTTTCACAAGGTACTTGACAGGTATCTAATGTTACATGTGTCGAGTATAAATCTCACGATTTTACACCGGGGTTCTTTCAGAACCTTCATTGTCTGTTGTATACATTAATTTATATTGTATAAGTTCATCATAATTACTCCTCGGATATATAAAACAGGTTTACACTGACGATCTATATTGATGTTTTGTCACCTTTGTTGTTTTTCTCAAAAGTGTCATTAATGTCAAAACTTCTTCATTTGTACGTAAAATTTTAAAGGAACTTCGTACATTTGATAAACCTAAACAAAGACTTTTGACTATTTAACTTTCTAATTATCTGATTAATTATAAATGTATATATTATTTTGTCCACGAAACTGGTAGTCACATTTGAAAGAACCATTTTTGACTTGATCTAGATTAAAGACACAATTGAGAAACTGAAGACCTCCTTTTTTAACAGACACGTGGTAGTGGAAAATTTACCTCTAGGTATTTACGTTTTGTAGTCTAATTGACAAGTAATCAGTGGAAAACTGAACTAGCGACTAAGTCTTTAAGTCTTCACCTTGTGACCCAACATCAGTAGATCAAGAGTGACGGAGTAATATTACCAGGTCGGTTCGGGTGGGTGTTACGGGTAGTTGTCTCGATCTGTCCGTCAGTTTCCTTTTGTGGAAAGAGTTTCCTAGTCGTGGAGTACTTGGGGAGTTCCGAGAGTGAGATGTTATACTCTATGGTGTCCCTCTTAATTTTGGTCCTGTTTCTGTAACTTACATATATGGTTTAATCCTCCTCCACACCTTCTTTTTGTTTATGAAGACGAAATAACTGATACGGTTTCGGAAACTGACACACCTTGTGGTGTTTGAGACCTTTTAACAATTTCTCTACCCTTATGCCCTGGTGGACTGGACAGAGAACTCTTTAGACATACGTCCAGTCCTTCGTTGTCAATCTTGACCTGTACCTTGTTGTCTGACCAAGGTTTATCCTTTTCCTCATGCAGTTCCGATATATAACAGTGGGACGACTAAATTGAATATACGTCTCATGTAGTACTCTTTGTGACCCGACCTTCTTCGTGTTCGACCTTAGTTCTAACGGTCTTCTTTATAGTTATTGGAGTCTACGTATAATGTGGTAGGAATGCCGTCTTTCGTTTCTTGATTTCTCGGAGAACTACTTTCACTGTCTCCTCTCACCCTTTTCAACCGTAGATTTTCGAGTTGTAAGTCTTTTGATTCCAGAACCGTATACCAACGGTAGTGAAGTACCGTATATCTACCCCTTTGTCACCTTTGTCACTGTCTGAAGTAAAGACCCCCGAGGTTTTAGTGACGTCTACCACTGACGTCGGTACTTTAATTTTCTGCGAACGAGGAACCTTGCTTTCGATACTGGTTGGATCTGTCATATAATTTTTCGTCTCTGTAATGAAACGGTTGTTTCCAGACAGATCAGTTCCGATACAAAAAAGATCATCAGTACATACCTACACTCTCAATGTGATATTTCATTCGACTCACGGTGTCTTAACTACGAAAACTTGTCACTACAACCTCTTCTCAGAACTCTCAGGGAACCTGACGTTCCTCTACGTTGGTCAGTTAGGATTTCCTTTAGTCAGGACTTATAAGCGACCTTCCTGACTACAACGTCGACTTTGAGGCTATGAACCGGTGGACTGCGTTTTTTGACTGAGTAAACTTTCTGGGACTACGACCCTTTCGAACTTCCGTCCTCCTCTTCCCCTGTTGTCTCCTACTCTACCAACCAACCTACCGTAGTGTCTGAGTTACCTGTACTCAAATGATTGTGGCCCTCAACCACTACCTGTCCCTCCGGACCGCACGACGTCAGGTACCCTAGTGTTTCAGTCTGTTTTGACTCGTTGACTTGACTTGACACCTTCTTTTTGTGATTCTAGTTCTTATGTCGTTATGTCACCCCAGCCCCACCCCCACCGTCTCTATATACCGTCTTTGGTTGTGTTTTAACCTTTCCTTAATAGGAGGTTAATTTTTATAAAATATTTTCCTATTTGTCCGTTTTTTCTTGTGTGCGGGTTTACAATGTAGTACCTCTGATTCTTATCTTTTATGGGACTATAAGACGTCGGAACAGATTGAGTTACTTTGATTCGTTACGGACACCCCGGTGGGTTCTGCCCGTCCAGTACCACCTCTCCAGACTGTCTTACACCAGGTGACCTCTTGCCTTACCGTTTTGTGAATTTATAAGAACGGAACTCTTGGGGTACTTGTCATACTTTTCCGTTTTACTATCCTATGACTTTCTCCTTGAGGGGTCCAGTCATCCACGGGTTATACGATGACCTCTAGTCACCTCTTTATTGAGGTCTTTCTTACTTCCCTACCTCGGTTTCGTTTTTGTTATGGGTCGACACCTACACTGACCACGACCTTCGTTTAAGGCTACGACATTTCTCGTTATAACGGATCCTTGGACCTTACAGTCCAGGTACTTAGTTCCGTTTAACCTTCACCAGTTTGTTCTCTACCGTTTCCCACTTGCAATTGTAAGATCCTTAGTCGCTTGATTTTACCTGACCTTACCCACTTAAATTGAGTCTACTGGTAATATAGATGATGACGCCCCTCCTTAGGGAATCTTCTTTACCTCATCGGTAATACCAGTTGTTTTCTCAGGTTTTACGTCATGAACCTACGTCAGAGTTTTTGTTGTCTTACTAGAGACAAGCAAAGTTTCCGTGTGGTAAGTTATAGTGTCAATAGGTTCAGATACGGGGTTGGTCATTGCGACTTTGACTTCGACTTGCCAAGATACTTCTGGATGTTCTGGAACATCTTGATTGTGGGGGTTTTTTACAGGAAAAGTAAGACCCCTGACCTTACGTTTTCATCCTTCAGTTCTTTGTGGACCTCATTGTCCGTTTAAACCGGAACCTTACGTCTTACTTCGTCCCGTTTCTGATTATGTCAAAACGGTTCTTTTACGTGACCAGTATCGTTTGTGGGAGAAGGTTGTTGTGTTCTCTTCTGAGATGTGTACCTGTAGTGGTCTACCAGTTGTGGCTTTAGTCTAACTAATATAAGAAACGTCGGTTTCTACCTCTTCGAGATATGTCAGTTGTTTTTGTTCTGGTCCTCGACTGACACCGAGTCTAGTACTTGAGGAATAACGGTTTAAGTCTGAGTTTAACTTCTTTCATCCCTTTTGGTGGTCTGGTAAGTCCATACTGGATTTAGTTTAGGGAATACTAATATATCGCCTTCACTCTTTATCTAAATTCCCGGATCTAGACTATCTCACGGACTACTTGATACCTACCTTCAAGCACTATGACATGTCCTCTGTCCCTAGTTCTGGTAGGGGTACCTTTTCTTTACGTTTTTTCGTTTTACCGCCAGACCTCTCCGGAATGTTTATCGACACTTTTCTTCTCTCCACTTTTCGTTTCCTCTTTTCCTTTCTATATTCGTAGACTTACGTCTCAAGGTTTCTTCTCGTTCTTCTCTATTCTTTCGGAAGGAGTCTCTAGTTACGTTTCTTTATCTTCTTTTCTTGTCTTACCCTTTCTGGTCTCTAGAGAAGTTCTTTTAATCTCTATGGTTCCCTTGTAAAGTACGTTTCTACCGGAGCTATTTCCTGTCTTTGCCATACCTGGATTGTCTTCGTCTTCTATAATTCTTCTCCACCGTCCTTATGTGTCTTCTTGACATGTTTTTTCTCGAAGTACTGGTTCTATTAGTACGGTCTGTAGAACCTTACACTTCAGTTCACCCGGAATCTTTCGTAGTCATGCTTGTTTCGATCACCTCCACTACCTTAAGGTCAACTCGATAAAGTTTAGGACTTTCTACTACAACACTTTCACGAAGTGAGTTATACGGTCATTCAAACCTTTTCAGTCGTCACCGGTGTCCTGACCTTTTCCAGTCAAAAGTAAGATTAGGGTTTCTTTCCGTTACGGTTTCTTACGAGTTTGATGACGTGTTAACGTGAGGAGAGTGTACGATCATTTCATTATGAGTTTTAAGAGGTTCGGTCCGAAGTCGTTATGCACTTGGTACTTGAAGGACTACAAATTCGACCAAAATCTTTTCCGTCTCCTTGGTCTCTAGTTTAACGGTTGTAGGTGACCTAGTACCTTTTTCGTTCTCTCAAGGTCTTTTTGTAGATAACGACGAAATAACTGATACGGTTTCGGGAACTGACACACCTAGTGTTATTTGACACCTTTTAAAACTTTCTCTACCCTTATGGTCTGGTGGACTGGACGGAGAACTCTTTGGATATGGATCCAGTCCTTCGTTGTCAATCTTGACCTGTACCTTGTTGTCTGACCAAGGTTTATCCTTTTCCTCATGCAGTTCCGACATATAACAGTAGGACGAATGAATTGAATATACGTCTCATGTAGTACTCTTTGTGACCCGACCTTCTTCGTGTTTGACCTTGGTTCTAACGGCCCTCTTTATAGTTATTGGTGTCTATACGGTTACTGTGGTTTCTCCTCTCACTTTTTCAACCGAATTTCGAGTTGTAAGTCTTTTGTTTCGAGTACAGTAGACCAGGGTAGTGAAGTATCCTTTATCTACGTCTTTCTCACCTTTGTCACAGTCTGAAATAAAACCCCCCGAGGTTTTAGGGACGTCTACCGCTGACGTCGGTACTTTAATTTTCTGCGAATGAGGAACCTTCCTTTCAATACTGGTTGGATCTATCATATAAGTTTTCGTCTCTGTAATGAAACGGGTGATTCCAGGCAGATCAGTTCCGATACCAAAAAGGTTACCAGTACATACCTACACTCTCAACCTGACACTTCTTCCGACTCACGACTTCTTAACTACGCAAACTTGACACCACAACCTCTTCTGAGAACTCTCAGGGAACCTGACGTTCCTCTAGGTTGGTCAGGTAAGACTTCCTCTAGTCGGGACCCTAAAGAAACCTTCCTTACTACGATCTCGACTTTGAGGTCATGAAACCGGTGGAGTACGCTTCTCGACTGAGTAACCTTTTCTGAGACTACGACCCTCCCTAACCCCCGTCCTCCTCTTCCCCTGCTGTCTCCTACTCTACCGACCTACCGTAGTGACTGAACTTCCTGCACTCAGACTCACTTAAGACCCTCAACCACTACCTGTCCCTCCGGACCGCACGACACTAAGTATCTCAACGTTTCTTAACCTGTACTGACTCGTTGACTTGACTTGACTTAGTTGGAGTCCCGGTCTTCGTACGAGTCTTGGGTAGAATTGCATAAAGGAGTTTTTTGGTGAGGTCTGTTACCCTTTATCTTGGTTCTAGCTTAAGAAACGGGGGTGGGGACGACGACTATAGAGGGTAAATAGAATATAGGTCCGATGTGACTCGATGAGTGGGAAGACTTCACACGGTCCGTCGAAGTTCGTAGACACGGACAAAGAAGACAAAGGAGATAGACATCTATAAAAACATAGGATACACCGACGTGTGTTTTTTTTTAAGGTGAAAATACTCCGTTCGGGGTAAGTATAGGAGATTGGTCTTAATTAACAATTATCCACAAGGAAATAAAGTTGTCAAAGTCGATCTCCCCGGACTTCCTAGATCTTCTTTTTCAAATGGTTTATTACTTTCATTACCAATATATATTGTGTAAAGTCGGGGTTATGTTTCGACTTCTCCTTTTATTACTACTCTAAATACTTGGTCTTAAAGAAAGGAGTAAAACGAATATTTCGACATCGAAGATGATATTTATATATTTTCAAATCCCATTCGGACCTAAGGATAACATTTTACATTATTCCTATCTTTAAGTTCGTATTATAGTGAAACAAAATTCGATATTTTTGAGATAGTTCCGTATTGTAGAATGGAATGTTTTCAATGAAGTTTTCAATCGTTTACAAGGGTAAGTCAGTTAGGGTGGGACCCGGTTGTGGGTCTTAATATTCTCCTTGAAAACTTCTCATACCTAAAGAACCGAAGTAAGTACCGGACACTCGGTCGTAAAACCCTCTCACCCAGGTTCTTAGTCATAAAATGTTTCCGAGGGGATCCACTTGACTTCTGTTAGTCCAAATGACTGAATTGACTACCAAAGTTATTAGCAGACTCAACCCGTATAGTCATTTACAAGTAATGTTCCTGTGTAGTTATCTGTATTCATAAGCCCCCAGTGTTATAGACTTAAGATAAATACTACAGTCAAAGTCCTTTCTATATCCGTGGTTCAAACGAAACAAACGAGGAAACCGTAACATCACTATCCTCTTTTTCCTGACCTTTTTCAAAATTCAGAGATCGTTTAGGGATTTCTTACTTTACAACTGACTCGAATTTTCTTTACAAAGTACCGACAGAAGTCAGATTTGTTCTTTTATAAACCCCCGTTTTGAAACAATTTTAAGTGAAACTGATTAAATAGGTTGGCACTTATTTCTGACAAAAAAGTGTGAAATTTTCCGTCACACTTTCAGACAAAAAGAAAATAAAAAGTGTACAGTTAGTGGTTTTGTCGAATCAAATATTCTGAAACCAAAGTACTACTGACGTAGAAGAATTTACTCTCTTCTTGAACCAATACAAGTTTCTTTATTTTTAATTATCATTATCTCAAGGATTTTTAATTTTAGGGACGTCTAGATTAAATGACGACTAAACGCCGATTATTAAGTATAGCATTTTATTTCCCTTTACACTTGGATCATCCGAGGTAATTAACCAACAAAAGGCTGTTAAGAGATTCACAATGAGATACCCATTAGATATGTATGGACCACTAATCAGGTGACAATTATACAAAAGAACGCACGTACGGTGTCACCCTTCGTTCCTGTGATCCCTATGTTCACTTAGGAATTACTTGGAATCATTTTTTACTATTTACGTAGACTGAAAAGTGTATAATTTGAATTGTATCGGAACTTATTTCACACCGACCGTCCAATATTCTTGTGACTACACGTAAATTCCTCTTATAGACTTTAACACAACGTTTGGTATATAAAAGTACTTGGAGAAAAGACACGTGAAAACAACATAAACTCTTCATTCGAGTCTCCGTTTTTATTATGGTCAAAGGACTCAGGTTAGTTATTTTTATCTGAAATGGACAGGGATATTACACAGTTAGACGGAAAATCCGATTCTATTTAAACTGTGATGAATCCTTTCGACTAAAATTTTGGTACCTACACGATTCGTACTTATTATGACGATGACGACGATTCAGCGAAGTCAACACAGGTTGAGACACGCTGGGGTATCGGCCGTCGGGCGGTCCGAGGGGGCAGGGACCCTAAGAGGGTCGTTCTTGTGACCTCACCCAACGGTAAAGTAAGAGGTTACATACTTTCACTTTTCACTTTCGCTTCAGTGAGTCAGCACAGGTTTGAGGATCACTGAGGCACCTCACGTCGGATGGTCCGGGGAGGTAGGTACCCTAAAAGGTCCGTTCTCACGACCTCACCCAACGGTAACGGAAGATGTTATGACTTTAAGAAAACCAAGGAATGTATTCTTAAGTGTCGAGAGTGTTATGTACTTGTACCAAAAGTCTCACTTCCATTTCAACGTTATGAGTGTAAGTCGACCCGTCGGTCCGTCGAGACCCGACAAAAGGTAGAAACGAGACGTCGACACATCATGTCTAGTGCAGTCACTTCTCTGTTGAATGACCCGGTCCGACATAAAAGGTTTTTACCGATGTAATCATAAAAGTCAGGGTGCACGAGAACATCTTGGACGATGAACGGGTACTTCTCTATCTCAAGCAAAAAGGAAAAAAGGGAACTACTTGTCTTACACTTCTTTCACTAGAGACACTGAAACCTCCAATTCAATTTTTTTAACTGTGTCGAAGGTGGGTTGAGAGAGAACCCTGTAAGTGGAAACCTTGGACCGGTGGTATAACACCCTTTCTACTCGTCGGTATACCTTCCCGGTGTACCTCCAAAGGGTCGGTGTAAGGTCTGTTGTCGTAGTCAATGGTCTGTGGACTCACGGGAAGTCTACTAAGACGGAAGTCGGAAGGTCAGTGGGGTGGACTACAGGTCATCTTTTCTCTGTTTTACAGGGATAGTGTGGGACTGAGACGGGGTGGGTTTGACGTTTAGACACTCGTTTTATTTGTGATAGTAATTCGGTGTCCTCACCAAACAAAACGTCGTTGACCTTATGAATGGTTCACAGAACTAAGATAAAGTAGAAGATAGTTCTCGACTTCAGTGAAAGTAGTCCTTTTGTTATTGATAAATTATTACTAAGACAGATGTTACTCAGTATATAAGACCATCGACGACAAACAGATAGATGATACACAAACCAGTGGCAACCTGACTGTAGTATACTCTGTCGAGAAACACGTTGAACCTGTCACGTTTAAATAAATTTAAATATTTTAATTAAGTATGAGTACTAAGTTTTAAGTTTTAAGTTTGACATGTCTAAAAATCATTTCTTTTTCAGGGTAAAACAATTGAAGAAGAGTTAGTGTAGAAAAACTCCATTGGTATGGTTTAGGTCACACATAGGGACGTCTGGGAAGAGACGAAAAGAAATGGAAATGTGTATGTTTGAGTGAATGAGTATTTATACATAGAACCCGTAGGAAGGCACGGTGGGTCTCTACTACCAAAGAAAAGTCATACAACAATTTCGTGATAGTATGTATTATGGCTACTATTGATACTAGTCCTGTGTTTCTATTCCTACTACCAACGGTACCAACTCAAGAACACACGGTCCATTATGTCTTGTACCTCTCCAACTTTAACCGTTTATAATTTTTGGTCCGGAAAACAAAGATCTTTTGATTTAGAACAAGAATTTGGTCGTTTTTGGTACAAACAGAAACGGTTGACTAAGAGGAGGTCGCGAATCCTTTCACAGATCGTGTACCCTGTGAGAGATACTTATAAACAACATACTGGTTTAATTAATTACAAAAGTGGTGTTCGAGGACCGTTGGAACTAAGGTCGAACACGAAGTTGGTCGGGTCGCAAAGAGTATTACATAAGACGTATATTCAATTTATTCGTCCCATTGTTATATATCGGAACTGTATGAGGAAAGGGATAAACCTTGGTCAGAAAACAAGGTACAGGTCAAGATTGACAACGAAGGACTGGACGTAGTCTAAAGAGTTCTCCGTCCAGTTCACCAGACCATAAGGGTATAGAAATTGTTAAAAGGTCTCAAACACCACTAGGTGTGTCAGTTTCCGAAACCGTAGTAGTTATTTCGTTTTTATCTACAAAAAGACTTTGAGAGAACGAAAAAACTATTAGGCTGTCGACAACCGTTAAACTAGAGACCAAGGAGACGGAAAGATTTTGGTCGAACTTGTAGACCTTGTTACTTGTCAAGTGCATGACAACTTCGGACCGAACCTCTTCAAAACCGTAATGAAATGATCGTACACTCTACTCACGTTAACACACCATCAAACTTCTAAGAAACCGTAACGGAAAGAAGCCCTAATCTTTACTTTTGACTGGAAAGGTCAGGACACCGGTGACGACTCAAAAGGTTTAAACGACCGTATAACTCACGTCGTGAAAGTGTCGTAGTAGAAAATACTAAACTTATCGAGTTGACCTTAAAGTAGTGGAGGTGATCGAAAAAAGTATCATTACGAAGGATTCCGGGTGAACTGAAGTGTATGGTCCTACAGACCGAGATCTCCTCACTAGTATGGTAACACTAATATACTCAACATTTCTAGAAAAAACATATCAAGAATACACATAAGAACGGTAGAGAAGAATTATAGAAGACGAAGACAATCCAGGTATGGTAAAGACAAGAAATAACTCGGGTAGCAACGTACTTTACAAGGGAACCATAGGGATTAAAAAAACTTCTCTAGAGACCAGAAAGGGTAAGACAAGAAAAGAAGATAAAGAAACGTAACTAGTGACTCCTTAGAACGATACAGAGGAACGATAAGAAACCTTGAGACGTAAGTTTACCCATATAGAAAGGAAAAGAGGAAACGAAAATCGAAGATAAGAAAAGAGTCGATAAACATTCCGGAGGACTCTGTCGGTAAAACGAAAAAAACGTAAAAACCCCCCCTACCAGAACTAAGGACAGAGGACATGTTACAGTGTTTGGAGGTAGGTATCAAGTAGTCCGTGAGATAGGTTAGATTACGGAACTTAGATAACGAGTGTAGGTGACATACTAGTATTCCCTAAACTAAATCCAGTATGGACTTACCAGATCACCAAAAGGGATGAAAGAAGTTAAATTCAGACTTAAAACGGTTGTCCTCAAGTACTAGACTCAGTGTCAGTCGAGGGTCAGAACAAAAACGACTGATATATCTCGAAGAGATAGAAACCAACGTTTCTTATATTAGTTAGACTAAAGTGATAACTGGTAGACCACTACAGGTACACATCTCAGAAGAAAACAACAACCTTCTCCCACAACTAAATTGAATATACGTTTCATGTAGTACTCTTTGTGACCCGACCTAATTCGTGTTCGACCTTAGTTCTAAAGGTTCTCTTTATAGTTATTGCAGTCTATAAGTCTACTGTGGTGGGAATACCGTCTTTCACTTCTTGATTTCCCGGAGAATTACTTTCACTGTCTCCTCTCACTTTTTCAACCGAATTTCGAGTTGTAAGTCTTTTGATTCCAGTACCGTAGACCCAGGGTAGTGAAGTACCGTATATCAACTCCTTTGTCACTGTCTGAAGTAAAATCCCCCGAGCTTTTAGTGACGTCTTCCACTGACGTCGATGTTTTATTCTGCGAACGAGGAACCTTCTTTTCAATACTGTTTGGATTTCGCATATAATTTTTCGTCTCTGTAATGAGACGGTAGTTTCCAGGTAGATCAGTTCCGATATCAAAAAGGTCATCAGTACATACCTACACTCTCAATGTGATATTTCATTCGACTCACGGTTTATAACTACGAAAACTTGACACCATAACCTCTTTTGAGAACTCTCAGGGAACCTGACAGTCCTCTAGGTTGGTCAGATAGGATTTCCTTTAGTCAGGACTTATAAGTAACCTTCCTGACTACAATGTTGACTTTACGGTTATGAAACCGGTGGACTACACTTCTTGACTGACTAATCTTTTCTGGGACTACGACCCTTTCTAACTCCCGTCCTCCTCTTCCCCTGACGTCTCCTACTCTACCAATCTAACGTAGTGACTGAGTTACCTGTACTCAAATGATTGAGACCCTCAACCACTACCTGTCTCTCCGGACCACACGATGTCAAGTACCCCAGTGTTTCTCAGTTTGTGCTGACTCACTGATTTGTCTTGATTCGTGTACATGACACCTTTATATACATACACGGGTCTCTGTGTACCCGTATATATCTAGAAGTGACTCCTTAGAAGTATGTATTGTCCGACGAGACCACCGAATCACCATTCCTTGGGTAGACGGTCACGTCCTCTGTCCCTAAGATAGGGACACAGTCCTTCTACGGGATCTCTTCCTTTACCGTTGGGTACCGTCATAAGAACGGACTTCTTAGGGTACCTGTCTCCTCGGACCACTCGAAATCAGGTATCCCTGTGTTCTCCCAGCTTGTGCTGAATCGTTGATTTGTTACCGTTGATGTATGTATTATTTATAAAGGAAATTTATCCTGACCACCCACCCTCCCAATCGCCCTCTACTCCTTCTTTCATATTTATTACTTTGGTACATATTTTATCTATATGCACGAAATTTCGTGTCCTAAGAATCGAAGCACGAGACACTACTTGATCTACCCATCTTAAGTCCCCACCCACCCTCCCTCAAGGTTCTCCCCCCACTAGGTACATATGTATATCGACTTAGTGAAGTAACATATCGTCTTTGTTGTAATATTACGTTAATATGAGGTTAATTTTTTTATTTTGATACGAAATCTCTTTTTTTTCCTATCCTAAGGTCCGAAACAAAAGACAGTCACCTTCTTTTTAGTATGGACGTTCCACCGACGGTGGTTTTAATTGGTCGATGGGTCTATTTATATTCGTCGAATATGTAAAATCCGGATTTTCTGGGTTCTTCGTACGATTACTAGTCCAGTCCCTGTTTTCGTAAGGACCTCTCGTTTTGATACCTGTAATAAATTGGTAGTATTGTACTCGGTCCAAAGTCCAGTGACTGTTATTAATACTAAACATCTTACTATCTACAGTCGTACCGTGAAGGGGTTAAGGTAGAGAGGAATTTTATGTTTACGAAGGGTCTCATCTAAATAGAAAAGTTAATTGGAAGAACACCCACGGTTCTTTAAGAAAGCCCAATCCGACCATACTTCCTCTACTTACTATCACCATAACCACAACTAAATGAATAGTCAATAAGAAATCCCGACCAGGGAAGGTCACGACCCGATTGTCTACTTATAAATCAACTTATAAGAAAAAAAAAAAAACTTTCGAAAAAAACTCAAAAACTTTAAAGTCCTTTACAACTCTGGGGGACAGGACAAAGATACTTTTTTTAATCCCATAATATTTATTACCACACCGAAAACACTCTCAGTATGAGTGGTGACTTTTCATCTATAGGACACTAAGGAACGAAGACTCTGTATGGTCTTTAAAGGTTGTGACCTTTTTACGTCGGTAGTAAGAATATCATAAAGGTTTTAGTTTCCATGACCCTTTTACGTTTCTTCAGTCCCCCTCCGGTACATAAGGGGACATCTTTATTTTTTGTTATTTTAATTTCCTTACGGATTCTTTTAAAAATCGTACGGTACCGAAAACGTCTAGTCGTTTTGTTTAATAATTCTTTAGAATTCTCACCTTTTTTTTAGTTTCCTTCCGTGTAACACTTTCACGTTCTCACTCAGTTATAATCATTTTTAGATAATTATATTAAGTGATTCAATATTCGGTTTTTCTTTTTAATGAAAGAAGAGAAAGAGTAGCATGGGGAGAAGGGAAAGACTGGATAAGTCGGGTTTTCGGTCGTAGATGCCGGTCCTTATTTACCCACATCTAATCTAGAACTCACGACACTCTTCCCGTTTGTGTCCCCTCCGTCGTCGCCACGATTTGTCTTCTAACAAAAATGTGTTCTTAAAATAGTGTATACATTGTGAGAATTCCTATTATTTCCAGTCTAAAGAATGAGAGTCTCCTACCTATACGTTTACACCTTTCCGTCTTTGGAGTTTGATGACTCAACATAACTGTATTTTCATAGTGATATTTCTTCGTGTTCGACCTTAGTTCTAACGGTCCTCTTTATAATTATTGGAGTCATACGTCTACTGTGGTGGGAATACCGTCTTTCACTTCTCCTTGATTTTTCGGAGACTACTTTCACTTTCTTCTCTCACTTTTTCAACCGAATTTCGAGTTGTAAGTCTTTTGCTTCTAGTACCGTAGACCAGGGTAGTGAAGTACCCTTTATCTACCCCTTTGTCACCTTTGTCACCGACTGAAGTAAAACCCCCCGAGGTTTTAGTGACGTCTACCACCAACGTCGGTACTTTAATTTTCTGCGAATGAGGAACCTTCTTTTCAATACTGGTTGGATCTGTCGTATAAGTTTTCGTCTCTGTGATGAAACGGTTGTTTCCAGACAGATCAGTTCCGATACCAAAAAGGACACCAGTACATACCTACACTTTCAACCTGACACTTCTTTCGACTCACGACTTCTTAACTACGAAAACTTGACACCACAACCTCTTCTGAGAACTCTCTCAAGGAACCTGACGTTCCTCTAGGTTGGTCAGGTAAGATTTCCTCTAGTCAGGACCCACAAGTAACCTTCCTGACTACGATTTCGACTTTGAGGTTATGAAACCGGTGGAGTACGCTTCTCGACTGAGTAACCTTTTCTGAGACTACGACCCTCTCTAACCCCCGTCCTCCTCTTCCCCTGCTGTCTCCTACTCTACCGACCTACCGTAGTGACTGAGCTACCTGTACTCAAACTCACTTGAGACCCTCAACCACTACCTGTCCCTCCGGACCGCACGACGTTAAGTACCCCAGCGTTTCTCAGCCTGTGTTGACTCGCTGACTTGACTTGACTGACTACTGATATTTCAGTACCGAAAGTTATATACCTACCTACCTACTCACTCATTCACTCACTTCAGTGAGTCAGCACAGGCTGAGAAACTCTGGGGTACCTGACATCGGATGTTCCGAGGAGACAGGTACCTTAAAAGGTCCGTTCTCATGACCTCACCCAACGGTAACTATTTGTGTCTATAATTATTGTATCTCTTGGTGTGTCTGTATTCTCTCACATGTATATATCCTTAGATGTATATAAGAAATCGAGTCGGGTAACTCTCCCTACACTTCGTCACTTTGGGAAGTTTAGTCTCTCTTAAGGAATCTCTCGTTGAGAACCAAAGATTCATCGTAAAAGAAGATTCTCCTTGGTCTCGAAGAACCCCTTTACCGACTAAGATCCCGACCTCTTTCGTCTTGTGTTTTATTTGACCTCGTAAAAGAATGTGGTCTCTTAGTAAACCTTAGTGAGTGTCGTACTTCCCCTATATGATTTTCCTGTATCTACGGTTAAACTCTGCTAGGTACCCAGTTTAGACCCCATTTGACTGTAGTTTTCCATTAAAATCATTGTTTAGTATTGTACCGTTTAATTTACAATTTTGTACCCAAGTATGATTATTTACTTATGTTGAAACTACTACTTACCTAAAAATATGAGAAGGTTTCATTGAAAGGTATTTTATTTTAATAAGTCTTCCCTTTTCTTATTATTCAAATATCCTCTCTTTGGACTGTCTATTGTCGAATTAGTTGACTAGTTTAACTTGTAGTAACCATTACCCTGTTTAGTTTTAGTACATAGTGGACTATTCTATGTTACATTTCTTGTGTCATAAGGCAGACACTCTAAAGGTCGAGACTACGTATTCGACTTACATTAGTACCCCTTTATAGTCTGTTATTTTAACTCTTATTTGATGTTTTCTTGACCGGGTATTAAAAGTTTTGACAGTTCCAGTTATTTCGGATCTTTTTCTGGCTTGGTATAAGGTATAACTCCTCTGGTTCCCCTGTACTATTCACGTTTATGTTCATAAAAGAAATTATTGTCGAAGTACTTCTATTTTAAGTATTGTGTATGTAAAGTGGGAATATTTCATGTGTGAAACTATAAGAAAAATGATACAAGTGTCTCTACACGTTGGTAGTGGTGGTGAATTTTTGTGGAAATAGTGGGGTTTTCTCTTCGGAACATGGGTCATCATCAGTGGGGAGAAGGGAGAGGGTTATAGGGGGTCAGGGATCCTTGTGATTAGATGAAAACCAGATACCTAAAAGGGCAAGAACCGGAAAGTATATTTACCTTAGTGTATTATACCCTAGAAAACATAATTATATTATTGACCGAAGAAAGTAAATCGTCTTATAACAGTGAGTCTCTATCTCGTATACTAACGTGAAGTAAGAAAGAAAACCGACTTATTTTAAGGTAATATACCTCGATTGTGTAAAACAAATAGATAAGTAGTTAACTATCTATAAATCCCAACAAAGGTAAAAACCTGACAATACTTATTACGACGATATTTACACACATATGAAGAAACATACCCATCGTACACTAAGACTTGACCTATAATAACCCTACACCAACCTTGTATACTGTCTCGGACTTACCTTAGATGTATAATCTACAATCAGTACAAAGTCACAAATCAAAACCACCAACATAAAACTATTACGTTCTCTTATAAAGACCAAACATCCTTTATATGTGTTCCATGAATCTCAAACACTTATAATACAGTCGGTGTTTGAGAGTTCACCAAGGTCTTTTTATCAATAAACATAATATCAGAGTTGAGAAAAGATTTAAACGTTAACAAAGATCTCTCTCTCTCTCGAGTGCTCCCTCTCTGGTATAAGTATATTTGTCTACGATTTTATATAAACTATTTTAAGTTCTTCATAAGAAAATTTAACATTTTTATCGACTTATTTAACTGTAATTGAATCGTTTACGTATAAACAAAACTATGTATAGAGTTTGTTTTTCGGTCATAGTACGAATTATTAATTTGTAATTCCATAAGGATAATTTCAGTGTTTGTTCCTACAGGTAATAGTGGTGATAATATATGGTAACAGGAACTTAAAGATTGAACGTGTTATTCTGTTTTTATCTATACTTTAAGTTTATATTGAAGTTTTTGTAAAGTTTACTTATACTTACAAATCATTCATTCGAGTGGTCAATTTATTGTGTATGTGTGTGTTTTTGTATTAAAAAGTTATTTAGTTCTTATTAGACTATCTTCTGAATTAGGTACTAAGTAGATGAATATTACTTTATTTTTCGGTTTTTCGTTTATTTGACTCTTTTAACCCCCTCTATTTATAAGAAACGTGATTTTATTGATGAGGTTCGGTATTTCGGTAATTCTTTTTTATTTTTACGGGATCATCTTTTTACCTTTGACCATACTTTTTAATTAAGAGGTTTTCTTCTACCGTTATCTGTTCACTTTTTTTTTACAAGTGAGAGTGATCAATAATTTTACGTTTAATTTTGTTGTTTTATAATGAACAAAAACAAGAAGTTTGACAATTTTAAAAATACTCACGTTCACACATCTCTTTAACCATAAGAACGACAACGACTATTGTGTAGGTGTAATCATGTCATAAAGATCTTCTGTTATAGTGAATATGTTTGATTTGAAATTTGTAAGATAGAAAATCAGATCATTAAAGTGAAGATCCTTAAGTGGAATTGTTTTTTACATTTATATAAATACAAGAACTGAGTGTCTGTATCTTTTGTTTGAATACCAATGGTTTTCCCTTTCTTACGTCTTATCCCTACCTGATCCTCAAATTTTACTTGTCTAAATGTGATAGAATATATTTTATCTATTCGTTGTTCCTAAATGACATATCGGAGTCTACCATTTCTTAGGTGGACGTTACGTCCTCTGGGCCCAATTTAGGGACCCAACCCTTCTAGGGGACCTCTTCCCTTACCGTTGGGTGAGGTTATAAGAATGGACCTCTTAGGGTACCTGTCTCCTCGGACTACACGATCTCAGGTACCCCACCGTTTCTCAAACTACACTGACCCATATGTCGTTTATGTATTCCTTGATATAAGTCATAGAATATTATTGGATATTAACTTTTCTTAGACTTCTTCTTATATATATATATCTCTCTCTCTGTATATATATTGACTTAGTGAAACGACATGTTTAATTGTTATGATATTTAGTTGATATTAAAGTATTTAAAAAAAATTTTAAATCCAAGTACCTACAAATAATTTCGTAATTAGTATTACTGTTTTTTTAGTGTTGGATTTATAGGTTGTCGTCTACTGATCAACTGATCAGATATTTTAAAACTATACTGATATTTTTACAATATACTTTGCACAAGTGTCTCCTGTCAAGTCGCGATAACGTTTTACGGTAGGTGTTATGTATAGGTAGGGATACGATCTTTGTTAACCAAATATGTATAGTTGGACAATTATTACCAGTAAAACGAGCAAGTGTAAAAGGTGAAAAGGGTTTTAAATAAAGATATTGGTCTCTTCAGTAGTGTAGAAGAAATTTTGTCTTTTTTTTTTTTCCAGGTCTTCACAATTTATTCAGTTATTATAGGTCACTCTTTTTTGTCTCGAAAAAGAAAATTCTTTGAAAAATAAAACATAGTCCCATATCTGCTAATTGTTTGATACAACACTGTCAAAGTCCACTTGTCGCTTCCCTGTGTCGGTACGTGTGTATTCAACAGGTAAGAGGGGGTTTGAGGGGAGGGTAGGTGCGACGGTGTATTGTGACTCGTCTCAAGGTACACGATATGTCATCCAGGAACAGCGAATAGGTAAAATTTGTATCGTCATACATGTACAGGTAGGGGTTTAGGAGTCGATAGGGAAGGGACGTAGGAAAAGGGACCGTTGGTATTCGAGTAAAAGGTTCAGACACGTAGACACTCTTATTGTCCCGAAAAAGAATAGTTGGTTCAAGACCAGACCTAGAATTCAGAGTTCACTGACGGTTGGTTGGTGTTGACTCCTGAGAGACCTTCTTCACCTCCATCCATTATTCGGGTGAAAAGGAAAACTATAAACCTGCTTCGAACCTTACAAAACAAGTCGACCCTCTCCATGTGTTTCCATGTGTCAAAGGACCTCTTAGACCATAAGAGGGAGACCCTCTCTTGGTCTCCCAAGATAATAATTCTCGTTTTCCTCTACTTCTCGAAATTAGGTAACTTTTCTTCTGAATTCCCCTTCTATATTTTACGAGAAGTTTAAAAGATTCACCGATAGTACTCTTTCTCTCTAAACTAAGTAATAAGATCACCAAGGTTTTTGTCTTGTTTTTGGTTACGTGTCTTCAAAGGGTCTATCATAGACCCCTGGTCCCTTTTGTCATTCTACCTTGTACGAGAGGTCGAGAGGTCGAAGAGGTGGGTGAAGCCGAAGGTTTCAGAAAACGATGAGGAGAAGGTGCTGGATGACTTATAGGTACAATTATTAAACAAGGATTACCGTCTTCTGGATTCCCACTAAACACTGTCTCACCATATTATACGAAGGTTTAATTATATGAGACTACTTACTAATATAAGGTATAACCACCCTTAAATAACCTCCTCCTTAGGAGGACTTTAAGTAACTGTCCATTTACTCGTACTTACGTTGGTTCATATGAGAGGAACTTGGGTTACTTACTCTTGTTTAGTTTTCGGGACTGGAAGGATAGACTAAGAGTAAGTAGTCAGGATGTGAACTCTACCGTTAGAATCCGACGGAAGGATATAAAGTCTGATGACGGCTCCCTTTTTACCGTAGGACGGAAGGTTCGTCGTGGAAGTGTAATAATCAGGACAGGAGACCCTGTCGGGATAATCTCTGTACTGGAAGGTTGAGAGGTAACGACCATCAGGTTTTGAGGATTGTTATCACCTCTGTATTAGTCTGGAGTTCGTATTCTGTTCTTGCTGTTGACCTAGAATTTACTACCCTTTTAATCTGAAGTGAAGGGACCGTCGAAAAAGAAGGTTGAGTGTTAGGAAATAGGACACCTTATTGGTTGACGGAGGTCGTGAGGTATTTGTGTTCGGAAAGGTGTGGAAGGACAATGGAGGTAGATCTTACGGGAAATCTAAACCATAACGGACCTATTGGAGACGGGTAGAAGCTGAGTCGAGTCCTACGTAGACGAGGAGGTCCGTCGGAAGGAAGTTAGGGTCCGAGGTACCGTACGAAGGGGCGACGTAGGGCAAACTTAGAGGTGACATAGTAGAATCTGGTTCACGACCGGTTCTCTTGGATTGTCCCCGGTACATATAAATTGTCGTGTCAAAAATTTTTAATTTTTCTTTTTCACTTTAATTAAAATTCATAAAATAAATCGGGTCGTATAGGTCCCGAAGGGACCACCGAATCTACCATATCTTAGACGGACGTTACGTCCTCTGGGTCCAAGTTAGGGACGCCAACCCTTCTAAGGGGACCTCTTCCTTTACCGTTGGGTGGGGTCATAAGAACGGACCCTTTAAGGTACCTGTCTCCTCGGACCACCCGATGTCAGATCATAAGAACGGACCCTTTAGGGTACCTGTCTCCTCCGACCACCCAATATCAGGTGTCCCAACGTTTGTCGGACTGTGCCGACTCGTTGATTGTGTGTGTGTTAGGTCTTACAATAGTAAAGTTGTCCATTATAGTATGGAATTTGACTTTATTAGACGAATACCCAAACGGAAGCAATGACCTTCTGTTCCGTGAGTCCCTGTTCCAGTCAAAGAACGGACACCAAAGTAGTCCCAACGTAGTCACGGACTGTATGTGACTCACAAGTCGATTACAAACGATTTGATTTGACTGGACTTTCATAAAACTCTCTTCCACCTTAAAATCGTCGACGAGTTTACTTCTCGTCGAATACACATGAATATTCTCATTACCACTATCCTTATTACCGACGATAAAACCAGAACCTGGAGTACAAGATACGAAAAATTGATGTAATAAATCAGAAGTGTTGTTGGGGTACATGATCCATCGTAATAATGGAGGTGAAATACCGATTTCTTTTAACGGGTTTAGTATGACGATAATTCACCTTCTCGGTCCTGAAGGACTTTATCAATGTCTTTTTGTTTCGTTTGTTGTTTGTGTGTGGGGTATTATTTATGTTTCAACTTTCTTTTATTCACTATAAGTGTCTACACTATTTGGATGAGGTCATCCATTTGGATGAGAACTTAGAGGAAATGGTCGAAGTGGTGGTAGAAAAACCCCAAAGTACTAGACGGCTCAAAATGGAATAGGTTCACATGGAGAAAGATTCAAGGACTTGGTCTAGAAAGACTAAAATTTAATGTATAGAAAGAAAAAAAAAAAAAAACGAGAAAAAATAAATAAATAAAAATGAAATGTTATGACATAACCAAAACGGTACGTAACTGTACTTAGGTGGTACCCACATGTACTCAAGGGTTAGGACTTGGGGAGAGGGTGGTGGGAGGGGTATAATAGAGAGACCCAGTAGGGTCACGTGGTCGGGGTTCGTAGGACATAGGACATAGCTTGTATCTGACCACTAAACAAAGAATGTACTATCATATGCAAAGTTACGGTAAGAGGGTTTAGTAGGGTGAGAGCGGGAGAGGTTGTCTCAGGTTTTCAGACAAGATATGTAGACACAGAGAAAACGACAGAGCGTATGTTCCAATAGTAATGGTAGAAAGATTTAAGGTATATATACACAATCATATGACATAACCACAAAAGAAAGACCGAATGAAGTGAGACATATTAACCGAGGTCAAAGTAGGTGGAGTAATCTTGACTAAGTTTACATAAGAAAAATTACCGACTCATTATAAGGTAACACATATACATGGTGTCGAAAGAATAGGTAAGTAGACGACTACCTGTAGATCCAACGAAGGTACAGGACCGATAATATTTGTCACGACACTACTTGTAACCCCATGTACGCAGAGAAAGTTAAGACCAAAGGAGTTACACATACGAGTCGTCACCCTAACGACTCAGTATTCCGTCAAGATCAAGGGCAAAAAATTCCTCAGAGGTGTGACAAGAGGTATCACCGACATGATCAAACGTAAGGGTGGTTGTCACATTCTCCCAAGGGAAAAGAGGTGTGGGAGAGGTCGTAAATAACGAACATCTGAAAACCTAATGTCGATAAGACAGACCACACTTTACCATGGAGTAACACCAGAACTAAACGTAAAGAGACTATTACTCACTACAACTCGTAGAAATGTACAAACAATCGGTAGACATACAGAAGAAACCTCTTTACGGATAAATCAAGAAACCGGGTAAAAAACTAACCCAGTAAATAAAAAGACCTTAACTCGACGTATTCAACGAACATATAAAAACTCTAATGAACAAACAGTCAACGAAGTAAACGATAACAAAAGAGGGTGAGTCTTCCGACAGAAAAGTGGAACGAATATCAAGGAAACAACACGTCTTCGAAAATTAAAATTAATCCAGGGTAAACAAATAAAAACGAAAATAAAGGTCATTAGACCCTCCACCCAGTATCTCCTAGGACGTATAGAAAGTTCTAAAGGAAGAATCGACGAACGTAAGACGGACAGAACAGTTGTACCGTCACGAAAAGTGTTTGGTGAGGTCACTTGTCAGCAGAAAGAGTTACGGATTCGGACAGGGTCCCATAACTCTCTCTCACCCCATATTTGATAAAAGGAGGTGTGTGAAGGGGTCTCCTGGGGACGCAGAACGAGTGTACCGGACCCCGCTCCTCCAAACCCTCCCTCCACTCGGTAGTGACGACTACACACGAAACGCATGCCTTTGATCCGACTTGACACGAATTCTTTTTACTATCTAAAGGTCAAAACACACACTCATACATGTTTTTAAGGTAATAGAGATTTGGTGTCCTTGGTCTTGGTGTAGACCGTTTCCTTTATTTCGACCTCTGCGTTCCTTTCTTATCTAATCCTCTTCGGAACTTTCGTCCGACGACGTAAATCTAAACTACACCACCCTTTATTTCTCGGGAGCCCCCAAAGACTCGTTCCCTCACTACACTACTTTTGTCACTAATTCCTTCTACTTTACGTTCGCCCTGTTTAATTTCCCGCCCTGATCCTAGACTGTCCTCCGTCAGTGGACCCACGACCCTCTGTCTGTCACTCTCCCTTTCGGTCCCCTAATCCTTTCCGTCGGCACTAAGAGGTACTTACTTGTCTGTGGTAGGACTTCAGTGAAATGATGGTTCAATGGTGGTCGAGAAATACGAGAATGGGATAAACCTTTCCGTTTTTATTTGGGTGCTCCTCAACTCACAAAAGTAATTTTACTATTATTTTAAAGTAGAGACACTTACATTACCAAATTTACATACACGTGGGACGACTCATTTACCCGAAGTGGCACTCGGTCGCCTTGTCAATCGTCCGTCTTTACCTTGAGTCTCTTTAACTATAATCTCGAGGTAAGTGTCTTATTTGTTTATGCCGATTTTGTTTCGTCAAAAAATGCCTCTTTCTATTTGTAGTATACTATAGTGAATATACACCTTAGATTTTTGTATATTATGTTTATTTGAATAAATGTTTGGTCTTTGTCTGACTCTGTGTCCTTTGTGTAAATACTAATGGTTTCTCCCTTCCCCATCCTCGTCCTCCCTATTTCTCCTCAAACCCTTATTCTCTACGTGTGTTGATATATATTTTGTCCATTTATTGTTTCAGTATGATATATCGTGTCCTTTGATGTAAACTATAGAACACTATTGGATATTACCTTTCTTAGACTTTTTCCTATATATATTATATGTTGCGAAAACTTAAAACTTCGACCTCTTCTGAGAATTTTCAGGGAACCTGTCGTTCCTCTAGTTTAATCAGTTAGGATTTTCTTTAGTTAAGACTTATAAGTAACCTTCCTGACTACGATTATGAAACCGGTGGACTACGTTTCTCATCTGTGTAACCTTTTCTGGGACTACGATCCTTCGTAACTTCCGTTTTCCTCTTCGTCCGTCGTCTCCCACTCTACCAATCTATCGTGACTGAGTTCCGTATACTTAAACTCGTTTGACACCCTCTATCGTTTCCTGTCCCACACAACGTCAGGTACCTCAGTGTTTCTCAGCCTGTGCTGAATCACTGACTTGTTGTTATATATAAAAATATATATTTTGATTTAGTGAAACGGCATGTGGACTTTGATTATGTTGTGACATTTATTTGTTATGATGTTATCTTTTTAGGAAATTTTGTCGGAGAAGACCTACATCGGGTATCTTGTCTCATGTGAACCGACAGGGCGTCCCCGTCAGGGTCGGTTCTCACGTGGCTTGAATAACGGGATGTCATGAGACTTTCGTAGGAAAGGTTCAGTATAAGGTGTCACAATCTTTAGGTATTTCTTGAACCCAATTGGTTGTGAAAAACGGTTACGGGATACGGGATTCAGTAGTGCACGAGATCATGACCGACGTCAAAATTTCCCAGGTCTCTACGTTTGTAAGAAAAGTAAGTTCAAATGTAGACCTTTCTCTGAACTCTTGTAGATTTGGGTTTCAAAGTCTTATAAAAACTCGACGTGTGTTACCTTTATGTTACCTATTTATAACTTTACCCGAGGAACCCAACCCTGGCACCATTTTCCGGGGTTTAAGGTGGAGGAGTAAGAGGAGGAAAACGAGGAGATTTGAGGGGGAGGGGGATGTCGAATGTGTGTAATCTTGTCTTGGACTTCGGGAGGAGTCCTGAAACCCTGACTTCCCTTTCATCAGACGTTTTGTGACTTCTTAGATCATAAAAACAAAATAAAACTGAAGAACACTGTCTACTTTTTTAACTTTGGGTCTTTCGATTTTACCTTAAAGGTAAAGGTCGGTGATTTATTGAGTTTTTCGACGGCGAATCTTTGGGGTTCTTACGACCGATATACGTTTATAGGGAAATTTGTGTAGCTTACTTGAGTGTTTCCGTATTTGAGGAGTTAAACTTTTACCCATATTGGACACTGGGCCGTTAAAGTACCGGTTCATACACGGGTCTTGTCACACCTCTACGTGACGACCCGGTACCTTAGTGAAATCATTTAACGTTTACCGGATAAAAAAACCATACACTTTATCTGATTTAGTTTGACCTAGTATCGACTTATCTGTTGTTCTCACAATAAAACTCCGTGAAAAAAGGTGTATGTTACACATGTGTCTATGTGTCTTTACATGTGAACATACAAAACCCAAAGGTACATTTCACATACAAAATGACACTTATATCTGTCTTGTAAAAACTCTTCGAAAACATACAATCATGTCTTTTACTTGTTCTTGTGACCAGTTTCGTAACGAGTGGTATCACGTTTTAATCTTTGTTAGATTAATGAGTTGTCCTCTTATCTCTATCTATCTATTTATCCATCTGACTACAGATAAGTGGTTAGTAATCTTATGTATGATCAATTTTACTTACCTGGTCTCTAAACAACGACTTTCGATTACGATTTAAGTAATTTTTTCGTTCAACTTCTTACTATACATCTATTTCAAAATTCAAAATTTTGTACGTTTTGTTTCTCATGGGTGACAACTTTCCATGTACACATATGTCTTCTTCATGCTTTCTACCTTTAAGTCCTGTCACAATTAGAGACCCCACCCTCCTTCCCTTAGTCCCCATTTCCTCTTTAGGTGTCCAGACTTTACTTGAGTAGGGTTGCAACCCCAACGAATCTTGAGCTGTCGCGTGTGTCAAAACAATAACATAAGAGGGATAAAAAACAACAACTAATTTTTTATAAAACATTCAGTGTCTATGAATGGACTCTGGTCTAACGACTGACCACCCTAGTGGACCTTCTTTCGATCCGTCCTGGGACTTAGACTAAAGGCTCAGTCAGGAGAAAGGGTACCGAGGGTTAAGTCCTAGACAAACGTTTACTTTCTAAACGTAGTAAAACCACACTTAGAATCGTTGAATAAAAATGGACCCTCTATGACAAGGGATGTCTGGTGGTTCCGGTGTAAACGAGACTGATCTTTATCGTGTTTCGTGTGAACGAGACACTCCGACTCGACAACGAAGTGTCGAACAGTGAACCGAGACAAAAGGTTGAAGCGAGTACGTAACTTTGTTTTGTGATTCGGTGACTTTCCAGCCATCTTTCTACTAGATTTGTACGTCTTTCATATTCGTTTTTCTCTTTCTTTTCGTCTCGTCTCCCTTCTGAGTCGACGTACCCTCTAGATCTGTTTCAGTCCCCAGTGGTGGTTTAGTTTTAGTCTTATGACGATTTCTCGGTATTTTGTGTGTCCCTCCCAATAAAATCTTCTGCCTTTCTTGAACTTTATTATCGCAGAGTATGGAAAGTGTTAGATTATGTGTTAGAGTACCCTCCCCCAAATAATTGTAAAAAAGATCAGACAAAATTCTGTTTTTGTTGTGTTGTTTACTATGGAATCGTTACCGACCGTCTCTAAATAATACGAAGTCTTTTCAAGTGCCGTCACCAAAAATAGTAACCCAGGAAATACGAGAAGTTCAATGTATTCTCCGAGAAAGAAGAAAAAGAAGAGATTTGTATTGAAGACCCAGTCGAAATCGAAAAGCTCACGTATTCGGTCTCGAAAGACGACAAGTTTTTCTTCTATTGAGAACGTCATCTCACGGTCCTTATGTAGAATGAGACCTCAGTTCGTAATTTGACATACCCTTATACAAAAATCTGCGAAGAGTGGGACCTTACGGATAGGTAACAGTACTCGATTCTTTCATAAGAAAAGTTCGGAAGGGACCGTCAGGTCGCCGATTCTAAGGTGTGAGGGTTACGTCCCCCAGACCCAAACTAGGGACATGGTGTTGATTTCCAGGGGGTACCGTGTAAATTTTAAAACTCGTCGGTTTGTCGATTTATTTAAAAAAAAATTTCTCTCTCTCTCTTTAACGAGAGAAGTATGACGACCTCTTTTGAGTCTGGACACTGTCTTAAGGAAGACAACAGGACTCTCGTTTACATTGTTGATTGTAAAAGAGTTGTAAATGAGAAGATTTATGAACTGGAGTAAATCAGTAGTGGTGGAAGAGTCCTTCTGTGATGACGATGGGGTAAAACATCTATTCTTTTGACTCTATAACCTTCCAATTCATATTATTATAGGAAGTCCAGTGGGTCTTCTTCACCATCGCGGCCCTAAACTTGGGTCGGTCAACCAAGATTATCGACCCCGAAGATACGCGGTGAGACAGGTCCTCTACCATAAATTTTATTTACCTCCACCAATAACTTTACTGTCGTGGTCCAAGACAATGTCGGTCCTCGGAGACGAAGTCTATATCCTTGAAATTCTCCTTCATAAATGTGTGATCACTTCCACTGGAGTCTTAGGAAAGTAATGCGAACATCGTTGGGTCTTGTAACCGGAACCCCGAGGACACATAAGATGGGGTAGATTCGATACCGATTAAAGACAATACAAGGAGTTAGGGGTCTCCTACTTTCATCACTAGCTAAACCTTTACTATAATCTATTTTCAGTCTTCCGAATTCGAACTCAAGTCATAACGGTGAATGATTGATTTACCTACGTAAAAGGAGTAGACACTTTACTCTTTTTCTTACGAACGATATATCCCATCACTCTCACCTTGGTCTGTCTCCGTTCCTCTTGACACTAGCATATGAAAGTGTAACAACTGGGTCCTTAAAAAAAGGGAAACAAGGTATTCAGTTTTGTTTTGTTGTTTTACTACATTTGTAGACACTTTCTGGGTACACCTATGGGTTTTTGAAAGATAACATTTTAATTACAATTGAAACCAATTCAGTAAAAAGGAAAAATAAAAAGTAAAGAATTCTTCTCCCTATAGCTAGTGACTTCAGAGAGGGTTGAAACTATAAAACATTAGGTAAAGTAGGATCTAGATCCTCTTCCTTCGGTCCAAAAATGAATAAAAATTTTAATTAATTAAATAAAAGTTACTTTGTTACTACTTATAAAAATTAATATTTTCCGTATTAAAATCTTTCTTATATCTGTAGAATGTGGTAATCTGTGGAATTGTCGTTTCTTTGTTTCTATGTATCTCGTTTTGAGTCTTCTTTATATTCCGTCTTCTTTTTATATATTAGTATCTGTATGATTGTAAAGAGACTCTTATAAAATAGTTCACGTCTTTTTTATTCTTATCCTCGTAGCACTTACTACAGTAATTGTTAAATTTATATTATCTAAATATAAATTAATTAAATATATTAGTATAGGATGTGTTTATATATATTTTAAAAAATAGAGTGTGGAACAATAATCTTTTATTACTCGGTCCCGAAAGTTTACCATTAAACCGATGAACATCAGGTGGAATGGAGGATTTCACTTGTGTGCGGATTGTAGATTGGTCAGTATATCCTAGGTACTCTTTTAGACTGTCGAGATTATTAATTGACGGGGGTTCAAGTTCACAATTCCTCTCAACTTAAGATATGGTCTTGATCCACCGATAGACCAAGTCGACCGTTGGACGGTCTTCATCCCCACCACCGTAAGGTTGTGAAAACAAGACCCAGTACGGTCTGTACATTCTTTACGGTCTGTCCTACTGGAACCTCCCACGAAGTTCGGGATGCTAGAGTACACTGACGGAGTGACTATTCATAGTGAACTTTTACTACAACCCATACTGGTCGACATCGTTCGACCCTCGGTCTCGGTCCAGAAAGGTGTCTCTCTGTGCAGTTTACACCGGTCATATTGAGCTCCTTCACTGACCTTGCACCAGAACTTCGTCGACGTGCGGTCGACTTACCAGACGGTCTGGGAGGTCACCTCCCGGGTAGGTAAGGTCTCCTTCGTTCCAGGGGTCCCTCGGATACACGACGCGACTTTTGTTACCAGGTGAGTGGTTCCCAAAAGAGTTCTTGTTTAGTTCTCCATAACCCAGACCACAGTCACACTGTGAGTACTAGTCAGTAATGGGTCCGAGGGGCGGGGGTCGGTAGGGTAGGGCGGACTTCGTCTACGACCCTTGTCAGTAGGTTAGTCGTCGGAACTCTAGGTAGTGTTACGGGTACTCGACTCACCGCCCTTGCCAGTGTTGCTCTATTCGTACCCACCGGAGGGCTTAGTGGCACGTGACCTGTGGGTAATTATTAAGTCAGACACACAGGTCGGGTGATACGAGTGGGACGGTTCCCGGAGACGTGATCGGTAAGGGAAGTCTTTTAGTACCAACCAGGGGCCCAGAGTATGTCGTCCGTGGAAATACGTTAAGTTCAAAATAAAGGTCACAATTGAAAGAATTCAGAAGGTGTGAGTGTGGGAGGGTCTGAGAGATAGTGTTGTGAGACAAAATATAAAGTATATCGTGAAGAGTCATGAACCTTACTAGGACAAGGAAATGGAAAGACCAAATAATAGATAAAGGGGAAATCTTACAATTAAATTACTCTTGGGTTTAGAGGAGTGAGAAGAGGTTAGATAAGGGTTGTACCTCTTTTTATAGATCGTCTATTATTCCCTAACTATTTTTTAATCATTTTGATTACATACTCAATTACTCAATTAAGAGAGATCCTGTCCACACAGGGTCACAGTTCTCCCGAAGGGAGTGACACGAGACGGTGCCATCATTCTAAAGTTCCGAGGTCCCCTCTAAGGCATCTGTGGAGATTCATACGGGGGTAAAGGACTCGATAGAGACAGAAAAGGGGGTAATTTCGAGACTCTTAGTGAGAAACTGGACATCTTTGATCGAGGGTTGTAGATATAAATAGGATATATTGAAAAGTGAATCCTTACTAAATCCAACGTTCATTGTTGTTATTGTTGTTGGATAATATCGCGTGACGTTACTGTTGTTTACTTAGCAAAAGAGTTCTTGGTTAGTTCTCCATAACCCAGACCACAGTCACACTGTCGAGATAATATATCTGTGGAACCGAAAGAGAGGAAATTTGGGGGATGAGGATCATATGGGGAAGGTAGACCACGTGATCCGTAGTACAGACTTGAGGTTTCTTCCCCTTTTTGTTTCCCTCTTTTTTGGTACGGTACACTTAAACAACAAGGAAGAATGACCCTTTTGTTTTCGAGAGAGTCTTAGGTATAGGTCGGGAAAAGATAAATGTAGAGGACGGGATCAAAACCCAGAGTTCCGGTAGACGTCTGGTCAAGGACTGTGTCCCGTTACTCTAGTGTCACTGACCAAATCTGACAGTGTGGCATAGAGGACCCCGACCTCTTCCCTGGGTAAAAGATACTCTAGTTCTACAACGGTGTACGAGGACTTGGTTGTCTATGTAGTATTGATTTACCGGAATCTCACCTGTAAAGTGGGTTTTAACCTCGACTCTCAGACCCCTTGACTCTCACCTTTCGTCTGGGGAACCGGTAGTACGAAGACTTGAAAGACTTCTAAACTGAGAAGGTTCACAAATTTAAGGTAGTATACGAGTTTATAGATGGGTGATATAAGAGAAAAAAGGAATTGGACCGAGTTTCTAACAAAGACAATAAGTTGTGGTTTCCCAGAAACAATGTCCTCGTAGATTTGGGGGTCGTAGGTCGTTCCGGTTAGTCCTCCTTACCAACGAAGTCCCACAGTCTGTAAGGTGAGGATAGGGGGAGTCCTTTCCGTCGGGAAACCTGGTTTACGAGACGAGGGGAGTTCCACTAGGTGTACGAATCTGTAATACAGTAGTCGGACTGTTGAAGGAGGAGAAGTGGAAGTCTGATATAAACGCTTCCAGGGGTCATCTGTCCCTCCGAACGACCCATGATTTCCGGACGGAGCACTGTCTCCCTACCCCAAACACGTTATTGTGGGTACGATTGACCACCTCTACGGTGTAGAGTGTAGATACCATAGTCTGAAAGACTAATACTCGGGTCATGAAAGAAAATTCGATAGACTAATAGGTCCTGTACCTGTGTGTGTGTGTGTGTGTGTGTGTGTGTGTGTGAGTGTGTGTGTGTGTGTGTGTGTGAGTGTGTGTGAGAGTGAGAGAGAGAGGGGGAGAAAGAGAGTGTACACCAACACAATCAGTGAGTCAACACAGACTGAGAAACGTTGGGGTACCCGACAACGGACGGTCCGAGGAGACAGGTACCCTAAAAAGTCCGTTCTTATGACCTCATTCATCGGTAAGAGAAGAGGTCCCCAAAAAGGGTTTGGTCCTTAATTTGGCTTCAGAGGACGTAACATCTACCTAAGAAATGGTAGACTCGATAGTCCCTTCGGTATGTATGCAGGTGGGGGGTGTCAATTCTTTCTAGAAGTACTCACTTTTTGGACCGATCCGATAAAATCATGAGGTAGAGACGATTAGTCGGTGTTCCTTATAAAGCGTCTCTAATGTTCGTAACACTCAGTGAGTTCATAGGTCTCTCTCTCTCTCTCTAGAGACGTCGAGAGAACGATATAATGGATATTCGAACTAGATTCAAGAAAATAAAAAACGGTGTGGTGTGTCGTACACCCTAGAATCAAGTGGTTGGTCCCTAGCTTGAGGACAGGGGATGTAACCTTCGTGTCTCAGAAGTGGTGACTTGGTGGTCCCTTCAGGGTGGTTTAAGAAAAGGTCACATATATAAAGAAACTGAATTCATTCAAAACATGTTCTAAAGAGTTTTACACGACGAATGTTGTATGTCCAAATGTACTTGTTTACCAAGGGACGAGTCTTCTGAAACCTTTATGGACTGATTTCCTTCGAGTCGCGACGAAGAACGTTCTACGACGGTTCGGAAGTTATAAGGTTATATGTGGTACTTGTCGATTTTCTCCCTACGTCACGCACCGTAGAAGGTCTAAAGAAATTGGTGATTTTAAAGAAGGAACCACATATGGCTTTCCGACCACTATGTTATCTATGCGAAACCATTTGACGATCTTCCCTCATGTCTCCCGTTTAGGATCTTTACTTGTGGAGAAACCGAGTCTCCCATTTCTTCGGTGGACATTACACTCTCCCAAGTCAGGGACCCAACCCTTCAAGTAGACCTCTTTCCTTACCGATGGATGAGGTCATATTAATGGACCTCTTAAGGTACCTGTCTCCTCGGACCGCCCGATGTCAGGTACCCCAGTGTTTGTCAGTCTGTGATGATTCGTTGATTGTGAAAGTGACGTCATGGAGAAAATTTATGGTTCTCCGTATCAAATTCTCGACCACTTCATCCGGTACACATCCAAATGCACATCGGGATAACCTACAGTCATCTATCAATCTTTACGGTGAAGTAGACGAAAAGGGTTCAAGATGTAGTGTCGTCGGTAGGACCCGCCTTTCAGACTCTCTCGCACATGAACAGAAGAACCCGACTTGTACAATTACAATACTAGTCTCCTAGTAGTCCAAAAGGAGGAAGTTTTACTGCTACACTCTTGTCCTTCTGACACCAACAGTGGTTTCTCAGGTTGTGGGGTAATAAAAAAAAGGACAAGGCTAGAATTTAGTTTCGTCAAAAGTAATTACGTTCCTATTCATTTGGTGTGACTGGAACCACTGTACTATATACTTGATTTTTGAAGATTTTGTTTAAACAGAATAAATTTAGGTGGAAAAGATTTTCTGGCGAACCATATTAGATTGTTTTTATTGGACAGATGGTTACACGTTTATAAAACGATTCTATAGACCACGGTGAACCCGACGAAATATTGGTAGTGTCCGAAATTCGTAGGGATGTGACTGTTTTACTAAAAGCCTCTTAATTTATCGTCCTAACCGTTAACAAGACGGTTTCGAAATAGGTACTCTGTAGATCTTCCTTTTGAATGAAGGGACCTTCGGAAAACGTCCCTGTCTCTCTAGGTTTATTTCTCCTTTTATTGACGTGTTTACGTAAATAGTTGTGTTACGGTAAAATATTTGACGTTAAATATCTTATTCATACCCTCTTGGATTGTGAGATTCCAAGTTATTAAAGTCACTACATTATGTTCAGAGTAATGAATAGAAATAGGGGTTCTACTGATAAAAGTCCGAAATAATTATTCCTAGGAATGATAAACTTTAAATGAAACTGGAATATAAAGTAGATTTAACTTACTAAACTTTACACACTCTTTTATGTTCCAAAGTTAGTGTAGAGACATGGGATGGAGACACTTTTTGTTTTACCAAAAGAAACGTAGGTACCCTTGTTCTTATAATTTACCACGTACCACATCGGTAATGGTGCCGATGAAATCCACGCACTTTTTATGGATTGTTTCTGTAGTTTTCTAGTTCTAAGTTCAGACAGAAATCTGTCGATAACATTATTCAACTTGATATAGAGAGGTGGTTTAAGTATTGAACCTTAGGATTCGGGATCATGGAATTTTAACCTGAAAGAAAGACTCTATCCCAGAAATATCTCTGTTAGTTTAATTTTACTCCAGTACTTCCACCCGGAAGTAGGTCATACTTACCACCTGAAGATTCTCCTCCTTTAAACCTGTGTCTGTGTGTATCACCCTTACACCACTCTTGTCTTCTACCGGTGACTATTCGGTTTCTCTCCTTCAGACCTTATCCAGGAAGGGAGTGGCAGTAGTCTTCTTTGGTGGGGACGGTTGTGGAACCGAAACCTAAAGATCGGAGGTCGTGACCCTCTTATGTCTTTTATGTGCAGACAACAAATCAGGTCAGTCAACACCCATGTCACACTGTCTCGGGGACGTTTACTTATGCCGACACAAGAATCGGTTCAGAAGATTATAAAGACAGAGTCAACGGAGTAGATATCGTAATCCTCCATCTACTCGAAACTTTGACGACATAGAGGTTATCGATTACTAGTTCCTACTTCCTTTACCGTTGGGTGAGGTTATAAGAACGGATCCTTTAGGGTACCTGTTTCCTCAGACCGTCCGATGTCAGGTACCCCAACGTTTCTCAGTCTGTGTTGACTCACTGATTGTGAAAGTGAAAGTTCTTACCTGTATCTGACAGTAGTCAAGAAGACTCTACATTTGTACGTGGTAGAAGACTCTTTTCGAGAAGGAGAACAGATATCTAGTCGCCTAATGTCTGTTTGACTCTAGTAGAAACTATTGGGACAGACCAGTAGGATTCAGAATAAATCCATTACTGTGACCCTTCGTTTTATTCCTTCTTTCCTCCTAGTTCGGAAAACTTTCCGATTCGTCCTTTTACGTTACCGTGGGGTGAGGTCATGAGAACGGACCTTTTAGGGTACCTGCCTCCTCGGACCATCCGACGTCAGGTACCCCATCGACTCAGCCCGTGCTGACTCGCTGAAATGAAAAAGTAAAGTGAAAGTACGTACCTCTTCCTTTACCGTTGGGTGAGGTCACAAGAACGGACCTCTTAGGATCTCTGTCTCTTCGGATCACCCGACGGTAGATACCCCAACGTGTCTCAGCCTGTGTTGACTACGTTGAATCGTCGTCGTCGTCTTTTGAATATTCGAATATAGAAGTTCTTTAAGTAGTAAACAATCTATTAATCGCCCTTCGACAACATATTACTTCCCTCGAGTTGAGTCACGAGACACTATTGGATCTACCTACCCTACCCCTCACCCTCCCTCCAAGTTCTTTCTCACCTAAATACATATGAATACCGACTAAGACGGGAATACCGTCTTTCACTTCTCCCTGTTTTCTCGGAAAACTACTTCCACTTTCTCCTCTCACTTTTTCAACCGAATTTTGAGTTGTAAGTTTTTTGACTCTAGTACCGTAGACTAGGGTAGTGAAGTACCGTATGTCTACCCCTTTGTTACCTTTGTCACTTTCTAAAATAAAAGAACCCGAACTTTTAGTGACGCCTGTCACTAACGTCGGTACTTTAATTTTCTACGAACGAGGAACTTTTTTCGATACTGTTTGGATCTGTCGCATTATTTTCCGTCTCTCTAATGAAACAGTTGTTAAACAGACAGTTCAGTTACAATACCAAAAAGGTCATCAGTACATACCTATATTCTCAATCTGGTATTTCTTCCGACTCGTGTACCATAAAAAGTGTCTTGATCTTGTTTATTAAAGTTCTAAACATACCTTTATGTTTTTTGGAGCTTATCGGTTTCGTTAGAACTCTTTCTTCTTACCTTGACCTCCTTAGTTGAACGGACTGAAGTCCTAGATGATGTTTCGGTATCAGTAATGCTATCATACCATGACCGTGTTTCTGTCTTTATATCTAGTTACCTTGTTTTATCTTTCGGGTCTCTATTTAGGTGTGTGTATACCTGTGGAATAGAAGGTGTTTCCTCCGTTCTTATATGTTACCTCATTTCTGTTAGAGAAATTGTTCATCACGACCCTTTTGACCAGCTAGTGAAAGATTGTGGTGTGTGTTTTTATTTGAGTTTTACCTAATTTCTAGATTTGCATTCTGGTCTTTGATATTTTGAGGATCTCCTCTTGTATCCGTTTTGTGAGAGACTACATTTAGTGTCGTCCTAGGAGATACTAGGTGGAGGGTCTTATGACCTTTATTTTCGTTTTTATTTGTTTACCCTAGATTAATTTTAATTTTCCAAAACGTGTTGTTTCCTTTGATATTCATTCCACTTTTCTGTCGGAAGACTTACCCTCTTATATTATCGTTTACTTCGTTGACTGTTTGTTGATTAGAGTTTTTATATGTTCGTTGAAGACGTCGAGTTAAGGTCTTTTTATTTGCTGGGTTAGTTTTTTACCCGGTTTCTTGATTTATCCGTAAAGAGGTTTCTTCTGTATACCTACCGATTGTTTATGTACTTTTCTACGAGTTGTAGTGAGTAATAGTCTCTTTACATTTAGTTCTGGTGTTACTCCATGGTAAAGTGTGGTCAGTCTTACCGACACTAGGTTTTCAGATGTTCGTTATTTGCGACCTATCCCACACCTCTTTTCCCTTGGGAGGATGTGACAACCACCCTTACGTTTGATCATGTCGGTGATACCTCTTGTCACACCTCTAAGGAAATTTTTAACGTTTATCTCGACGGAATACTGGGTCGTTAGGGTGGCGACCCGTATGTGTGGCTCCTTTGGTCTTAGTTTTCTCTGTGTACATGGGGTTACAAGTAGCGTCGTGACAAATATTATCGGTCCTGTACCTTTGTTGGATCTACAGGTAGTCGTCTACTTACCTATTCTTTCGACACCATGTATATGTGTTACCTCACAATGAGCCGGTAATTTTTCTTATGTAAACTTAGTCAAGATTACTCTACCTATTTTAACCTCGGTTAATATGTCTCACTTCATTCGGTCTTTCTTTTTGTGGTTATGTCATATGACTGTGTATATATGTCTTAAATCTTTCTACCATTACTACTGGGACATACGCTCTGTCGTTTTCTCTGTGTCTACATATCTTGCCTGAAAACCTGAGACTCCCTCTCCCTCTCCCACCCTACTAAACCCTCTTACCGTAACTTTGTACATATGATAGTACATTCTTTGCTTCACGGTCAGATACAAGCTATGTCCTATGTCCTACGAACCCCGACCACGTACCCCTACTAGGTCTCTCTACTATACCCCACCCTCCACCCTCTCCCTAAGTCCTAACCCTCGAACATATGTGGGTACCACCTAAGTACAGTTACTTACCGTTTTGGTTATGTCATAACATTTCATTTTATTTCATTTTTATTTTTTTTTTAACTCTTTCCTTTTTTTTATTTTTATTTTCAGTACCCTTTATAATTTTTTTTTTTCTTCCGACTCGTGTGTGTGTTTTTTTTAACTACAAAAACTTGATACCACAACCTCTTCTGAGAACTCTCAGGAAACCTGACGTTCTAGTTTGGTCAGGTAGGATTTACTATAGTTGGGACTTATAAGTGACCTTCCTGACTACGACTTCGATTTCGAGGTTATGAAACCGGTAGACTACACTTTTCGTCTGAGTGACCTTTTCTGGGACTACAACCCTTTCTAACCTCTGTTCTCCTCTTTCCCTGTTGTCTCCTACTCCACCAACCTACCGTAGTTGTTGAGTTACCTGTACTCAAACTCGTTCGAGACTCTCTACCACTTCCTGTCTCTTCTGACCACACGACGTCAAGTACCCCAACGTTTCTCAGTCTGTACTGACCCCCTGACTTGTTGTTGCTGTTACCGACTAAATGTAGTCTTCTTTGGTTGTCTTGTGACACTTCGTTAATAGGAGGTCAACTTTTGTTTAATCATTTTCTTTAAGTAGTAAACTTTTTTGACCGAATATTGTCTAAGTTTCTTCCACGACACCACCCAAGTCTACTTTTCTAGTCATTATTTACATTTAGAGTACTGTACCGAGGGATACAATCTTGGACACACCTCATTTGTTTTTACGTGTGTAAAACACGACAAAAATGTTGAGTAAAGACCACAAGAAAGAAGTAAAGGGGGTGGAGAGTGAGGTACAAATAATACTTTCTTTTCTACAAAGTCCGTATTGACAACTTGAAGACCCACGATGATAGGATAAGGTAGAGTCGTTTTTTCTTTGTCGATTATTATTACTTAGACACGTTGGAATAGTTGGAGAGTAGTCGGACATAGTAGAACCATATTTAGGGTCCGATAATTACGTGGAAGTTTCGGATCTTATGTCAAATTACGGTCTTAGTGTCAACCATTCTTCTCGTAAAACCGTTGACTTTAACGTTAAGATTTACGATATTTTGTCTTGACTACAGGATCAATGGGAAGCGAAATGGAACGACTTACATGTGAGAGGACGGTTTCTTTTATACTTCTATTCGTAAGATAAGATACGCTACTAGAATAGTAACGATTCTTCGTTAGTATCCCACTGGAAGAATTCTTCGTTGACCGATTTAATGTGCTTTATCATCGTAGTTGTTATAGTTTTGTTTTTAGTTGTGTGAATCGGTTGTAGTTAGAGTGTTAATTTACCTGTCACGAACATTAATCAACCCCAAGGCTATTCTGCCTTATGAGCTTAGTCTTATTAAGTTTCCGAAGACATGATTCCTTGAAAATGTTTTCACATGAGTCCCATTTCATTTTGGTGTTCCCTGAAACCCGTTATTAGTCCCAACCCCCGACTCGGTGACAACGGTTGAGATCCGTATTCCCCTGTTCCTCCTCCCCAACCCAACCGTCGTGGGCCTCTTTCTTTCAGTACATCTCTTCTAACAGTACTTCTCTCCTCACCAAAAGGTAGATCCCTGTGAAGGTTCCACAGGGGTTGTTCTGTCCTCATTCCTCCTGTGACACGTTCCACAGGGGCTGTTCTGTCCTCTTTCCTCCTATTTATGGGACTGAAGGAGGAGGAGGAAAGTCACAAGACGGTCCCGGGGATGACTAGTTTAGGTTGGTCTCTGTCTTGTCCCCCGGGTGACTTCTCCAGACGGTTCTCAGTCGGAGACTACCAGTCCCACTCTTCTAGACCTCCCTGTCAACCCACTACGTGGCGTCCCACGAAGGATTGGGTTGCGTGACTGTCTTTATGAATATTTAAGATATTCTCGTCTTTACAGAGAAGAACAAGTGGTAAAATAGGGGTTGATATAGCGAGGTCATAAGGACGTACTTTTTGGGGTACCTGTCTCCTCGGACCGACCGACACCAGGCACCCCAACGTTTGTCAGTCTGTACTGACTTAGCTGATTCGTGCCGTATAGTAAGGTTGAGGATAAAAGGTTAAGAGACTGTCGTTGACCCACAGATTATTAATTCAAGTTACACTGTAATTAATGGGTCTCAATCGTGTCTGGGGTGGTCAATTCCCGAGTCATGGTAAAATCTGTGGTCGGTGTTTACCCCAGGGGTCTGTTGAAAGTGAAGACGGACGACGACGACGACGATTCAGCGAAGTCAACACAGGTTGAGACACACTGGGGTCTCTGCCGTCGGGTGGTCCGAGGGGACAGGGACCCTAAGAGGTCCGTTCTTATGACCTCACCCAACGGTAAAGGAAAAGGTTACGTACTTTCACTTTTCACTTTCACTTCAGTGACTCAGCACTGGTTGAGGGTCACTGGGGTACCTGACGTTGGGTGGTCCGAGGAGGTAGGTACCCTAAAAGGTCCCTTCGGATCGGTTGATATTTATACCTCCAAGGGTGTTGGGGTGAGTCCAAGTCATTAAACGGTCTCATTGAGGGTCGAGTCCCTTCGAGAGATGAAAGATAATGTCGAAATAACATTTCTTATGTTGAGTCCTTATCGGTTTACCTTCTCAACGTATCCCTTCCATACCCCCATTCATCCCGTGTCCCGAAGGTACGAGAAAAACTCACATGGTGGAAGGGTCGTGTAGTTACACAAGGGTTAGACCTTCGCAGCACCGTATCCGTACTAAATGATTTAAAGTTCGGTGACCATGAACTTAAGTCAGAGGTAAGGGAGAGAGGAGGGGTCTCCAGTCTCCACCCTGACTTCCCAAGATAGGGATATTAGTGTATCTAAAAAGGAGACCCTGGTCGGGGGTAGGACTTCGACAGATTTGTGGGGTAGAAATCAGTGGAGTAATCTTATGTCTTCTGTGAGGATAGTCACCTTTAAGGTTCCTTAAATCGTACGGTGCTTGGTCCTTTTTCCGGTTTAGATAAAAAAAGAATTAGTACGGTGTGGTCGTACAACATAGTGGTACAGACCGTGCATTGTCTGTGACATAAACAATGACTTACTACGTCAGAGGTGACACAATCAGATGTCAAGAAAGAGAAAAGGAAGACCCAAAAACTTTCTAATGATTTTACAAATTCGGGTTTGATATGTACGGAAATTCGAAGAGGAAGGGGAGATCCGTCTATTAGATCTCTTCTGTTTGGGACTCACCGAAGATCTTGGGGTCCCGTGAGGTGTGGAGATTGTGGGTTTCGTATCCCTCCGAGTTTCCTCTGTGTCTATATAAAATCTCTACCTTAGATTTGACAACTGTTTGTTAGACGAGGTCAGAGAAGTCCCAACATACAGAAAAATAGTGGAAGTGATGGTTCTCTAAGACACCGTGATTTATCTGCATCCTTCGATCCCGATCTGGAAACACCCCACCATTCGATAAAAACAACTATATTCCATAGTATGTTGTACAGTGGTTTTCTTGAAATAAAACAAGACCTAGCAAAGGGTTACTATACTCAGGGTGGAACGCGAAAATTTTTTAGGGTTCCACTGGTTGTAAAATGTACAGTCCCCTTTTACCTAGAGATAGTCCTCTTTTAGACTCTAATCCCTACTTCTTTTACGTCTTACCTCATCCCTATCAGATTTAGGTAATTGTCTTTTTTTTTTTTTGTTTTTTTTTAGTGACTTTTTGTTTGTCTAGATAAGTTTCGACTATACTGAACTTTTATGCCATGTTTTAGAGTCAAATTTACTCCAAACCCCCTTCGCGTAAAGGTAGCCTACCTTCCTGTAAAAGGTAAGTAGTCGTCGGGATCGATAATTTGACTATCTGACATTCAAAGGAGATATCGTTATCGGAAAAATTATTATTGTATTTACTCGGTTCGAGATACTGGTTTGAAACTGCAGAGTTGGATTTGTCAATAGGTTTCCGAACTAGTCCAGGACTAGTTCTTATACAAATTGGACGAGTGTGTAAGGACCGGGTAGAAAGACACCTTTCCCCGAGGATTTAAAGAAGTCGACTCACACCAGAGATCGGTGACGTACGAGACGTGTACACTACGGGGGAAACTAGTGGTCCTGTGTGATAGTAGTGAAGTCCGTGCCTAGTCTTTTACGTAGATTCCTGTCTGACCCGAAGGGTCCACAGAGATCGTCATTTCTAGGACGGACGGTTACGACCTCTGTATTCTCTGTGATCAAGGTAGGGACCCAGCACTTCTAGGGGACCTCCTCTCGTACCGTTGGGTGACGTCATAAGAACGGCCCTCTTAAGGTACCTGTCTCCTCGGATCGTCCGATGTTAGGTACCCCAGTGTTTCTGAGTCTGCACTGAGTTCACTAAATCGTACGTGTACGTCCTCGAACGATCTGTGTGGGATATCGCCTTTCTTTACGGATTCCGTCAACAAGATTTGGGTCAACTAACAAGATTTACTGGATCCCTCTTCCCTTCTGTTCTTACCGGTCTCCCGGAACCTTTCCTTCTCTCACTCTCTCTTGACTCACCCAAAGATCCGGGTGGGTTCATGTACCTTAGTATAGACCTCCATAGGAAAAATTCTGTGTAATTAGATGGGGGGGTGGTGGTGTGAGGTAGTATGTTACCTTCTCTGTCTGATCAAAAGGAAAAGGACAGAGATTTGTTGTGCGACCTAATCCATCTGACCTTAATGTATCCCTTGAAAAAGCTTTATTCAATGTACTCATTCTAAGACGAATGGATGAGTGGGGCGGTAAGACTCCTTGGAGTACACGACCGTGGTCTATTTAAAACGTTCTCGAGAGATCCAATAAAACTGGGAGAAGAGAAGAGAAGTAGAACGGGGTTGGGGTCAATTTTTAGGTGATTTGTGATCAAAGGATAATGTGAGTCAATGGTCTTTCTTTACATAAACCCAGTGTATAGAATTGAAGGACGATTGTATGGAATTACCGTAATTATAAATTGTTATGTGTGAACTGAATCTATTTTTTACGGACTATTCCCAATAGATGAACTTAAAATGTAACAATATGGAAGACCTTTTAGTCAAATTTAGTGGATTATTGGAATGAGTTGTAGGTAATGTATCTGGAAGTGTTTTATGGTACAGACTGTTCTCTATCAGGGGGATCGTCTTGTACAGATACAGAAAGATTGTTTGTCCATATTACTCCATAACGTTTCGTAGACGGGACCACGGAGTCGACGATCTTTTGTTCGGAAAAAAAAAAAAAAAAAAAAATTCATCATTGATTATGACCACTCCTAGGAATCTTTACCGAACATTCTGTTACAGTGACTATCTTACAAGACACTATTCACACGATGTGGATGGGACAGGTTAAGATGTCAATTATCCATGTACACTGAACACTCGTGAAATTTAACACTGATCACACTGACTCCTCACTTAAAATTTATAATAAATTAAAGTTAATTAGGCTACGTTTATCGGCTGAGTGACCTTTTCTGGAACTACGACCCTTTTTAAGTTCCGTTCTCGTCTTCTCCTACCGTCTCCTACTTACCAACCTACCGTAGTGGCTGAGTTTCCTATACTCAAATTCGTTCGAGGTCTTCTGTCACTTCCTGTCCCTTCACCCCGTACGACGTGAGGTACCCCCAGTGTTTCTCAACCTGTGTTGACTCGTTGACTTGTTGTTGTTATATGTAAATTTATTGACGTACACCGATAACCTCTTCTTTTACCGTTGGGTGAGATCATAAGAACGGACCTCTTAGGGTACCTGCCTCCTCGAACCACCCGATGTCAGGTGCCCAACGTTTCTCAGTCTGTGCTGACTCGTTGAAGTGAAAGTGACGGATATGCCTCGGTGTACCAAGGTTCTGGTGAAAAATATAAATTCATCCTACTGTGTTCTTTTTCTTTATGTTTTTCCGTTTTACCACAGACTCCTCCGGAATGTTTATCGACTCTTTTCTTTTCTTAGATTTCCGTTTCGTCTTTTCCTTTCTATATGGGTAACTTACGTCTCAAGGTTTCTTTTCGTTCCTCTCTATTCTTTCGGAAGGAGTCACTAGTTACGTTTCTTATCTCCTTTTGTTATCTTACCCTTTCTGAACTCTAGAGAATTTCTTTTAATCCCTATGGTTTCCTTGTAAAGTACGTTTCTATCCGTGTTATTTCCTGTCTTTACCATACCTGGATTGTCTTCGTCTTCTATAATTCTTCTCCGTCGTTCTTATGTGTCTTCTTGATATGTTTTTTCTATAATTACTGGGTCTATTGGTGTTACTACACTCCTGAGTAGATCTCGGTCTGTAGAACCTTACGTTTCAGATCCCGGAATCCTTAGTAATGATATTTGTTTAGATCACCTCCACTACCTTAAGGTCGACTCGATAAAGTTTAGGATTTTCTACTACGTCAATTTCACGACGTGAGGCATACGGTCGTTTAAACCTTTTGAGTCGTCACCGGTGTCCTGACATTTTCCAGTCAAAAGTAAAGTTAGGGTTTCTTTCCATTACGGTTTCTTACAGGTTTGCTGGCGTGTTAATGTGAATAGAGTGTACGATCGTTTCATTACGAGTTTTAAGAGGTTCTCTCCGAAGTTGACATACACTTGGTTCTTGAAGGTCTACATGTTTGACCAAAATCTTTCCCATCTCCTTGGTTTCTAGTTTAACGGTTGTAGACAACCTAGTATCTTTTTCGTTTTCTCAAGGTCTTTTTAGATGACGAAATAACGGATGCGGTTTCGGAAACTGACACACCTAGTGTTGTTTGACACCTTTTAAGACTTTCTCTACCATTAAGGTAGTAGAATGGACGGAGGACTCTTCAGACATACGTCCAGTTCTTCGTTGTCAATCTTGGTCTGTACCTTGTTACCTGACCAAGGTTTAACCCTTTCTTCATATAGTTCCGACATATGACAGTGGGACAAATAAATTGAAAAGAACACTTTACGGTCCGACCTACTTCGTGTTCGACCTTAGTTCTGACGTCCCTTTTTATATTTATTGGAGTCTATACGTCTACTGTGGTGAGAATACCGTCTTTCGTTTCTCCTTGATTTCTTGGAGAACTACTTTCACTTTCTCCTCTCACTTTTTCAACCGAATTTTGAGTTGTAAGTTTCTTGTTTCTCGTACCATAGATGAGTGTAGTAAAGTACCGTATATTTACCCCTTTGTTACCTTTGTCACTGTCTGAAATAAAAGAACCCGAGGTCTTAGTGACGTCTACCACTGACGTCGGTACCTTAATTTTCTACGAACGAGGAACCTTCTTTACGATTCTGTTTGGATTTGTCGTATAATTTTTCGTCTTTGTAATGAAACAGTTATTTCCAGGTAGATCAGTTTCGATACTAAAAAGGTCATCAGTACATACCTACATTATCAACCTGGTATTTCTTTCGACTCGTGGTTTCTTAACTACGAAAACTTGACACTACAACCTCTTCTGAGAACTCTCAGTGAACCTGACGTTCCTCTAGTTTGGTCAGTTAGGGTTTCCTTTAGTCAGGACTTATAAGTAACCTTCCTGACTACGACTTCGACTTCGAGGTTATGGACCGGTGGACTACACGACTGAGTAAACTTTTCTGGGCCTACGACCCTTTCTAACTTCCGTCCTCCTCTTCCCCTGTTGTCTCCTACTCTACCAGTCTACCGTAGTGACCGAGTTACCTGTACTCAAACTCGTTCGGAACCCTCAACCACTTCCCTTCGGACCACACGACGTCTGGTGCCTGTCCCAGTGTTTCTCAACCTGTACTGACTCACTGACTTGACTTGACTTGACTTCTACGGAGTTTTCAGAATATCATCAAAGTTGAAACCATGTTTACGATACACAATTGACATTCGTAGGAGTCGAAAATCATTATAATAAGTTTTCCTAAAGGTCCCAACTGATATCCTTGAACGAACGAGAATTGTCTTTCGTTCCAGTCCAGTATACGGACTACGTCGGACTAGTTTGACATTCACGGAAGTACGGACCCAAGAATAATGACCTAAGGACCCTTGGATACCGTCTTCTCGTCTGGAAGGAGACTCACCCTGGTGACATTGGGGAGACTTACCTGTCACACCTTCAAATGAGAGAGGAGTCGAGTCTGGGGAGGTGACAAGATTGGAGTGTACCATTTCTCTTCCGTCCTTAAACCGGAACTCCGAAAGAATTAAGTGTGGACCTTTCACACAAGGGAAAGACTACTTTCCAGGTTTCCCAACCGTCCCAGAGAGTTGGAGTCGTGTCACTGTAAAACTCGGGACACGAAGACACAATACCCCTGACAGGACACACAGACTTCTACAAATCCTCGTAGGGACCAGAGATGGGTGATCTACGGTCATCACAGAGGGGTTGGAAAGGTCATCACGGGTGGGTTATAAAGATGTCTGTGACAGTTTGTAGGGACCTCCCGTTTTTAGAGGGGACCAACTCTCAGTGGCCAGATCCGTCATTCAAGAATTTGATACCCGATAAATTATTTCTTCTACTTGAAATCAAAAGACAAGTCAAAAATTTTAGAGATCATGGACCGTCTACGGACTATGACACTATTTGTGAGTTCATAACGAACCTACGTACTTATTTGTCGGTTACAATAAAAAATCGAAACATTTATAGAGGGAGTCACGGATCTTCTGAGTTAGTTGTTCATAAAAGACCGAATAATTAAAGAAGTTCCAAATTTTTTCATCGTTAAAGATACTTACTGATGAAAACTCCTTCCTTTTACTACCCTTTTTACGTAGAAAGAAGTATTGAATTACATATACTTCGTTAAAGGACCGAACAATAATAAAAATCATTTAGTTCATTCAGGTTTTATATCATAGTGGTCAAGGTTTAATTCATAGTATCAAATCCCCAACGTGTCTCAGCCTGTACTGACTTCGCTGAATCGTCGTCGTCGTCGTCGTCTATACGTCTACTGTGGTGGGAATACCGTCTTTCACTTCTCCTTGATTTCTCGAAGAACTACTTTTACTTTCTCCTCTCACTTTTTCAACCGAATTTCGAGTTGTAAGTCTTTTACTTCTAGTACCGTAGACCAGGGTAGCGGAGTACCGTTTATCTACCCCTTTGTCACCTTTGTTACTCTTTGAAATAAAACCCCCGAGGTTTTAGTGACGTCTACGACTAACCTCGGTACTTTAATTTTCTGTGAATGAGGAACCTTTCTTTCAATACTGGTTGGATCTGTCGTATAATTTTTCGTCTCTGTAATGAAACGGTTGTTTTCAGGTAGATCAGTCCCGATACCAAAAAGGTCATCAGTACATATCTACACTCTCAACCTGATATTTCTTTCGACTCGTAGTTTCTTAACTAGGAAAACTTGACACCACGACCTCTTCTGAGAACTCTCTGGGAACCTGACGTTCCTCTGGGTTGGTCAGGCAGGATTTCCTCTAGTCAGGACCCACAAGGGACCTCCAGGGACCAACTTCGACTTTGAGGTTAAGAAACCGGTGGACTACGTTTCTCGCTACCGTAGTGGCTGAGTTATCTGTACTCAAACCCACCCGAGGTCCCCAACCACAACCTGTCCCTCCGGACCGTACGACGTCGAGGACCCCAGTGGTTCTCAGATTGTGTTGACTCGTTAACTTGACTTGACTTGACTTTTGAGAAAAATTTTTAATTTCATTTTTACGTCTCCTTCCTTGTGAAGGTTTGAGTAAGATACTCTGGTGGTAGTGGACCTTGTCTGACCAAGGTTTATCCTTTTCCTCGTGCAGTTACAACAGTGAGACGAATAAATTGAATATACGAATGAATTGTTGTACCTTTTCCTTTACCAGATAGTTCAGGTTCTCAGTGTTTCTCAGGGTATGTCCTATTTGTGTTCCTCTTTGTGTGGTTCTGTGTATGATTAGTTTAATTGTTTCTGATTTGTGTTTCTTTCTTATGATTTTCGTCGTTCCCTCTTCGTTGTTCATTGTATGTTCCCTTTAGGGTATGTGAATTGTCGACTGGAAAGTCGTCTTTGAGACGTCCGGTTTTCCCTTACCGTCCTATATAAATTTCATAACTTTCCCCCTTTAGATGTTGGTTCTAATATCATAGGTCGTTCCTAGAGTAAGTCTTAACTACCTCTTTATTTTTCGAAAAGTCTGTTCGTTCAATTCTCTTAAGTCATGGTGGTTTGGTCGGAATGTTGTTTACAATTTGTCTAAATATATCAGTTCTTTATGTTCTCTTCTTTTTTCTAGATGTTTTAGTTGGTGTTTGTTAATTCTTTTACCGTTATCCTTGTATGTATAATTATTAATGAAGTTTACATTTACCTAATTTACGACGTTGGTTTTCTGTGTCTGACCGACCTACCTACGTTTTTGTCCTGGGTATATATACGACAGATGTTCTTTGGGTGAAGTCTGGATTTCTGCGTATATCTGACTTTCACTCTCCTACCTTTTTATATAAGGAACGTTTACCCTTCGTTTTCTTTCGACCTCATCGTTAAGAGTTCAGTCTGTTTTATCTGGAATTTTATTTCTAATGTTCTCGATTCCTTCCTATGATGTATTACTAATTCCCTAGTTAGGTTCTCCTTCTGTATTGTTAACATTTATAGATACGTGGGTTGTATCTTCGTGGAGTTATGTATTCTGTTTGTGACTGTTTGTTATTTCCTCTTTAATTGTCATTGTGTTATTATTATCCTTTGAAATTGTAGGGTGAGTGTGGTTACCTGTCCAGTAGTTTTGTCTTTTAATAATTCCTTTGTGTTCAGAATTTACTATGTAATCTACTCTACCTAGAGTAACTATAGAAGTCCTGTAAGGTAGGTTTACGTCTTCTTATGTGGAAGAAGAGTTTACGTGTACCTTGTAAGAGGTCCTATCTGGTGTAGAACCCAGTGTTTAGTTTGAAGTCATTTAAATTCTTTTAACTTTAACATAGTTCGTAGAAGAGGTTGGCGTTCAGATACTCTGATCTATACTTAATGTTCTTTTTTTCAGATTCTTTGTGTTTGTGTACCTTTAATTTGTTGTGCAAAGATTTATTGGTTGTCCAATGATTTCTTTAGTTTTTTAAAGATCTTTGTTTACTGTCACTTTTGTGCTATAGAGTTTTGGATACCCTACGACGATTTCGTCAAGATTCTCCCTTCAAATGTCATTATGTTAGGATGGAGTCCTTTGTTCTTTTTGTATCTTATATGTTGGATTGAAATGTTGATTTTGTTGACCTTTTTCTTCTTGTTTTTGTGGGATTTTAATTATCTTCCTTTCTTTAGAGTTTCTAAACTCGTCTTTATTTACTTTTTCTTTACTTTCTTTGTCATCATTTCTAATTCTTTTGATTTTCAACCAAGAAACTCTTCTATTTGTTATATCTGTTTGGAAATCGGTCTGAGTTCTTTTTTACTCTCTTCTTAGTTTAGTTGTTTTAATCTTTACTTTTTCCTCTCCAATGTTGTCTGTTACGTCTTTATGTTTCCTGATATTCTCTGATAATACTTGTTGATATACCTTTATTTTACGTATTGACCTTCTTTACCTGTCTAAGAATGTTTTCAAGTTAGAAGATTCTGATTTGGTCCTTCTTTATCTTTAATATTTGTTGGGTTAATCTTCGTGACTTTAACTTCGACACTATTTTCTTTAGAGGGTTTTCTGTTTTCGGGTCCTGGTCTGCCGAAGTGTCCTCTTAAGATAATTTGTAAATCTCTTCTCGATTACAGATAGGAAGATTTTGAGAAAGTTTTTTTGGCGTCTCCTTCCTTGTGAAGTTTGAGAAAGAGACTCTGGTAGTAGTGGACCTTGTCTGACCAAAGTTTATCCCCCTCATACAGTTCCGAGATATAACAGTGGGACGACTAAATTGAATATCCGTCTCATGTAGTACTCTTTACGACGCGACCTACTTCGTGTTCGACCTTAGTTCTAACCACCCTTTTTATAGTTATTGGAGTCTATACGTCTACTGTGGTGGGAATGCCGTCTTTCATTTCTTCTTGACTTCTCGGAGAACTACTTTCACTTTCTTCTCTCACTTTTTCGACCGAATTTCGAGTTGTAAGTCTTTTGATTCTAGTACCGTAAGTCAGGGTAGTGAAGTACCGTTTATCTACCCCTTTTGTCACCTTTGTCACAGTCTGAAATAAAACCCCCCGAGTTTTTAGTGATGTCTACCACTGATGTCGGTACTTTAATTTTCTGAGAATGAGGAACCTTCTTTTCAATACTGGTTGGATCTGTCATATAATTTTTCGTCTCTGTAATGAAACGGTTGGTTCCAGACAGATCAGTTCCGATACCAAAAAGGTCCTCAGTACATACCTACAGTCTCAACCTGATATTTCTTTCGACTCGTGGTTTCTTAACTACGAAAATTTGACACCAAAACCTCTTCTGAGAACTCTCAGGGAACCTGACGGTCCGTAAGGTTGGTCAGGTAGGATTTCCTCTAGTCAGGACTTATAAGTAACCTTCCTAACTACAACTTCGACTTTGAGGTTATAAAACCGGTGGATTACGTTTCTTGACTGAATAGACTTTTCTGGGACTACGACCCTTTCTAACTTCCACCCTCCTCTTCCCCTACTACCTCCTATTCTACCAACCGTAGTGGCTGAGTTACCTGTACTCAAACTCATTTGAGACCCTCAACCACTACCTGTCCCTCCGGATCTCACGACGTCAGGTACCCCAACGTTTCTCAACCTGTCTTGACTCACTGATTTGACTAGTGAGACCATGGTTTTGGTCTGTTTCTGTTGTGTTTCTTTCTTTTGATGACTGGTTTTAGTGACTACTTGTACCAACGTTTTTAGGAGTTTTTTAAAATCGTTTATCTTAAGTCGTTGTGTAGTTTTCCGAGTATGTGGTACTAATTCAAGTTAAATAAGGTCCTTACACCCCTAAGAAGTTATATACGTTTAGTTAGTTACACTATGTGACATAGTCGTTTAATTTTCTATTTTTGGTATACTATTAGAGTTATCTACGTCTTTTTCGGAAACTGTTTTAAGTCGTGAGTAAATACTAATTTTGAGATGTTTTTTACCCGTATCTTCCTTGGATGTAGTTCTATCATTTCCGGTATATGTTATTCGGATGTCGTTTGTAATGAGAGTTACCACTCTTTGACTTTTGTAAGGGGGATTCTAGTCCTTGTTCTGTTCTCACAGGTGAGAGTGGTGATAATAAGTTGTATCACGACCTTCAGGATCGATGTCGTTAGTCTCTTCTTTTACTTTATTTTCCTTAGGTCTAGTCTTTTCTTCATCATTTCGAGAGTGACAAACGTCTACTGTACTATGAGATGTATCTTTTGGTATTTCTATCATAGTCTTTTAATGATCTCAATTAGTCACTTAAATCGTTTCAACGTCCTATATTTTAGTTATGTGTCTTTAGTGAACATAAAGATATATGATTGTTACTTTTTCGCCTTCCTCTTTAATTCCTTAGTTAGGGTAAGTGGTGACGTTGTTTTTTCTTAATTTATTGCTCCTTATTTGAATGGGTTCCTTTGTTTTCTTGATATGTGTCTTTTAATATTCCACGACTACTTTCTTTAGTTTCTACTGTATTTGTCTACCTCTCTCTAAGGTACAAGGACCCATCCTTCTTAGTTATAACACTTTTACCGATATGATGGTTTGTGTTAGATGTCTAAGTTACACTAGGGATAGTTTAATGGTTACCGTAAAAAGTATCTTGATCTTGTTTTTTAAAGTGTTAAGCGTACTTTTGTGTTTCTGGGGCTTATTGGTTTCGTCAGGACTCTTTCTTCTTACCTCGACCTCCTTAGTTGGAAGGACTGAAGTCCAATATGATGTTTCGACGTCAGTAGTTCTGTCATACCATGACCGTGTTTTTGTCTTTATATCTGGTTACCTTGTTCTATCTTTCGGGTCTTTATTTGGGTACGTGGATACCCATGGAATAAAAACCGTTTCCTCCGTTCTTATATGTTACACCGTTTCTGTCGAAGAAGTTATATACCACGACCCTTTTGACCTGTCGATGTACATTCTCTTAGTTTAATCTTGTGAAGGATCGGGGTATGTGTTTCTAATTGAGTTTTACCTAATTTCTGTATTTATATTCTGGTCTTTGACATTTTGAGAATCTCCTTTCGTGTCCGTCTTATGAGCTACTGTATTCAGTTTCGTTCTAGGAGATACTGGGTGGAGTATCTCATTGTCTTTATTTTTGTTTTCATTTGTTCACCCTGGACTAATTTGAATTTTCGAAAACGTGTCGTTTCCTTTGATATTCGTTCCACTTCTCTGTTGAGAGTCTTACGCTCTTTTATGATCGTTTACTTTGTTGACTGTTTCCTAATTAAAGGTTTTATATGTTCGTCGAGCATGTTGAGTTATGGTCTTTTTGTTTGTTGGGTGAGTTTTTCATGCTTTTTCTGAATTTGTCTATAAAGAGGTTTCTTCTGTATTACCGATTATTTGTGTACTTTTCTACGAGTTGTAGTGAGTAATACTCTTTTTACGTTTAGTTTTGATGTTACTCTATAGTGGAGTGTGACCAGTCTTACCGGTAGTAGTTTTTCGGATGTTTGGTATTTACAACCTCTCCCACATCTCTTTTCCCTTGTGAGAAAACCACCCTCACATTTAACTATGTCGGTGATACCTTCTGCCATACCTCTCAAGAATTTTTTGATCCTGATTTTGGTGGTATACTGGGTCGTTAGGGTGAGGATCCGTATGTGGGACTCCTTTGGTTTTAACTTTTTCTGTGTACATAGGGTAACAAGTGACGTCGTGATAAATGTTATCGATCTTGTACCTTCGTTGGATCGACAGGTATCCTTCTACTTACCTATTTCTTCAACACCGTATATATGTGTTACCTTATAATAATGAACCGGTAATTTTCCTTGTATACACTCAAGACTACTCCACCTACTTGGACCTTGGATAATATGTGTCACTTTAGTCAGTCTTTCTCTTTCTCCTTCTATTTATAGTATAAGATTACGTATATATTCTTTAGATCTTTTTACCATGAATTCTTGAATAAATGTCCTGTCGTCACCTCTTTGTCTGTATCTCTTATCCTGAGACCTGTACTCCTCTCCCCTCCTCTTCCACTCTACATACCCTTTTCATTGTACCTTTGAGTATACTGATATACATTTTATCTGTCGGTTACCCTTAAACGACATACCGAGTCCTTTGAGTTTGTCCCTGAGACATAGTTAGATCTCCCCACCCTAACCCGTCCTCTACTCTCCCTCCACGTTTTCCCTCCCCTATATACATGTGAATACGACTAGTACAACTCCAAACTGTCTTTTTTTTTGTTTTAAGACATTTCGTTAATAGTAAGTTATTTTTTTATCTAATTTTTTTAAAAAAATTAGAGAGTTTAAACGAAAAACAGATTGTAGTAAGAATGTCGGATTTTATTTATATTTTATTTGTCGTTCATTATTCAGTAATCGTTTTTTTGTTTCACTCTTTACGTGTAATTTTACTACATATTGTATTACATGTTGTGTAAATAAATTCTTACATAAGGCTATAGTTTGCCGTGTCGAGTTGTTACATTTTGGCGTTAATGAAAACGTGGTTGGGTTATATTTGGTTCTCATCCTTTGAGACGACATCCTTTCCTCGGATATCTTAAATGTCGTCACCCACGTTTCGTTAAATCCTGATTAATTTACATTCTCTCAAGGTCTCTTTGTGGATAAAGAGGAAATGACTGATACGGTTTCGGAAACTGACACACCTAGTGTTATTTGACACCTTTTAAGACTCTCGCTATCCTTATGGTCTGGTGGACTAGACGGAGAACTATTTGGATATACGTCCAGTCCTTCGTTGTCAATCTTGACCTGTACCTTGTTCTCTGACCAAGGTTTATCCTTTTCCTCATGCAGTTCCGACATATAACAGTGGGACGAATAAATTGAAAATACGTCTCATGTAGTACTCTTTGTAACCCGACCTTCTTCGTGTTCGACCTTAGTTCTAACGACCCTCTTTATAGTTATTGGAGGCTATACGTCTACTGTGGTGGGAATACCGTCTTTCACTTCTCCTTGATTTTTCAGAGAACTACTTTCACTTTCACCTCTCACTTTTCAACCGAATTTCGAGTGGTAAGTCTTTTGCTTCTAGTACCGTAGACCAGGGTAGTGAAGTACCGTTTATCTACCCCTTTGTCACCTTTGTCACAGTCTGAAATAAAAAAACCCGAGGTTTTAGTGACGTCTACCACTGACGTCGGTACTTTAATTTTCTGCGAACGAGGAACCTTCTTTTCAATACTGGTTGGATCTATCGTATAAGTTTTCGTCTCTGTAATGAAACGGCCGATTCCAGGCAGATCAGTTCCGATACCGAAAAGGTCACCAGTGCGTACCTACACTCTCAACCTGACACTTCTTTCGACTCGCGGCTTCTTAACTACGAAATCTTGACACCACAACCTCTTCTGAGGACTCTCAGGGAACCTGAGGTTCCTCTAGGTTGGTCAGGTAAGACTTCCTCTAGTCGGATCCCTAAAGAAACCTTCCTTACTACGATTTCGACTTTGAGGTCATGAGACTGGTGGAGCACGTTTCTCAACTGAGTAACCTTTTCTGACTACGACCCTCCCTAACCCCCGTCCTCCTCTTCCCCTGCTGTCTCTTACTCTACCGACCTACCGTAGTCACTGAGCTACCTACACTCAGACTCACTTGAGGCCCTCAACCACTACCTGTCCCTCCGGACCGTACGACGCTAAGTACCCCAGCGTTTCTCAGTCTGTGCTGACTCACTGACTTGACTTGACTTTACATAACATTCCGAAGGGGTACACCGTGTCACCATTTCTTAAACCGACGACTACGTCCAAATTAGGGACCCAGTCCTTCTAGGGGACCTCACCTTTTACCGTTGGGTAAGGTCATAAGAACGGACCCTTTAGGGTACCTGTCTTCTCGGACCACCCGATGTCGGGTACCCTCAGTGTTTCTCATCCTGTGTCGACTCGTATGTACTTGTGTAAACTAGATACGAATTTTGGTCATGTGAAAGTTAAAATGGTGTAAAATCACCGGGTTTGTTCCGTGTTCGGATCTAAGTTCCACACCTCTTTATCAGAGGTCGATGATTACCTTACTTAGTGTTTCAGTGTATGTACTATATCCTCTCCTTTAGTGATGTCGATAAAACCGTAGTTAGAAGGTATGGAGGGAAAAAGTCCGAGAATTTTGGACTTAATTGTTCGTCTCCAGTGAACTATTTATGTATTAATTTAGACTGACCTATCACAAGTCCCCAATAAAGTTAGTTCGAGTTTTCTTGAACTAGTCAACGAGGTTTAGGTCTTACATAGGTCTTGTGGTCTGACGGGAAGAGGGAGAGGACGGGGTGGGTGTGGGGAGTTTGCAGATAGACCTCTAATGGAGAGTCTGGCCTGAGAAAGACGCCTACGGACGGTAATTCGGGAGGGTAAGACGTGACGAAGAGCGACCAAAGTGAGAAGACCACTGTGGACGAAGGTGTATTACCTAAATAAAAGATATCAGAGATATTATTAATGATACAATCCACAAATCAGTTATTTTTAAATTTAGACGATTTCAACTACGTCCCTTTCTATGTCCTTTTGTAGGAGAGAAGTAGAGGGTGGAGAAGGAGTCCCCATAGCCATGTTGTCGTGAGACTTTAGACCTTCTTCTTAGTAAATGAAAAACGAAAGTAAACGATAACGATATTATTAACCCTTAGAGACCGGGACAACCAAGTGTTAAGTCACCTTCTCGGGTTTGCAGACACCTGGTGTCCAAAGGACATTGTCGTCCTTTCTAAGGAGTCGAGAAAGTCTTGACTTTGGATCTATAACACGTCTTTAAGTTCCTCGGGTTTGGGACAATCTCATTTAATCGTAAATCCATAGACTGTGCGAAACCTTACTCAGAAAGGTATGTTTAGGCAAAAGATCCGGCGATAAGGTAATGTGCCACGGGAAGAATCCTCTCGGGCTCCCTCTTTAAAGAGAGACTAGAGTCCTACCCTTTATCAACCCGACGAAGAATCATGAACTCACCAAAACACCACCGACAACGATGTCTATTACGTGTAACACTCCCGTAGAGGAATCACACCACGGCTTAGACTCTGGGTAGAGATTATTTAGATATCCTGAAGTCCACACTTAAAACCTATAATTGGGGTGTGGACTTAAACGGAATAGAAAAGATATATGAGTGGTAAGGTGAAGGGAGTAACTTAATAAAAATACAAAAAAGACAGGATAAACTCTATGAATATACTCGTCTAATTTACGAGAAGTCTCGAAGTCTCTTATTTATTCCTTTGTTATTCACGGTCAAAGAGTTCTTTACATGTACTAAAATCTGTGAAAATTGGTAAGTTAACATAGATAAAACGATCTAGAGAAGAAAAGGGTAAAGTCTGTGAGACCGATTCAATTGGCATGAAGAGGCTCCAAGTAATAATAGAAACCGAAGTTTTCTGACGAGGATAACCAAAAGAAAAAGACGGATATAGGATGACGATAGGGAATGGACAGGGTTCCGTTGGTAAAGTTACACGAGATACGTACAGGAAAACAATCATACACAGGAATATTTCGTGTCAAAACATATACACCTAGAATTACCGCATATTTATAATAACAACATTTTCAGTTAGGGGAAGAAAAAAGTAGGTCGTGATACAAAAATTCCAAGTATATGAAATGAGACCCGTGTAGATCAGACAATGAGGAGAGACGACTTATCGTGTTTGGTTTGTGAAGGACGGAGAATAAGGGGTTTTGACGGAGGTTAGGGGATAACGGTGTTTTTGTGACACTTCTGTCATGAATGTGTACCCCACTTACGAAAACTCTTTGTTTTCACACGACCAGGATTCAGGTGGGCCTGTCGTGTGCGTCTGTGATATTGACAGGGTCTGTTCGATTGTGCGGAACGGTGGAATGAGGATGTCCTGGAAGTATTTGAGACATTCTTCAGCAGGAACTATACCTGGGTCCTCGCCTAAACGACCCGGTTCTTCATATGGAGCTGGATTAAACGATAGTGGTAGTCTCAGGAGACGTCTTAAAGATGTGGCCAACTATCAGGGTAATCGTCACGTATTCCCAAGGATGTCAGGGTGTAGGGACGGTTGCGAACCGTAATAGGATTTAAACGGTCAGATCATGTTCTTTTGACTACAGAGGTAAATAGAAAGTAAAAAGACAGTTGATTGCTCAAACTTACCCGAAGGAACCATCGAGTCGTCATTTCTTGGATGGACGTTACGTCCTCTACGTTCTCTACACCCAAGTTAGGGACCTAGTCTTCCTAGGGGACCTTCTCTTTTACCGTTGGGTGTGGTCCTAAGAACGACCCTGTTAGGGTACCTGTCTCCTCGAACCGTCTGATGTTAGACACCCCAGAGTTTCTCAGTCTGTGTTGACTCGTTGATTTGTTACTTAAACTCGTAAAGAATTATAAGAATCGAAAAACATAAAAAAAAGAAAGACGCTTAAAACTGAGCGTGTATAAACGGGTAAAAGGTCACTACATAGAAAAAACAACTAAACGTTGTCTATCTTTGAAAAGATTTCACTCGTGTGTAAAGAAGCAGAGACATCGTGTATTGATCGTGACGATAGGAAAGACCGTCTTGATCTCAGTGTGTTACTGTTCCTATTCATTGTCACGTCCCTAGTATTCTACGATGTCTTAGATCGATATACCCATGTTTGGTTAGCAATACCTGACTTAGTTCAAGGGGTTTACGTATACGACTTCGGGCATTGGAGGTCACACTGACATAAACCTCTCCATCGGAAATTCTTCCAAGTCAAGTCAAGTCAAGTCAGCGAGTCAGTATAGACTGAGAAACACTGGGGTACCTGACGTCGTGCGGTCCGAAGGGACAGGTAGTGGTTGAGGGGCATCGAACGAGTTTGAGTACAGGTAACTCAGCCACTACGGTAGGTTGGTAGAGTAGGAGACAGCAGAGGAAGAGGAGAGTGGAAGTTAGTAAGGGTCTTAGTCAGAAAAGGTTATTCAGTCAAGAAACGTCGTTCACCGGTTTCATAACCTCAAAGCCGAAATCGTAGTCAGGAAGGTTACTTATAAGTTCTGACTAAAGGAAATCATACCTGACCAACCTAGAGGTTCCATTTACTCCAGTATTTACACCCCCAGGATGAGGTCACACCGAACACTGGGATATTCTGATCTTTCTCTGTGGTTCGTCCTTCCCATGTGTGTCTTTTTCTAGTCCACTACTATGTCGTTCTTCCATCAGTAAACGTGTGGTTCCGTTCTCCGACGTCCTCTTTAGTTTGGACTGTTGTGGAACTAGAGTCTGAAGATCGAAAGTCTTGACGTTATCTTATTTAAAGACAATAGATTCGATGGGGTAGACACCCTAAAACAATACCGTCGGGAGTGTCTGTTTGTACGGTTTAGTTGTACATCCTTTGTAGGAATCTAACTCAGTAAACGTAGATTACTGAAAGAGAATACTACGGGTCGACACACTATATGGTCTGTCACATTGGACCGACAGAAAGGTCTTGTAGTAAATGACTCAGTTGACTTTTTCATCAGTATAGGGTCTATTAAAGAAGTCTGAGATCTTTTAAAAAAAGATGAACGTCCATAGTTACAGTAGACAGAATCGTCGTAGAAGGTTTCGTCGTGTTTCTTATCTAACACCTAGAACGGTCGACTGACAGATGAGAATATATTGAGTGGAACGAATGAGTTCCCAAACTCCCTCCTAATAAAGTAGTAAATTCTCATGTTTATCTTAAAGTGATCTTCCTCAAACGAATTTTTGGATAGTTAAGAAATAGGAGGTTCCTTTTATTGGGAAGACCTCTGTATCACGGTCTTTTTCCTACCTAAAGTGTATTATGGTTAGTTTAACCGTTACCAACACATCTCATAGTACAACTCTTTTGACGTTTCCATTCATATTTGAGTCATCTATTTTCACGGTACTACCTACCTATTCGTCCCAGACGGTGTCGGGGCCACAGTCCACCCCGTCCGGCATCCAAACAGTAGAGACAGACACATCTGGAAGTGAAGTAAAAGTTACAAGCACACGAATCAACGAGTCAGCACAGGTTGAGAAACACTCGGGTACTCGACATCGGGTCGTCCAAGGAGGTAGGTACCCCTAAGAGGTCCGTTCTTATAGCCTCACCCAACGGTACGGGAGGAGGTCCACTAGAGGGGTTGGGTCCCTACCTTGGGTCCAGAGGACGTGACGTCCGTCTAAGAAATGGTAGACTCAGTGGTCCCTTCGGGAAATTTACGAACCGATACCTTTTTTTTTTTTTTTTTCTTTTCTAAAGACTACTTCTGTCGGAAGTTTTAAAGTAGAACTTATAATACTTAGACTATTAAGCCATATAATAAATGTTCTACTTCTTTTGGTCCCTGAAGAGACCTACCGGGTCAACAAGTCTTAGATGGAACGTTACGTCCCCTACACCCAAGTTAGGGACCAACCCTTGATTCTAGGAGGTGCGACGTCTCTTTGATTCGGGCACACAGTGTTGATGACTTCGGGTGTGTGAGGTATCGCGTGTGCGGTGTTGATTCTATGTTGTGTTGGTTGATTTATTTGTTTATGTACAAATTTGTTACTTCTTTTGGTGAAACCCTATAGTAGAGAGTTGAGTACAAGAAAAGACCTTTTATAAACCAATTATCGTCTCAGTTATTGTTACCGTCGGAACTCGTGAAGTATAGATAATTGAGTTAATTTGATGTGTCTTAGGGGTAAAATATTGATTCCGGTAACTCCGGGTTTCTCCACTTCGTTGAAAAGTTTTCAGAACCTCGATGACTCACCCCTAAGTTTGGGTCTTCAGACTAGTGAAAATTTATAATCCATTAAAGTTAGGGAGTGTTTTCTACCATTTGTGGAATTATCCTTAATTACGATAAAAAGTGTTACTCGACTGTTATTTGTTCCGAAGAATAGAGATCCACTTGAGTACCATGATTACATTTTTGATTTTTCATACCTTGATTAATCCTTTTTTTACAACAAATAGGTGGGTACACACAGATCTCACAAACACTACACGGTACAGGATACCACTCGAAATATGTCTAGTAGGGTAAATTAGGAGATTTGGTAGGATACTTCACCAATAGGGGTGAAATGCCTACTCCTTTACTTCCGTTTCCGCACTTTACTGGACGAAGGTTTAGTGTGTTGACTGTTTACTACTTGGACCCTAGGGTCAGATACAACAGACTGAAGTCCTCGAGTCGGAGTTTTGGTGAAAAATGGGTCTTAGGGTTTAAATGTCAAAAGGATCCACCCGGAGGTCCAATCTATGTCCATTTTTAGAATTCGAGTCAATTTAAAGAATGGAGAAACCCGTGAACTTTTATGGTTTTGAATGACACACTGCGAACCTCACGAAATATTTTTAATTAGTCATGTAGTAGAGATCCTTTGACAAGTCCTATATCTGACACAAGTCTTTAGTCCATAAAGAGGGGGGTCTTTTCGGTTACGTAAGAAAAAGTCGATGTATCAAAGGAAATTTTTTTTGCTTTTTATTTTGTTTTTGAATAAGAGGTCATACTATAGGAGACTAAGTGGTTCCACAAGTTGTAAACACAATAAGAATTTTAGAAAACGAAGGCATTAAATGTCACCGGGTTTCTATGATCTTCCTAGATATGAAATGGGTTGACCCCTTTCAGACAGTACCCAGGATATCCTACCAAAGTCCCTGTTACGATTAATAAAACGACGAACACACATAGAATAACCGTTACATATATTAGAGTTTGTAGCACCAGTCTAGGAGGTTTAGACATCCCTTAACTGATGTTTAGACATCCGTTCAAAGGTAGTATTTGAGGTGATCTTTAATAAATATTTGAGATTAAATTGTGGTACAAAGTCGGAAGACGTCTCGACTGAAGATAGACCGACCTGACAAAGGATAGTCTGAAGTTTAGAGGTTCAGTGGTCTGGAAAACCTCTTGTGGGGACTTAAAGATTACTTACGGGACACTGAGGTGTCAAGTATCTTTACCAGGTTGAAAAGTTACTTACTACAGGAGGTGGTGGTGGTGACCTCTCGACTGAAGACCAGGAGATCTCGTCGCGTGAGGGAATTTGAAGTCTACGAATGTTCTCAAAGAGAAAAAGGGTGACACCATAACGAAATAGGAAGAGAGGGGGAGAGAAGTGGTGACATACAGAAAAGTGACAACCATGGTACAGACCACGAATATTGGAAGTTACGGTGAGACGAAAAAGATGGGAGGGTGAGTGTCTCAAAGTGAAATAGAAAACTGAAGATAGAAGAGGGGTGTTTAACGAAGAGAGTACGAGGGACCGAAACCCGGTTCGACTCTTAGGGGACCTCGACGAGAGAAAGTCAAACCGGGATGACTCACCGAGGGGATCGTGAGGGGTGAATCTCTTTGAGGAACCTTAATGGACCGTTTCAACAAATGCACACACCCACACAAAAAGACCCCTCTGTGTGACACCGTCTGGGATACCTGATGATGTGTTAGGTGTTAAGGGGTACGGGAACTGGAGGAAACAGTTTCTCCGATTTTTCCAGTTTAAAAGCTAAAGAGTTGAAAGAGTAAACTGGTTCTTCCTTTTGTACGGAAAGACTTGTTTGTCGTTTCGGAGTGATCCTCTTTCAGTGAATGGGAACAAGAAAGGGTAATAAGGACGGACCTTACACCTACATTTCCAATCTACACGTCGTCGGTAGGACGTTTACACTCCGACGTTCGGTCTTCCGTTTCCGGACGTACCTTCTGTCTTCCCATGTTTCAACCTGTCGTAAAATCAGGGACTACCGTAGGAACTCGGTAGTAGGGTCGAGACTTAACAGAGGAGGTCTGAGTGTATACAATACTTAATATGTGTGTGTATACTAAAAATTTTCCTCTCTATCTTCATATTTATCCTTAAGACTTTAAAAGAAGTACTATCTAATAGAACGTACACGGACTCTCCGTTCGTAGGGTATAACCTCTGGAGACGATTTATTGGTTCCGTGATGATATAATTGTCTTTAGTCATTTTGAATTTTGTCGTCATTACTTTCTTTCTTTCTCAATCAGAATAGACTGAGAAACGTTTGGGTACCTGACATCGGGTGGTCCGAGGAAACAGATACTTTAAGAGGTCCGTTCTTATGACCTCACCCATTAGTAAAGGAAGAGGTCGCCTTGAAGGACTGGGTCCCTAGCTTGGGCCCAGAGGACGTAATGTCCGTCTAAGAAATGGTATACTCGGTGATCCCTTCGGGTAATGTAATTGTCTTTAGTCATTTTCAATTTTGTCGTCAGTACTCCTTCCTCCTTTCTATGGGTCTCTTCACATAATGTTCTGTCCCATTGTGGCACTCCAGTAAACACAAAACATATATTTACTGATCTTCCTTGAATCCATCTTCCAATTAATTGTCGTTAACGAAATTTGATAACACGCAAGTATCAAAAGTCGTCACTGGTACATGATTAAACGTTATTTCCCTTTTTTCCTTTGTATTTACAATAAAATTTTTGGGACTATCAAATTCTGTCTGGAAGAGGTGAAATGTTTTTTGTGAAGTTCGACGGGAACAGCACCTCGACTCGTAGAGGGCCGGGACGTGTTTGTACGAGGTGGTACTTGGGGACGGACACTACTGTCGGTCCGTCCACACCACCACTCCCGGGATCCACTCTACTATCGAGTCCAGGTCACCGGAGGTCGGACGAGACCCCCATTCCTCCACTAGTCTCACCTCTTTACTTCCGGGACACCCGACAGTGGGAACCACTGGTCTGCTGGGAGAGTACATGGTCAGTAAATGCGGAACGGAGTGAGACGAATAGTGTTTTAACGGGATTAAGGGTAGGGACGGTGTCTTACTACGCAAAAATAGGAACCTTGTGGTAGAGCATGTGAAGATGAAGAAGTCTCGACCTCTTCATGTTCAAGATTTTTCGACTCCGATACAGGTTCCAGTTTGTTCTCTAAAGTCGTCGTCTCACCCGTGGTCTTCAATGAGTCAGTAATCGCCAGTGGTATGTCTTGGGAGAAACGCCGGTCCCGTAACGGTAGAAAGAATGGACATGTTTTCGGGATGTTCTATCCACGACAGTAGAGGTAAAATTTCGACTGCTTTGATTCCGAGTCTGTCTAGTACACTAACAGGTCCCAATTTTGTGTTCGTCTTGGTTCTCCGCTTGGGTCGGGACAGACCGAAGGTTTATACCCGACAAAGGTGGTAAAGTCGACTGACGTGTATGACGAATAGACTAGACAATGTCTACACGGGTGTTTCGTCAAATGTTGGTAGGGAGATATCCACAGGAATCGATAACCTCAGAGTCCTTTAGGTAAAGCCACGGTGGAGGGGGAGAGGGAAGCATATCCTTTACGAAGGACTTTCGGACAAGAGAGACGTCGACCACTATAAACTAAACTAATTGTGGGACCCTGGATAGTGGTCTGAATTTCTACTACGAATTAATTAACGAATGCAATTTCTCGACCGTGAAAGCTGTAAACCAAGTGTGAAGGTCGGAGTTAGTACAAAAGCAAAGTCGTTATTATAAATGTACTAATCGTTTATCAGTTAAGTATGAGACCACACCTGGATTCGACACACACCCTGAAGGGTTTCGTCTACAGGAACTGTCCACATTTCTTTAGACGAAAAAAAAAAGATTGTCGTTTTTGGTACTTGTTCTAGAAAACGAACAAAGGGTTACTTTTTAACACAGACCTAGTTGTTTATAAGTACCTCGCGACTGGATCGGATACACAGTCAGTTGTAAACGTCCCGGGGTACCCCCGATTGTTCTTCACGTGATTCTTCAGTGTAATCTAAATTAAGACAAAAACGAAAGGAAAAAAGACAAGGTTCTGGATCTACGAATCTAATCCTTTTCTGTACTTCAAAGTCTCCGTAAGTGATTCAAGAGGGTCTTATGATAGTAAGTTTTCCTTTTTTATGTACCGGATGTACTATAATGCTAATTCACTCAAACACTACAATTTACTGGGGTCCTACGTTTGTCTCCATTTTGACCTTTCCCCACCATACGGTGTTCTAATAGGATACTTATTAAAATTAGTTCTTGGATCTATTACTATGTCTTTTCGTTCTAATATAGAAGGCTATCAACCTACAACCTTCCTTATTCTGTAGTAAGACCTACCGTTTCAGGAATTGTCTGACCTGTTACCCAACTGAAGATTGTGGCACTTTAAAACGTCTTTGTTTGCGGTACCTTAATGGTCTTAGTCGTGACATATTCCTTCGTACCGAAACTCTCCGTGGTAGTTGGTGTTCGAAGTGTCCTCCGTTGTCACATTACATACTGAGTGCGCAGTGATTACGCAGGCGAACTGACGTCCACAGTCCTGGGTTCTACCTCCTGTCACTTTCGAGACGAGAGTAAAAATGAGGGGTCGGGTGGGAATCCATCACGTAAGTCGACATTCATCCAACTGGTGTATATTATAGGATCAGTCCTGTCAAAAGTCTTATTTTCCCAAACGTCCACTATTTACCCAGACCTTTTACTGAGAACCCGTTTGACCCTGGGTGGATCAATATTCCCTATACCTGTCTAACCTCCCCTAAGTCTCCTCTTTGACCTCCTCTCCTTCCAGAGTTCTCTTCTCTAATACCATATAGAAACTTCTCTTTACAAATCGGACTCCTTCTCGGTTCACTCCAAATATACATTCGATGAGACTCTATAAGTTTCCCCGTCGTTTACTTTCTCCACACCCTGAACACCTAATACCAGAACTCCCTAAGATGACACTCCGTAGTTGATATGTCTTTTACTAACGAAGAGTCCCCATAAACTTGGGTTCTCCTCCCTTACTTGTTGACGGAATAATGTCTTTGTAAAACCTTCGGATGGACCCAGGTAGGTAGTCAAAGACAAGTACACGGATCAATCAAGAGGTCTGTTTAACGTCACTTTATCCTTAGTAAGGAAAAATCACTTTAGGTCGAAGAAAAGAAAATTTTATACCAATATCAAATTTACATACCACCGAGAAGAGAGAAAAAAGTTTCTTTCGAAGAAAATTCCTTTAATCTGTATGTTCCAGACACTAAGGGACCTGAGGAGAGATATTAAAATATATACGAAAAAAGTTTTATATTAAATTTCTTAAAAGAATCTATAAGAAGAAACATTTCTGGTTGTGTTTGTGGTATAATGTGACTTAGATTCTGTAATGACTCCCAAATCTCCCTTGTATGACGTTGTATTGTCTTCGATAAATACTGTTTGGGTGTCGGTTACATTGTGAGTTCTCATTTTTCGACTTTCGGAAGGGTAATTTTAGACTTTGTTCTGTTCCTGTGAGTACGAGTGGTAAAGATAATTTGTACCATAACCTTCAGGGAACCTGAAGTTCCTCTAGGTTGTTCAGGTAAGACTTCCTCTAGTCGGGACCCTAAAGAAACCTTCCTGGCTACGATTTCGACTTTGAGGTCATGAAACCGGTGGAGTACGCTTCTCAACTGAGTAACCTTTTCTGAGACTACGACCGTCCCTAACCCCCGTCCTCCTCTTCCCTTGCTGTCTCCTACTCTACCGACCTACCGTAGTGACTGAGCTACCTGCACTCAGACTCACTTGAGACCCTCAACCACTACCAGTCCCTCCGGACCATACGACGTTAAGTACCCCAGTGTTTCAACCTGTGCTGACTCCCTGACCTGACTTGACTTGACCTTCAGGATCGTTATCGTTAGTTGTTTTTTTTTCATAGGTTTAACCTTCCCTTCTCCATTTTAACAGTAATATACGTCTACGACGACGACGACGACGATTCAGCGGAGTCAGCACAGGCTGAGACACTCTGGGGTATCTGTCGTCGGGTAGTCCGAGGGGGTAGGGACCCTAAGAGGTCCGTTCTTGTGATCTCACCCAACGGTAAAGGAAGAGGTTATACGTCTACTGTACCATGATATATGTCTTTTTGGATTTCTGAGGTGTATTTTTGATGATCTTGGCTATTTACTTAAGTCGTTCATCATCCTATGTTCTAATTGTATGTCTTTAACCGACGTAAAGAAATATGATTGTTACTTTATAGTCTTTCCCTTACACTTTTTGTACTATGGAAAATTTTAACGTAAAGTTTTTTATTTTATAAATCCTTTTAGACTTTTCCTCCACTTTCTGAATATACGACTCTTGATATCTTGTAATTTTTTCCTTGTTCTACTACTACGTTTCTTTACCTTTCTATAGGGTACGAGAACCTAACCTTCTAAAGTGTAACAATTATACCGATATGATGGGTTCCGTTAGATGTCTAAATTACACTAGGGATAGTTTGATGGGTACTGTAAAAAGTGTCTTGATGTTGTTCATTGGGATTTTACATATACATTAGTATTTTCTGGGGGTTTAACGGTGAGGACTCCCCTTTTTTTCTTTGTCCGTCGGATTGAGAGAATCTGAAGTCTGTTATGATGTTTCGACGTCATTAGTTTTGTCGTACTATAACTGTGTTTTTGTCTGGATACTTAATTGTCTTGTCTTGTCTCTCCGGTCTTTATTTGGGTGTGAGGACACTGGTTAATTAGAGATTGTTTCCTCCATTCTTGTATGGTACCTTTGTTCTGTTAGAGAAGTTGTTCAGCACAACCCTTTCAACCTGTCGTTGTACATTTAGTTACTTCAATCTTGTGTAGACGTGTAGTATGTGTTTCTATTTGAGTTTTACCGAATTTCTGAATTGATATTCTGTGCCACGACATTTTGAGGATCTTCTCTTATGTCCGTTCTGTAAGACTGTTTTTAGTACGGTTACAAAAGAATCCAGTCAGAGTTCCGTTTTTATTTGTTTTCGTTTTCGTTCGTTTACCCATAATTAGTTTACGTGTTCGGAAACTTGTCGTTTCCTTTCGTATTTACTTTTCTTTTGGATGTCGGACCCTCTTTTATAAACTTTTACTACGTTGGTCTCACCAAATTAAAACTTTTATGTGTTTATCGAGTGTGTTGAGTTATTGTCTGTTTTTTTTTTTTTTAGGTTAGTTTTTTCACCCGACTTCTGGATTCATCTGTGAAGAGGTTTCTTCTGTATGTCTACTGGTTGTACGTGCATATTTCTACTAGTTGTAGTGACTATCTCTTTACGTTCAGTTTTGATGTTACTCCATAGTGGAGTATGGTCAGTCTTACCAGTAGTAGTTTTTTTAGATGTTTATTATTTACAACCTCTCTCATATCTCTTTTCCCTTGGGAAGATGTCACAACCACTCCTACATTTAACCTCGTCAGTGATACCTTTTGTCATGCCTCTAAGGAGTTTTTTGATTTTTGTCTCAACGGGATACTAGATTTTTAGGGTGAGGACTCATATATTGATCTGTTTTGATAAATTATATTAAGTTTTTCTATGTAGGTACGGATACAAGTATCGTCGTGATAAATGTTATCGTTCCTGAACCTTTGTTGGATTTACACGTAGTTCTCTACTTACCTATTTCTTCTACACCAAGTATATATGTTGTCTTATGATAAGTCGGTATTTTTTATTACGTACGTACGTACGAGTCAGTACAGACTGACAAACACTGGGATACCTGACCCCTAGAGGTCCGAGGAGACAGGTACCCTAAAGGGTCCGTTCTGATGACCTCACTCAACGGTAAAGGACGAGGTCCCCTAGAAGGACTGGGTCCCTAGTCCGTCTACCTAAGAAAATGGTGACTCAGGGTACCCTTCGGGGAATTTTTATTAATTTATTACGGTAAACGTTGTTGTACCTACCTGGATCTCTATGCTGCGATTCACTTCATTCAATCTTTCTCTTTACGGTATACTATAATGAATGTACGTCTTAAATTTTATCCTGTGTTTGAATAGATATTTTGTCTGAGTGTCTATATCTCTTCTCTGAACACCAACGGTTTCCATTCCCACTCACTCCCTCAAACTCTAGTCGTCTACGTTTGATAATATATACCCTACCTATTTGTGTTCCGAGATGACGTATCGTGTCCCTTGATGTAAGTTATAGTGTACTATTTGGTATTACTTTTCTTATACTTTTTCTTACACACATACAAATATATATACATATTGTTTCATTGAAGTGACATGTCGTCTTTTATTATGTTGTAACATTTAGTTGATATAAACTTATTTCATTCAAGACTACTTTTCTGTGGTAACTAATATTTTATGTAGTGATAATATATTGTCTCTCTCTCTTTTTTACGATGGTTAATTGATAGGGGGTTTAAAAAAGTGTAAAGTTAAGGGTGAAGGGATCCGGTTGAGTTTTAACAGTTAAACAAGGGTAAAAGTGCACTATAATCATAGAAACAGTAGTTCTTGTAACTTTTACGTCGTAAAGAAAATTTTCGTAAGGTGATAATAGAGACCTTAAAAGAGGGTTCGTTGATTGTGAACTAGACTTCCAAAACTACAAGGACGAAAAAACTGGATTGGTCGTTTGTTGTTCTCATTCAAAATTTTGTTGATCCTAAAATAAGAAACAAGTTTATCAGGAATTCAATAAACGACTGACTTTGTTACTCCTTCACGACAGATCAATACGGTGGTTCTTATTGTTGTTTTAAACGAGACGCATCCGTTACTGTCAAGGTAGGGTCGACCTTGGGCCGGTTGTCTACAGACCGTACAATTTTACACTGTATACCTCCGAACCCTATTGTGTGTCATTAAGGTGGAGGGACAGATGAAAAAGGATCCAATACGGGAAACGGGTGATTAGGGGACGGACGAAAGTAATAACCGGTACTATTGGAGACGGTCGAGAACGAGGACATCGACTCTCAGAGAAGTTCATGAGAGGACCCAACAGGAATAAAGATAAAATACGGGTTGAAGTAGATGAAACCTTCATAAGGGGTAGAAGAGTAAAATCAATCAAAAGGTAATATACGGTTAGTTGACTATCTTGTGTTTCGTTTTTACTTTTCCAGTCCGTTCTAAAACGTAGAGTTTTCTTCTGTGTGAAGTAGAGAGGGACAAAAATAACTCGTCGTGATATTTCGAAATTTCTGTATCGAGAATCCAGAACGACACTTCATTTTATGAAACATCTCTAAAAATCTTACAGCTAAGGTCACCCCATAGGGTTCTGGATGGTGACTAAGAACCCCAACCCTCCCCTTAAGCCCCCACCTCCCTCCCCTTCCTCCGTGAACATAAAAGTTATCTCGAGGTCTCATTACACCACGTAGTAGATCCAACCTTTAATACTTCTCCTGTAATCCGTAAAAGTGAAAGAGTACATATGTTTCCATTAAGAAAGTCGTTTGTGGTTGTGTTTAAACTTTGGTTCTGGAGAGTGAGATTCACAAGTCATTTTTGGTTAAGTATACCCGTCCGATCAAAATAAGTAAACTTGGTATTATAAACATGGTCGGATATAAGTTATACAAATTTGATTCCCCATACTTCCCGAAACACTACTGACCCCTTCACGTACCACCCTCGTGTAGACCTTTGTCTCCTACTCTAAAGGAAAAAGGTCAGAACGGTGTTAGAGGTCACGACTGACTACGGTGCCCCTTCCTCTAGAACAGGAGGTGAGATCGATGTCGAAGGGTCCCGGTAAAGTCCTCGTTCTACTAGACCCGTATTAAGACCAAGGGACTAAACTCCTGTCGGACAGAAGACTCTCACCTTCTGACTTGAACACACCCGGATGTAAGTCCTTTATGTGTTTAGGGACGTGGTTTCCCGGGTCCCTTACCAAAAATCCCGAAGTCCCCTCAGGGTAACCCTCTGTAAGAGAGGGTTAGTAGAGGTAAAAATCGTTTCCAAGATGACTTAAAATCCATTCACACTTCTAGGGGGTAGAACACACCTATTTTCATCCATTCGTCACTAAGATGTCAACTGAGGTACCGGAAAAACCGGGTCTCTTGAGTCTTACGTCAAAGGTGTAATTTTGGGTCTAGCGGAGAGTGAATGGAGAACCTAGGTCCCTTGAGAACGAGTAATTGTTCTCAGACTCTCAGTGACAGAGGAGACTTAAAGAAAAGGAAAAACCCGGGTTTAGTCTCCGATGTTCGTTCTTGTGTCTCTTTGTTTAGTAACGTTCAGTCACGACTACCGACGTTATTTATAACTGTGACATGAAAAAGAGAATGAAGAAACATGACTTGTGTATGAGACACGGACCGGGAAATAGATGTAGTAGAGTAAATGAGGAGTGGTGTTGGACACTTTGTCCAAAGTCACCGGGGATCAACTGATGTGTCGCCCCTCTTCTACGTCCCATTCGTAGTGGGTGTCCCGGTCCGTTATTCCCGGTTTAGGTCCTCACTTAGAGTCTAGACTAAGGTCTCAACTTCCAGAGAGTGTGTAACATACACTTTCCGTCACTCCTTTTGTATCTAACTGCCTCCCTTCCTTCCTACCGATCTATCTATCTATGTTTTCATTATGATGCATTTGGGTATATCTATATATGTATATTACCTTGTGTATAATATCTTTTATCCAACACAATTTACCCATATGAGGTTTGCTAAGAAATTTTACAAAACATACGATCTTTTTTTTTTTAGACTTTAGTTCACAACCCCTATTTCTTCTTTCTCTCATTCCCTTAGTTTCTGTGTTGGTTGCTTTAGAAGGAAGTTCCTAGACAGAGCACAAAGTGATAAACAAGATCTTAGAATTTGAGTCAAATCGAATTGTTTATTCATAACTCCGAAATGATACATGGTCCGTAGTTTTGTGGACGGTCAGATCCTACGACTTAATTACCCTCCACGAAAATCCTGTCTTCTGTCTTGTTAAGACCCCAAGTATCGGTCGTCGACTGGGATTGAATTGGGTGTTATGTTCCGACTGAAACTATTTCTCCCCATTACTTATCCCCTTCACGATATTCTTGTATTTCTATCTATTTTATTATTGACTCTTCAGACCCTTTCTACGGACCCTTGTCTAATTTACACTTAACACAGAACCTTTTGTTCTTTCTACAGTTTTCCAGACTTGATAAAAATGAGTGTTGTGAAAGTTGGGGTTTGTGTCCCCAAAAAAGGGGACTGTGGTCGGTCAGGAGACTATGGTGGCCCCACAGGACGTTGCCTAAGTTAAGACTGTGATAGAGGACCTCCATCTCAGTCTAGGGTGTTCCATTCCCGAGTCAGGGAGGTTCTTACAGGGGTCAAAGTTACGGTTGTCTTCCGACACTCAGGAAACAATATGAAACCCCTGTGAAAACTCACGTCTCCTGAGGTACATTGTCGACAGACGTCCCACGTGAGGTGAGGAACTCCGTCGGAGTTCGAGAGACGTTCAATCTGTGACGAATCGGTAAAGAGAGGACCCCAAAACGTCAGAGGAATCTTTCAGTACTGTTGGGTTCGATAGACCCCGAAGACATGAATGGTGGAAAGGGAGACTCCTCGTCCCAGTTTCGGAGAAAAAACCTTCTCTCTCCCCGGTCGTCGAAGATTCTGGGAAGAGACGAGGGTAGAGGAGAGGGTGGGTGAAAGGAGGAGGAGTGGAGGGTGGCTGTAGATTCTCGAGAAGGGGGAGGTGATTTAGATCGGGAGAGGAGTGGGGGATGGTCGTGTGGACCTTTTGACGTACAAGAGAGACTTCGTTCTGCGACACCAGGTTTAATAGAATATGAAAGATCCGGTTCACGGTAATCTCAGAACTGAAAACTTTTAGTTTTCGAAAAAAGGAGGGTCAAGAAACCACTTAGAGGAAAAGAGGGACTATGTTATTTCTACGGGCTTATTCCAACTACCCTTTCCAATTCCGTTGTCCTCGACGGTCTTCCCACGTCTCCCCATTCAGTTAAGGATACAATTTTTATAGTGGGACGGTCACAAGAGTGGTGGGAAATTTCGACCAAGTAGGGAACTCGTTTCCCGTGTCACGTGAGACGTAGGAGGAAGTATTAGTATTGAGGAGGGACAAGAACACAGAGACTTCTTAAATTCAAGGTCCACTGGACTAGATCTGGTCCGACGTCTACCTTAGGGTTCCCTTCGGGTTAGGGATTTTTACTACGTAGAGTGTGGAATCTCAATGAACACTGAGAGACCTCCAAAAGAGTTCTTTAAGTCATCTACCTAAGGGTTTGATGAGTAGTGGTTTCACATATTATCAAAACTTTATCTTGGTAAACAAATACACTCAACATACCGACCATGCGGACGGTATGTCAGAAACTTTTTAAGACTGTGTTCTAGGAACTCAATCCCGTTATATGAAACACTCAAAAGACACGTCCAGTAGTGGTACCTCTTAATTTATAAAGAGTACCAGGGTGGACTGGTGTGTGTCAACCAGAGTACGGGACAAACACTTCTGTAGACGAGGAAGAGTGGGGACCACCGTACGGAAACCGATGTGACACCTCAGGAAAGAAACCAAAGTTAATGGGAGAGACCAAGTATACTGTCAGGAGACATAGTTAGTACCCCGGACTTGCTCTTTGTTGGACAGTCAATTTAGTCAGTTTTTACGTCTACAGACTCTTTTTATAGTTGAACTACGAAAGGAAGTGGTTGACGAGTGGGATTCATTCCTGGATCCTTCAAGATGAAGACTTTGAATGGATGTATAATCTCTCTGGGGAGTCAAGTTCAGTTATTTATGGGTGTCCCGGAAAAAGGTGGTATTTGGGTGTGTCTATTTCAGTCTACACGGAGAAGGGTGTTTCGTCTTTGTCTAAAAGGAGCAGTATTTAATTTTAGGAGGGAATACCGGTACCCAAATAGTCGTCTGAACGAATATTACCAGTAGAATACTTACTGTCGACCCTTGTTATTTAGTAAGGACAATGTTTCCGACGAACTATACCAAGTTTTACCGTCTTAGGGACGATCTTACTTGGAAGAGACCTGGGTATTTTTAGGAAGATCCCTTTTTCGCCTCCCCTCGTCGTCAACGTCGTCCCATCTGTGTGTGAAGGTCCTAGACTTCCCTTTGTAAGTCGTCGAACACCGAAGTGGTGGAATGTAGATGAGGAGTTGTTGTGGGTCTTCTCCACAACTGGAGTTTATACGACTCAAAAAAGTGGGTGAGTCTCGACTTGTAATTGATAACTATAAGTTGGTTTGAAAATAACCACTTTTTGTTCGGATTCTAGTAGGTCCCCCAGACACACACGACTATGACATGAGGAAAACAAGGAGGAAAGGTCGTCCTTGTCTCCTTCTAAAAATGAAGTTTTTATGTTTAAATTCCCTGAAAGGACCACCAGGTCACCAATTTTGAGGTACGAATGAGACGTACCCCACGTCCAAACTTAGTTAGTGACCAGTCCCTTGATTCTAGAGTGTACGGGTATACTGGTTTTTTTGTTTAAATTATGTATACTGGTTATTACGATATGTTATACTTATTTTGTAACTAACCCAAAACGTTAGGACTTTCGTCATTTAACGGTTGTCGAGTTCGTGACTAGTGAATTTGTTCTAGGACTTTATGTCAATAAATTAAACCACATAATAGTTAGTGAAGATGACAGAAAAACCGTGACCCGTTTTTACGTGTCCGTTAAAGAGAGGGTTATAGGAGGGTTGATAGGGGTTTTATTTTCGTGTACAATTTTTTTTTTGAGAGAGTGGATTGGTCTGTAAAAGACTCTTCGTGTATGTCATAAAATTTGAGTTGTGTCATGAGTCTAGACAATTTGTAAAAAGTTGTGGGGACTTTTGAGGTGACTTCTTTCTCTTAGATGTAAGAAATGGGTCAGACGGACTGAGTTTCGTCGTACTCCGATCTTAATAGGTGTACATTTCAATTTGTTACTTTAAGGGGTTCATATATGTTCGACACTCTTAGTTATTGAAGAAGAGTTTGATCGTTTAACCAAAGTTCACAAACCAAGTGACCAATATCGGTTGTCTGTACTTATTTTCCGATGGAGGGTTCACTTTCTTTTCCCCCGTTCCTTAAGAACTTTTTTTACACAAGAGTAGTCTTAAGGACACAAAGTATGTCGTACCTACCACAGACATTTTGAGAAACCTTTCAACAACAACAAAAAAAAAAAAAAAACGACAAATCAACGATTCAGTACAGACTGAGACTGGAGTACCTGACATCTGGTAGTCCGAGGAGACAGGTACCCTAAAGGGTTCGTTCTTATGACCTGACTAAACGGTACAGGAAGAGGACTGGGTCCCTAGTTTGGACACAGAGGACTTAGAGGACAAAACCGTCGACCTAAGAAGTGGTGGCTCGGTGGAACCTTTCATACGACCCTGAATTTAAGTCCGTTAGGAGAAACAACCTTAAAATTAAATTTTCGAAAAGAGTCTCGTGACACATGATGAGTAAAGTATTTTTGTTGAATGACGGTACAATAACGAATATATTAAACTATTGAAGCCCTAAAGTCCAAAAGGAATTGAAACGTTGGTCTAATAGAAAGGATTTTATTTTGTATAAAAGATCTTTTCAAATCGATTTCATTAACCGAGCAGATGACTCGATACCTGAGACCCTTATAAACAGTCTTTTAGACCAGTAACTTGATCGTGTTTCAAGTACAGGGAGTAGGAATCAGTCAGTCGGACACAAAAGAGAGAAAAGTAAGGGACTCACGGAAAGTGAGAAGAGAGGTCGTCACAGATTGTAGTAGACGTATTTCGACTGAAGTGAAGGGACGAGTAAGATTAGAAAGATGGAAACCTAGAGGAGAAGAAAGAGAATCCCACCTTACAAATACGTCTTTAAGATGTCGATGAAGGTATCAGATCTACGTTTTTACGGAAGAAGGTCACCTCATTCGACATAGAAGATGAATTTACGTATATGAAAGTTTCCCTTGTATGTGTCTTCTTTCCTTTCCCTGAATACGATCCGTCAGGATTGTCGACCGAACACTCCGAGAACAAGGGGATTTACCAGGGGTTCCGAGGGAAGGTAAGGGTAGAAGGGTCAGGGTACGAGTGATAATCTTGCCGTCTGGAGTCCTGTATGGACAGTCTCGTAGAATATGTTTCAAGACCTTCAACGATCATTAACCTCAGGAAAAAGGAAGGTATAGGGATTCACAGAGAGTTCCCGTTTTCCCAGAACCATATAAAGTTCCAAACTTTGATGACAAAATCAAAACAATAATTAAAAAACTCCGTAGAGTTTTTTTAAAGGTGTCACCGATATGATTAAATGTAAGGTTTGTTACCACACACTCCCAATGGGGAAGGGATGTAAGAGAGGTTGGCAATAAAGACCTGTAAAACTATTATAGGTGAGATTGTCCGTACTTCACTATCAAGAAACACCAAAACTAAACGTAAAGAGATTATAAATCACTACAACTTGTCAAAAGTACACAAGCAACCGATAGAATTAAAGAAGAAACCTTTTTTACAGAAAAGGCAAGGAAACGAGTAAAACATTAACCCAACAAAGTTCACCGATATACCGTAGATGGTATATTATGTCGATGAAGTGAAGGTCCATAAGTAGGTTTCTTATACTTTTGTGATTAGTTTGTTTATTTTATGGGTGGCGATACAAGTGGGTCGTAATAATGTTATCGGTGTTGTACCTTTGGTGGATTCACTGGTGACTGTCTAATTTTCTATTTCTTCTACACAAAACGTGTGTTACCTTTTGTTGAATCAGTAATTTTTTCCACTTTAGAACGGTAAACAATGTGTACCTACCTTGAACTCCCGTAATACGGTTCACTTTGTTCGGACTACCTTTTTCTGTTTTTGAAACACTAAAACACCTATAAGTTTTATATTTATTGATTTGTTTGTGTATCTATGTCTCTTGTGTTATCACCGATGATCGTCCCCTTTCTCAATCACCCTCCCGTTTACCCATTTCCCCCAGTTATCGTACTACTGTTTACTTTGGATTTCAAAACCGTCACTCCTGTGACATCACATATGTCTTCAGTTTTAGTATATGTACTTTGCATACCATATTAGTTTTGTTATTAAAATTTTTAAACTTGATGACAAAATCTCTGTCATCAAAGATCTCAGTTGTCCGGAAACACTCGATAGGATTCGTAGGATGATTGTAATTAATATAAAATCGATGACTATTTGTATATGGATGAACATTTTTCCTAAAATCACAATAATAATTGTGACAAGTACTCATCGGATCATGACTTCTCTTTGAGACTTTAATTTCGTTGATTTAAACTATGTCCTACACTTGGTTCTTGAAGGTCTACAAGTTCCACCTAAATCTTTTCCGTGTCCTTATTCCCTAGTTCAACGGTTGTAAGCGACCTAATATCTTTTTCGTTCCCTTAAGGTCTTTTTGTGGATGAAGATGAAGTAACTGATGCGATTTCGGAAACTGACACGTCTAGTGCTGTTTAACACCCTTTAAGAATTTGTCTACCCTTATGGTCTAGTGGGATGGACGGAAGACTCTATAGACATACGTCCAGTTCTTCGTTGTCAATCTTGGCCTGTACCTTGTTGTTTGATCAAGGTTTAACTCTTTCCGACATATGCAGTTCCAACATATAACAGTGGGACGAATAAATTGAATATATGTCTCATATAGTACACTTTACGGTCTGACCTACTTGGTGTTTGAACTTAGTTCTAATGGTCCTCTTTATAGTTATCGGAGTCTGTACGTCTACTGTGGTGGGAATACCGTCCTTGGTTTCTCCTTGATTTCTCGGAGAACTACTTTCACTTTCTCCTCTCACTTTTTCGACCGAATTTTGAGTTGTAAGTTCTTTGTTTCTAGTACCGTAGGTTAGGGTAGTGAAGTACCGTTTATCTGTCCTTTTGTTACCTCTATCATTGTCTAAAATAAAAGAACCCGAGGTTTTAGTGACGTCTACCACTGACGTCGGTACTTTAATTTTCTACGAACGAGGAACCTTCTTTTCGATACTGGTTGCATCTGTCGCATAATTTTCCGTCTATGTAATGAAACAGCTGTTTCCAGGTAAATCAGTTTCGATACCAAAAAGGTCATCAGTACGTACCTAAACTCTCAGCCTAATATTTCTTTCGACCCGCGGCTTCTTAACTACGAAAATTGACACCACAATCTCTTCTGAGGACTCTCAGGGAACCTGACGTTCCTCTAGGTTGGTCAGTTTGGATTTCCTTTAGTCAGGACTTATAAGTAACCTTTCTGACTACGACTTCGACTTTGAGGTTATGAATCCGGTGAACCACGTTTATCGACTGAGTAAACTTTTCTGGGACTACGACCCTTGCTAACTTCCGACCTCCTCTTTCCCTACTGTCTCCTGCTCTACCAACCTACTGTAGTGACTGAGTTACGTGTACTCATACTCGTTCGAGGTCCTCAACAACTACCTGTCCCTTTGGACCAGTATCCCAGGGATTCTCTTTCTGTACTGACTCCCTGACTTGACTTAGAAACTTTTTCCCAACCTTTTAACCTCCGACAAAACAAAACCCACAAAAGGATAAAAAAAAAGGAACACAAAATAAAGAAAATGGAAAGATGTATAATAAGGAAGATGTTTACAAAGAATCAGAGGATAACCAGTAGGATACATAATTATAATTACCGATCCTGATTTTGTTATCCGATTTCGTCTCTGAAGGACGGGAACACTTCGAATGTCAGATCATCTTATCTCTCTACTGGTTTATTACTTTTTTTTTCAAATTTTTTTCAATTTATCGATGATACTGTTTTCCTTCTGTCATCTGCGTGTCACGAGGTGACCCTTATTAACTAGATGAGTCTCTTTGGTTCCTTTCGACCCATTTCCACCGTCTTTTCTTACAAGGTTCTTTCCCTTGTTGACACGTGTTCAGGGTACCACCTCCTTCGGACCGTGTGGTTCCTCGACTTTCCTACAGGTCCGTCCTCGTATCTGTCCCACCGCCCACCCGTGTCTACTCCGTCTACCCGCGTGCCGTCGACGTACAGTGTGTCGAAATTCGACACAGACACGAATCAGTACACTGAGAAACGTTGGGGTACCTGACATCGGGTGGTCCGAGCAGACAGGAACTCTAAAGGATCCGTTCTTATGATCTCACCCAACGGTGAAAGAAGAGGTCCCCGAGGAGGGACATGCCGAAATGCCCCTTCTCGTTTTCCTTTAGTGAAATTCCACCTTCCTCATTATACTAGTTGACCCGTAAAAATCTTCTACTGAGATCAGGGTCACACCGTTTTCAAACGACCACCAGTCGTCAGATGAATGTCTTCCAGTGGTGTCCTCAGAAGTGTCCTTTACTACCTACCTCTGTCTGAGCTCTCCAAAAACCCACCCTTTTCGCTGTCCTACAACCCCCTACCCAACTTATACTCCCAACTACAAGTCTTTCGTAGTCCAAAGAGTGTATAGGGTAAAATTGATAGACCAGGAATTGAATTAGGAACTGATAACAGATACCAGAAATCTGTGAATAATAAAAAGAAAGACGTACAAGAGTGAAGTAGAACTTACCTTTTAAGGAGAATGAAGTTTTGATTGTTACATGTCTCGGGAAGTCGCAATAAGATGGTTCGGGGGGTTTAGATAAAAATTATTTTTACATTAAGGGTAAACTAAATACAATATTAAGAATTTGATTCAAACCAGAGAGGGGGAATTTATAAAAATACAAGTCATTTTGAAGGAAGTGACTTTACTATTTAAACTTAAAATTATATCACCATCTTCTGAGAATCAATGTACCTTCGGTTTGAACTTAGTTGAGTTTATGTTTTCTCTTACCAAATACTTGTGTACTCCCACGGAGTCTCTAGTTTACGTCTTCACGTTGGTTCTGTCAGATAAGGTCTTACCCGACCTTAGGGAACCTTTGAAATGCGTTATAAGACAAACGAGGAAAGATATACGACCGAAGTCGAAGAATGAAACTTTCAGGTCGAAAGAGGTTGTAAGTCAGATATTCTGTCGAGATAATGTCAAGAATATAAAAATATAAGACCCAAATCGGCGTCTCTGACTGGGAAACGGGGAGTCACAGGGTTAAGGTTTAAAGTTCCTCCCCTTGAACCGGGACTATCTCAGCCCACTAGTTGGTACCAGTCAATTGATACTGACCTACACCCACCCATATTCTTAAGTCCCTTGTTTATCGGTTACGGTTAAGACTCAAGGGTCTCTTGCTTCTTAACAACACTTAAACCGTCTGTGGGGTACACCTCTTTCTCCCTTTGTTATCGAGGAAATGAAGTTATTTATACACGATTCGTGGGCAGTGTATGGTCTCCGTCCGATCCGAGTACCTGCGTTTTGATTCACGTCGCTTAAGGTGGAAGTCCCTCAGATTGTGGGGTGTGACGGATACTTATGGGACCAGAGGTATGTACCAGTGATTAGATATGGTGTATAGATTTTCGAGTCACATGTCTTGGGTGTACGTCCTAAAGTAAGACGCCTTAGTCGTAAATCGCGAGTAGAACCTGTTTTCGTTTTGTAAACGTCTGTTTTTTTCTCAATTTCAAGGTAAAGGTCAACAACAGTCTACGATGATTCGTCCTATTTTATTTTTTAAATAATTACGTCTATTGAAACCGTAAAGATAAATGGTTGTAAGTAGATAGAAGTTCCCTATTTACATAGATAGATACATACATGGTCATCTTCTTTTTTCACAATTAACTTCTAGATGTCGGACCTTCAGTTCAACGATCTGTCCGGGCCTGGTGTTCACATCTGTCGTGTAGTCTAAGACTCGACCTTCTGGGTACAGAGTAGTATGGTCGAGACACTGGAGTCCCCCGGTGTGTGGGACTCCTCGAAATGGACATTTCACTCCGAGAATGGAGGGATTGTTACCGTCGTCTCCCTTCATCCTTAATTTTCCTTCTCATTCTTCCATCTTTTACTTCGTGACTCTTCCGTCAGGTTTATCCTTACTCCTTGTTTCCCTTCTCTTTTCACCAGGTCCGGTGTATTTCTAAGGAAGGTCTGGTTACAGACTACTGGTCTGTCGATTGGGTATCCGGTACTCGAAGGTTAAAGGGGTACGCATTGCACCGAGAGAGAAACGTCCAACTCAACACGAGTCAGAAAGAAAAAGTTTGTTTTTCCTTTTTTTTCGATGGATCAATTACATCATTGAAAGTGGATACTTTTCTTTACAATTATAATAAAGGAAACCGAAGGAATAGGTCGGGTTAAAAGGGAAGGGAGGATAACGGAGAGTTTGGAAAGAAAGTACAAAAGAAAAGTACTTTTCGAATTTAAGTTTAATCGACAGAGAGACCTTTCGAAAGTAGAAGAGAAGTCAAAGAACTTAATAACAGGAGATAATCTAAAATAAAAACGGAAAAGTCTGAAGTGATTTGGAGGCAAGTAAACGTACTCGTAACGACAGGGAAATTTCCCGATATCTATAAACTCGGAATATGTCCGATAGTCCTGAAGGTAATACCGAGTCGACCATTTCTTAGACAGACATTACGTCCTCTGGACCCAAGCTAGGGACCCAACCCTTCTAGGGGTCCTCTTTCCTTCCCGATGGGTGAGGTCTTAAGACCGGACCTCTTAAGGTACCTAGTGTTTCTCAGTCTGTGCTGACTCGCTGAAAGTGAAAGTGAAGAGCCACAACGAAAACTCAAGGAAAAAATTTTCTAGAAAAAACTACACCTGACACAAATTTCCGAAATAACTTAAACAATGTTATAACAAAGACAAAATACAAAACAAAGAACACCGGGATTCCGTACACCCTAGAATTAAGGGGTTGATCCCTAGGTTGGACTTGGGCGACATAACTTCCGCTGGTGAAGTTTCGTGATGTCCTTTCAACAGACAAAAACTCAAAAGATAACGATAGAGTCATGTTAGGTTTTACCTGTCGTTCACTATAATTCGATGAAAATCAAATTATTCATTACTTTTGTAGTATTTTTGTAAAAAATTAAAATCTTAAGTAAGGAGAAAATAAATCTTGTACGGAAGAGTTACTACTATAATAGGGTTCTCCTACTTTTGACTGAGTACACCGTTTTTTAGTCGAATCTATAGTGTCACCAAACACCGGGAGGGTTGGGACTGGGAGAAATTGATGTATTTGTCTATATGTCGTGTGGACATCGTAATTTTAAAGTACCACCCTCTTTCGTCAATTCCTTTTTTCACAGACGTTTCCGTGGAGTCACCCCTTTATTAAGAAATTTTTTAAAATTTCCAACTCCTTTTGGATATGGACATATCGAATCAAATGATTTCGTAATTTCTGTCAGAAAGTAAATTAGAGGTGTTTAGGTTCACTTGACCCATGTTCGTTGGAGAAAAGGTCTATACATTTAACTACTAGTCCCTCGAAGAAAGGAATAACACGTTCACACCACCGGTCAAGGGTGAGGTAGATACTGTCATGTCGAGTATATAAAGAAATCTCGTCCCGAGGAGTTGGAGTCGTGATGACTGCAAACCCCGTCCTATTAAGAAACAACGTCTTCTGAAAGGAGACGTTACATCCGACAACTTGTCGTAGGGACCGAAGTTGAGTCATTGTAGGGGAGGTGGTGGTGTAGGTGGTCACCCCTGTTGGGTTTACGGGGGACCCCTTGGTCCACCCCTTTAGTGAGGACCGACTCTTAGTGAATAAATTTCGGATAACTATTTTTCTCTGATGGTAGATGACAAAAATAACAGTACTCTCGATTGTCGATACCTCGAAATGGTTTTATGGTCAATAAAGTATGTATGACTGAGGAAATAAGGAGGTAATTACGATACCTCACCTCTCATCGTAGGTGGTACGGACAAAGTGTTATTCTTTTTGTTGAACCTTCTTGATATCAGTCATTTGACACTTTGATCCTATACATCTACGACCTTAACGTGAATATAGTGACGACGACGGCGACGACGATTCAGTAAAGTCAGTACAGACTGAGACACTCTGGGGTATCTACCGTCGGGTAGTCCGAGGGGGTAGGGACCCTAAGAGGTCCGTTCTTGTGACCTCACCCAACGGTAAAGGAAGAGATTACGTACTTTCACTTTTCACTTTCACTTCAGCGAGTCAGTACAGGTTGAGAATCGCTGGGGTACCTGACGTCGAGTGGTCCGAGGTGTTTCTTCACAAATTTGATAACTGGGTTCATATTGATAAACCAAGTACCTTTTATTAGATGTAATACTAATATTACAACTGAAACTTAAATTTGGGTCTTCAACGACGTTTACCTTCAAAGGTAAAATACATATATGTGTGTGGTGTAGAAGAAATAGGTAAGTAGACAACTACCTGTGTACCCAACGAAAGTATAGGACCCACAACATTCCTTACGACGATATTTGTAGCCCCATGTACATAGAAAAACTTAATCACGATAGAAAAAAAAAGGACTATATATAGGTACTTACCGTAACGACCCACTATGTCGTCAAGATAAAAATCAAAGATTCCTTGAAGGTGTGACAAAAAGTATCACTGACATACTTAAATGTAAGTTGTCACAACAAGTTGTTCCAGGGATTTAAGTTTGACGAATGTGTAATCGTCTTCTCTTTATGGTACAGGTGTCAGTTAACCTCTAATCTGACCACCAAGAGTTTTGAGATTAAGAGATTATTCTGACTTATTGGTAAAGGTTTAAAAGTTCCTATTAATTTAAATCTCTCTCTTAAATTTCATAAAAACGAAAATGTAACAGGAATTCACAACCTATAGACGGAAAAGAACAAAGATTATTTTGATGTTTTTCTTTTTTATACTTGTTTACTTACCTATCCTTTATTTGTAAACCTAGTTTTAAACCTCTGACTCATCGAATTACATGAATTTCATAAAACACCTGTTCGATCAGTACGTTAATATAATAAAGGACAAATATACTATCTTAATTTATACTCATCAAGTACTGAAGGTTTATGATTTATTCTAATTTGATCTAACTAAAGGTCTCACCCAAGACGGAGAGTAAAAGGAAATATCGGGGATCTTTGTCCGTACCATATGTTTGGGAAATACCATAATTACCCAAATAATTATCAATTACTCATGTTACTTCTTTCTTAGAACTTTTCTTATTCTTTTGTTTACTATACTCTTAAGTCTCCTCTCTGAGGTCCCACTCAACTACTCTACCTGACCGATTAACAAGTGATTTTTTAAAGAGAAAAAAAGGAGGTCCAGTGTATTTCAACCTCTAAAGGGTCGTACGGAACGTGGATCCTCATCTTTATACTAACGAAATGTAAGTTCTTTTACACCAGTCTTCCATCCTGGTAATGAGTTGAACCAGGTATTTTGTTTAACTGACTCTCCTCTCCTAAAACTCTTGAACATATCCACCTCGGTGATCGATGTTCATCGGTCCGAGGGACTTTATAATGGACCTCCTTTTGACGGGTTAGTCGTTGTCACGACACCTGTCAAGTACCCCTTCTTTTTATACACAATATAATCCAGTGTCCTTAAACCCTCGAGAAACAACAAAAGCAATCGATGGGACTGATTATGTAAACCACGTTGCACTTCGGTGGGGTCACGAGTTTTGTTTGGTACTGTGATTTTAGAAAAAGTCTATTCGACGAAGTATTTTAAAGATTGATTATAACGGAGACAAGACGGAGATCTCTGTTGTCATGGTGACAATAATCCTATGTCAACTTCTTTCGACCCGTGACTTCTTAACTACGAAAACTTGACACTACAACCTCTTCTGAGGACTCTCAGGGAACCTGACGTTCCTCTAGGTCGGTCAGGTAAGATTTCCTCTAGTCAGGACCCACAAGAAACCTTCCTTACTACGATTTCGACTCTGAGGTCATGAAACCGGTGGAGTACGTTTCTGAACTGAGTAACCTTTTCTGGGACTACGACCCTCCCTAACCCCCGTCCTCCTCTTCCCCTGCTGGCTCCTACTCTACCGACCTACCGGAGTAACTGAGCTACCTTCACTCAGACTCACTTGAGGCCCTCTACCACTACCTGTCCCTCCGGACCCCACGACACTAAGTACCCCAGCGTTTCTCAGCCTGTACTGACTCGCTGACTTGACTTGACTTCATATACTTATTTTATGTTTCCAGTGTGGACTTTATTCTAACACGCTATTCTTTTAAGGAAACTTGGTTGACAAGTTCCCTTAAAACCAACTTCCCTTACTTTGTGAAATGGTTTTTTTTTTTTTTTGGACAGAAGTGTAGGTACATACAAATTTATGCTGTTTCTCGTACGAACAAAAGTGTTACCCATCCTCTATTTGTAATTGTAGGTCTTTATGTCGTTCTTGTTTTTGAACAGACACTCTTTTATACTTAGTACCAACGGGTGGTCTGGGTCTCGTAAATTGGATCTACGGTGGGACAGGATAGGGTACGGTAGGGTAAAGGTTAATTCCGAATAGCTCGTGGATGACACACACTCAGTGACACGGACAGTGGTTCCTGTACTTCTACTTCCTCCGTCGACGACATGAGTCCTCTATGAGACAAGTCCTCTGTTGACACATGTATTAGTCAAGATGTCACACTTTATCTGTAAAGATCAGATAGGTTTATCCCGTAAGTCAAGTCAAGTCAGCGAGTCAGCACAGGCTGAGAAACGCTGGGGTACTTAGCGTCGTGCGGTCCGGTGGGGCGAGTAGTGGTAGAGGGCCTCAAATGAGTCTGAGTGTAGGTAGCTCAGGTACTACGGTAGGTCGGTAGAGTAGGAGCCAGCAGGGGAAGAGGAGGACGGGGGTTAGGGAGGGTCGTAGTCTCAGATATCACTATTGGTTTTTAGTCACGAATGGTGATGGACCCCACTGAAGGGTGTCCGTTACGAGGAGTTCACAGGAATCGTGGGGAGGGAACTTCACCTTCGAAGAAACTGAACTGAGGTTAATATATATTTAATTGTCGGAACTGACTTGTGATCGATTAATAGGTCTATACTTTTATGTTATACGTTTACTGTGGTGGAATTACCGTCTTTCACTTCTCCTTGATTTGTCGGAGAACTACTCTAACTTCCTCCTCTCACTTTTTTGACCGAATTTTGAGTTGAAAGTTTTTTGTTTCAACTACCGTAGGTCAGGCTAGTAAAGTACCGTTATTCTACCCCTTCTCCACCTTTGTCACTGTGTCAAATGAAAGAACCCGAGGTCTTTGTGACACGGGTCACTGACTTCGGTGTTTTAATTTTCTACGAACGAAGAACTTTTTTTTTTTTGTTTGTTTGATACTGTTTGGATCTGTCGTATAATTTTTCGTCTCTGTAGTGAAACGGTTGTAATACCAAAATGGTTATCAGTACACGTCTACACTTTCAACCTGGTATTTCTTCCGACTCGTGGTTTCTTAACTACGAGAGTTTAACACCACGACCTCTTCTGAGAACTCTCAGAGAACCTGTCGTTCCTCTAGTTTGGTCAATTAGGATTTCCTCTAGTTGGGACTTATAAGTAACCTTCCTGACTACGACTTCGACTCCGAGTTCGAGGTTATGAAACCCGTGGACTGCACTTCTCGTCTGAGTAACCTTTTCTTGGACCATGACCCTTTCTAACTTCCGTCCTCTTCTTCCCCCGTTGTCTTCTACTCTACCAACCTACCGTGGTCGCTGAGTTACCTGTAACTCAGATTCATTTGAGGTCTCTATCACTTCTTGTCCCTTCGGACCTCACGAAGTCATAAGTACCCCAGTGTTTCTCAACCTTTGCTGAATCGTTGACTTGTTGTTGTATCACGATAACAGATACTTGAATGACAATTACTTAGTTGTTTTATGTAATTTATACCATAAAAATTCGTCTTTGTGTTTATTTTTGTCTAATACATAACTGGTTAACTATTTTTCCAAAACTGGTCTCTTGATGTCCTTTGATTGGGACATAAAGGGGTCCCTCGTCGTCAAGTCCCTAAAATATCCCGTATTGATGACACTTATTGTTCTGAACTTACGTAGATAAAATGGCCAATAAATAAATTATATAGTGATACATGGGTACCTATCAATATAATACCCAATGTTAGATTGTGATAGTAATTAAATAACGAGTTTGATAAGGTAGGAATCGATAACCTTCTCATTGAAATTTTACCTTTTCAGATTATCACTGAGAGAACCGGTCCGTTAGTGCTATTTGTAGTGGAACTAGAACTAACCACTACTAGTTAGTAGTTGGTTGTAGCGTCAACAACACTACAACTTACGTACCACGTTAGACTACATGACTCTCTCTACTCCTTGGTAAAGACACCATAAGAACTACCCCTGTAGTCAGATCAGTATTCTAAGGTCTGTCCGGACTTAGTTCACAGTACGGTGTTTTACTAGTTATGAGAAACCTCCACAGTTCCAGTATTTTCTGTTCCTTTCTGACTCCTTGATAACGTCTGACATCCTCTGGTCCCTCTTTATTTCCACACCTTAGAATTTAACCTAGAACCCTTGTTCGTGTTCTAGTATTTCTGTAATCGACCTGTGAAGTTACACTTCAGGTTTACGTCAGAAATCAAGTACTATGATAGGGCGACAATTAAAGGACCAGTACTATTAATATGTCATATTAATATTAATATGTACATTCTACGATTGTAACCCCATACGATTCTGTCCCTGTATGTCCTTAAGAGACATGATAAGAACATTAAAAAGACATTTAGATTTTCATTAAGTTTTCAACTGGTAACCTATCAGAACGTATGGGTAACCCACTCGTTCAACCTCTCAACCCTCTTTGTCGTAGAGTCTCTGATATATATCCTTTCACAAGTTAAAAAGTCTCAGAAAGATCTAACTTTTAGGAAACCCCTTACCACCTCTGTTATTTATGGAAGGACGAAATGTTATAATTGTTCTAAACCAAGAAGGTTCTGTCCTCTGAAGTAAGAGTCGACAACTGGAACCCGTTCGGTGTTTATATCAAAGAAGAAGGTAATTACTTTCCCGATTTTACTTATTAGAATAAGAATACAGACAACATATTATTTCAGAATAATAAGATTTAATTAGAACAATAAATCGTAAAGTTTAGTATATGACATTCTTATAGGAAATTCTTACGGATAAATAAGACGAAAGAATCATTATTCATCGTCACCACTGTAGAGTGTTCTTTATGTCCTTAATTTCCCGTTGTCAAACTTCTTTAAGACGTCTGCACGAGGGGTTTCGGGTAAATCTTTTGTCTATATCAAATGTACAAGTGTTACATTTATATAGATTTCTTAGTTCTTAATACGTCGGGAGATTTTACACATTCAGTGATTTGGTAATATGTCTTTTCGTCTAATATTTACACTATTACTAAAGTCCATTGTAAAAGGTTGTATTTATAAAAATCTACCTGTATTCCATCTGGAAGATTAATATCAGGTCTTCTTATAATAAAATCTTCTGTACTCAGTGATTGTCTTTCTTTATGTGAAATATATGACTATTTTATATTGTAAGTCTTGTTTGTTATTTTATAAATATATGGAACTTAGATGAAAGATAATATTTCCTTTATCAAAACAGTCTACAACGGTTTAACCGACTCTTGAAACTGAAGACCAGTGCAGTATCAATTATGGCAACCCCTTTATAATCCTCTGTCTTTACTCTATCTTTTGTTACCTAAACTATAAGTACTCACACATTACCGGTGAAAATGTCCCGTTATCCTCACTCACCTTTCTCTTCAACTTGTACTGAGGAAGTACCCAATTACTCTAAAGAGGAGAAGGGAAAGGTGGACTTTTAAGTAGTCGAGTGAATCTGCCAATTTCTTCCTTACTCTTTACTCCTTTTACTGATCTTACCTCAAGTCAGATACCGTAAAACATACCCAATATTAAGGGACTAGGTAAAATATCTTTCGTTTTTTCCATGACAACTCTTTAATTTTAAATACACAAACTTGGTAATAATTATGTGTAATTTAATAAAAAGAGTTTCTATTGGATCGAAATTTTTTTAATTAGGAGATTAACGATTATTTAAATTCATTTTATTACTTTAGATTACTTCATCTTGTCATCGGTCTTATTATATAGTAATTATAGCACCCAAGGAGAGACGAACGTAAAAGTAAGAATGAATGAAACCAGTTCATTAAAGTAAGAGACTCGGAATAAAGGAGTAAATTGTACTCTTGTTACCCAGTATGAAGTATCCTAACATTACTTCTAATTCACTTTAATACACGTATTTTACGAACCGTATCTAGGTCATGTATCACATTTATATTCGATAATATTACGTTGAAAAATATCTCTTTAATCTACGTCCATATATATATATTAATTGTATATCTACTTCTTCTGTCCTTTCTTTATGTCGTTTCATAATTGTCACCAAAAGGACGTACCATTCCAATACCCACTAATATAAAAGGAAATAATCACAATAAGACGGTTTAAAGGATCACAAAGAAGATATGAGTCCTTTGAGTACAGCAGAATTTTTGGTTTATGTCACTTGTTCTGGACATTTAACTGTATATGTAAGGAAATACAGGAAGAAGGAAAAGTTATTATATAATGGATCGGTAAACTTGCTCCTTGTTTCAACCCATACCTGTCGAGTGAAGGTGAACTAGTATTAATTCGACCCTATATTCCTCAGAAGTTCCTATCCTTACTTTACTATTTTTAGCTACCCTCTTCCACCTCTCTAGGTCCCTCGTAGTCTAGAACTTCTTTGTCTTTGTCCTCTCCTACTTGATTCTCTTCCTTGTGACGGTTTTAAGAGTGTCTGGTCTCTCCGACGGTTGTCTCGTAGTCTTCGTTCTTTTCTGATCTATGAATCACGCCTCCCAGAGATACGTTGTCAATAGGTAGCCTTAACAAAAATTGGATAACCTATAGAATTTTCCTTTTCCTCTCGGATGACACCGCTTACTGGGAACGGTACGGTACGGTGCCTCATTGGTAAGAGCTACCGAGAAAAGGCTAGTACGAGTGTCCAATTACCAATAAACATAAAGTAAAGTTTTAAAACACTACTCAATACCGTTACAATTACCATATTTAACGGATTCCTACGTTTACCTCCCCCTTTTTTTACCTCTTTGTTCCTAAGTCTGACGAAGTTGGACCCAACTGATAGACACTGGTGGTTCCAAGAGTTGTCAGTCGCTTCTTCACAGACCTTAATCTAAACGTTCCTAATAAGTCAATGGTGTAAACACTTAATTCCTTCGGTTATAAGAATAAAATGGTCGAAAGGTTGAAAGAATTTCAGATGATTTTAGTAAATTCTACTTGTCGAAATGTTTACATACCAATCGTTTTTAGAAAGAACACTCAGATAAAGGGAAAACAACTGAAAAAAGGACTTCTTTAAAGGTCTTATATGGTCTAATACGTTCTTATAAAAAATATTTACTTATAAAGATTTATTTTATGTTGATCTTTACATATTTTTTAAAACACTTCTGTGAAGACTGTCACAATTCATAAGTTTGTTGGTTGTCCAATCTGTTCTTCGAAAGATGAGTGGGAAAGACGACGACGACGACGACGACGATTCAGTGCAGTCAGCACAGGCTGAGACACTGGGGTATCTGCCGTCGGGTGGTCCGAGGGGACAGGGACCCTAAGAGGTCCGTTCTTGTGACCTCACCCAACTGTAAAGGAAGAGGTTACGTACTTTCACTTTTCCCTTTCACTTCAACGAGTCAGGATTAATTTACAGGTCAAATAAGAAGTACTGGTCCCAAGGGTCACATAATAGATGTGTTGGTATTTTGAGTGGGGAACACCTTGACGGTTACCGGAGTGTATTGATCCATACTGATCCCATCGTTCCATCTGATTTCTCATTGGAGATGACGGGAATAGAACCTAATACTTAAAGGAAATTGTTTTGTACTACGATGGCTAGATGACGAGTAGTGACTCTACGTAAAAGGTCACTCTCATTCAATAAATACGAATGAGTCGGTATGGGTACTGATGAGTTAGAAGGGGTCCTTTGTTAGACAGGGACTACTTTCAAAGTGGGACATTGGTGTCCTCTCTTAGTTCTTACTGTTATTTTGATCCCTAACTCAGGTACTGAACCAAAGTAATTGAGATACTTGATCTATCGACGGGTAGACAACCTTTCCCATGTCTAATCCCACTCAGTCAACGTTTCTTATTAAGGTCGTTGAAAATAAAAATACTTACTGATCTCCGATAAATAACCATTTAATAATTCTTATAATAATTCTCAACGACTTACACAATAATTATTTGATTTGAATCATATGACGGTCTTAAGTGATACCTAAATAAGATGTAAGTCGATTCTACCGAAACACGGTCCGTTGGGACCGGTTATAAGTTTTTGAGGGTGGTCCCTACGAGGTGTTTCTTTATTTTAGGGACATGTGAAAATCTTTCCTATAAAGTCCTTCTGTGTGGTGACATCTAAACTCGACCAGTCCAAAAATTAATAACAATTAAAAGGAGAAATTGATATTTACGAGAATCAAATCATAGAAGTAATGTTTAAATCAAACAGCACCCACCAAACCGATTATTGTAGATGTAAAATTTCACAAAAGTCAGGTCCGGGATACGATCTTAGAAATGTAGAGTAAATAACGAGAATTCTGGGGAAACTCTGTCTATTATCATGACATGAGTAAAATGTTTATAATTTGATTTCGTGTCTCTCCGATTTATATAACGTACCGTAGTGTCTCGACCTTTGGTGTCTCTGTCTTAAACTTGAGTTCCTAAAGATGAGATCTAACCCCCTCCAGTCTTTTGAAAAAGTCCTTTCCCGGTCTACCATTCATAGAATCCCAAGTATCCAGTATACCAGAGAAGAGTAGGTACGATGATATCGAGGTTTCGTCGGTCTCTGTGATACATTTGTTTGCCCGTACCGACACAAGGTTATTTTGAAATACATATTATTGTCCGTCGTACGTCTTAAACCGGATACCCGGTATCAAACAAAGGAAATCTAGGGAGTGACAACTGGCGATATGGTAATGGTATACGAAAGAACCGAAGGTGACTTCATGTGTACTCAAGTCCTCTGATTTTATAAGATTATCGATATGACTCTGTGCGTCAAGTCAAGTCAACGAGTTGGTACAGGCTGAGAAACGCTGGGGTACTTAACGTCGTGCGGTCCTGAGGGACAGGTAGTGGTTGAGGGCCTCAAGTGGGTTTGAGTACAGGTAGTTCAGCCACTACAGTAGGTCGGTAGAGTAGGAGACAACAGGGGAAGAGGAGGACGGGGGTTAAGGACGGTCGGAGTCTCAGAAAAGGTAGTAACCTTTCTCAGTTGATAACTCAGTTGAGAAACATGCTCCACCGGTTTTATAACCTCAAAGTCGAAATCGTAGTCAGGAAGGTTTCTTTAGGGTCCCGACTAGAGGAAGTCTTACCTGACCAACCTAGAGGAGTGTCAGGTTCCCTGAGAGTTCTCAGAAGAGGTTGTGGTGTCAAGTTTTCGTAGTTAAGAAGTCCCAAGTCGAAAGAAGTGTCAGGTTGAGAGTGTAAGTATGTACTAGTGACCTTTTTGGTATCGGACCTGATCTACCTGGAAACAACCGTTTCATTACAGAGACGAAAACTTATACGATAGATCCAACGTGTTTCCGTAATGTTAAGTTTATAATTAGTAAATACGGAAATAATTATTTCTATATTTTATACACAAAGATGTAAGTAACCTCTATCCTTTAAAAAAAAGAACTTGACGTGTACACTAGTTCTACTCGTATTATTCTGATAAACTAATTCAGGTACCAGATCAAACATTACCACTACATTTTTAGATATGTATTCGAATAGTAAGCCAAAATTTCATTTGAATACTAGGTGTATAAAACCTCAGTTACCGAAATATATTATGTCCACCTTGTGTACTTCATCTCTCCGGTTTCCTAGAAGACTCGAGGGATCTTACCGATATCAGGTTTTCACAAACTCTCAGTAGTGAGATTTCTTGACTCGTTCCCTTCGAAGACTCTGAGTCGATACACCCTCCTCTAGGGTTTACCAATGGTACTCCTTACTCCCGTAAAATAATGTCAGTCGTGGTCAAATTGAGTTACCAAGGATAATACTTAACACGGGGGATGAGGACGGGGTTTAGGGATGTGAGGTTACACTGATGTAGACCTTTGTCTCGGAGATGACTTCATTAGTTTCAATTTATTTCAGTATCCCATCCCGGGAGGAGACCATCCGGACTCCAGGAATATTCTTCTCAGTAGTCTCAGACACAAGAGAAGTACACCGTCTCTTTTCCGGTGTGTGTTGTTCTTCTGTCGGTAGACGTTCACTCCTTTCCCGAGAGTAATCTTTGGTTAGGACGACCGTGGAACTCGTACCGGAAACTCGGAGGTCTTGAGACTCTTTTCTTCACAAGTGACAAATTCGGTGGACCAGACACCAAAAGTAATATCACCGGGGTCGTCTGATTGTTTCAAGGATTAAATATTACATTTTTTTAATGTGGTTAAAGGTGTTTCATAATTAACCGACTTGTGAGTGATAGACAACTGACTCTAATATATATTTATGTATATAGTCAAGTCAAGTGAAGTCAGTGAGTTAGCACAGACTGAGAAACACTGGGGTACTTGACGTCGCAAGATACGAAGGGACAGGTGGTGGTTGAGGACCTCAAGTGAGTTTGAGTACAGGTAGCTCAGCCACTACGGTAGGTTGGTAGAGTAGGAGACAGTAGGTGAAGAGGAGGTAGGAAGTTAGAAAGGGTCGTAGTCCCAGAAAAGGTTATTCAGTCAAGAAGTGTAATCCACCGGTTTCCTAACCTCAAAGTCGAAGTCGTAGTCAGGACGGTTACTTATAAGTCCTGACTAAAGGAAATCCTGGCTGACCAATTTAGAGGAACGTCAGGTTCCCTGAGAGCTCTCAGAAGAGGTTGTGGTGTCAAGTTTTCGTGGTTAGGGAGTCGTGAGTCGACAGAAATACCAGGTTGAGAGTGTAGGTATGGACTGATGACCTTTTTGGTATCGAAACTGATCTGCCTGGAAACAACCGTTTCATTACAGAGACGAAAAATTATACAACAGATCGAGAACCAGTATTGAAAAGAAGGTTCCTCGTTCGCAGAAAGTTAAAGTACCGCCAGTGTTAGACGTCACTAAAAAACTTGAGGGGTTTTATTTTAGATAGTGACAAAGGTAACAAAGAGGTGGACGGTACTAGAATCAAAAGACTTACAACTCAAAATTCGGTTGAAAAAGTGAGAGGAGAAAGTTAAAGTAGTTCTCTACGAAATCAAGAAACGTGTTTTTATTAAACTACGATGATCATTGTTCGTGATGACTTGAGTAGTATTGTCATATATTTTCCGAAACCTCTTTTTCAACATATGTGTAAATCCTCTATAAGAAAATCAGTCCGATGTCTATTACAAGTTGTGACTGTACAAAAGTGTCAGTTGAGGGATGTTATCATTGAGTTACAACCACCTCATCATTGTAACTGGAGGACCGTAGAAACAAGAAAACCCATCCTTAGTAGATAAGGGTCTGGGAAAATTAATTCAAACTCCTTGTGACGAATGTTTGAGAAGGAAACCTTTTAAATAATACTGAGTATGTTTTCCGGAACTTTAAGACGTAGTTTCTTTGGTCGATTTTTTTTTAAATTCAGACCGATTTAAACGTGATGGGAACCGAGGCTAAGAGAGAGAGAGAGTCGACGGAGGACTGACTCCGGTACCGTGTGTGTCTTACTGCACAGTCAATGTCAGACTCTTTTACCGGATTAACGTCCCGAGGGTTCTCTTCCAGTCTAAAATCCGGTGTCTTGTTGGTACTGTCGATACCCCAACTTTCGACTGGACAACGATACATTGAATTTGGTAGTTACAATAAACGGGTTCTAATCTTTAAGTTACTCTTCGTTGTTGTAGAGGTAGAATGTTGAGATGGAGATGGGGAACACCGTAAATGGTAATATTGTGGAATTAGTTATAACACTTTGTCTTCTTCCCAGATCTGGTTCCCAAAGGTTTGGACTAAGTAGTAGTCATAATGGATTCCTCGAAGATTTTGATACCCATGAGTTGGGGTAGGAAAAGAGTAAACGGAAAACCAAGAAAAGAAAAGAGTCAATAAACATTCTAGAGGAGTCTGTTGGTAAAACGGAACAACGTAAAGAAAAAGAACCCCTACCATAACCAGTGGTAGAGGTCATGTTACAATGTTTCTTCTCTTTTCTTTTCTATTTGAGTAGAGTTACGTATCAAGGTTTCTTATCGTTCCTGTCTATCCTTTTGTAAAAATTGACTTGTTACGTTTCTTTATCTCCTTTTGTCATCTTACCCTTTCTGAACTCTAGAGAAGTTCTTTTAACCTCTATGGTTCCCTTATGAAGTCTGTTTCTACCCGTGTTATTTCCTGTCTTTTTCATTCCTGGATTGTCTTCGTCTTCTATAATTCTTCTCCACCGTTCTTATGTGTCTTATTGGTTTGTTTTTTTCTAGATTACTGGGTCTATTGGTACTACCACACCAGTGAGTGGATCTCGGTCTGTAAGACCTCACACTTCAGTTCACCTTTTCACGACGTGAGTCATACGGTCGTTTAAACCTTTTGAGTCGTCACCGGTGTCCTGACCTTTTCCAGTCAAAAGTAGGGTTAGGGTTTCTTCTCGTCACGATTTCTTACAAGTTTGATGACGTGTTAACGTGAGTAAAGTGTACGATCGTTCCGTTACGAGTTTTAAGATTTTCGATCCGAAGTTGTCATACACTTGGGTCTTGACGGTCTGTGTGTTCAACCTAAATATTTTCCGTCTCCTTGGTCTCTAGTTTAACGGTCGTAGACACCCTAGTATCTTTTTCGTTCCCTTGAGGTCTTTTTGTAAATGAAGACGAAGTACCTGATGCGATTTCGAAAACTGACACACCTAGTGTTGTTTCACACCTTTTAAGACTTCATCTACCCTGATAGTCTAGTGGAATGGACGGAGGACTCTTTGGATATACGTATAGTTGTCAATCTTCCCCTGTGCTATTGTCTGACCAAGTTTTGACCCTTCCTTCATACAGTTCCGACGTATAACAGTGGACGAATAAATTGAATATTATTAAATAATGAAGTGTACTATGTAGTACACTTTACGGTCCGACCTACTTCGTGTTCGACCTTAGTTCTAACGACCTTCTTTATAGTTATTGGAGTCTATACGTCTACTGTGGTGGGATTATCGTCTTTCGTTTCTCCTTGATTGCTCCGAGAACTACTTCCACTTTCTCCTCACACTTTTTCACTAAGCCCTCTTACCGTATATATACTTTGCTTAGCGGTCAGGTCCAAACTACGTACTATGACCTACGAACCCCGACCACGTGACCCTGTTGGGTCTCCCTGTGCTGCCCCTCCCTCCTCCCTCCCCCAAGTCCTACCCCTTGTGCACATATGGAAACCGCCTAAGTACAACTACATACCGTTTTGGTTATGTTATAACATTTCATTAATTGGAGTTTTTTTTTTTTCTGATCATTTCTCTAACTTAGTCATCAGTCTTCGGACAGTTTTTCATTTCGGGTCTTTGTCCACCAAGTGACCTCTTAAGACGGTTTATAACTTTCTTCTTAAATGTTGTTAGGAAGATTGAGAAGTCTTTTTATCTTTTCCTCCTTTATGAAGGTTTGAGTAATATACTCCAGTGTTAATGAGACCATAGTTTCAGTTACTATGTTGTTCTTTTTTTCTTTCGATATTGATACGAAATTGTATACTTTTTGTTAGTTACATTATGTGGTGTGTTTACCTTACTTTCTCTTTTTAGAGGACCAGTAGAGTTAACTAATTTTAGTACATGAACTGTTTAAATTATGGTAAAACACTAATTTCTTTTTTTTTACAAGTGGTTTGATCCATGTCTCCTTTAAGAAAGTTGTATTATTTCAGGTGCACACTTTTCAGGTGTGGAATGTAGTATGAGTCACCAACTTCTACTTTACAAAAGGAGATTCTAGTCCTTTTCCCGTTCGTTCAGACGCGTAAGAAAAGTATAAGTAAGTTTGATCATGATCTTCAATATCAGTCTCGTTAATTCGTTCTCTTCCTTTATTTTACGTAGGATTACCGTTTCCTCTTCATTTGATAGATAAAAACATCTATCGTGCTAGAAAATACGTCTTTTGGGGTTTCTAAGGGAGGGGGGGTTTTTTAGACAATTTTGATTATTTACTTATTTCGTTTTACGTCATTTGTTTGTTTTTTTCTTTTTCTTTTTCACGGAATTTTGAGTTGTAAGTTTTTTGATACTAGTACCGTAGAACAGGGTAGAGAAGTACCGTTTATCTACCCCCTTGTTAACTTTGTCACTGTCTGAAATAAAAGAACCCGAGGTTTTAGTGACGCCTGGTACTGACGTCGGTACTTTGAGTTTTCGTGAACGAGGAACCTTCTTTTCGATACTGTTTAGATCTGTCGTATAATTTTTCGTCTCTGTAGTGAAACGGGTTTTTGCAGGTAGATCAGTTTCGTTACCAAAAAGGTTATCAGTCCATACCCACACTCTCAACTTGGCATTTCTTCCGACTCACGGTTTCTTGACTACGAAAGTTTGACACCACGACCTCTTCTGAGAACTCTCAGAGAACCTGTTCTTCCTTTAGTTTGGTCAGTTAGGATTTCCTTAAGTTGGGACTTATAAGTGACCTTCTTCATTACGATTTCGACTTCGAGGTTATGAAATCCGTGGACTACACTTGTCGACTGAGTGACCCTTTCTGACCCCCATCCTCTCCACCACTGTCTCTTACTCTACCAACCTACCGTAGTAGTTGAATTACTTGTACTTAGACTTGTTTGAGACCCTCTATCACTTCCTATCCCTTCGGACCGTACAACGTCAGGTACCCCAGTGTCTCAGTCTGTGTGGATTCACGGACTTGTTGTTGTCGGGGTAGAACTAGTAGAGACTCCCTATCCCTAACTTCTGTACTTTAAAGTGATGCGAGTGGGACCGTTAAGACGAAGTCGACAGAAGTATGGTAAGGAGTCTAAGCGTAGACTCTCGATGTAATTACTTATATTGGTTATCGGGGTCAATTGCCGGTGTGTGTAGGAACAGAAACGGGATATTGAGACGTTGTGTGACGGTGAAACTCGACCGGATTTAGTGAACTGGTTGTCCTAAAAGTGTTTGAACTACGTTTGTTCACAAAAATCGTTGGACTACGTACCTATTGACATACGAACGTGCAAAGAAGAGAAGTCGAGACAGTGGTGTTACTTGTAGGATCCGATCGGACGACCTTCCTATCCTCCCCGGACACCTTATTTCGACTCAGTAAGGTCGGTTCCGATCCGATCCGGTCGGTAGTGGGAGATGAATTGTCGCGTCTACGTATTCATTCAGGTCGATTCTAGTTAGTGTTCGTCGGGTCCAGTCGTTTTAGTAGGTCACTCGATATTTGTACCCCCTTTATTATTTACCGATAATGTAATTCGGTGATTCCTGACCTCACCACACAAGGTGTTGGACAGGAACTATGTGTTACCACCACGTCTTATTAGCCTCCTGTCTCGTAGATTTAATTTCCGACCCGTGACTATCACGGTCTCTTAGAACGTCTTGAAAAGGTACTTATACGACATCCTACAACGATTTTTCTTCTTTCCCCAAAAGGTTCCAGTCCAAAGACTCTTTGCGATTCAATGTAAATCGACCAAAGGAAGGACTTCTTAAAGTTTCGGAAAGTTTACTCAGTACTGTTTAGAAGGTTTCCTTCTCGAAAATTCGTTACAAAGGGTTTGAATTGAACTGGTGTCTGGAAAGGGATGTGGGGGTAGGGGTACGACTCGTAGTGTGTTTTACTTATAGGGTATATTTCGTGTGAAGCCTATACTATATTCTACTTAACCAGAAACAGAACAAAGTCACAACAAAGTCTCCCATCTTGACGTGAATTCCGTGTTGTCGATGTACCTCGTCCTACCCCTGATTTATTTAAGTTCGTTCCCGAGCAGTTGTCACTGTCACTAGGACAATACGGGTTCAGCGCTTTAGAGGGTTACTGGTGGTCCCTCGGCTATAGGTTACGTTTTCGTACTCTCAAAAATAATGGTTCGAGCTCGACCCCGAGGGTGGCTATGGCTGAGTCGTCGATATCCCTCCTCGGGACTCGAGACCCAATGTAACGAATATGTGCCATATTAGCGCCCTTTTAAAGTTTTGTACCCTCAGAGACCCAGACTAACCAGTGGAAGACCACTTCCCAATCCATAACTCAAGACTAACCAAGAGGAAAGGGGCCGAACTGAGCTTAAAGGGCCCCGACCGGTTCCCAAGACTAACCAAGCGTCCACCACCCCACTCCAGTCCCCTAAAGGTTTCCGAGAAAAGGGCCTTGGAATGTTTTACCTCATCGAAACTAAGAAGTAGGGGGGGAAGAGATCCTAGGTCCTGTCTGGGTTAGTACCCAGACTCCAGTCGAGATACAACAGAGGACGATTCCCCTGGCAACCATCCCGGCGTATAACCCTAGACTCATGGTACTCGACGTGACACAACTACGTCAAAAATTACTTCCGGTGATCAATCAAATCATTCGTACCGGACTCCCACTCATCGTCATTGTTCTATTAGTCCCCGGGGTGGTTCCTCCTATACTCTCAACACTTGGTCCCCCTACTCAACTTGGTCCTAAATTTGGTTAAAACTCTGTAAAGAGAAAAAAAAAAAAAACTGAGTCAGGAAAAGAATAGAACCGGTCCCTGAGGAACTGATGGGGACTCACTAAATGTATTTTTGTTGCAAGAAGGGGATTGCGTCGTGTATCCGGGAGACTCTCTAAAGTATAAGTTCTATGAAAAACCCTTAACCCCGCCTCCAGAGAAAGAAGACATTGAAGAAGGACGACACGTACCCGCATCCGGACGGATTATCTCGTCTTCAGAGAGAGATGGACTAGATTCAACCCCAAAAGGTGTAGACTTTGTTCGAAGATGGGAACATCATTGTCGTTAAATCAACCGGGGAGAGTCTCTACTTTATCTGTTCCCGGTTTGTCCTCTGGATTGTCCTACCAGTAGAGACCAGGGGTCTTTGTCTTCCGTTGTAAACCCCACTCCCAACGTCCGAAACACTGGGGAAGACTACCCAACCACCACTCCGTTGTCTCGACACGAGGTCCTTAGAACACAAGTCAGACTTCAATGGTAGAAGGTGGACTTACCCCCGAGTTTCTGTAACAATACGTATAAAGAAACTCATCCTTGGCCCTGAGACAGACCTCCGACATGGTTGGAAACTAACAAAGACAAAAACATCTGGGAGGGAAGGGACTAATCGTTAACAAACTTAGGTACGAAACCTTAAGTCGCTTCCGGTTCCTCCGACTTGTTTCAGATATAGAATGTCTATTCTTTACCTCTTGTGTCTTGTCTAGACGTGAGGTCTCGGGATGTCTCAGAGCGAGTCAAAATTAAAATCCCTTGATCCGTTTATACTGACACTATTGAAGGACAGTTTTACCCCGTATCCTGACGGGGTCGAACCTCATATCTGTGACTTAACCTTCATAAAGACTCAAGGTTCAAAATCTAGACTCAGAACATACTAATTTTAGAATTAGAGTAAAGAAAAATCTTCTTATCCAGACTTTGGGTCAGACCTGGACCGTGAAGTCCCTTTGAACATCGGTACATCGGTCAACGGATCAAAATATTTTTCATTCCAATGATCGAAGGTCGTCTGTAACAAAACTTTTACCACCGTAGGTTCGGACTGTGCTGAGTCTTTTGAGTTCCCAAATCGTTATGTTCCAGATTAGACTTTCATGTGGGTATCGTAGTGGATCAATAAAACGTCCTATAGACTTGGTATCGATGAGATAAAACTGAAAATTAACATTTGAAAAGGAATTATCGGTTTCGTCTAAAGTGACAGTTACTGCAGTCACAAAGAGATCCATACTCTTCTACGTTCTTAACCCTGAGTATTTTAGAAAAGGACTTTTCTAGATTGATAGACTTCTGGACAAGACGGTCAAAAAGGGTCTCGTGTCTCACGGAGTAAGGACTAAAAGTGGGACTTGAGGAAAAAGTCCCCGCAACTTTCAGTCGTCAACGTCGCCGGTACCAAATTAGAAACATCTACGTCTACCACTCACAGTCAGAAGTCAACCGTCTCTGGGAAAAACGAGTATTTGAACTAGTACTAATACTCCCCCCGTCAAGTACTGGTAAAATAGGGTACCACGACTCTCACAGGTAAGAGTCCATTTGTCCGGTGACTTACACGACAATGACCTGATCCGGTATTTTGTCATAGATTTTAAGAGACCTGGTGGACAGAATGATCGAAAAACCAGGTCCTNCTCTGGGAAAAACGAGTATTTGAACTAGTACTAATACTCCCCCCGTCAAGTACTGGTAAAATAGGGTACCACGACTCTCACAGGTAAGAGTCCATTTGTCCGGTAACTTACACGACAATGACCTGATCCGGTATTTTGTCATAGATTTTAAAAGACCTGGTGGACAGAATGATCGAAAAACCAGGTCCTTTTATAAAGAAGAACAACGAAGAACGGTATAGATCTCAATGTGACAATGGTAGTAACTAGAGTATGCCCTGATATATAATAAGATAATCTCCGGAGTGTGTGTATGTCACATTCTTTGTCGTTAAAACATTTTGTCCACTTTATGTTTATTGTATCGGTCGTCATAATCATTTCAGTGTTCATTCTGAATACAATTCTTGAAGGTAATCTACATCGGGTCATATAGAAGTCCAATAGACTGAATCAGACGGGACATCTCAGAAATAGAAGGTCCCTTTAATATATAACCGTGGTAGATATTCCTTGTATCGGGTCAAAAGATCACAGTGATCTGACTAATAGAAATCATACTAAATTAAAAAATTCGTTTAAAAGAGTCCCGGTTGGTCAATCTCAGACCATTATCTCTTTAAATGGTTCCATTGGCTCTTGATCTGTGTCCAATAACCGGTGTTTGGGTTGTTAACCTAACTAAAACTTTGATCGTATCCTAGTCCGGATACTATCTTTTCGTAAACTGAATATACGTTTCCAGATTCTTCAGTTCTTTTGTAGCTTAGTCCAGGTCGTAGAACCCCTTCGACAGAGGGAGACTACAGCAGCAGAAGAGTAGGACCACATCACATCAAAGAGGACTAATTTTTTTTTCAGGAAGGTAGGTACAACCTCTACTGTCAGGGAATTTAATACAGAAAAAGGTCAGGACCAACGTCCAGTACTCCGTAGACTAGAAGTAGGTTTCTATCTAATGACTCTATTCGAAGTCTTTGTTTGAATCCCACAAGAAGTTCTTAAGTTAATTTAAAATGTAATTGTAATGTATTGTCGTTTCTTGATAGATTCTCTACTCAGAATGATCTACGTCTGGAGGTAATTGTTTGACCATAAATTGTAAAGCTTTATAAAAAAAAGGAATCAATGGGAATAAAAATAATTTATATTAGTTTAATTCCGATCAAACAAACGTTTTATCCAGACAAGAGTGACTAAAACCAGACTAAAGATATTGGTATTAACTAATATCCGAAAAATAAAACGACTGTGTAAATATCTCAGAGTCTAACTTGAAAATTTTATTTTGTCCCGACCCTTTGAGTGTGGTTTCCGAATAGTGTCTAAAACGTATTGTTTAGGTCCACTTAAAAAGGGAAAAATTCCAGAGTTTTTAAAGAACTCTAAAACATAGGTAATCTTTTGGAAGGATTGAGTAAACTATTTGAATGACCTTTGGATTCTTGAAAATTAAAAACCTCCTCAGTCTATCTTTTATATTAACAAAACAAATATTGCAAATTGAAATGGTTTCATAACAGTATTAATCAAACTCTCCTTCTAAAGGCGATGAGGGACTTTTGTATTCTAAGTTGGGGTATTAAAAAGTCTATCTTTGGTATTTTCAATATTCGTATAAGTGACCAAGTAAATCAGGAAAACGATTGAAAACACTTCAGTAGTCCAAAAGGTAATTTTATGGTCCTGTATAGTCTTACAATTTTTGAGGTATATTAAAAATCCTATAGACATAATCATTGAAATGGGATGTAATATTATACTCGTCTAAATAATGAGTAAACTATTAGAAAAAAATTACATTAAATTGGTTGGTTTATTTGTGTCAAATTATAGAGAGAAACCCTACGAAGTCCCCGGGAGACTTCGTGGGGTTTCAATCGATCTTCGGTTTTCACGAAGTATCTTACTAAATCCTTCAAAACAGTTGTTTATAGTCTTTCCAAAGCTCGTGAGTCAGTCTACCCTGATATCCAGTGACACTTTGTTATCGATAAGTGAGTCGGTTTCATTGTTATACCCTAAAGTCTCCGTTTATGTCTTGTCTGGTAAATTCTTCGTTTACTTGAATTTAGATAACAGTTTACGTCAAGTTGTAGACTTCTTTCACNTACCCTAAAGTCTTCGTTTATGTCTTGTCTGGTAAATTCTTCGTTTACTTGAATTTAGATAACAGTTTACGTCAAGTTGTAGACTTCTTTCACAGGAAAATTGTCTCTCTTTTCGGTTTAAGTTCAAAAACGCGGTCGAATAAAAATCAGTAATTGTCAGGGTTTAAAGAAATCGAAGAAACATTCTCCTTTGATTACAAGTCATTATTTACAAAGTTTTAAAATGAGATAAACCTTTACTCGATCGATCAGTCACTTGAAGGTAGTGAATCAAATCGTGTTGGGTTTAGTTCAATGGGGTTAAACCTGTCTGATAAAGTCTGTCTGTAAGGATTTCGTATTAATAAGAATTATCTCAAATAGATTTACGAGTATAGAGTAATTGTAAAAAATCTTCCAAAAAAATGAACTCCATTAAAAGAACAACTGTTTGAACATTGTCTATATTATAAATTGAGTATAATTTGGATCCATGTTACTTTTATAAAATGAATTGAAATTCATGAGATTCTGTACAAATATAATTTATCCAGTTGTTTGTTTGTAATTATAGTCCACAAATTGTGACTTATAAAGGGTCAAGTGTATTTGGACCTTAAATAACAAATTAAATCTTAATGAACCAAACATTCGCGAATGGAAAAAATTCGGTTTATTTATCTCTAGTATATGTTTTTATAATGGTCCTGTATAAATCTGTCTGTGTCACACTCTGGATCGAGATTCACAAAAAAAAAAAAAAGTCACAGTCCTCAATCTCTACCAGATCTATTCACAAGGACTCTCGGGACCAGAGTTGCGTGTCCCTTTCTTTTAGTTCAAAATTGTTTTACCGCCGTCCAGATTTGGTGTACCAACGGTCTGTTTCGTTTTAAAGGAAAAGGTCCCCTAGAAGAGCTGGGTCCCTAGTTTGGGTCCAGAGGGTTAACGTCCGTCTGCGAAATTGGAGCCGAGGTGGTCTCTTCGGTAATTTATGTTTTTATGTCAGAGAGTCTTTTGGAGGATATCTCTGTGTCTTGAAGTCTAGGTTCATGATTGTAGTTTCTAAAGTTCCTTCCTTTCCTTCGGTCCAACTTTTTCTTCCCTCTCCTCCGTCCTCTCCCCCCCGTTTTCCCCACCGGAATCTCTGTAGAGGACGGTGGATGTCTATGGGTCCGCAAGGCCCTGAAAAGGGACCCGGAGGTCTCTTCCCTCCTGACCTTGAGCCGGGATGGTCTTTAGTCTTGGTCTTAAGTTCAAGAGACGGTTCTCCTCCACTAGTCAGAGGTTAGGAGTCGAGTCCGACTCCCGGGAAGCTGGTCTAAGGACGCAGGTCCTGGCCCCCTGATCTTTTTGTCCCTTCCTATCCTTCCCAATTCCTCTCGTCTGTCTCTCCCTTCCCCTCTCTCTAGTTATTTCAGAGAACAAGGAATGGCCAGCCCCGTGAGACCGGTCAACAGGCACAGTCCTCCTCTGGTCCCTGTTTTCCCAGGGTCAACCCGGTGACCCAGACCAGGTAACCGTCCGTTCGACCGGGGACTCATGGGGCTCACCAGTCCTACAGTCAGAGCCGCTTCTTCTTAGGGGCGGTCTCAGCGGTAAACAACGTCCTTCTCCCTGGGGAAGGTCCCGGGTTTTGACCCGAGAACAGATTGTGAACCTTTACTTAACAGGCTCCTCTGTGTACACGACTGTTTCCCTTGAACCAGTCCCACAGGCTAGGCACCAGTCTTCTACTATAGAGCCTGAGCCACATTTCAAGGGTTCAGTCTCCACGGAAGACTCCCGGTCGGATGTACCTTCCAGCCGGTAAGACACGACGTTTTTCACTAATTAAATAAGGAAAATTAAAGATGTGACTCCAGTACTCGCGCGTAGAACTGGAGGAATTTTAATAGTCGTTGGTTCCTATCTCCACACCCCGATCTTACCACAACGGGGTAGTAAGGACCTAGTCAGTCTACAACCATTCAATTGTGTCTGTTATGCTTGTCGGTGTGTTTGTCTTTCTCTCTGTCCTCTTTATGTGGAGGCCCTTAGACCTCCATTTTGGCATGCTGCTGCCGGGGGCCGGCAAGTCGCCCTCGTTGGGCGATAGTAGATGTCTCTTGTCCCCGTGAGACAGGGGGGTGCGGCCCCAGCCCCTGCAGAGGGTTGCTGGGGGTGACCACTGAGAGGCCGCGCAGACGGACTCAGTATGTGGCCAGAGTCTATGGTCCGGGATGGTCCTCACTTTTCTTTCTGTCTTTTTTCGAATGGCCGACGTCTACTGAGAGGCCTAGCCAGAAGGGCACCTCGGCCACCCTCTAGGGCCTGCTTGAGGGTTTACAATACGGGTTCAGCGCTTTAGAGGGTTACTGGTGGTCCCTCGGCTATAGGCTACGTTTTCGTTCTCTCAAAAATAATGGTTCGAGCTCGACCCCGAGGGTGGCTATGGCTGCGTCGTCGATATCCCCAATATAACGAATATATCCCATAATAGCGCGGTTTTAAAGTTTTTTGCCCTCAGAGACCCAGACTAACCAGTGGAAGACCACTTCCCAATCCACAACTCAAGACTAACCAAGAGGAAAGGGGCCCGACCGGTTCCCAAGACTAACCAAGCGTCCACCACCCCACTCCAGTCCCCTAAAGGTTTCCGAGAAAAGGGCCTTGGAATGTTTTACCTCATCGAAACTAAGAAGTTAGGTTTCTACCTGAACGGACGGAACACTTTGTCACCGAGTTTTGACTTTCGTAAGTTTCTCTTTGTTTACTTCAAGTCATTTAAAAACACTAATGATCAATGGAATTCCAAGATTAAGTCATTGTGCGAGTTTTTAAGTCTAATGAAGATAGTCAATTTTCATCATTCTATCAGTGAAAATACACAGTTGAACTAGTTTGTGACCGGATCCACAATGACTCTTCTATAAAACGTCTACACCAATTGTAAGTATTATTCGTTATAAATTTATTCGTCTAATGAGAGGTAGGACACCCACCCAGGGTGAATCAGTCACCTCCCGGAATTCTCGTTTCTGACTTTGAAGGATATTTTCTCTTTAAGATGAATTCTGACATTGTATTTTTGCCACGGACTCAAATGTCGGACGACCAGACGGAGCACCTAAACACTCGGGGTATTAGTATATTCGGTCAAGGAATCTTAGTCAGTTAACTAGTTAGAGAAAAGAGAGAGAAGATAGAAGAGAAGAGAGAGAGAGAGAGAGACATGAAGACAAAGAGACCTCTTGAGTCTGATTTATGTCAGTCTATAGTTTGTAGTAAATATAAAATAGTGTTAGGATCTAATCTCAGTCGGAGATTTTGAAGATGGGACTGACGAAGGATCATGGACGGGACCCGTTTAGTTTCACAAGCCAAAGGGTCTAAAGAATAAACCAAGGACACTCCTGAGAAGACCTATCAGTCGACTCTTGATCTCGAGTATTAACGTAATGTCACTATCGGTCCTCCACTGTAAAGATTATAAGGGAAAAATTCCCCCCGTCTAAAATACTCAGTGGAACCCACCATATCAGTAAAGTGTCGACACATTACAAACACTCCTTGACTGTCAGGGAGTACTCGGTGTCCCTGGGTTGAACCGTCCCGGGGTCGTGGATAAATACCGGACTTTATGTCCCCTCCTTCAGTGGTCTCCACCAAGAGAGAAGACCTTAACTCAGTCTGTCTACTATTGTGAGGTCCAGTCTCAATTGTGGTTCAGACTAAATAACGTAGAGTAGAACTGAAGGACCCTCGGATTGACTTGATGATGTTTAGGACTCGACTATAGATTCTGAATAGATAAATCTTTTTCTTTCTTCTCTTGGTCTCTAGTTAAAAAATTTTTTCTCCTAAAATTTTTTCCTCCTTAGTCATTCCTTTTCTGATTCACATCCCTTGTTGGTGGGACGTTCCAATCCGCGGTCCAAGTTTATAAGTAGTCTTCTGAACGGTGTGACATCGTGACCGGTATTGATGAGGAACGCCTGTCTAAGAGCACGGGTAGGTAGGACATAAAGGACGCGGATCAAGTTACGGACCATGTATCGTCCTTGAATTTTGTCTGAGTACCTCACTTACTCGATCATTTCTGTATTTCGTGAAGTGTAGGTGTCTCGATCTCTTAGGTCGGTCCTAATAAAGGGTAAGGTACTTACGAGAATCTTCGGACCGTACTAGGACGTGGACTATGATACAGAAAGATTCGAACGGGATCATGTATGTACGTCAAAAACTCAAGAATGTCAGAGATCCCGACCTCAGGAAAATTAACCACGTAACACAATAAATAGACCCCGACCGTATTGTTTCCTGGTGTCTGGTCTAGTGAAGTGGTTGTCTCTACATAAACGAGTGTCAAAATCTCCGATTCAGACTCTAGTTCCATAACTATCCCGACTAAAGAAGACTCCGCTCGGAGAGGGAATCCGAATGTTCTCTTTACCGACAGAAGAGAAAACAGAAGTACACCAAAAAGGAGAGACGGACAGACGTAGGATTAGCAGAGAAGAATATTCTTATGGTCAGAATTACTAAATCCCGGTTTGGGTTACTGGTTTAAATTAATGAAATTTCCGGGATAGAGGTTTATATCAGTGTAAGACTCCGTGATCCCCAATCCCAAAGTCGTATACTTAAACTCACCACTTCCCCGTGCGTTTATGTCCGAATCGAGTCTCTAGAACGCCCAAACCAAGGTCTGGTGTCGATATTTCGCATATAGGGTTGTTTCACTCAGTGTACTATAAAAAACCAAAGGGTCACGTATATTTTCAATACAACTATGATATGATATAAGTCCCACGTTATTATCGTAATACAGATTTTTACATTTCATGTGTGGAATTAAATTTTTGTGAAATAACGATTTTTTACGATTGGTAGTATACTCGGAAGTCCCTCGGGATTAGAAAAACGATCACCCCCCAGAACGAAGGTACGACTACCAACGAGTGACTAGTCTCACCACCAGCGTTTTTAAACGACACTACCACGGTTAAAGAGTTTCATCCTGTCGTTACTTCAAACGGAGTAACTAACTGAACAGAAAAATACTTACCAAAGAGACGCCGTACCTTCTGACTATCGTAAAGTGTGTGTCATCTTGAAGAAAGTGTTAACCTCTGTTAGAAGAGTTCTGAACGGTGACGAATTAGTTGATACCAATACGTGATCAGATTTTGGGAAACAATAGTAATGTTGTAGAAGTGTTGTAGAAGTGGTCCTCATCTAAGGCAAAGTTCGTTGATGAAAAAGCAAGTAGGAATTCTTCGTCGAGAAGTAGGTAAGTTCAAAATGATGCGAACACACGTGACGAAGTCAGGACAGGCTGAGGAAACGTTGGGTTACCTGACATCGGGCGGTCCGAGGGGGTAGGTACTCTAAAGGGTCCGTTCTTATGACCTCACCCCATGACAAAGAAAGTAACCTAGAAAGTCTGGGTCCCTAGCTTGGACGTGGAGAATGTAGAGGACGTAACCGTTTACCCAAGAAATGGTGATCGCGGTAGACCCTTCGGGGTTTCAAAATGACACTCAAACGTCGTGATACTCTAACGTCGTTAAGTCGGTGTAGAAGTCCGAGGTGAAGTTCAAGAGAACAACAAAAGGTGTGATAGACGTCGATGAAGGAGGTAATTTCAGATCTTGAAGAGGTTCAGTAGGTACTTCCAAGTTTAGTTCGGAGTGACGACAATTACTCTATGTTCAGAGTAGGACAATTACGACTATAAAACTGAAGAAGGGTACTTAGTATTCCTCTTCCGTTACCGTGGGGTGAGGTCATGAGAACGGACCTCTTAGGGTACCTGTCTCCTCGGACCACCCGACGGCAGATACCCCAGTGTGTTTCAGCCTGTGCTGACTTCGCTGAATCGTCGTCGTCGTCGTACTTAGTATTTACACGTATTACCGTAGATCTTACCACTTAGAAAAGGTCTTCTAAAAGTTAACTGAAACGGGTCTAGGTGGTTTCCCTAGTCATAAATACCGTCAGTATCGGAATACTTTATGACATAAAGAATTTATTCCTCTGAACTTTTAGATTTACTGAGGAACAAATAACCCGTCTTCCTTACAGAGTTGTTCGTACTTCTGTTGTGATTAGAGCAACATATAGAGGTGACCTAGAGAACCCACTCGTCGACACGATATTACTCGTCATTATAAAACTTTCCTTATTAAAAAAGATTCATCATCCAGAGTTTTCATCCGAATTTGGTACAACATTTGTCTACACGATGGTCCAAAACAACAAGGTAAATGTCCCGTTTCCGTGTCATCTAAGTCGTATTAAAAATTCCCAGTATCCTAAAAAACTTACTATTTACTCGTGACCGAAGTTGAAGTTCCGTGGTCGACGTAATCGGGGATTGTTCTCCCAGTCAGACAGGAACTTTGAAACTTCGGTCCTTAACTGAGAGGAGAGATCGATACTTTCAGGATCCACCGTAGAGGAAGGCTACATTCCGACAAAGTAGATCTTTTAGACAACAAATAACATCGATGGAAACACTAAATAGAATCAATCTAGAAGAGCTATTGAAGACGTCGAAGATGTAGTCATGAACGACGAAACGGACCGTGAACTTACAATACCTCTACTGAGGAAAGGAATTTGAAATACTTGGCTGAAGACGGTCGAAGTTTGAAAAGAAGGTGTCGAAGGAGTGGACTTAGTCGGAAGTATCTTCTCTCGACCCAGGAACGACGTTTAATCCAAGACCGAATTCCCTTACAACACCGACCAAACTGGATAGGTCCAGTGACTTTAACGGAGGTAAGGTCGTTATACCGGTAAAGTAGAAAAATTCGTAAAGACAGAAGTGACCTTATCGTGAAAGTTAAAGAGGGTTCTTGAAAAGGAGAGGTAAGTGTTGAACCGATTGACGAACCGTGTTCTCCAGATCGGAGATTGGACAGAGTCGAAAGGTGTACGAAAAGAGTGATTCAAATTAGTAGAAATCGTAAACTAAATTTCACCCTCTACACTTCGATAAGGAATTGTGAATATCCGGTAACATTCCAATAATTAACTGGATCAAAGTTATGACACCTCAGAGTCCCTGATCCCTCCAGGTTCCTCTCTCTCTCTACCCCCTTGTGACCAGTCGCCATATCAGTCTTGTGAGTGTTGCAAATACTTAAAGTAAGGGACAGAACATGCTTGTGCCAAGTACCATGTTGTAACACTGTGCTTTCTAGTGACTAGTATTGTTTGTCTTGCGATTACTTTGTCAAACTTTATAACGTTCTTAATGGTTTTTCACTGTGTCTCTGCACTTCACTTGTTTACAAATTTTTTTACAAAGACTGTTTGAATTAGTAGTGTCCCAACGGTACTTTAGAAGTTGAACATTTTTATAGATATTTCACGTTTTCGTTCCATATGGACATATATACACATGTGTGTATGTGTTTGTGTGTTATATATACAATATATATATACATTTGTAAAAGTATCGAAATCCCAGTCCTTCTCTCCGAGAAAGGTAGGTAAGATGGAGTCATAGAAGAGAGAGTGACGTAGTTCGGGAGTAATTCGTACTTCCCTCTACTTGACGTTCCATATAACAGACACAGAAAGGAGATTAACGAGTAATTTAGTGAAAGTCTAATTAGTTAAAGAAAAAGTAACTAGAGTTAAAAAGTACAGAGGAAATTATTAAGAACTTTAGACTGTCTTTATCCTTGAAGTATGCTCAGAGCATCACTGGGTGTCACTTCAGTGATCTAGGAAGGACTCCTGACCGGAACGTAGACACATAGTGTCGTATATTGTGTAATGGACCGATTATTATCCACAAGATTTTTATATACCAATTTTACTACATACATCCTTTTTTCTAAAGAACGATCCAAGGACAAAAGTTCAAGGTCTCAGTGTAAACGGGGGATTCGCTATAAGGGTGTACGACTGAGTACGACTCAGGTAACATGGAATGAAAAATTTTTTGTATGAATACATTTCAGTAAATAAAGGACCTCAAAGTCGTCTGAACACAAACGTCGACAAATTTCATTTTGTCCCCGATCTTCTGAAATCCTAAATAAATGTTTTCTTGTTTTTGGTTTACCGTAGTTGGATACTCTATCATACTAGGTAAGTCTCTACTTGGGGTGACTAAGTGTCTGGCCGTTGGTCGGTACCTCGTGTGCTGAGGGTTGACGACCCCGTCAAACCAGTTATCCGTGTGTGGACAGTCCAGTCAGACCGAGGACTGGAACGGAAACGGGACCAAATTTTCCGTCGTAGTTCTCCGTTGGTACCCGTGAACCAATAAAGATCTCAGGAGGAACAGATTGTGTATAGTTAGGATCTGTAAGTACACTGTCCCTTCTTTAGGTAGTTAGTCATCTGGAATGACAACTTTTAGAACCTTTGTAGTGAAGATTGGAAGACATAGAACCCGGACATCGACCAATAAACTGAGACTAGGAACTTACTTACTAAGACTAGACCAATTGAAGGACAGAAGACCGAAGTTCAGACGTATATGAGATCGAGGACAATACCGATAGACAACCCTTTTCCTACTCCAATAGACAACACCATTCCTACTCCTTTACTTATTATTGATGATGTTGTGTCACTGGTCAGTAGTTCAAAGACTGGACAGTTAAGTTTTGTCTTATAGTTCTTTTGTCTTTTATTTTAGGTGTAGGAGATACAACTCCAACTCCTCAGGACTAACTATCTATATACCTACCCGGTGTTAAATCGAAGAACTCTTTAAAGTAGTAGTCAACATTTTAGTCAATATTGGATTACTAAGATACGACGGCGACTTTTGGTCATCGGTTCAGGACTTTCCGGTGGAAGGTCGTGAGTGACTGTGACGGGATATTGAAGGTCCTGTAGTGATCTACCCCAAACTGTGACTTAAGGTGTAGTACTCCTGGTTTTAAGTTTTGAGTCGAGACATTAGCTATGTACATATACATACCGACTCAGGAAACGTCAAGTGGATTATCCAGTCGATCATAATTAATTAGGAATTATTAATTAATAATTAGTCGATATGGGGTCATGTTATATTTTTCAAGTTTTCTTTCTTTTGTGAGTCGAGACGTCATAGATGTAAGAGATTTGTTCAATGATGCGGACGGAAAGGTGAAATAAATGTTTTAGTCTTATGTCCGTGGATTGGGGATTTTCTTCACGGCACTCCTAAGTTATTCTATTCCTTAGTAAGACAGTTAATCGGTTGTTTATAAATGACTTCCGTGACATCACCGATCTGTGACGAGATCCTTGATCCCCAGTCGACACTTGGTCGGGATCACACCGTATAGAAAATCACCTCTCTTGACCTGTTTTTTTTAGTTTCTCGTTTATTTTCTCATCCCGTTCCTCTCTGTTCCTCATTATGTCATATCTCATTTTCCAAGAGTAAACTTTCTCCTGTATACGTATCGGGAGTCTTACTTCGTTCTCTGCCTCTGTGTGTGTGTGAACCCCTTTCTTGTCCGGAGGGAGGTTGGGGAGAGGGGTTCCTATGTCGTTCTCGTCTCCCGGACTCCGTCCTGACACGAACTGTATAACTTCCCCCGTAGACCTCCGATCGTATCCACTTTGCCCACTCGTTCCTGTTCTACCATCTTCTACTCCAGTTCTTCCAACGGAACATGGTCCATCTCGGAACATGGGTCAATTAGTTGTAAACCTAAAATAAGAGCGTATCCTTCGTCGACCTACTAGACTCGTCTTCTTACTGTACTCAGATGGACACAAGATTTCCTGGTGACACCGACGACACAATTTTTTCGGGTTATCTGTTCCGACCTTCTTCCCTCTGACCAATACTCTGGTACCTTCACAGATCCACTTATTCTCAGTTCCGAACCCGATCTGACTGTCGGCACGTTCGTTCTCTTCATTATAGCCCCACATAAAAAAACCACCTGGATGATCCGAAACGATGATCTAACCTACACCTATCGTCTATTTCGCGATCCAACGACGACAGCAAATAAGCGAGTCAGTGCAGGTCGAGAAACACTGGAGTACCTGATATCGGACGGTCCGAGGAGACAGGTACCCTAGAAGGTCCGTTCTTTGGACCTCACCCAACGATAAAGAAAGAGGTCTAATCTACACCTGTCGTCTATTTCGTGGGTCATATATCACAATAAGTCTTGGAAAGCTAGACCCCCCGATGTCACCTCCGTAGGAGTTTTGTGTCTAGATCTTCCCATTCTGATGTAGGTTCGTAGTCGAGATGTTAGTCCTGTATTTCCGAGTTTTGACTCTAGACGTCACAGTGGAATTGTTCTGTCGGGTCATGATGACGGTCGTTCTATTCTGGTCTGGAGTTTCCAAAATTATATCGATTTCTTCCCTATATAGTCGGTTTACCCCCAAAATATGTACTTTTGTATGTATTTTTCCCTTAATGTCTCCGTCTTCGACTGACATGGAAAGGTTTGTGGTAGGTCTCATACCCTTCGGAACGGTTCACTACAGTCAATAATACCAGGGTAACCGTTCCGGTGGAGATAACGTCCCTAACTATGTCCCTTGACGTCGGTTGCCTGAAGCTCATAGGAGTCGAAAACCGTTCGATGCAGAGTAACGCCTCTACCTACGACTAACGAACCATTCATGCCGTCCGTCATTTTTCCCTTTGGACCGGTAGTGTCAGTGTTATCTCAGGTCTTTTGCTGGTAATTGTCCTATCTTCCGAGATTCTGTTTCCGTCTGTTCAGTCTTTTAGTGACAAGGAACCGGGTCCACTTCTTAACACCAGTTTGTATTTCAAGAGAGAAGATATCTTGGGGGTTAGAGATAATGATGGAAATTTAATTTCCCGTCATTATAAACGGTACGCATCTGTACGAACCTATTTTTTCGTGGTACTGTTTAAAAAAGTTGGAACCACGATTCATCACTTCTTGAACTACCTAATAAAAGTTGTCGATTTTATAGTTGTGATTTAAAACAATCGAGAACGTATTAAGTCAAATTTTCTTTTAACAAGAAACCTTTACCATAGGATGACTAACTGGGATTTTTCATGAATAACAAATAACGACGTACTCTAAATAGTCCAAAACCTTTGGGATGGTAAGGTACCTTTACCTATAAAGTGTCCTAACTAATGTCGGGTGTCTGGGTGGTTATAAAATTCATACAACTGTTTTTTTATTGGGATTTTATCTAATGTGAGACAAGTCACGGGAGAATTTATCTCCTGTAACTTTTATAAAGTAGGAAAAGAATAACTTAGTCTAAGTAATGATACTTGTACTCGTTAGTACTTCCGGAGTCTTTGGTGACTGGAGGTTTCTCACTGTACAAGAACTTGATTTACCAGGGAGACTTTTTACTTGATAATGTTATCAAAAGGAAACCGGGGAGAGATAGTTTCTTAAGGAAAGACAAAACCGATGACGGTCATACAGACTGAAAAGGTCTTTCGATACGTGACTTAAAATAGGGGAATTTTAACAATACGACTTTAGGATTGTGAGTCACAATACCGTAAACTTGTACCCCGGAAACCTTCCTATTATCCAAATCTACTCCAGTATTCCTACCCGGGAAGTATTACCCTAATCACAGCAAAATTCTTTTGTGAAGTGAGTCAGCACAGGCTGAGAGACGTTGGGGTACCTGATATTGGACGATCCGAGGACCCCTTAAGAAATCCGTTCTTAAGAGGTCCGTTCTTATGTTCTCACCCATCGATAAAGGAAGAGGTCCCCTAGGAGGGCTGGGTCCCTAGTTTGGACCCAGGGAACGTAACATCCGCCTAAGAAATGACAGACTAGGTGGTCTCTTCGGGGTATTCTTTTGTGTCGTCTCTGAAATGAAAGAGAGAGAGGAGCGTACGTGCGAGACTCTTTTCCGGTGACTTTTCGATTGAGACGTTCGGTCATTCTCCCGATCCTTGGTTTGACCTGACATGGAACTAGAAAAAGAAGGTTCGAAGGTCTTAACTCTCCTTATTTACAGAACGAATCCAGTGGAGTAGATAACATAAAACAATACCGTCGAGTTTGACTGATTTTGTGTTACGTTGGTGTAAAGGTGAAGACTCAGTGATGAAGATTAGACCTGAAGGAACCACCACGTCACCGTTTCTTGGGTGGACGGTCACGTCCTCTACGTCCAAGGTAGAAACCCAGCCCTTCTAGGGGACCTCTTCCTTTACCTTTGGGTGAGGTCATAAGAACGAACCCTTTAGGGTACCCGTCTCCTCGGACCGTCGGACGTCAGGGATCCTAGTGTTTTCTCAGTTTGTACTGTTTCGTTGTTTTGTTATTGTTGTTGTGAAGACTAGATGATACTTGGTGAACTGGTTTCAAACGAACAAACTTACAATAGGTACCTCCGATAAAGTAAACAAAACTGACGAGTTGACAGAAGTAGTAGATGAGAGTTTAAGGTTCAATTTAAAACCGTAAGGCTTCAAGTCACAAATGTAAAGAAAAGATCCGATTATCGACTTTTGACCAATTATTTCAATTTTTAGACATGACTATCATTAAATAATAAAAAAATTCCTTCCCCCCCTTTTACAAATTAATAGAGTTTAGACTCAATTCTTTTCTGAGAGTTTCGGGGAGATTCAAGTCTCTGTACAAGAGAAACTCTTTAGTACTACTATAAGAAAGACTGAAAATCGTAAAAACCACACTTACCTACTTTCTAAACCGTTCCCACCCTCACTCTACCTCTTTGTTTATCTTTGACATATACATCTTAGATATAACAGAAATCCCTATATCAATTCTACCATAAAAATCTGTAAACCCTCAAACCCTCTTAACTCCCATTCCCTCCTGATAACGGTTACTTTGAAGACCTTATTATTTTCATTAATCATACGTCAAGTGCAGTTTGTATAATAATGAAACCAACCCACTGTTCCATTCGTATTTGACGTTTTCTGATAATAAGACTCTCATTTATTACATTAAAGACTGGTTAAAATCGTAAACAAGATCCATTCCTTTCGATGATCAAACGTCATCCTCAACCCTGAGGGAACTCAACCAAAAAAGACAAAAAATCATTAAATTATTACTCACTACTTCTACGAATTGTCTTACCCCTGTTCCTTATGAACTACTCCTTGGAAGAATCCTCTATTCTAAAATTCTAATAGTCAACGATTGTTCCGGGACTTCTTCTTTTTTTACATGAAACGTTCATTACTGAACAATAAAGTACATGTAAAATACGGCACATATATAATACTACTAAGGACCTATATTTTCTCCTTTCCTTTATCTCGAATCAATATTTCATTTATTTCTTCTTGTAACTGAATAAAGTTGAAGGTGGAACCTACGTCTCGGTCCACGCAGTTCACCCATGATACATGTTACTTACGTTTATAAAAGATTCGGTCTCCGATCCTGAAATCCTCGCCGTTGACTTTTTAATTTTTACTTTTTCGTTCTTTCTTTTAATACACTAAGAGGGAACGGACACAATATTCGTGTCCCGGGACACACCTTCACGGTAATTCACGGATGATAGAGAGGAGGTCGTTTAAAAGATTGAACCGGTTCGTGTCATCGAACCTGTGTTACCCCGTCGAATTTACAGACACGTTCTTTGTCGATGTAAACATTCAAAGGATTCGTCACAGTGGATTTAATAATATCGTCAGAGGACACTCTAAAGTAATGAGAATTATTAAACATCTATTCCTTCCGTCTTGAGTTCTTCAATTTACGAAAGGGTTCTAGTTTATCAGTTCGTCCTAGTTTCCACCCAGGGGTTGAATCTAGACTGAGGTTTAAGTTTCGAGAAAAGGGACTGATGTGTCGTTGGTATATTTGGTTTGTTCTCCGTACACGTAGGGGGTCGTGACCCGAACTGGTGTCGGACCGTTGTGTTATTTTTAATCGAGGTCTCATTGTTAGGTGTAGGTTTCTTGACCAAAGTGTGATGTGGCAGATCGAGGGTCGAATAAAGGTTACGGAGTTAGGTGGGTTTTAATGTTACTGTAAGACCAAACCTTTCTCGTAAAGTAGTGCGTGGGTAGTACTTGGGAATAAGTGACCTTTTGATGTATCGTAAATGAGTTTTCAAGAAGCTGACAGTAAGTAGGGAGTCAAAAGTTAGTCTTACTGTCTCGAACAAACGTCACTTACTGTACCATTAAAAGTCACTTCGAGTTCAAATACTTGAACTTCAATGTCGTTTACACATTTCACTCTAACTTTTGTGGTAGAGTAGTCGAAAAGTCTCAAATTTCTAAGAAGTTTCGTATTTCTTCTTAGTGGTTCGATGAGTTACACAGTAATCAAATTTACCTTTTATTAAAGTTTACGATGAAAAGGTACCTATAAAACTTGTTCTTAAAACAAAGGGTCTCTAAAGAATAAAGTCGAGGTGGACCTCTTAAAAAGATAGGATAAGATGGTTTGTTAGACTGAATGGAGGTACTTTCTAAGGTCCCCAGAGTGAGAAGGAACTCAACGAAACCGGAACACATTTAGTAGTTCCAACCGTGAATTAGGTACAAGTAGACAGTAAAGAAGTGTACATGCAGTAACAAGGGACAGAAAACAAGGAAGGGACTCCTATTCCTGACGCATAATGTATAAAGTATGACATTGTTTCGGGATGTCTGTCTATTTCATTGTCGTGTCGTGATCCAGAATTTTCATCGTCCATAATGATATACCTTAAATCTCCATTTAAATCACCATAGTGACTAATGTGTCACCATCTTCCCAACTTTTCGGTTTTTTGACATTCCGTCGGGTGTTCAGTCGTTGTCAAGCTTCAGGATAGTGACAACCCCGGTCCCCCTCCCCCACTCTCCCCCTCTCCACTCCCTCCACGTTTGCTACCCTCCTCCACAATGGTGTCGGGTCTTCGGTCTCGGAAAGTCATTCTCGACCTTGGTACGTCCTCTGGGTCGATGACGGTCTCTGTGGCTTCCTTCGTTTTCCTCCCCATTCTTTTGAGACTGAAGAGACAGAATGAGAGTGGGGGGTTAAAGGATGGTACGGAACTCACGTGGATGAATCCCCGGTTTCTCATTTTCTCTCACATAGACACTGTATTTGGTCTTACTCTTTTCTTAGTCTCTCATTTGTTCGTCGAATTTCTTTGTCCCTAATTGTTTAAGAATACCATCTATGTCTTTAGTTAATTAGGTATTCCTTGGTAGTAAATAATGTTGAACTCAAAGGGAAAATTTTACTAATCATATTTTCTGATGTCCTACTTTCCAATTCTACACATATCTCATCAGAACGAAAATCGTTACCCTCTAGTCCTCTAAACCTGGTTAGAAGAAAGACTCCTATTGATTACATGTATGTGTGTTATGTATATGTGTAAGACGAACTTTCGTGACCTATGACTCGTTCTATCATTGCTAGGTCACAAACCTAAAAAGGAGACTATCTTAAATGACTGAGTCCTTCTCCGTCGGTTTCCCGATACGTCATGGCAAGGCGTCGAAGTACCTCTATTTTAGTGTTTACAACATCAGAATCCGAACCATTCTCTCAGATTTTGTTTTCACAATCAAGGAGTCAGTACAGGTTGTGAAAGGCGGAGTATCTGACATCGGACGGTCCGAGGAGACAGATACCTTAAGAGGTCCGTTTTTATGACTGCACCTATCGGTAAGGGATAAGGTCCCCTAGAAGGACTGAGTCCCTAGTTTGGGTCCAGAGGACGTGACGTCCACCTAAGAAATGGTAGACTCGGTGGTTCGTTCGGGTTCTTTCAGATTCAGTGGGATTGTCTCATTTGGTCTTCCTCTGACCGAGAATGTCGATAAATTCAACTCGAGACTTAGTAGAAGTAGGGGTTTTAACCTACTTCTACTAAAGTTTAAATTCTCGACGGTCGGGACACCATCTTCTTTTGTATTCAGAAGGGGTTTCTTTCTTGAATAGAATGTGTAGTTCAATAAAGATGTGTATTAAAAAGCTATGTCGAAGACTTTGGGTTATTTTATTGTCGTTCTTCTGTTCTTGTTCTTTGTATCTCGGTTGTCTACTACCTTTCTCTGAGTGTCATCTAGGTCTATGATCTGAATAGTCCGTACTTAAAATTCTATTGATATCAACGATTCACTACTATTGATAACTTTAACCCACTACCTAAAAACACCCAAGAGTATATAAAAGGAGGTGAAATGTCCTATATAACACTAAAAGAGAAAAGGTACTACTTTTCTTTTTTTAAGACACTTAGTTAGGTTTCTCTTAGGATCAACCGAGAAAACAGTAGTGGTGTAGTCCTTGTGTGACTTGTGGTGACGGTTCCCTTTGTAGTGTAGGAGAAAGACTGTAAGTAGTTTCAAACCATTCAGTACTTGTCGTTACTTTATGACTTTCATCTTTCTGTTTTGATATAAATGAGAAAGTTCCTTTATTTTCCGGTCTAACACTTAAGTCGTGTCTTATCGTAAATGAAAATTTCCCGTAAAGTTTAACTTCGCGTTGATTCATCTTTAAGATCTTTACTTGTTATGTTATCGGCTTCACTTCTGGAGTCACCGAGTCAAATCTCGTTAAATACGTGTTGACTTTAGTCTGAATTACTTGATTTTGATCACTGTATTCTTTTTATGAATTTCTCCGTTTTTCAACCTTTTATAAAAAGTTTATCCCATCCTTTTATAACTCTTCGAGATTATATGAAGACCTTAGGATCTCTCTTTCCTTTCGTTATTTACTCAGTTTTTGTTGTATAATTCTTTGTCACCGATTCTTAAAAGGGTTTACTACTTTTTGTTATTTAACTCCTAAGTTCTTCAGGATGTTTAAGGTTTATCCCATATCTTCAGGAGTGCATCCGAAATGATCGGTTTGGTGTCATTTTGACGACTTTTGGTTTTTGTTTCTCTATAAAATTTACGTCAATCACATCCACCGAGTACATCCTCGGGGTCAAGTTAGGGACCTAGTCCTTCTAGGGGACCTCTTCCCTTACCGTTGGGTGAGGTCATAAGAACGGACCTCTTAAGATACTTGTCTCCTCGGACCAGTCGATATCACGTACCCCAACGTTTCTCAACCTGTCCCGACTCGTTGATTGTGAAGGTGAAAGTCCCATGTTTCTTTTGACGAAAATTTCTTCGTCACTCTGGTTGTTGGTAGAAGAGTTTTGTACTTTTACTTATGGTTCACTTTAAAGAAGTTCCATCCACGGAAAACCACGAAGGGTCCACCGCGTCAACCATTTCTTAGGTGGTACGTCTTCTGAACAAGTTAGGGACCCAGTCCTTCTAGGGGACCTCTTCCTTTACCGTTGGGTGAGGTCCTAAGAACAGACCTTTTAGGGTGCTGTCTCCTCGGACCACCCGGTGTCAGGTACCCCAACGTTTCTCAGCCTGTACTGACTCGTGTGTGCATCATATCCGCGGAAAACTCTCCTTTTTCCTTACTGACCCTTCTCTGTTCTCCTCCGGGATTCCCGACGACAACTATAAAATGAAGAACTGGAACTACACGAATGTCTATAAACGGGGTACTAATTAGTGACTTGATATATAAAAATACCAATCACATCAAAAGACATACAAATAGTATCAAGTATTATACAAATTTTTCGTCCAATACCAACTTTCTTGAGATTAATAATTTATTAGTACATTATTGACAGTCCGACACGAATCGAGAAAACCTTTCGTTCGATATAACATGTCATTTTAAAATCCGATGTCTTCCTCTTAGGGTTTATAAACTCTAATTTTTCAAGATACTTCGGTTCCACACATTAACTTTGGTCAGATAGGAGAAGAAAGAACAAACACTAGGACTTCTTCGGACTGACATTTCTGGTTTATGTATACGATTAGTGTTTGTCAGTATAGTTATTATACAATTTATACGAAAGTTTCACGAATCACCTTTGGAAACTTTCGGTAAACGGCGATTTGGGAATTGGTATGTGGTAGGCGACGAAAATAATAAACAGTTCAAAACGTAATGACTTAAATTATTTGTTTCCCCGGTCTGATCCAGAAGATATTAATAAAGTAGTAATTAGTACGGTAGAAACTAGTAACTGAAAAGAGATGTTATTTTATACATTCGGTAGTTTTAATATCCTACCTTTATATAACTACGGTAAGAGAGATCTACACCATTCGACGTAGGTACGACGGAGAGTATGAGGAGTCCCAACGGTACTTTTACATTTCTCTTCGATTAACGTGTATCATTCTCAAAATTAACTGCCCATGGACTGGTAATGTCGTTAAAGGTGAAGGTCTTCGTAGGATCGACTGTAACAATATCTAATTGTATTGACTTTTTTCACCCTGATTAACCTCGTTAATTAAATTTTATGTGTTAATCGAAGGTACCGTCTCTATAAAAAAGTCAAAAGTGGGAGTAACGAACTCCGGACACTCCTAACATACCTCAGAATGATGTACCCCCAACAGACACGACTATTAATTTTTCCTCTCTAAATCTTTCTCCCCCTTTTGGCTCCCCTGTTGAGTGTCCGGTTGGTCCACTACCTCAGACCGGTCAAAGGGATCCCTACTCGGTTCTCATCTCGTTTCCAGTCCTCGGACTTACTCTTGTGTTCCACCACAGATTTATTCTCGGGGTCTTTGACTCCCCAAAGTAAGAAAATGGTCAAGGAGACAGACTTTTCTTCCTTCCATTGATCGTGAACAGACAGATGAAGGATTCCTATACCTCGTCTCAGTCCCTGCTGAAGTCATAACAGTCCTTTTCTTGTGACGGGGAAACGGGAAGTGGGAGCGACGGTAGGTCGGACTCCAACCTCCTGGAGTTTCAAACCGTCGACCAAGGATCTTATTTTAGACTAAAGAGACCAAAGTACAACCTCACTATTCGTCCTAAGTCGTGTAAAGAGCTTCCTACACTTCTTAGTTCTTTGCCTGTATAAGAGTAGGTAAGTGTAGGACCAGAGTGTCGTTTGACTGGATCGAGAGTGGACTTTGTACGTCTCTTACCCGGTTACTCGGACTCGATGTCCCATATAGTGTCTTTAAGGAAAAGATATGAATTTTAGTTCTACAGTCCCACTTCGAACGTGGTGTTTCCTTCGACTTTCACTTACTCATTTCTCATTTCTAAGAATAACCAGTTTCAGACTCTTTCCAGTGATGTACTACAGTGCTCAGGTAGGTGTCTCCTGGACGGGCCCAAAAGGAACCGTGGGAAAAGGACCCGTGAGACGATCCTTCATGGTAGGATGTATCCGAGCTAAGAAGGGTACTAGATGAGACGAGGTCACTCTACTTCGATCTTAGGGTCACTGTCGGATACATTTCTCCTACGAGGTCACTCGTTCACTATACTGAATCCGAGGTTTCTCTCGAGAAACAGTGTCGACAAAAGTGCGAGACCATGTACAGTGTAGACTTTTTCTTCTACCTGAACTACTAAGAACCAATGTTTATTTGGTCCAGTGACAAAGTCGTAAAATCAAGTTCGTGTCCTAACATCTATGTACAAAAAGATACTATGCAGGTGTCTGACTTCTAATGTTCATATCACCGTTTTATGACTGGTCAAGGTATTTAAGGATGTATAAATTATCTTTGTTTATCACTTACGATCTTTTGTCACGTTTTGGTAAGATTTTCAGCGAATCGATTTTTAAACTTATCCATTACGATCACTACTAATATATCTCCTTTTCCATTTTAAATGGAAATAAAAGGGAGAACTAAGTTGTGAATCGATAACATCGTTACAACTATGTAAAGAGAAATTGGAGTTTGTATAAACGTAAAAGAAACGGTAGGAGACCGACTTGTGTGTATTTAGTATCGATGAACACGAACCATTTATACAAGTAGTGTGTCCGTTAGTTTTTAAATACTACGAAGTCACTGACTACTTTTTTACGGTTTTGTAAAATTAACGAAATATATGGTACCGAAGTTCGAGTGAGATTGTTTTGGTTAATTCCGTGACCGTATTGTAAACCGCCGTCTCTTGTTTATCTACATTGGAGTTTAATGTAAGTAATGGTTTTGACAAAGGCAACAATTCCTACTCTTTTTAACACAACTTAATCTTATAATATCTACTATCAATCTGGTTCTCCATGGTTATCCCACGAATCTCTAGTCGGAGGGGTGGAATGGTCTTAACATTTTTATTTTTGTTTTTGTTTTTGGGGTCTTTAAGTGTTCTTTCTTTTATTTTTTCCTTCGTTTATTGATAATAATAATTATATACAGACACCCGGGGTTTAGTTTCCGTTTTCACACCTCTTCAACCATATCTGTTATTGAAGAGTAAAAAAAAGATAAACTTAAGTCGGATTTATCGAAATCTGATTTCATTTGACTGTATGGTCATGTCCTTCCTTGTATTAGTCTCTGTCTATTATTCTTCGTCACTGAAAGGGGTCAAGAACCGGGTTCTTGACTGGGGTTGGACTGGTGACGGGTTCTTTCTTCTCTTATTTCCCCTCTATTGTTCGATCGAGCCGGAACGGGACAAATCCTTACCAGAACCTGAATTTTTAAGTCGAGAATATGTCTTTTTTTATCCTTTATTGTTCGATGTTAGTTACCGATTTACTTCGTCTCGGTACAACCGATAAGAGAATCAGAAAGAGAACCGAGAGAATGGAGTACCAACGTTTTACCGGAAGTTTTAGATCCGTGGTATAGACTTAAGTTCCGATCTTCATTCCATTTCCCCAAAGTCCTAGTGATGTGAAAATAAACCTTTCACTTTGCGAAGGGGTTTCGACGGTCGTCTTAGAACAAATGCACATTAGCCTGTTTTGATACAGGATACCAGTGAGAACCGACACTTTCTCATACTTTTTCAATTCATAACCCTACACCCCCTCCCTGAAGAGAAGGAAGGTCTCTTTCGCACTCAACACCCCGGTCTCCGTTCTGTCTTTACTCCTTTATTTTCGGAAATTCCTGTATTCCATTAGTAGACCGTAGTCTAAAAGTCCATTGTAGTAATCTTCACTCCTCCTTTATAAGGGAAGACATGAAGAGTGTGTGTCCTTTTGTAAAGTGGTTTCTCGTCTGTGAGAGTGCGGTCGAATGGGATTGTCCTACTCGCAGTTATCAAAGGGATCTGATTGTTGATTTTCCCGGGTCTGTACGGACCTCGTAGTATTTTGGACTGTCCAGTTTGATGCGTGTCCGGAAGACATCATCAAGATGGTTCAGTACATGTCAGAAGAAATCAAGTCCGGAAGGCCTCATAAAGATAGTGTATATCAGAAGAAGGCATAAAAATAGATGGTTTAGTGTTTATTCTACCCCTTTACTACCAATGGGGTTCTATTCCTGTTACATGCTGGACCACGTCTTTTACGGTTTTATTTACTGTATGAACTGTTTGCTGAGTTATCACCAATCTTGCCGTCTTGTTAATTGTACACGATGAAGACTTCGTCGGAGTCTCCATCTTTCAAATCTCTACTTTATCCTTTTTCCTCTTTTTCGGGACGTTTTCAAAAGATTTTTGATTAACCATTCTACCTTCCTTATCCCCCTTGATAAAACCACGTCTCTACTGGAGTAAAAAAGGGGGTTCATACACGTCTAGGTGAACCCCGTCTTATAAAACCGGTCTGAGAATCAGAAAGAGAACCGAGTGTTAAAGTGTCATACAAAAAGTTTGATTACTCCGTTTGTATGTGGTGAATCTAGGATTACACGACACTATCGTCTCTCGAAACTTCGTAAAAAGTAAACGAGTAATCGTTTGACCAATACTTGGGAAAGATAGTTGATCTACGTGACTCCTCGAAAATTTGAATATAAGCGTAACCAGGAGGTTGAGGGGTCTTTAAGACTAAAGTAACCGAGTCCTATCTCGAGTCCACGTCGGACAAAATACAAACAAGCAATAAATTTTGAGAACGTACCTAAGGTTTCATTTTTGGTCTCAACTCTTTTTAACCTAATTTTTATTATGAGTTACCGTAACTCCCATGTCAGTCTTGTATATTTTTGTGATTACTCACTTTTAATCATAGTAGACAGACTGTACGTTTAGTTGTTATTCAATCTACGGATTTGATTAACTAAGGGAAAGATTCTTATATAGGATTTCTTTACCCGTTTCTTAGTTTCTAATTATATGATTTTACAAGTGACGTTGTAATCAATAATAGTTGACAGAGGTTGTTACTTCTGTTAACTTAATGGACTGAGTAAACAATTTTACAAAAGTTTCTTTTTTGAAGGTTTCACAATTGTTACCAGAGTATTACCCTAATATAGGTATTATTAGTAAAAATTATCAAAATACGTAAAAGAGTTTAGATATATGTGTACAATTAAAATTTTAGTTCTTTTTTTGTTTTTTGTAAAGAAAGGTTTCAGAAACCAAAGTCATAAACACCCTGGAAGTAAGCCGACCTTTTTAGACTAATGACGGTATAAGTGACGTATGTCCCGAAAATCAAACTTCATTTTGAATCCAAAGGTAGTAATTTACTAGTCTAGTTTATTCGACATCTCTTTATAAGTTTTATGGAAAATCTCTTTTGAGAGTATCGAAGAAATATTTTAATCGAGATAAAGTACTTTTCATATTAAATTAGAAGTTTTTATATTAAAATTTCCTGATATCGATGTACGTCAGTCATCCATATTACTTTAATCGGGTTTAAAAGATTTTGTAATAACGGTTTCTACAATAAGAGGATCCTCTTTAAATTGGTCTTTACAAAAACTTATACAATTTATATGTCCTATTAGGTATTATCTAATTCGTTGTGTCCTTTCGACACCTATAAGTAAATATTTCCACAAACAAGGACGTCTTGACCTGTGAGGCGAAAGAGAGGAATAAGACATGAAGAGTAAAACAGGGGTACTAGGAAAGGGGGCTTTTCTTTCCATCAAGGGACGGGGAGACTTGAGTTTGTAAATGTTATAAATGTGAACGAAATAAGTCAAAACGAAGTACCTTTGAGTGCCGACCCGGTTCGTGTGACGTCGTAACCAAAGGTTAAAGTGTAAGGGGTCCTTTTTTGTCGACCGGGTTACAGTACCAATAACTCAATTAACGACAAAACTACTGAATCCCATTACTGAACGTATTCGGGGATTAAATTTGGAAGTCTTTTACACGTGTTCGAGACGACCCATATCTGTTCTCAGGTCAGACTCAGTGGTTCGATGTCTCTTTCTACCGACGACGGTGTGGCCGACCCCTCCCTCCTTCTCTTAGACCGGTACGACAATCGTGAGTCCCCACTCCTGGTGACCGATAAACAAATCGTCGGTATCCATTCCTTTTCCCGAGAAAGAGTCATCAAACCCTCTCAGGTCACACTGATGACAAGTCCAGTACTCCGAACTTAAACGATCTCCTTCCTTGTGGATCTCCTACCAATGGAGATCTGTGTGTCCCCTTATAGTAACCCTAATACGAGTCGGTTATTACGTGTTTTCCTCTGTTTGATTTTCGGTCATACCAATCTCAGAGGTAAACAATTCCCGTTTCTTTTACCCGACATCTGACGTTGGATCCGTCCGGGTCGTTTCCTCGACTCACATTTACTTGAGTCTTTTTGGATATTTCATCCACCAACCTTTTTTTTTCTTTTATTTTATCCACCAACCTACACCCATGAAAGGTGGACGACATGTGAGACGTCCCGGGTGGGTCCAGGATAGAAACGAAAGTGTGTGCAACACTCAATTAAAGATGATCGAGGTTTTATCATTTCCGTTCCGACCGACTGTTGTAGGGTTCACAACTGGGAGGAACCCAGACAGAAAGTAAAACCTACCTCTCCTCTCTCCCATACCCCTTTAAGTCCTTTTTGCGACCAACTCGGACCGTCCTGTTCGTCTAGGAAGTAGGGGTTCTGGGGTTGTCGTCGAAGATACTTCCCTGGATTCCGTCGAGGTAAAGAGACAGTAGAAGATCCCCCACTCCCATTACTTCTGTCTTTGACATTATCTTGATTTCCCTGGAATCTCCAGTGTACTCTGAGTGAATTTAAAGTTACTTGTTTAGTTCTGTCGTACAGAAGAGACTTTTCAGTGACCACTAAGAAGATTGGAAGTATTTATGAAATGGGGATAGAGTTGAGACGGTCTTGGGATCTTGAAGTCTCCCTAGATTCTGACGTTAGGAACTTTCTTATGGGTATTGGTATAATAATAGTGTTACTCACTTGTAAATAATACAAGGTCCATGACATAATTTTGAACTTCAACTCATACAGTAGGAGTAACAGAGGTGATAGTTACTAAGGGTCTATGTCTTTGTTGGAATCTTTCACCTTCCAAAATTGGGACTACTGTGTCTTTCTTACCCCTAGGTTCTAATTAGGGTCCGTCGGGGTACTGTCTTGGTGAGTGACATCCTCCACCCCCACCCCCGTCCATTTCTTCGCCATCGTCTCCACTCAGTCAGTGTGGACTCACGACTGTGATATAGTCGGAGAAACGATTCGTGGAAAGTGGGTGAAGACGATAATGTTGTAGAATTTCTATTCGAACAAAGTAGTTGAGGATAGAATGTGTATTCTTTTGACTTCAAGTTTCCCCAATCTATTAGAGAGAGACCAGGAGGATCTCTTTATTTACGACCTTGATCGTAATCTTAGGTCTGTCAGTCTAAGGGGTCACAAGAACCTGGGTTATAAAAACGTCGATGGTCCTTCTTTTCGAGTGACTCTCCAGACCGACCATTAACCTTAGAACTTGTATAAGATTAGAGATCTTCCTGTTCCTTTCAAAGTAAAACACAACCGATTCCAAAAGACAATAAACTAAAGAAAAAGAATTTTTCGTACTTTTTCCCTGTCAATACCCCCAGAAGGTTGTGACATTAAGGTGGAATTTATCTCTACCATATTGTCGTGTCTCTTTTTCAGTCAGCTAGTAAGAAGGAGTACCTGGTGTTCAAATTAGTGCGTCCCCTACATTCTGGTTTCTGGTGATTTTTATCATGTACATTTAATTTCTCTCAACAAGAACTCATGGTAATAGAGAAAGTATCTGCGTTATATTTTTTTTAAAGAAGTGTCATTTATGTTTGATGTCGCACTCTGGACTTAAGTCTACGAACAACCTCAGATAATGTGTGACATAATAAAGGGACCACAAACTACTTTCACTCTTCCCTACTACTTGTAAAACCGTCCGAAATATGACCCGACTAGTTATAAAAGGTAAAGGGGTAAATATACGAGGATGTTGAGTGGTCCGCTCTCCTGTTCAATTGGCCTATACCGTCCTCTCTTTCCCAGTTCGTCTGGGTATTCAGTTCCGTTTTTCTCTTCCCTTTTTAATTACCTTTCTTCGACCTCCTTCTTCTCTCCCAATCTCTTTGTGTTGTTGTTCGAGTGTTTTATCGAAAACTTCACTGGTCATGTGTATATTGCCTCCACCGTCTCACTCACTCTCTCGTGGAATTTCCTTTAGTCAGGACTACGACTCCGAGGTTATAAGACCGGTAGACTACCCTTCTTGACTGAGTAACCTTTTCTGAGACTTCGACCTTTTCTAACTTCCGTCCTCCTCTTCCCCCGTTGTCCTGCTCTGCCAACCTACCGTAGTGGTCGAGCTACCCGTACTCAAACTCGTCCGAGACCCTCTACCACTACCTGTCCCTTCGGACCACACGACACCAGGTACCCCGACGTTTTTTAACCTGTACTGACACACCGACTTGACTGACTTGACTAGGTGGGGTGTGGTCGGGTCGCAACAGTCACACAGAGGTGTACTGACCGTTGTTGGGGTCTTCAAAGTCCAGGGTCTGTGTGGTGTTTCTCTCTGGGTCCAACCTTGACGCGTACTCATTCATCGACGTCGCAACCTTTTTTACCGCCTCCTTCTTGGTTCTTCTTTCTAGGGAAACCAAGGTCTCTTAGAGAACTTTTTCTCCTTCCGAATAGTCCGGGAGTTTCGGTGGGTCCGTTTTGTCCGCGAAAACGTTTCCTTCCTCTCCTTTCCTTTTGTTTAGTTCAAATTCGCTGATCTTACCAAACATGTACTAAGGACCGCCGTTGATACCCTGTCTCATGCTGAGTCTGCCGATTTTCACTTTGGAGTACCGAACCTTCACAGTCTGTTTGTAAGGAACCGGAAACAACATGCGTAACTTTCCTAATTACCTCACTCAAGTGACCACGTTTCCTGGTAACGGTCTGAAGCGGACTTATTCTAAAAGTCACCACAGAAACACTTTCACTGGGGACTTTGGTATTTCTGCGAAGCATAGCACCTTGGAATACACTGGACCCCTAAAGNATACCCTGTCTCATGCTGAGTCTGCCGATTTTCACTTTGGAGTACCGAACCTTCACGGTCTGTTTGTAAGGAACCGGAAACAACATGCGTAACTTTCCTAATTACCTCACTCAAGTGACCACGTTTTCTGGTAACGGTCTGAAGCGGACTTATTCTAAAAGTCACCACAGAAACACTTTCACTGGGGACTTTGGTATTTCTGCGAAGCATAGCACCTTGGAATACACTGGACCCCTAAAGGTTTAGACTTCAGACAAGCCCTTGAGTAGAACTTTGCACCTGTTCGCTTCCAGTTCTTGTTCCAGTAGGGAGACTGTCTGTTGTGTCAATAACTCCTCGTGGACCCTTTCAAACTACAGTAAACGAACCTTCTGGAGTAAGTACTTTGACGGAAGGGCCCCTTCTTAAAGGACCGCTAGAGTTCCAAGGATACGGGAAAGGTTGAGAGTCACCGGGCAGTACGATGGTTCTTATCTCACCCGAAGGAGTTCCTTCACCCGAGTGGTCCGACAGCTCCACTTGCGTAGTTAGTCGAGTAGTCCGTCGACTTGATTTGGGTCGCATGGACTTTTATCACGTGACCTTCGACACAACAACAAAATACCTGAACAGTGAGTCATAGAAGTCCCTTCTAACAAAAGACGATCTTATATAGAAGTCTTTGACCTCCTTTCTCGGTCCCCTTTGTCACTACAAGGGTCGGACGTGACGTAGGGTGGAGTCAAGGTTCCTTCTCAAGGACACTACTGGTGGCAGGTGGAGACTTTGGTCGTTTCCGAGTACGGTGTCTCCTCCTTCAGGAGAAGATAGTGAAGAGAGGACCCGACATGACAACCACTGACCTGTGAATGGATACACATGTTCTGTCGCCACCTGGTTCGGGTCCTCGTACGACTTGGACCCCAAAGGACCCCGGAACAAAAACCTTCTTGAACTTCAATCTTAACTCAATTCAATCTTGAATTTTAATTTTAACTTTCGTGTGTTTTTGCCATTTTTTTTTTTTTCTCTCTCTCTCTCTCTCTCTGGGTCTTCCCTTGAAACTTTAAGATCAGTCAAAGTTGTAGGTTCTGGACAGAGTCATCCGGTTCGGGATCGAACCCGAGGTCCGAGGGACTGTGACGACCCAAACCCACGGAACGAATGACCCAGGGGTGAAAGGGATTTCTGAACTTTCAACCGTCATTACCTTCTTTCCACACTTCTAGAGTCCTATTTCAGTTCAGAATCCACCTAATGGTCGTTTATGGACAGAGGACCGTACGAGACCACCCGATCCTACTCCTTGACATAGTCTCGGGTAACGATTCAAAGAAGTTGATTTCATTCGTCTCGAACCCCTGTCTAAATTCTCATAGTTCCGGTTTGGTAGTGTGTTGGTACCTTAGTCCTTTGTGGGTGTTCCAGTCACAATCTTTGCACCTGTAGTCTTAGGTATTTTTCGGTGCTCTCATTACTTCTTACTCTAGTCCTTACCACTTCTGGGTTCAGTCCGAAGGATCCTTCTTTTCCTTTTTCCACCTGTCAGTGGTTCCTAGATCCACGAACATGTCTACGCTCTTCTCTGTGTGTCTTGAGGCCGTTCTCGCAGAGGATACGGAAGTTTCCTGGACGATGTGGACAAGTTCAGAGAATGTCAACTAAGAAGGAGTACTTACATAGGGGTCCCCGGGGAGTTAGACGAACAAAAGGGTATGAAAGACCTACTCTTACCTACAGAGAACTTAAACGAAGACCCGATGGGTGGTGGGGGTAGATGTATGTTATTTGATTATTGGGTGTTTAGTTGTCCTACTGGAAGACACTTCGAGGTCAACTGTATCGATACGTCTGTTTCTTCTCGGTAGTCTACTCGGACACCGGAGTACTCTATGTGTGAACTATTCAATAGGGATCCTTCCCGTTCTTTCTTATACCGTGGTTCCGTAATTTTTCCTGAAATTAAAACAAAGTAAACCTCAAACTTTACAATTAATCTTCAAAATGTACAACCTTTATTCAACAATATACTACAAGTCACGAAAAGTTATAAAAAAATTACTTGGTTTTATTTTTTGTTTTTTAATACTCTCTCCTTCCCGCCTAACGCCCTATCTGTCCCCTCCCCGTCCCGACCTCCCCTTCCTCTCCTTTCCACCTCTAGCCTACCCTCACTCTCCCTTTCTTCTTTGTCAGGACACCTTTCCGAGACACTTCGACTCACTTGTCTCCCCAGTCGACTGTAACTTCGGTTCGACGTGACTCCAGGAATTTCTATGGGTTTGTTTTCCTTCTTACTTCTTCAAAATCTTCGGTACTTGTGTGTCTGTAAGAATCTTAGGTTTCTTCCTGGGTCTCTTCAGGAGAGTCTTTGTCATATTGGACTCCGAGGTTTCCTTTCTTCTCTTAATACCAGTTGTCCATTTAAAGTAGTTACAAGGGTCTTAAAGTCCCTGGACCATTGCTATACTTGGAGGGTAGTTTGCGGAATAATCGTTCCGTCACAAAAAGACCAAATCTTGTCTTCGAGTCCTCTTTTGTCTTAAGTGAAACGTCAATTTAAGGCTTGGTTAGACAGTCCTTTACCTGGAAAAGATACTACCTCGGGGACCTGGTGTAAATGTAAAGACTTTGTCTTTATACTCGTCATTTGTATGGTGGACCCCTGACAGATGGAGGATACGATCTTCGTGTCTTTAGGTAAGGGAGAACACAATTCTTTCTTTTGACCTGCCAAAAAAAGAGAGTATTCTGAACTTTATAAGTTTTGATCGTCGAATAGTTTAAAAGTCACAACCTCTCTTCTTTTTTAAAGTTTGTACATAACTAACAAAGGAGAGTAATTGACTTAGGACCATTACCGTCTCTTAAGTATTGATTGACGGCCGGTTTATGTAGGAGAGTAATTGAGGACGGTGAATTAATACAGTTAACTTTCCAAGATTAAAATAATACAGAAAAGTCTATGAATTTAAGTAAATAACCCTTTCCTCCTTAAATCTTCCAAGTTCAGTGTAAACCAATTTAAAGGAGTCTTCTTTAGTAGAAAATCATGTTTTCCCTAACAGACTCTGTTAGCTGCCATCTAAGGACGGGACTGAAAAATTCCGACAGTCTCTTGTTTCGTCGGTGGGATGTGACCCAGACTAAAGATATTCGGTGTAAACTATCCTTCTTTTTTCGAATCGGAGGAGTGAACTGTCAGTGTGAGACCAAGCCCCTCTTCCATTTTAGGTTGGTGTCGTAGACCGATCGTCTTTTGATGGAGTTACATTCTTTTACGTAAATACATAGGGAAGGACCTTGTCTTCCGCTAAGTCTCAACGTCTCCTTTTTTCACCGTGTAAAGTTTCGGAATGGTATTTCCCTATTCCTTTAGATATGTTCTAATTGTTTCTTTATAGACTTGGATCTCCAGTAAGTTCTGTACTCAGGTCACGTAAACACCAACAAAAGTCCGTAGTCTTTGCCAAACAAAGACCCTGCCTCTTTGTGTTTTAACTTGTTTTACTCGTTTTGTAATGACCCTTCACAAACATATACCCCTGATCAAATTTACATTTGTGGTGATTGAGATATTAGTTCTTACTTAAAAACGGGGAAGAAGTTTTTTTTATCTTTTTAAGAACTGGTACTTTTTGCCCTGAAAGTCCTTTCGATGAAATTTTCTCCTTTTTTAGAGGGTTTATCATAGTGAGACCAGAGAAATGACTGGTGGTTAGGTAAATTTATCGGAGAAAAGGATTAAAAGGGTTTCACCATAAAAGAGTGTCGTACACCTATATACTGTGAAGTACCTTCCGGACCTTAGTCCCATCCTTAGTATAGTCTCGGGGGTTGTAAGAGGTCATTATATTTTATGTTAGTGAATAAAATACGACGAGTTTAATTTTTTTTACTATATTTTGATATACGTTTAAGACTAAAACAATTGTAATTGGTACCACCTACCCCACCTACCCCTTCCCCCCTGTACGCTTTGACGAATTGTCGTCAATAGAATTCCATTATTTTAATAGTGAGTAAAAAAAAGGAAGGGGGTTTAATAGATGTAGAAGAGACTACATCAACGGGAAGTTGTACGTCTTCATCTGTCGGAAGAGAAGACCGAGGGTATGGAAACAGCAAGGAAAGATATAAATATTTTCTTACGGTAGAGACCGGGTTGAGAGACTTCAGACACAGAGACGTGAAAGGATAGACGTTTTTTGACGGAAAGTCAATGAGTAGGTTCTACTGGAGGTTGAGAAACGACGAGTTATAAAACGTTTTCAAGTAAACGTTTATGTATCATATTTACCTCTTAACGGACTTCTGAGAAAGAAAAGGAAAGATGTTAATATGACACCGTTTTACGGTCGGTACTCCCTACAAGATATTTCGTCAGGATATATTAAGTCACCGTCAGTGACTCCCGTAAACTCCTTTGACTAGTGGTCTCGAGTTTTATAGGAGAAATAAACATGGAGACTCTTGTGAATTAAGACAAGAGTAACGGTCCCTATTAACTCGAAGATTCTTTGAAAAATTTTTTTAGTACATTGGTTTAATCTGAAAGGAGAAACGAGACCAACGACCCTACGGGTCTCGGTTTAAAAGTGGGGTGTCCGTGTGTACAAGATGTGACTTGAAACGAAAGAAAGAGTAACAGGAATCAGGAGTAATATAAAATATAAGAATGGAAAAATTCAATAAAAACCGAGACGACCCAGAAACAACGACACACACCCGAAAGAGATCAACGTCGTCGACCTCCGACAAGAAGCGAAGTCACGCGTCCGAAGAGTAGTACCGCCGAAGCGAACGACGTCTCGTGTCCGAGATCCGTGTGTCCGAAGTCATTCGTCGAGTCCCCGAATCATCGACGGCACGTACCCGAGTCAACGAGGCGACGTGCACCCTAGAAAGAGTCTGGTTCCTAGTTTGGGTGCAGAGGAGGTAACCGTCCACCTGAGAATTGGTGACCTGGTGGTCCCTTTTGGATAAGAGTAAAAAATTGACAGAATTTCAGAAATACTTTGTTCTCTCAATATTCTTTTCCTGAACTGAATTACAATATTTCTTTTTACTTAAACTTTTTCACAGACACCGGACTACCTTCGTATGCTAGTTTTGAAGGAAAGTGAGAAGTCACTTCTTCTGTCAGTGTCGGAGAAGAAACCGTTTTGTTGTGACTATTTCCTTTTCTTGTGAAGAGGTTGGAAGTCACAAAAGAGATTCTTAGGACCTGACAAAAGGTATTCTTTCGACCTAGAGAAATTCTTAAAGACTCGATCGTTTTACAAAAGTATTTTATGTAGGGTTGTCAAAAAGAGTCACTAAACAGGGTCCCTTTACACACACGTACTCTCCTGGACCGACAAACAAAACGTAGTTGTGTTCGTGTGTAATTATAAGTGAAACTTCCCTTTGTCATATCTATTCCTTCTTAGGGCACTTAAAGACAGGATCCGGAAAAGGTTTGTCTCATCATTAACCAAGATTGAGACGAATCGATCCCTGTTCAGTTGTACTCCACCGTTTGGACATTAAGGTTCCGTCGGTGACGTATATGGAGGTTGACATGTTTCTAATAACATACTTACTAGTATTACAAGACCCATCAGGGAACCCTAAGTCGTACTTCGTAATTCGTCTTTAAAGGAATACATAATTCCCATTCTCCCTTCTACGAACGAAAGTATAAAGCTTGTAAGGTACGTTATACTTGGTCTCAACGGAACGAATGGGGGATTTAATGAAAGTTCTTTCTAAGGGTAGTGAAAAAGATATCTTTACCTCGAGATGAAGTAGGACAAGATACATTGGAGTCGACACTAGTTACGAAAAGGTGTGTTTTTATTCAGGAGTTTCCTACTGACGTACTGGTATTCGTCGTTATGTCTAATTACCTACGATACACGGACTTTAGGACGTTTCGAAAAATGATCTTCTAGAGTAATGAGAAGTGGTGGTTGGAAGTTCTGTCCAGATACGGGTAAAAATACGACTCTGAGTCCGACGATTCATGAAACAGGTCCCAGTGTGTCAATGGTCTACTGACTTTGTCCTAATTTTGGGTCTAGATTGAGGGCTCAAGTCCGGGAATTTGTACTCAACTAACCCTGAGGTCAACAGGTCTTCTCGTCTTACAGACGTAAGAGAAAGGTCATGGACGGGTGAGGTCACCTAGATTCTTGAAGGGTCCGTAAAGGAGTATTTGTTCCCCAGACAAGTAGGACGAACGAGGATCCATTGGGGATCTTGGTCTTGAGGTCACAGAGGAAACTGGGGTCTTCTGGTATTGTCGAAGGTTGTCTTCTACTAGCAAAATATTTTGTTTCCGACCTTTGGACCACGATACCTGAAGAACAAACGTAGTGGGGTTTGAAGTATGTGACTGCGGGTCCTCCATTCTAGAAACGTCTATTAGTTCAAATTTACTCCAGTACTCCCACCTCGACGGTGCTACCGTGATCCCAGGAACATTCTTCTCTTTCTCTTCCTGAAAGGACCACCAGGTCATCAATTCTTGGGTGGCCGTTCCCTACACCTAAGTTAGGGCCATCCCCTCGATTCTAAGGTGTACGGTACGTCGTTGAGTCGGACACACGTGTTGACCTCTCGGACACACGACGTCGCTTCTGACTGTACCGGGTTGCTCCGGAGGGGGACGGTACACTCCTGTGTCTCTTCCATTCGGTCCTTCTCTCCGTGATTTAGTCGTCCGTGGAAATAGAACCGGACGGGTCGAAGATCCTGAAACTCTTTGTTTAAAGACCATAAATCCGGTGGGTCAAACCCCATGAAACAATACCGTCGAATTCGATTATCTGGACCCCAGGGTACTTCAAGTCATTTCAGAAGGTAACCGATAGTTACGGAAGTGACCTTTCGGACCAGTGAAGGTTGGCAGAGATCTTGTCACTTCCATTCGAACTGGAGTTGGGATCACGAAGAGTTATTCTTACCGTACTGGAGGTCTCCCATAGAATTTTAATCTTCCCGTGTAAAACCAACAGTGTTACTGACTTCAATACAACGGTCGAAAATCACCCGTCCCGGTCCCGAAGATCTGTAGGACGTTTCGTCCATTATGGAGAATGAGTAGTTCTTGATACTGGATGTACTGCGTTTGTGGGTTTTTATGAGGTGGTTGGTATTTTCAAAAGAGGGAACAAATATTAATAGCCTCGAATCTAAGACAAAATACATATTCGTGTGTTCCAGAACCGTTCCAAAATTGAATATGACTTTAGAGGTCCTTACGTCGATAGTACAGGTCATTTGTCTTTTAATAACCCACACAAACCTTGTAGTGGTCAACACGTAGTGATAAAGTCTTTTAGTATAGTGACTCTCGTTTCGGTGAACATTATACCGTCAGAAATTGGGTGACATGGACATGGTCAACCACATATACCGGTGAAACGAGTGTTTCTAAGGTGTGTATATTATAGACTGAAACATAACGTAGAAGACCATATCAAACCGGTATGACGAAATAATGTTTAACCACAGGTAAAAAAGAAATATAATATGAATCCTATAATACTACTAATAAAAAACGTCTAATATTCACACATATACGACTGATTCCAGACAGATCAGTTCCGATACCATAAAGGACACCAGTACATACCTACACTCTCAACCTGACCCTTCTTTCGACTCACGGTTTCTTAATTACGAAAACTTGACACCACAACCTCTTCTGGAAGTCTCAGGGAACCTGACGTTCCTCTAGGTTGGTCAGGTACGACTTCCTCTAGTCGGGACCCTAAAGAAACCTTCCTTACTACGATTTCGACTTTGAGGTCATGAAACCGGTGGAGTACGTTTCTGTACTGAGTAACCTTTCCTGAGACTACGACCCTCCCTAATCCCCGTCCTCCTCTTCCCCTACTGTCTCCTACTCTCCCGACCTACCGTAGTACCTGAGCTACTTGTACTCAGACTCACTTGAGACCCTCAACCACTACCTGTCCCTCCGGACCGCACGACGCTAAGTACCCCAGAGTTTCTCAGCCTGTGCTGACTCACTGACTTGACTTGACTTGACTACGATAGTAGATACTGAAAGTAAAGTTCTATCTCTTCCTTACAAAATTCTATAAAGAATAATCTCTCCTTTTGACTATCGTGAGTCAAAATTGTTTGTGAGGAGAAGGTGGTTCGTCTCGTTACACCTGGAAGTCTATTTTTCCTCCCAAGGGATGAGTCTCAATAGAACCGATTCCCGAGGTGTACGGTTTACACTGAACCCGAGCGTTGCCGGTAGAAAGATCTAAGTGGGTCGACCCGGTAAACGAGGTCCGGTTTGGGAAACGAAAACCTTGTTCCGTTGTAGGTCGTGGAACCGAGTGTAGGTTGTGGAGAAAGATGGGACTCACGAAAATGTCTCCCGAAAAGTATGAGGATATCTAATGAATCGGGTGGGATTTCCAAAGATATCGGACTTTACTGATTCTTTCCCAACTCTAAAACCAAGAAAGGAAAGGTCCTTTTAGGGTTTTCAGGAATCCGTTTAAATAATCATGAAGAGGGAAGGGGAGGAAGTATTCGTGAAACACAAAACCTCGGTCTACTTTACGAGATTCTCTATCCCTCCCGTCCTTGACAGAGGAAGGGGGTCGACTTATTCAATCCGGGTCTTCCTCAAGTCCTCAAATAAGTTCCTGTGTCTCGAGGACTCGTCGTCTCGGATCTTAGGTTGAGGTCCAAAACTTAGGTTTACGGTCGTGTCCAGCCCAGTGTAGTTTCGCTACTTTTACCTTTGTCAATGTTTCGAAGGGACTCAGTTTGTTCGGGGTTCGGTTTGTTTTGTATAAAATGTTGTCCGACATTTTATATAAGTAAGAAAGAATTTGTTTCATTGGTCTCAGTGAGGGACGAGGGGTATTCGTTTCTCCAAGTCAAGTCAACGAGTCAACACAGGTTGAGAAACGCTGGGGTACTTAGCGTCGTGCGGTCCGGAGGGACAGGTAGTAGTTGAGGGCGTCAAGTGAGTTTGAGTACAGGTAGCTCAGGCACTACGGTAGGTCGGTAGAGTAGGAGACAGCAGGGGAAGAGGAGGACGGGGATTAGGGAGGGTCGTGGTCTCAAGAAAGGTTACTCAGTTCTGAAGCGTACTCCACCGGTTTCATGACCTCAAAGTCGAAGTCGTAGTAAGGAAAGTTTCTTTAGGGTCCCGACTAGAGGAAGTCGTACCTGACCAACCTAGAGGAACGTCAGGTTCTTCAGAGTTCTCAGAAGAGGTTGTGGTGTCAAGTTTTCGTAATTAAGAAACCGTGAGTCGAAAGAAGGGTCAGGTTGAGAGTGTAGGTATGTACTGGTGACCTTTTTGATATCGGAACTGATCTACCTGGAAACAACCGTTTCATTACAGAGACGAAAAGTTGTACGATAGATCCAACCAGTCTTGAAAAGAAGGTTCCTCATTCACAGAAAATTTTTTAAAGTACCGACGTCAGTGGTAGACGTCACTAAAACCTCGGGTTTTTTTAATTCAGACTGTGACAAAGGTAAGAAAGGGGTAGATAAGGGTACTTCACTACCCTGGACTCCGGTACTAGAAGTAAAAGATTTAAAACTCGAAACTCGGTTGTGAAAGGAGAGGTGAAAGTGAAAGTAGTTCTCCGAAAAATCAAGGAGAAGTGAAAGACGGTATTCCCACGACAGTAGACATATAGACTCCAATAACTATAAAGAGGGCCGTTAGAACTAAGGTCGAACACGAAGAAGGTCGGGTCGCAAAGAGTACTACATGAGGTGTGCCTTCAATTTATTCGTCCCACTGTTATATGTCGGAACTGCATGAGAAAAGGGATAAACCTTGGTCAGACAACAAGGTACAGGTCAAGATTGACAACGAAGGATTTGAACGTATATCCAAAGGGTTCTCCGTCCAGTCCACCAGACCATAAGGGTAGAGAGAGTCTTAAAAGGTGTCAAATAACACTAGGTGTGTCAGTTTCCGAAACTGTATCAGTTATTTCGTCTTTATCTACAAAAAGACCTTGAGAGAACGAAAAAGGTACTAGGTCGTCTACAACTGTTAAACTAGAGACCAAACAGACGGAAAGGAATTTGGTCGAACTTGTAGTCCTTCAAGTGCCAAGTGCATAACGACTTCGGACCGAACCTCTTAAAACTCGTAACGAAATGATCGCACACTCTACTCACGTTAACACACCATCAAACTCATAAGAAACCGTAACGGAAAGAAACCCTAACCTTACTTTTACCTGGAAAAGGTCAGGACACCGGTGACGACTCAAAAGGTTTAAACAACCGTATAACTCACGTCGTGAAAGTGTCGTAGTAGAAAGTCCTAAACTTTATCGAATTGACCTTAAGGTAGTGAAGGTGATCGAAACAAGTATCACTACGAAAGATTCCGGGTGAACTGAAGTGTAAGGTCCTACAGACCGAGATCCACTCACTAGTGTGGTAGCACTAATAGACCCAACACTTCTGGAAAAAACATGTCAAGAAGACACATAAGAACGGTGGAGAAGAATTATAGCAGACGAAAACAATCCAGGTATGGTAAAGACAGGAAATAACTCGGGTAGAAACGTACTTGACAAGGGAACCATAGAGATTAAAGGAGTTTCTCTAGAGATCAGAAAGGGTAAGACAACAAAAGGAGATAAAGAAACGTAACTAGTGACTTCTTCCGAAAGAATAGAGAAGAACGATAAGAAACATTGAGACGTAAGTCTACGAATATAGAAAGGAAAAGAGGAAATGAAAAATGAAGAGAAGAAAAGTGTCGATAAATATTCCGGAGGAGTCTGTCGGTAAAACGAAATCATGAAAGTCAAACCTGTCATAGTGGTTATCACCGGTCTTTAGGAAGATTGTGTATGTGTATGTGTGTGTGCACTTGCATGTCTGAGGGTCAACAATGACTGAGTCGATGAATAATTACCTTGTATGGGTTCGTTAAATCTTAAAATACCTCCCCGACGTCCCAAGTATAACCTTAATAGCTTGTAGGTCGTAAGGACTTGAGTTTCCAGGACGTCTCGGACCCTTTCTCGTTCTTAAAAACTCTTACGGTGAAAACACACACACAAGGAGTAATGTCGTCCTGTCCTTCCAGAGAAGGACGAGACTTTAAGGTGCAGTGAAACTGTATCCGATAAGAAGCAAGGGAAGGACTTGTACCCGTGGAGTCATAAAGAGAAACGACCCGTGGGGACTTGAGGTACTCTTGTACGTTCTACGACCACCTTGTCGGGGGAGTTGAGTGAAGAACCTTGATTACCTCTGGACACTCGTCGTTCGTCAAGACACTCACTCCTCCCGATACCCGAGGACCCTGGGTCTTTGGTCACAAACGATGGGTGTTGTCCTCGTGGAGGTCCGACGTACGTACCCTCCCGACACCTGGGGATCTTGGGTGGGTAGTCCCAAGTAGGGAATTCTTACCGTTAACAAGACGTATTAAAGATAGTTACTTGTTCATGGTGTCTAGTGAAAGTCACCAATTTAATGTGTGTCACCTTGGGGTGACAATTGAAGAAATGTGCTTCGTTGAAATCGTGTTCTATTCACAAACACAGGTCAGGGTCTGAAATGTAACGGTTCAATATGTTCCTAAGACCATGTTTCGAAGTGTAGATACTCTCCAGGTACGAAGTGTCCTGTCTTGAATAACTTCAGAAGTTCGAAAACCGTAGAGTCAAGATTAAGGTCATCCTTAAAGTCATCCAATGTCTCCCATGTCAGTCATGTCCGACCCCTGTCTAGTAAGAGTACACACATACGTATCTTCGGACGGTCACACCCGAGGTACCGACCCTAGGGTTTGTAATGTCCTTACAGTTGTGCCAACTTGTCTGATCTGTCTTGGAATCTTCCATTTTTAGTGATGTCTTCCCTTCTTAATATGTCGTTTATTTCTCATTACAAAACACTAGGAGTTGGAATAACTTATACTGTTGTACGTATATTTCCGATTATAAAGGATCTGAGACAGAGGGTACTGTGATCGTTGGTTTCTGTTTTTATTCGGGACTCTTTTACGCACTGGTATCGTCCCCGAAGGCCCCTTCTCCCCCACTACTAGAGTGTCCCTGTCCATCCCCTTCTTCGGGTTCACACGGAAGATTCCTCCAATCGGAAACCTTCCTTTCTATGGTCTTCAAAGAGTTGTTCTCATTACACATGTTGTCTCTTTCGACTCTTCCACCTTAAACCGTCAGGTGGATGCACACTAGGAACTTGTATAACCATCCTTTACGTATTTAGATGAATGTATCTCCAAAAAAGTTATTTATGTAACCTTTTTTAAAACCTGTGAACACTGTTGAACTTTTTGTACGTCCGTTTGACGTTTCGGATCTATATGTTTTTTAATTCTTTTTACATCCAGCACTTGCGTACTGTGTATACATCTATGACCAGATATCATATTTGTATACATCTATGATCAGATATCATATGATCGTATTTTCACCCACTATCAATTATCTTTTAGTTAGTACACAATCAAAGGAATGACAATATTGAAACGAAAGTTTCTTAAAGTAATGGTATGCGATACGGGGAGAGAGATCATTGACCTCTTTGACGTATAGTCGGATAGTAGTGTCCATTCACAACAAAAATTTACATTGTCACAAAGATTATGTTATGTTATAGGTCATACTTATACCGATTATGACATACGGTATTTCCAAAATATTGCTAAGTAAGTGATCACATATGTGACCCGATGACACTTCGTTAACATAACTAACATGATCCGATGGTGTCTCGTTAGTATGACGGCATAGAAGTAATAGTTACGTACTTAATAATGTGAATATTTATGTATATATAAAGAAACATATAATAGAAGAATGAAAACTACGATCACAATCATTATGTATATTGTAGATGTTGCAAAGGCTAGTATACTTTCCACAAAGGGACTATCGAGTCAACCATTTCTTAGGCGGACGTTACATCCTCTGGGGCCAAGCTAAGGACCCAGTCCTTCTAGGTGACTTCTTCCCTGTCCGATGGGTGAAGTCATAAGAACCCGAAGGGAACACCGAGTTGACCATTTCTTAAACGGACACTACGTCCTCTGGACCCAAGTTAGGGACCCAACCCTTCTAGGACACCTCTTCCCTTTCCAATGAAAAGTCATAAGACCGGACCTCTTAAGGTACCTGAGATGTCAGGTACCCCAGTACTATCACAATTATTATACATATTGTAGATGTCACAAAGGATAGTATATTCTGTCATAACTGTATCCAATAATTGTCTGGTAAGTAGAATATTTATCTGTTACATTTATATGTCATACCTATTTTTGTCATATCATGACATTTACATAAAAGAGAAGGAATATCAAAAGAATTATTGTAAAAGAAAAAGGACTAAATGAAATAAAACACTTATTCATATATTATGTAAATTGTACGTTTCATACACAATGAACTGATAAATTCAATAGCCATTCAGAAGACCAGTTGTCGTCCGATAATCATCGGTTCACAAGTACCTTAGTTTTCAATATACGTCTAAAAACTGACGTGTCCCAACCTCGTAACCGTGGGACTTGGGGACTCAACAAGTTCCCAGTTGACATATTTATTTACGGTGTTTGGAAGTGTCAGAGAATAAGTCAGGTTAAGTTAGTTAGTCTGTGAAGGTGATATGGAGGTCCTTCAACAAAAGGAAAAAAAAAAAAAAAATTAATTGTTCCTCCATAAACCTTTCTTTTTGTGTCGGGTGGTTTTTCCACCATTGGTGTGTTTTTCCGTGTCTCAAACGACGACACTAACATTTGGATTCATGTGACGGTACAGACCTATGTCCTGTCCATAAATATCTTACTAAATTTACCGGTCGTGGAAAAGGAAGGTCTCTATAAAGTCACTAATTCTTTTATTTCTAAGATTACATTATCGATGAAATAGACTGTTCCATAGTGTTGACAGTGACCTTTTTCTGTTTGACTTCGGTTAAGTATAGTCTCAGTTTCCTTTACCCTTCTCTTAAACTGGATGACTATTTGTCAAGGACAAAAGTGGAAGTCAAAGATTTATTTGGAACGACGTTGTAAAGATCATTAAGAAGGTGACTTAGAAGGGGACTTCACCTGGAACTAAATTCCTTTATAATCTAGATGTTCCGTGGAAAGGTAAGGAGAAAGATAGGACACTTAAAAGACGGTATCCGTCCTGGAGGGTTCAAAGAATTCTCTCGGTCCGTCTTCCGTCCCGTCCCTAACTCTTCACCTTACTTCTTTTGTTTTTATTCATTTAAATAACCTACACTAATTTAAAGGGAGCATTTCTGTCTTTCTTTTTATCATTGTTGACACAAACAAAAAAAGGAAGTTCAATTACCTTAAAGATTACTGGTGGAAAACGATATCTAGGATTAGTCTTGTTGTCTCCCTCCATACAAAGGTAAAGAGAGAAGTTCCTTAGAGATTCTGAGGTCCAAAACGACTCCACTCTGTTAAACCACAACGGTACTATTGTGTTTAAGAAGAACCACAGAGAACGAAACAAGATAGTAAAATGAAAACGGAACGAGGGGGTTTTACCTACCTTCGGTCTAAATTCGTACCGGTGAACCCTTTTCGGGGTCGTTCTACCATCCACGACCTCGTCGTCGACGTGTCACGACCTCGCTGACCCTCCTCTATGGGGTGTAGGTTCCCGTTTCCTCTTCGGTGTCGAAGAGGACCCCATCCTATCATCCTCCCCACTTTAACGCTAATCTTAGTTTGGGGCATACACGGTTTCTACGAGTCTCCCGACTCTGTTTGAAAGACACGTGGTCCTGGGTCCCTGGGGTGTTTCTGACTCTATCTTGACACAAACTCACAGAGGACCCCTCCATGTCCAGTCGTCACCTGACGGGACCCCCGTCCCCGAGCCCCACGTCGTCTGGACCACACCGTATTCGGGAGAACCTCCTCCAGCGGTAACTGGGGTGGTGTCTCGGGGGTCTTGAATGTGTCCTGACCCCTTTGTCTGAAACCTCCCGTGTTTGTCTTGGAACACACGTGGTCCTGGGTCCTCTTTCCTCGTCACTGGGGTGTTCTCTGACTGGGTCTGAACGGGTACTCACAGGTCCTCAGAGACTGTTTCCGCACCCAGTCACCACCGGACGACATCCCAATCCCCGTGCCTCACTCCGTCAGGGACGTACCCTGTAAAACTTCCTCCAGCGGTAATAAAAGTAGTGGAGGTGGTATCAAAGTCAAGTCAGTCAGTGAAGTCAACGAGTCAGTACAGGCTAAGAAACACTGGGGTACTTAACGTCGTGCGGTCCGGAGGGACAGGTAGTGGTTGAGGATCTCAAGTGAGTCTGAGTACAGGTAGCTCAGTGACTACGGTAGGTCGGTAGAGTAGGAGACAGCAAGGGAAGAGGAGGACGGGGGTTAGGGAGGGTCGTAGTCCCAGAAAAGGTTACTCAGTTGAGAAGTGTACTCCACCGGTTTCATGACCTCAAAGTCGAAATCGTAGTGAGGAAGGTTTCTTGTGGGTCCTGACTAGAGGAAATCTTACCTGACCAACCTAGAGGAACGTCAGGTTCCCTGAGAGTTCTCAGAAGAGGTTTTGGTGTCAAGTTTTCGTAGTTAAGAAGCCACGAGTCGAAAGAAGGGTCAGGTTGAGAGTGTAGGTATGTACTGATGATCTTTTGGTGGTATCAAACCGGGGTCCATTTATTGTCCCTCCCTCGTGTCGGGTGGGAAGCTGTCTTTTAACCTGATTTCTAAATAACTCATACCGAGACGGGTAGTCTGGTTCTGGGTCAAAGGGGGCTCAGTGAGAGAGGGTAGTCCTTCGAAGGTATTCGGAGAATAGGAAGAGGTTGTCTCCCGTCTGTCTGACTTTTGGTGTTAGTGTCTTTTGATTGGATAAACTAGTGTACCTGGTGTCGGAATAGATTGAATCACTTTGATTCTCGGTACGGTACATCCCGGTGGGTTCTGTCTGCCTAGCACCACCTCTCAAGACTGTTTTGCACCAGGTGACCTCTGCCCTTACCGTTTGGGTGAAGTCGTAAGAACGGATCTCTTGGGGTACTTGTCGTATTTTTCCGTTTTTCTATCCTGTGACTTTCCACTTGAGGGGTCCAGACACTTCACTTCAGCGAGTCAGCACAGGTTGAGAAACGTTGGGGTATCTGACATCGGACAGTCCGAGGAGGTAGGTACCCTAAAAGGTCCGTTCTCACGACCTCACCTTACGGTAAAGGAAGAGGTCCCCTAGAAGGGTTGGATTCTTAACTTGGGCCCAGAGGGTGTAACGTCCGTCTACGAAATGGTAGACTCGGTGGTCCCTTCGGGTCCAGACATCCACGGGTCATACGAAGACCTTTAGTCACTTCTTTATTGAGGTCTTTCTTACTTCTCTTTCTCGGTTCCGTTTTTGTTGTGGGTTAACACCTACACTGATCATTACCTTCATTTCAGGTTACGACATTTCTCGTTATAACGTATCCTTGGATCTTACAATCCAGGTGTTTAGTTCCTTTTAAATTTCATCAGTTTGTCCTCTACCGTTCTCATTTGTAACTGTAAAATACTTAGTCGCTTGATTCTACCTGACCTTACCCACTTAAATTGAGTCTACTGGTAATATAGATAGTGACACCCGTTCTTAGGAAATCTTCTTTGCCTCATCGGTAGTATCAGTTGTTTTGTCAGGTTTTACGTCATGAACCTACGTTAAAATTTTTGCTGTCTTACTAGAGACAAGTAAAGGTTCCGTTTGGTAAGTTATAATGTCCTTATGTTCAGATACGGGACTGGTCATTACCACTTCTTCGACTTCAACTTACTAAGATACTTCTGGATGTTCTAGAAGATCTTCATTGTGGGTTTTTTCTACATGAAAAGTAATATCCCCTGACCTTACATTTTTATGGACCTCATTGTCGGTTTAAACCGGAACCTCATGTCTTACTTCGTCCCGTTTCTGATTATCTCAAAACGGTTCTCTTGTGTGACCAGTATCGTTTGTGGGAGAAGGTTGTTGTGTTCTCTTGTGAGATGTGAACCTGTAGTGGTCTACCACTACAGGCTTTAGTCTAACTAATATAAGAAACGTCGGTTTCTACCTCTTCGAGATATCTTAGTCGTTTTTGTTCTGACCCTCGACTGACACCGAGTCTAGTACTTAAGGAATAACGGTTTAAGTCTGAATTTAACTTCTTTCCTCCCTTTTGGTAATCTAGTAAGTTCATACTGGATTTAGTTTAGGGAATTTTAATATGTCACCTTAACTGTTTATCTAAGTTCCCTAATCTAGAGTGTCTCACGGACTTCTTGATACCTACCTCCAAGTACTGTAACATGTCCCCTCGTCTCTAGTTCTGGTAGGGGTTCTTTTTCTTTACGTCTTTCCGTTTTACCAACAGACTCCTTCTGAATGTTATCGACACTTTTCTTCTCTTCGATTTCCGTTTCCTCCTTTCTTTTCTATATGGGAAAACTTACGTCTCAAGGTTTCTTATCGTTCCTCTTTATTCTTTCGGAAGGAGTCACTAGTCACGTTTCTTTATCTCCTTTTGTTGTCTTACCCTTTCTGATCTCTAGAGAAGTTCTTTTAATCTCTATGGTTCCCTTGTCAAGTACGTTTCTACCCGAGCTATTTCCTGTCTTTACCATACCTGGATTGTCTTCGTCTTCTATAATTCTTCTCCACCGTTCTTATGTGTCTTCTTGCCATGTTTTTTCTAGAAATACTGGGTCTATTAGTGCTACCACATTAGTGAGTGGATCTCGGTTTGTAGGCCCTTACACTTCAGTTCACCCGGAATCTTTCGTAGTGATACTTGTCTCGATCACCTCCACTATCTTAAGGTCAACTCGATAAAGTTTAGGACTTTCTACTACGACACTTTCACGACGTGAGTTGTACGGTCGTTTAAACCTTATGAGTCGTCACCGGCGTCCTGACCTTTTAAAGTCAAAAGTAAGGTTAGAGTTTCTTTCCGTTACGGTTTCTTACGAGTTTGATGACGTGTTAACGTGAGTGGAGTGTTCGATCATTTCATTACGAGTTTTAAGAAGTTCAGTCCGAAGTCGTTATGCACTTAGCACTTGAAGGTCTACAAGTTCGACCTAAATCTTTTCCGTTTCCTTGGTCTCTAGTTTAACGGTTGTAGGTGACCTAGTACCTTTTTCGTTCTCTCAAGGTCTTTTTGTAGATGAAGAACAGATGACTGATACGGTTTCGGAAATGCACCTAGTGTAGTTTGACACCCTTTAAGAAGTTCTCTACTCTTATGGTCTGGTGAACTGGACGGAGAATTCTTTAGACATACATAAAGTCCCTCGTTGTCAACCTTGACCTGTACCTTGTTGTCTAACCAAGGTTTATCCTTTTCCTCATACAGTTCCGACATATAACAGTGGGACGAATAAATTAAATATACGTCTCATGTAGTACTCTTTACGACCCGACCTCCTTCGTGTTCGACCTTAGTTCTAACGACCCTTTTTATAGTTATTGGAGTCTATACGTCTACTGTGGTGGGAATACCGTCTTTCGTTTCTTTTTCATTTCCCGGAGAACTACACTTTCTCCTCTCACTTTTTCAACCGAATTTTAAGTCGTAAATCTTTTGATTCTAGTACCGTAGACCAGGGTTGTGAAGTACCGTTTATCTACCCCTTTGTTACCTTTGTCACCGTCTGAAATAAAAAACCCCGAGGTTTTAGTAACGTCTACCACTGACGTCGGTACTTTAATTTTCTGCGAACGAGGAACCTTCTTTTCAATACTGGTTGGATCTGTCGTATAACCTCTTTCGTTACCATGGAACGGACCTTTTAGGGTACCTGTCTTCTCAGACCATCCGACGTCAGGTACCCCAGCGATTCTCGACCTGTACTGACTCACTGAAGTGAAAGTGAAAAGTGAAAGTACGTAACCTCTTCCTTTACCGTTGGGTGAGGTCATAAGAACGGACCTCTTAGGGTCCCTGCCCCCTCGGACCACACGACGGTAGATACCCCAGTGTATCTCAGTCTGTGCTGACTTCGCTTCGTCTTTGTAATGAAACGGTTTTTTCCAAGTAGATCAGTTCCGATACCAAAAAGGTCACCAGTACATACCTACACTCTCAACCTGATATTTCTTTCGACTCGTGTTTTCTTAACTACGAAAACTTGACACCACAACCCTTTCTGAGAACTATCAGGGAACCTGACACCCCTTTAGGTTGGTCAGGTAGGATTTCCTCTAGTCAGGACTTATAAGTAACCTTCCTGACTGCGACTTCGACTTTGAGGTTATGAAACCAGTGGACTACGCTTCTCGACTGAGTTACCTTTTCTGGGACTACGACCCTTTCTAACTTCCACCCTCCTCTTCCCCTGTTGTCTCCTACTCTACCAACCTACCGTAGTGACTGAGTTATCTGTACTCAAACTCATTTGAGGCCCCCAACCACTACCTGTCCCTCCGGACCGCACGAGGTCAGGTACCCCAACGTTTCTCAGTCTGTGTTGACTCGTTGACATGACTGACTGAACGTTTTTTTCTTATTCTTTGTCCTTTTCGAATGTCACACGGAAGAATTTCGTACTCTGTGTCTCGAGTGGTTCCCTGGTGTTCCATCTGAAGTTGACCGGTACAAAGCATAATTATGGTTATAAAGACACACTCTAAATCTTGAGTTGGTCCGACCCTGTGAACGAATTCGACTCAGTCCTACGACTCGAGACGAACTCGAGGAAGGTTTGACTACTTCTCTCTAATAAGAGGACGTTCAGAAGGTCAGAGGAGGGTCCCTCTTTCCTACAACATAAACAGCTCGTGAAACTTGGAAGAGTCCTCTTTCTGTCACGTGTTAAAGTTCTGTGAGAAGAGTGCGACACATTCTGTTTTGGTAGTAATAAACAATAACAGAGTACAAGTCTTTTGACAAGGTGATCGGTCCGTTCAGGATACCTTAGTGATATTTTTCTTCTCTAGAAGGCCCTCAAGCGCTAAAAGATACCTCACAAAACGTATCAGAAATACGAGTCAGTCGGACGGGAAAGAGGGGAGTAGAGAAACAAGAAACACCCTTAGAGACTGATTGTTTTATCCCCTCACTTCCTTTGGGTTCTGTCTTTGGAGTTGTTACTGAGTAGCTGGAAAGGTAGTGAATAAGCGTCTTCTCTATGGAAAGACCTGAAGTGACTTTCTTGGACTAATTTTGTGGACAAGGGTGTAAAGTTAAAGTAAAGTGTTTGTACCGTTGACAAATGTGACATTAAAAACAAATTATAAATGTAGCCCTTTCCTTATTCAAAGCTAACGTTTCTTCCTATACCCACTGTAGCCCTACAATACCAATTCTTCCACTTTCCGTTCCTGAAGGGACCTCCAGGTCGTCAACTGGGTCACGAAGAGGACGTCCCGCGTACCCAAACTGGGGACCAGTCCCTCGGTTCTAGGGTGTACGATGGACCCATCGGTTTTTCGTCTTCCTTTTTTTACTCCTTTCCCTTCATACTCTCAGTGTCTCCAGAATCGGTCCAGAGTAAAGGGTTCAAGGGAGTAGGTCACGACCATAGGAGGGGTTGAAGTAAAGGTCGTCTGGCGACTACACACGAAGGTTCGCCGGAAGGCAAAAGAAGAAGGGTTTTGTTTAGGGTCCTTGTTCCAGACTAAACCCAGTAATAGGTAGTGAGCAGGAAGTCAAACCTAGTCCTTGGTACTTGGAAAGAAGTTGAGATCTTCCTTTGGAGAGGGTTTCCCATTTCTAAAAGACAAAGGGAGTGTTCATTCTTGACAGGTAGGTCATTTTGTTAGTCGGGGGTCTTTTACTAATACCATTTGTATGAGGGACTCTCTTAAGGTAAAGAGAACCCCACCCCCTTTATCACGAATTCAAGAGTTTTGCCTTAAGGTCAAAGATGGTTTCGAACACACACAAGGGTTGTACCAAATCGTTTTGTTGGTGTTGGGAGTGTAAAGTAGGATACTCTACCAGTCAACTTTAGTGACATCGAATTACAAGTTTTTCTATAGAAGAGACGGTGTATTGAATAAGTTTCCGAGGAAATTCTAAAGTCACCTTCTGGGTCGAGAACGAATTTCACGGACGGGTTAATGTTACCTAAGGGGAATTGAGAAACTAGACAGATAAGTAAATAAGGTCTGAAGACTGAGATCCTTAGTAATTCACCAGAAAGGAGAGAATCTACCGTTTGAGACGGCACGGAGTATTAACTCACCCGTGAGCTATTTACTTACGACATCACGAGTCTCCTTATTATGTGAAGGATAACCGTCGTTTGGGTTCTCTTTGAAGGAATCTTCTTTCCTGACAGTTAATGGTGAATTGTTCGGACTTAAAACCGAGGACATCTTTTCCGTTTGTTGTGTTATCGTTGAGTGAGGGGTCACCGTCGGTGTAGTGATAGACCAACGACGGGAGGTCAGTGGACCGTACGTTTGACCCGAGGTCTTCCACGAGCCGTTCAGGAACAACCCTCCGACTACGCATTTCCGTGCTCCGACCTCTATTAGGTATTAGGCAGTGACTGTCCATCTACGGTCGACCCCAGGATCGTCAGACCGACGTGTCACGAAGACTGGAGGGTACCAGGAACCGAGAGAATGTCGCCTGTTTAGACCGACTTGCACCCTCCGGTCCGGTCCCCGTCGTGTGTGTCGTACTCCTGTCCCTCCGACAAGACCTTGCGACCGTCCCCTAAACGAACACAAAGGAGACGTCGTCGGTGGTCCTGTAGGGACAGAGGGAGCGCCACGTAAGGTGAGTTTAAAGGGGTGGGTCGAAAGGGAGACAGAGGGTACCCGTCCTGTGGTTCACTCAATATTAATCTTACGTTTAGTGAACCCTTCGAAATTTTTACGAGTACGGATCCGGGACAAAGGTCTGTGACAACAACTTGACTAGAGTTCATCCTGAGGTCCCAACTATAAGAATTTTCAAGAAGTCCCCTAAAAATCACACGTCTGTCCCAGGTCTTGGTGACGACAGGTTACAGGGTCAGGACCCGGAGGTGGGAATTAGGGAAACGGAGAGAAAGTGTGTCCTCGATGACTATTGTTGTCGTTATTTACAATAATGATAATTGTTACCATCGATTATTAAGGACTCGTAAATAATATACGGTCCGTGTAAAAACAAAATGAACATACTCACGTGACTTAACAATACTCACATGAACAATAGGGGTAAAAAGTCCACTTCTTTTGACCCCGTGTCTCTCTCCAATTTACTGAATGGGTTTTAAAGTGTCGATTATTCACGGACTCGGTCCTAAACTTGGGTCCTTCTGACCGAGGTCGTAGAAGAGAGTACTGACAATTGGATGTGACCGAGGGACGTGTGTAAGTTACGTGTTTCCGAATGTCCCTGGTGTATCCCACTAGAGATCTATGATATGTCTGTACCAGTGGAAGAGTTTATTAGTATAAAGACTTCTGTTTATAGACTAGGTTAGTAAAGAATTAGGTTTCGGGACTTACCAAACCCAATCATAGGGATTGACGAATACCCTATGTTTAAGTTTACTATGTGTTTATGGAAGGAGTTGACATGGACCGATGGGGAGACCATAGATTAGGGTGGAATTCGGTGGAGTAGGAAGTTCTCAGGTCTTAATGAACATGGAGGAGGTTTGGTGGTGTCTTGGGATTTTCACCCGAACTTTTGGTTCCTAAGGGAGGTATGAGGTCTACGTCGACAGTCGTAAGTTTGAGGAGTGTTTGTAGAAAGATTTTGCTAAATCTCTGTGACCCTGATTTGGAAGAGTTTCTCGGTCCAACGTATGGGTAAATCTTTGAGTCAGGAAGTTCTTTACGTTCGTCGTTATATTATGTTTAAATTTGATACGTGTATCGGTTCATTTTTTGTAATCTACATAGTTGATAGGTGAACGTGTTTTGGGGATTTTCAAACTTTTACCTTAATTAGTACCACTTTGCCATGTATGAAATGTTGAGTGACTGACTAATCAACATTGAACGTCCAATTTTAAGAATACAAGATTATTCGTAGAGATGAATTGATCGTGTCATCCCTGGTGTATCGGGGACAAAAGGTTTTGTGAGGTTGACATTCTCACAATTTGATGTTGGTATGTAAGATTTTGGAGAATATTTAGTGTGACTACTGTTTACTTTTGTTAGTTTAGACCCTGTTTCTAGTGTCCTTAATTAATAGTGGCTTCTTTACCAGTTCATATAGTAAGGACTTTACTTTTGTGTTCGTTTTATTTTTGAAAAGTTTCGCGTGGAGTTAAGTCAAGTCAAGTCAACGAGTCAGTACAGGTTGAGAAACGCTGGGGTACTTAGCGTCGTGCGGTCCGGAGGGACAGGTAGTGGTTGAGGGTCTCAGGTGGGTTTGGGTACAGGTAACTCAGCCACTACGGTAGGTTGGTAGAATGGGAGAGAGTAGGGGAAGAGGAGGACGGGAGTTAGAAAGGGTCGTAGTCTCAGAAAAGTTTACTCAGTCGAGAAGTGTAGTCCACCGGTTTTATAACCTCGAAGTCGAAGTTGTAGTCAAGAAGGTTACTTATGGGTCCTGGTTAGAGGAAATCCTACCTGATTGACCTAGAGGAACGTCAGGTTCCCTGAGAGTTCTCAGAAGAGGTTGTGGTGTCAAGTTTTCGTAGCTAAGAAACCACGAGTCGAAAGAAATATCAGGTTGAGAGTGTAGGTATGTACTGGTGACCTTTTTGGTATCGGAACTGATCTACTTGGAAACAACTGTTTCATTATAGAGACGAAGAATTATACGACAGATCCAACCAGTATTGAAAGGATATTCCTCATTCGATACTCAAGTGTTACGACGGTCTTATACCTACCGGACTTGACTAGATAGAGTTAAACTTACGTGAGATGACAACAAAAAAAGGATCCAGACATTTAGATGTGTCACGGGAGACTATGACGTAAGTGACAACAATAGTTGACCTGTTTTGGGTCAAAACAAAAACAACAAGTTTCTCTCTTGTAGAAAAAACACTCAGTAGGCTCAAGGTTTATTACAAGGGGTTGGGACAAACTCCGTTTTTTATTAGAGTATGTAAAGTCTTAGTGGTCTGACATGGATTCAGATCGGGTCCTACAGAGTTGACACCGTGGTAACTGTAAAACCTGGTCTATTAAGAAACAACACTCCCGACACGACACGTGACATCCCACTCGTCATCGTCGGGACCCAAGTCGGGGTATTTGGTGATGTCGTCATGGAGAGGAACTCCGTCTTGTTGAATTTTTACAAGTGACCCCTGTTTTGACAAGAGTTCACTCTTGGTGACCGGGTACTAGTATGGGTTGGGTAAAAACTCAAAGAGAGTTTGGTATTGACAAAAATGGTGTAAACCGGTGTAAAAATGTAAGATTTTAAGAAGTTTTTGATAGGCGTTTTCAGAAACTGAAACCTTACAATTCTTTTTTTAACAAGAATACTCTAACATTGGGAGTTATTTCTAAGTAAACATTAATTGACTGTAGCTCACGAAATAAAGTCCGACTCCACCCCACCCTCCACTGACCCAGTCCTACAGGTTCTCTCGTCAACAAATTCTAATCAGGAATTACTTTGGACGTAAGGAGAGGGTTTTGGGTAGTTCTCTCCACTTGTACAATAAAGGTGACCTTTATACAGACGTCCGTATCAAAACGGGTCATACATGTAGTATACGTGCGATGAAGGAAGTTCTCCCGTGGAGATAGTTGATCAATGAACAATTGTTGTGTTTTGAGTTAGGTTTGACCGAATCCGTTGTTTCCCTTAAATATCCGATTCCATTCACTTTCGGGATGTCTTACTTTCGAAAGTTCTCTTAGTGTGGACCCGAGGTCGAGGTCGAACCCACGACAAGGGGACTACGAGAGTCGAAGGAGAAGAGGTACTCAGTCAACAAGAAGTTTGACCGAAGAAGTGTCACCGTGTTACCGATGTCTTCAAGACCAAATTACAGGTAACGAATATTCTCTCACGGAAAGCTATCTCCTTTGTACGGAATTGTATGTGGAGTGGCATGGACTTGTTTCTGTTATGTATTGTTTGGATGTCGATTGTAGTATCAGTTACCACAACTTTCGTAAAGGAGATTCTAGTCCTTGTTCTGTTCCTACAGGTGAGAACGGTGAAAATAAGTTGTATCAAAACCTTCGGGATCGGAGTCGTTAGTCTCTTCTTTTTTTATATTTTCAATAGGTTTAACCTTTTCTTCACTTTGACAGTGACACACGTCTACTGTACTATGATATACAACGACGACGACAACAACAAATCAACGGTTTAGTACTGGTTGAAAACCGTTACAGTACCTGACTCGTACGGTCCGGAGGGACCGGAAGCGACAGAGGGTCTCATCGAGTTTAAGTACAGGTGACTCAGTCACTGCGGTAGATTGATAGAGTAGTAGATGACGGGAGAAGAGGAAAACGGAAGTCAGAAAGTGTCGGAGTTTCAGAAAAGGTTACTCAGTCGACAAACGTAGTATACCGGTTTCATAACCTCGAAGTCGAAATCGTAGTTAGGAAGGTTTCTCATGAGTCCCAATTAAAGGAAATCCTAACTGACCAAACTAGAGGAACGTCAGGTTCCCTGAGAGTTTGTAGAAGAAGTCGTGGTGTTAAAATTTCGTAGTTAAGAAACCGTGAGTCGGAAGAAATACCAGGTTGAGAGTGTAGTTTTAGAATTTCTACGAAGATCTTTGGATGACTTCGAGTAGTTACTTAAACCATTTCGACGTCTTATGTTTTAATTATGTGTCTTGAGACAGCGTAAAGATATGTGATTTTTAATCCATAGTCTTTCTTTTTAATTCCTTTTTGGGGTAAATGACAACGTAGTTTTTCTCATTTTACAGATCCTTATTTGGATGGATTCCTTCGTTTTCTAGTCATGAGACTTTTGTTTTTCTATCAATACTTTCTTTAGCTTCTACTGTGTTTGTTTACCTTTCTATATGGCACAAGAATTGACTTTCTCAGTTATGACAGTTTTACTGACATGATGGGTTCCGTTAGATGTCTAATTTACGTTGGGGATAGTTCAATGGTTACCGTAAAAACGTATAGATCTTGTTTTTGTTGTTGTTTTAGAATTTTAAACATACTTTTTGTGTTTTCTCGGGTTTATAGGTTTCGGCAGAATTCTTTCTTTTTACCTCCACCTTCTTAGTCCAAGTGACTGAAGTCTGATACGATGTTTCAATGTCAATAGTTTTGTCATTACATGACTATGTTTTTGTCTTTATATCTAGTTACCTTATCCTATCTTTCGGGTCTTTATTTGGGTGTGTGGATACCAGTTAAATAGATGTTGTTACTCCGTTTTGATATGTTGTTACCTCTTTTCTGTCAGAGAAGTTATTTACCACGACCTTTTTGATCTCTCGATGTACATTTTTTTACTCTAATTTTTAAGAAATTGTGGTATGTGTTTTTATTTGAGTTTTACCCAATTTCTGTAATTACAATCTAGCTTATGATATTTTGAGAATCTCTTTTGTATCCGTCCTGTGAGACTGTATTTAGTATCGTTATAAAAAACTCGGTAAAGATCTCATTACCTTTATCTTTGTTTTTATTTGGTCACCCTGAATTAATGTGTGTTTTCGAAACCATGTCGTTTCCTTTGGTATTTTTTTTTTTTTGACTTTTCTGTTGGATGTCTTACCCTCTTTTATAAACGTTTCTACGTTAGTTGTTCCCTAATCATGGGATTTAAATGCTTGTCAAGTACACAGACACAGTTTTTTTTTTTTATGGGGTTAGTTTTTTACCCGTGTTCCGGATGTTTGTGTAAAGAGGTTTCTTCTGTATATCCACCGGTTCTCCGTGTACTTTTCTGAGGGTTATAGTGATTAATAGTCTGTTCACGTTTAGTTTTGATGTTACTCTATAGAGACGTGTGGTCAGTCTTACTGGTAGTAGTTTTTGAGATGTATGTCATTCACGACCTCTCACACACCTCTTTTCCCTTGGTAGGATATGACAACCACCCTTACATTTAACCATGTGGGTTATATCTTGTCATATCTCCTAGGAGTTTTGTGATTTTTATCTCGATGGTACTCTTCCTTTACCATTGGGTGAGTAAATAAGAACGGACCTCTTAGGGTCCCTGTCTCCTCGGACCACCCGACGGCAGATACTCCAGCGTGTCTCAACCTGTGCTGACTTCGCTGAATCGTCGTCCTCTCGATGGCATACTGGGTCGTTAGGATGAAGGACCCGTATATAGACTCTTTCTAATGTACGTGGGATCACAAGTAATGTCGTCATAAATGTTACCGACTCTGTACCTTCGTTGAATTTACACGTAGTTGTTTATTTACCTACTTCTTTTGTACCTTGTACATATTGGTTACCTTATAATGGGTCGGTAATTTTTACTTTATGAAGGTAAACGTCGTTGTCCCTGTCTGGATCTCTAATAGCATGATTCACTTCATTCATCTGTCTTTTTCTGTTTATAGCATACTATAGGGAATGTGTTTCTTAGAAATTTTTTACTATGTTTACTTGAATAAATGTTCTGTCTTTGTCTGAGTGTCTGAATCTCTTACTTGAACACCAATGATCTCCCTTCCCACTCCCCCTACCTATCTAACCCTCAAATCCTAACTGTACATGTGTAACGATATAAATCTTATCTATTGGTTGTTCTTGGATGACGTGTCGTGTTCCTTGAGACGAATTATAAGACATTATTGGATTTACCCTTTTCTTAAACTTTCTCTTATCTATGTACATGTACTTATTGACTTAGTGAAACGATATATGGACTTTGATTGTGTTGTAACAATTATTTGATACAACATTATTTCTATTTTCAATTTTTATTGTCTTTATTGTTATAACCCCTTTCCAACTTCTTTTATTCAACCATTTTTCCTTTTTTTTTTTTTTCTCACGGAGAGATTAATTCGTTTTTAGGACTCGAAGTAATATTGACCTAACGGACCTCATTACATGAATCCCGACTTCGTAGGTTAGTCTCACCGGTCTTCCGATCTCCTACTGAGGGACTCCGGGAACTTACATATTGTCATCGACTTCTCCCGACTCTTCCGTTACCGTTGGGTGAGGTCATGAGGACGGACCTTTTAGGGTACCTGCCTCCTCGGACCTTCCGACGTCAGGTACCCCAGTGACTCCCAGCCTGGGTCGACTCGCTGAAGTGAAAGTGAAAAGTGAAAGTACGTAATCTCTTCCTTTACCGTTGAGACCACAGGACCGGACCTCTTAGGGTCCCTGCCCCCTCGGACCACCCGACGGTAGATACCCCAACGTGTCTCAACCTATGTTGACTTCACTGAATCGTCGTCGACTTCTCCCGTCAATACGACTACCTGAATCTCACTCTACTAAGACTGGTCACTGTATCATGATCCCCTGAACAATCTTTCCGATTACGAGACCGAGATGGGGTCTGTCCGACTTAGTGTTTAAGACCCTACCTCGGATCGTTAAGTACACAATTGGTCAGGAGGCCCACTGAGAGTACTTTCGATTTTAAATATTCGGTGCCCAAATTTTGGTGGTCTAGGATGGACCTTCGGATTTCTCCCTACTCAGAGTAAATTAAGTGACCGGAGGTGTGTTAATCTTTTACCACTCCACCTCCAGACGTTTCAATGGTAGTCTTATGAAATCTTCCTCTTACGAGGTGTTCCCTGTCAAGTAAAGTGAAGAATGAAGGATGCCACTCCGATACTTCATCTTTTGTGTCATTAGTCCCGAAGTCAGATCGTTCTCCCGAACTTCTACTGAGGACATAAATAATCAAAGGTCGCAAACTTCATTTTCTTTTTGGTTTGTGATTGGAAGGGGAACGGACACCCGGGATTGAGTGGGAGGTACCCTTCTAACCAGTTTAGATATGTATGTCCACACTCTCCATTTTGACGAACCGTCAATTCTGAACGTAACTTCTTCTGTGAGAGATCCTTCCAAAGAATTAGTAACGCCTAGGACTCAACGGACCTCGTTCCAATGTGTATGTCGAAGAACCCGAGGTGTGACCTAGATACCTCAGTCCCAGAGACTCTCTCCCCGGATTCTTAGATGTGTAAATTGTGTGTAACGGTCCCTAAGAATACCTAACTAGTGCCGACCTTTTATGACAAGATTTTCGATGTAAGTCTCTTGACCCCCGCCCCCCCACCCTTAGCGTACTTTCTTAATACGTTCATAAAGACTGACGTTCATTATCGAAGAAGAAAGAGTCACAGAAGGGAATGATGGTCCCGGAGATTGACAAGAAGGAGATCGGAATAAGATGTGACAAAGGGTTTCCTCAGTAAGTTGTCTGGTGAAGTGTGGTCTCACTTGAAAGATTTCGTGTTACTTACGGGGTTTAGAGTAGTGTCAGATAGTGCCATCACCAAAGGGAGGTCCCTCTTCCGAATACTCTACCCCTGTACGGACCTATCTCCAGACAATGACAGTTATAAGATAAAGAACCTCCGTCATGACCCGAGTACTTATGACCAGGAACCAAAACGTTTTCATTTTAGTTGTTCATTTTTCTCCGTATTGACTTGGTTAATATTATTACAGTTATATTAGGACACTGGACTCCTATATTGATTTTTACAAGAATTTTCTTTTCTTTATCTGTACAATTGTCATAGAGACCTATGACTTTCATATAAAATTTTCGTCAAAAAGAGACGTAAAATATTAACGAGGTGTCATTTAACATATTGAATTTCTTAAAAAAAAAATTACCCCTTTTTTTTTAGGTAGCGTTCAGAAGTGGTACCGGATGTCCCAGTTCAGTTTTTATAACCGTATTTTCCCCAACCCGTCCCGTATTTATTTAGTCCTCACACCTTACTTATCGATACGTGACGATATATTTTTTTTGTCTACACGTTCCTGGATGTTATGTCGTGTCTCTTGATATAAATTAATTAGAATATTGTTGAATATTACCGTTTCTTGGACTTCTTCTTATAGGTACATAAGAGTACATATTGACTTAGTGAAACGACATGTGGATTTTGATTTCGTCGCAATATTTAGTAGATACACACATACGAGTCAGTGAGTCAATGCAGGTTGAGAAACACTGGGGTACCTGACATCGGATGGTGTGAGGAGACAGGTATCCTAAATGATCCGTTCTTATGACCTAAGCCGACGGTAAAGGAAGAGGTTTTAGTTGATGTGAAATTGACTTTCTTTTTTTTTTCTAACACCCCCTTGATGGGACCACCAGGTCACCAATTCTGAGACACGAGGGTTACATCCCTAGTCCCAAGTTAGGGACCAGTCCCTTGATCTAGGATGTACGGTGTATGATTTCTAAGGTGTGTGGTGTTGATTCTGGGCCATGTCGGGTTTGTTTATGTAAAAATTTTTATTTTTCTATGAAAATTACTTTTTTTTTTTTTCACAACCGTAATGTATGTGTAAAAGTATTAGGTCAGGGACGGAAAGAAGGAATCGGAATGAAGGGAGACAATCGGCTGACCTTGGGGTTGTACTTTGATAAGTCTTCGGGGACTTAAAGGAAGTCGTGAGTACAAGAAACGGAAACAAGGGAGGTACGTGGTCCCAGAAGGAAATGGGTCTCATAGTGAGTTCGATTGTTCTCCAGTACGACTCCATTCTTTTCGAGTGATTTATTTCTGTTGTTTCCAAATGAAGAGTGAGTCACAGTCCTCCATCGGTCAAAAAAGAGTTTTCTGAGTCTACCATTTATAAAATTGTGAAACACTCGTTGTACGTTAGAGACAACGTGAAAGAAGATGTAAAAAATATTGAAAAAATTTTATATTTTTGGTAAGAATAAGTTTCCAGTAGGTTTTTGTCCAGGGACCGGTAAATGACTGGAGATGAGATATACTGGTACCGTCTCTGTTCGTCTGTCGTCTCTTGAGCAGTAAGATCAGTAAGTCTCTGGTCCGAGTGCCCCGTCGGTGAAGAACTCGTGAAGACCAGAGTACGTTCAGGGTAGTTTACGAGGTCCGGTCTTCACCGTGGAATTTTGAAGACGAGTGTTTATTGACCGGTTTTAACCAGAAAGTCGGGGTGGATTGAGATACCCTCGGTCTTTCACGTTAGGATAGTACACTGGTCGTCATTTCTCTTGACCTTAACAAACCATTTTTATACTAAAGTCGAGTCTCTGTTCACAAGACCTTTCGGAAAAGACTAAGGGAAGATACGGTCAGTATAATCGATGAGAAAGGAAAATTGGAATGTTGTGGAACTTCGGATTCGTACACGATACGTATCCCATAATGTTAGTACCGTCAAACGGAGGGGTGGTATAGGACTCGAAATGGGTTCTTCGTAGAGACGTATGGGTGACGGATCGTATCATGGACGATGGGTCCCTACGAGTCACACACAACGAAGTTGTAAACAACGAAGTTGTTTACTTACTTCCACCACCTAACGCCCTTACCCCAACGGACTCGTAAACGGAGATCCAAGACTTAGGTCGTCGTAGGTGGAGGGACTCGGATAGATCGAGTTGAGATGGACAGAGGTGAGTACTATTTAAGTAGCCAATGAAAGATACAAGTAGTTTAAGTGAGAAGGAATGTTGGATAGGAAGGTCATTAGTCGTGAAACGTCTCTCGACCGGGAACTCCGGTGTCTCGTGAGACTGAAATACACTCGACCAAAACACAAGACAAACATCCAGTCTTCCGTCCGTGTCTCTCCATGACTCTAAACGAGTTCACTGTGTCGGTCACTTTCAATACGAAGGAAACCTAAGTTGTTCTCTCGACGTCCTAACGTGTATCTCGACGTCGATTCAAGTGGTTGTCAAACAAATATAGGAAACCTCTATATCTTTCATATTACACAAACAGTTTCCATTTAGAATAATATGGTATTTTCACAAGTAGAATATCATATATATAAATCGAGACTCATAATTATTTTATAATTCTCGACGTATTGTTACAATTGCAACATGGAAAAGTATAAAGAAGGTACGTAGGGGAGAGGGTGGAAAAGAGAGGACAGTCACTGTATCGAGTGATAGTGTACAAGAAAGTCTTGGGACTCTAGTAACTTTAACGGTGTACGGAGAAAAAGGTAGTAGGGAATTACGGAACGTACGTAGAAATGATGATTACCGTATTTCGTCTCAAGTCGAGTCAAAGTGTCCGTTGTGTTCACACCGACGACGTCAAACATAGTTTACATATTGGTTCCCACTCGTTTCATCTCAAGTTTTATTTGACACATTCAGAGAAGGTTATGTATCTCAATTTGGGGAAGTACAACTGGTCAGTGTTAGACCCATAGGAGATCAGGGTCGTTTCACATGAGACTGGACCTTAAAAGGAGACGTAGAGGTCCTACGTCATTCAAAGATTATTTGTAGGGTAGATTACAATTGGAACTATTTACGGGACCTCGTGGTTCTGTTCTCCTAACGTCGATCCGTCCTGGGGAGATGAAGAGTATAGTAGTTATCTTATCAGTCTCGACCAGGATAACTTTACCCGTCTCAAACTCAGTGACCTCTAGTTTTGAAAATTATTGTATATATTTGAGTTCCGAAAGGACCACCAGGTCTCCATTTCTTAGGTGGACGGTTTCAACTTAGGGACCAGACCCTTCTAAGGTGTACCAGCCCCGTCCCGCCCCACCCCCTGTTGATTTGACCACACGGGTGTTGATGACTGCGGACACACGGGGTCTCAGGCACGAGGTGTTGTCTTCCGTCGCGTTACTCTTCGTGTACTGGTGTTGATCTCTTTTTTGGTGACACGTCGTTTCTTCTGGGTCGTGTCGGGTTTTATTTAAACTTATATATATATATACATACATATGTACATGTGTGTATGTGTGTGTATATATATATATACATATGTATGGGAAATAAATTCTTCCACTTTATCGAGGCACACAGGAGGGCCAGACCAATCTATCCTTGTTCGTCCCCTTTAACTCATTCTTTTGGTTTCATGTGTTTTTTTTGGGTCATAACGGTCTGTGTTTTGTCCTAAGTTAGGAAATGTCTTCAGAACGGAAACGAAGGAAAAGAGAAAGGCATTCGGAACATTAACTTACAACGTTTGATATAGTTCTTCTTATTTGGATGCCCAAAGGGGAGGGGGTTTGTTCTTTTCCAATTCGCAAATTAATGTCCGGGAAGTTGATAGTAAACACGTTAATCGTTAATTGATCTTAGCGACTACCCTCTTACCTCTCGACATGATCGCACGTCGAGAGGAGGAGTAGGGTCCGACCCAATAAAATCAGGGTGAGATAATGTCTCCTGTTTGGTGTTGGTGTTCGTGAGAGGAATGTGTGTGCGAGGGTGAATTTCTGTGTAACTTAAAAAAAAGGTTCGTTTTTACCGTAGAGTCGCAAGTTGACTCTGTTCGTCGGGGTTGGGGTGTAGTCTCATGGGGTTTGCAAATCTAGGTGAGGAGAAGTAGTGAGACTTTACCTCTCCTCTGGGTTCCTTCTTCGATGGATGGTCGGAGGATCATGGTCGGAGAGAAACCCCTTGTCCTCTCCCACCATATCTCTCTACGCACAACGGGGACCTTCGACGTTCAGGGGGAGGGGCCCGACATTCGGGGCAATCACTCTTCCGCCACCGTTGTCGGAGTCATCAACGTAGTCACGATTGACGACGACGACGTAAATGACAACCGCCGACGGCCCTTCCATGTCATTGCTGACATCCCTCGCGTGTCGACGCCGCCGTCCAAGGGACCTAGTCCTTTAATCCCGTCCGTGGCCCCTAACCTCCGCTCCCGCCACGCGCTCGGTTGGTCGCCGGCGGGGCCCGGGGGCACTCGAGGGCCGCCTGCGCGCCTCGTCGGTCCGGGGCCCTCGTCAGGCCCACCGTCGCCGCCGGTGCCGGTGCCGGCGAATGCGAGTGTGGGCGTGCGTTTGAGTGTGTGTGGGGGCCGCGTCCGTGGACGGCCGGCCCTCGAATATTCTCTTCGCGCAGCTCCCCCTCCTCCCGACTTCGGCGGCGCGGGCGGTGGCGGGGGGGTGGAGGGGCGACTGGTGAGGGGGAGGACGGGGGAGGAGCGAGGAGTGGGGCGCGAGGTCGGCGGCGGTCACACCCAAGAGGCGCTGGGCGAGGCAAGAGAAGACAGAAGAGCCGAGAGCCGAGGGGTGGGGGAGAGGGAAAGAGGGGAGGAGAAGGGAGCCGAGAAGACGTCGCGGACGTAATAAAAGACGGGCGCCCGAGCCGAGCGTGACGGCGACGTCGGGCCCCTCCACCCATCCGCTCACCCAATCGACAAACTCCCCCCCCCCCGCCTCTAGCACGTTCAACATCTCCTCCCCCACGGAAGAAGAAGGGACGAGGGAAAGGGGGGGAAAGCTTGAGGAAGGGGAGGAGGGGGAAGGGGAAGAGGGAGGGGCGGGGGTGGAGGAAGGAGGAAAGGCTTCCCGACCATTGAACAACACGCCTCGCTCGCCGCCGCCGCCGTGGTAGGTCCGCCCGTGGTACCCGTGCAGGCGCGCGACCCGCGAGACCGACGACGAGCGCGACACGACCCGCGGGGCTCTCTCGCCGCGGTGGCCTCGGCCACTCACTCCTGCGCGGGGAGTCGCCCGACGGCCCTGGGTCGGCCCCGCGGTCCCCCGGGGTTCCGCGCCCAGAGGAAAACGGGTGGAGGGGGGTGGGGGAGGATCCTCCGCGGAGAGGCGAGAACAGCGGAGAGAGAGAGAGGGAGGGGTGGGACCACCGCGGAGACTCGACAGTCGTGGCGCCGAGAAACCACGGCCCGACCAGCCCCACCCCCCACCTGTCACCCCAAACCCCACAGGATTGCGGAAAGGGTTTGATCAGAAGTAAGGGAAGACGAGGAAGACGAGTTCGGAGACGAGACAGAGCAAAAAGTGAGACGACCCGGCCCCTACCCACTACACCCGAAGATTCGGTAACTTGTTACCAACATAGAGGAGACGGTCCGCCTCACAATCCTTCCTCCGTCTCCCGGCCCACCCGGCTCTGCACGCGACGTCGGGCCCCGTGCGAGGAGTCTGAAGGTCCCTCCAACCCTCACCCGCCGCCTACTCCCTCCCGCGGAGACCCCTACGGCCCGCGGCCCACGGCTGGGCGCGACCTCAGGGGTCTCCGCCACTCCCCCGCATGCAAGCCACCCGACGCCGGCTCTCAGAGGCCGCTCGCCGCTCTTCACGTGTCGAACGCGTGGGCCTGACGCTGAGGGGCCCGTGGCCCGGCGGCGACCTCACTCCCAATCTCCTGCTCACTCCAAACTTTATCCTGAGGGGAGATCTACAAAGAGGGGAGAAGGGGAAAGGTGAGAAGCCCGCTAGCATTTGGAGAGCCAGAGGTCCTCTCGACTTGCCCCCTCCCCTCCCCTCACCTTGTCTCTGAATTAGTCCAATCAAACGACTCGGAGCAAGGGCCACTCTAAAGGAGCTCTCCTTAGCTCAGGATTAGACCGCTGACATTAATCAGGAGTAAGATTTGTTATCTAGTCTCCCTCATCGCGCCCTCGACCCTCTCGACCACATGATGACACCAAACGTCCCCCACCCCCATGACGACAGCCCAGGGGTCCCAGATGGAGTGACCCGGACCTCGGGACAGAAGTTGGTACTAGGGTGAACCCCGGCGCGTTGAAAGGGTCCGTCCGCAGTCGTTCGGGAAGACTCTCCTAAGCCACTTTTAGGAGCGCCCAGGGACTTCGATAGAGCTGGACTGTGGTTCCCAGACCGAGCGGTCGAGACCCCTCAACCCTACCTTTTGCCGGGCGCGGAATTCATGGGTGAGGTCTCAGGGATCGAGGACAGCGGGCCACCGAACCCTCCGGACGGTCGGACGTCAGTGCTCAGAGGATTTCACTCTCTCTTGAAATTTCACACACCAGTTCGTCGGGGAGTTCGTCACGAACCTCGCCCCCAACCTCCTCCGCCCCTCCGACTCAGAGGTTTACGGGGGGACGGGAATCCAAGACTGATAGGGCTCGCACTCTTCGACCCTGCCCGAAAAGACGTGAGACGCTAACCGACCGTCGGGCTAGTGCAAATCTAACCAGTGCACTGAGGTGCCTGACCACTAAATCGTCGAACTCTTTACAATAGAAATTCCCTTGCACTTTTTACCTGTCCGAAGTTACCTGACGGGAGAGTTTGAGAAAGGGAACGGACCTGAGGAACTTTTTCCGCACACACATCACTTCTACCGGAGACTACACATTGGTCTGCCTCGAACCTTTTCGGGACGAATACTTTCAAAAGTCTGAGATTGTAATTAGTAATTACCTACTCGTTATGATTGAATTTGCTAAAGAGTCTCATCACGGCACTGAACGTAATGTGGAAAGTATAGCAAAGTTTTCTAATTCTATGTGGTCTTAGTGACTACCACGAGGCCCTTCCACCCTCTCTACTAAGTAAAAACGACATACAAGACAAGTATAAGAAAATTCTATATTATTGAAAAGTAACCTCAAATTGAAATAGAATTTCTTACGATCCTTAAGTGGATTTAACAGTTTCATTCAATCAACTTCGGTATATAAGTGGAACATAGTCCATCCACTCACAGGGAAAACGAGGGGATCCAGTGTACACTTTATGCGCTGTTCGGTACTTGTCACCTCTTATCTTCGGGTACGTTTTGAATTTAAGAAGTTTCCTTTCCTCTGTGTAGAAAACACTTGACCTCCTTTAAATCCCAACCGACTCCATCTATAACTGGACTTGATTGGGTCTAACCGAGGACAGACTTCAAGTTTCGGGGTTCCACACACCCGACTGAAAAACTGGGACCAGAATATGTCAGACGGGGTTTGTATGAGTACTACGACCAAATTTTATGAGATCCTGTCTCCTCCACACGAGTTTCTGAAACCGTTTTTTTGAATTCAATCCGATTTGGTGGTTGGTTGGAACCCTCGACATCCTGTAAAAAGAGGTCGAATCTATTAGTTCTAATCCCAGATCTCATGGTATATAAGTAATTCCGGTCTCGGATCCTCTTGGTTCCAAAACACTCTCGATAAGTCTATACCGATCGATGGTTGTTTTCTCATCTGTCTTGAAGACAACACCCCTCACCCAACCACTTTAACCATCACGGACTTCCCTATCTTGTCTCCCGACCCCTTTTTATTTCGACTGAATGGGTCTATCGTGGTTCTCTTCTACACTGTTACTACTGGTGTCAGGGGTCGATCTAATCTCATTCGTACACTCGTCCCTGAGACCTCCTCACAGTGGTCAGTTCGAAAGGAACCGTCACTGTCGGTGGTCGCCAGACCTCGTCGTGACAGGGGGTTTAGCAGGGTGACGGGTGAAGTGCACTGTAGATCGATACATGGACGGATGGACGGGACTCAGTAAGACTAAGAAACGAGTTTGACAAACTCAGCGATCCAAGGATTTCGCACATATTTTCCGGTTCAAGTCTTGTCGACGGTTTATAGTCCTGTAGTCATATTGGTATGACGTATAAAATTAATATCGGTGGATGTACGAGTTTTCTTCACGAAGACGGAAAACTTTTTAGTCTATTGGTATTTGAGGTAAAGTGAACTCATTAAAACAATGTTGAGATGTTCTCCACTTTTTATCAGTGTTAGGGGAAGACAAGGTCCTCCTCACAGTTTGACTAGTTCTCGTTCTTGAGAATCTCGTTTTGTGTCGGTATTCTAATTCCCTTGCGTATCGGGAGGTCGACATATCGAAGTCCAAAACTAGAACTGTGGTCTTCTGCACCTCGTGTCGGATCTTTATTACCTCTAGTAAAAGATCACAAATGTCTTACACTTATTTCAGCAGGGAGAGTCATCTCCCTTATTACTAGTTTAAATCCGTCAGTGGACATGTTAAAGTTCAGTATTAATTTAAATGAAACCTATGACTGGAAAGAAACCTTTTGGTGGAAGTGTATGATCAGACACGTTTAATTTAGGGAATTTCCTGATACTCTTCCTGGTATTCGAATACTAGTTTGAAGGACGGAATCTTTGTAAAGAGTCGTGTCCGATTATGTCGACGACAGGTCCACCAATCTGAGACATAACGAATCAAACAAGGACAGACACGAATCCAGTGTCGTGTCTCTGACGAAAGTACTGTTTCTCAGGTTCTTATACAACCCGTCTCCACTACCTACTCTACATGGACTACTCGTCTTCATTCACCAGGTCCCATCAACACACCGGGTAGATTTCTCAACAGACCGATCCTTTAGACCTTTAACTATCGAGAAGTATTCTGAATTTCCGTCTCTTGGGGACCTCTTCCTTTGACGTTGGGTGAGGGCATAAGAATAGACCCTTTAGGGTACCTGTCTTATCGGACCGTCCGATGTCAGGTACCCCAACGTTTCTCAGTCTGTACTGAATCAGTGATTTGTTTGTTGTTTTCCGTCTCTTACTGAATCAAGACCCTTTTAGACCGAAATATTGACTTTTAATAGAGTCAAAGTGAGACACGTAATAAAGTCAGATTTGACCACAGAGAAACGATTCAAGAAGACAACCAAACGTTTTCTTTAAGATTTGTAGTAATTATGGTGAATTACTACCATAACTCGGGGACCACCAAGTCTGTCATTTCTCAGACGGACATCACGTCCTCTGGACCCAAGCTAGGGACACAGCCCTTCTAGGAGACCTCTTCCTTTACCGTTGGGTGAAGTCATAAGAACGGTTCTCTTAGGGTAACTGTACCCCAACATTTCTCAACCTGTGCTGGTCACTGAAGTGAAAGTGACTACCATAATCTACGGTAATCTGTGTAATACTACGAATCTATCTGATCTACGTGACGTCCCTGATTTACTTTACCGTCCACTATGGTATTTCAATCGTGTGAAAGGAGAAGTACACTTCAAAGGACTTTTGCAAACCCGGACAACCGATAAACACCTGCGATTTAATTATTCTCTTACGGACGACCTACGACACTCTCATTTATGTCTCTACACCGATCTGCACCGAATGAGAAACGAATCTCGGAAACGGGTGAAACATGAAATTTTTACGATGTACCCATCCATTTCGTCCCTTTCCCATAAGTACCGGGACATAAATTTCTCTATTGAAACCCCTGTCTTGACATTCTGTCCTGGTGACCGATCTCAACAACTGGAACGGTGGGATGGGACCCAGTAGACTCAACCGCAATGATGGACCAACGGAAATATATAAAACTACACCACTGACACCATCCCTCACCCCACCCCATAGACCACCCCGGACGTTAAACGGTTCGTTCCCTCTACTATTTTTGGAACCACTATCTGTAAACCTTTGATTTATGAAGTACAATATTAAGAAGGGGGTTTATGGTACTCATTTATTCTAAACAAAATATCTGGTGGAGAGTGGAAATCAAAAGAATTCTGTGGAAGGGATTCAGACTCAATAATTGACTAGACATCTAAGTGATTCATCCCCCATCTAACTACGGTCGGAAGAAACAGGTCAACGAGTTTTGGTATACGGGAGGTAAATGACTCACGGGTGGTATACGGTATATCGGGGTCTGTATCCCCTGTGTTACTGGTCCCTCGACCCGAGGAGAAAGTAATCAGATCGCCCCTTCAGTTTGGTCCTTTAGGCACTAGGTTTCTGTCGGACCTATCTTCGAGACCTACCCTCGTTCGTCTGGGTCACCAATTCTGAATTAGTATTTTCTCCGTCCATTGTCGACTCTTAACGACCTCCAGGGTGTGTCGTGCACCCGGTGTCGAATACTTCAAAGAGTCTTTGATGGTTTTTGAATCTGAGAGTAAGGTAGGGACGGCTACTAAGATGTTTCCACTATCCCGAGGTTACTGTTACATACGGACGGTCGTAATGGTTTCTTACGATTTTAGACAGTCTCTATTTTCAGGGACTTTGAAGATTGTCCCACGGCGACGATTGAAAGGGACGTGCGACACAACCTTGGAGAGACGAGTGCACCTTTACTCCGACCACATGGATGGGACTGTGTAAGTAAGACGACTGCAACGTACTATTTCATAGTACTTCTACTCCACTTTCATAAGAACATCCGTATCCCTTGACACCGGAAACTTTGGATTCTCAGAAAGTCTCATAAGATCGATCATTTTGTTGACGAGTGTGAACCAAAGTTCGAGTCTTTTGGACCTTTCTTACTACACCCCCACCCCCCTCTTCAGACATCTGGTCAAAGTAATCGCTTGATTATTTAGTCGTCTACACAGTCTCTTATGGGTGATCACGGATTTCTTAGAAAGCTACAGTCCGTGGTCCAGGGTTCTCTCTTTCTGTGGAACGTCCGGGACGGAACTCCCTAGAGGTAGGTATCTCTACCTTTGTCCATCCACTCATGTAGGGTCATACACTCTCGATACACTGTCCGTGTCCTCTACTACTCTTTCGGAGGTTTGGTGGGGGTTCAACCAGTTCTTTCCTGAACTTCTATAGCAAGTTCCTACTGTAAACCCACCCCACCATTCGTTCTGCCTTTTCGACCCCCTATACCTATCCCTTGGTCTGAGTTAGCATCTCGACACCTCTTCGGATGGTCACTAGGGTAGGGACCGTAAGGTCCGGAAGGAGTCGACGGACTAAGTGGTAAAACTACACTTCTTTCTCGCACCGTCGGACCTCCATCTCCTTGTCCTCTAGTTAAATCTAATCCACTCTCGAACCTGTGCGGGTCCCGAACTACCGTTTTATGGTCCCCTCTTCCTAGATCCGAGCAATAACTTGATGACTAAATCTCATTCGTCACCCAGTTAGTTTCTACTCCGTGTCCTCCTCCCCTTCTGACTAAAAATCTTCTTGGAGAAGTGACGTGTACGGAAGTACCATAGCTCCATCTAAAATAGATTATCGTATCTCCGAAATGCGGTTCCTACAGTAGTATTATAGACGACAATCTGACTGACGACAGTGGATACAGGTGGCTCACTACACGCATTCCCGAATACCCCGCCCATGACATCTCTCGTTGTGACTCTTACTTCACCAGTTTCATCAGTGACCAAACAGCCGTCATAGAATCGGAGGACTGGAAGGGTGCCACCAAAGTTTCACACCAGTCCTTAGTCGTCGCAGCTGTAGGAGACCCTTGAGTTGTCTTTACGTTTGAGTCCGGGGTGTGATCTGGAGGATTTGGTCTTAGAGACCACACCCCCGTGTACCACAAAATTGTTCATAAAACGTCAGATCAGTTCCAATACCAAAAAGGACACCAGTACATACCTACACTCTCAACCTGACACTTCCGACTCGCGGCTTCTTAACTACGAAAACTTGACACCTCAACCTCTTCTGAGAACTCTCAGGGAACCTGACGTTCCTCTAGGTTGGTCAGGTAAGCCTTCCTCTAGTTGGGACCCTAAAGAAACCTCCCTTATTACGACTTCGACTTTGAGGTCATGAAACCGGTGGAGTACGTTTCTCAACTGAGTAACCTTTTCTGAGACTACGACCCTCCCTAATACCCGTCCTCCTCTTCCCCTGTTGTCTTCTACTCTACCGACCTACCGTAGTGGCTGAGTTACCTGTACTCAAACCCACTTGAGGTCCTCGACCATTACCTGTCCCTCCGGACCGCACGACGCTAAGTACCCCAGCGTTTCTCAGCCTGTGCTGACTCGCTGACTTGACTTGAACGCCCGAAGACTATGGTTGGACTGGAAGTCTTTGTGACTGAAAAGGGTGGGTGTTTTACTTATTGAAGGGTTTACATAGTCCTCCCGGAAACGAGTGAGATCTGGTCTTTAGGTTCGTGACACCAAGAGATCCTTTTCTGGACGTCCTCTATGACTCCGTGGAAAAAAATTTTTTAGTTTTATCCCTATCCCTTCCTTCACTCCCGAGACAGAGTTGATATTCCGACACAATCCTATCCCAGTCGGACTGTTCACTATGATGGAGTAAGACCTAATTAAATTTGACTGCGATGATGGGTCTAGTGTTCAGTCGTCTTATAAGACCTTCCTTCACCAGGGCCAGTCCACGCGAAAAACCATACGTACGAGTCAGTGTACCACAGACCTCGGTCTGATGGGTCCAAGTTTAAGATCAAGACGGGTTCCACTAGAACCGTTCACGACAGGAAGGGAAAAGGTTTGTCGAAGGGACTACACATTTTCCCCTTACCATCAAAACTGTCACATCATAACCTCTCGATTTAGTTGACTTTCTCACTCCAGAATCTCATCACAAACCGATTGTCATTTTTTTTACTTTTTTCTTTTTAATTCAAAAAATAGGTACTAAGAGTTCTAGTAGAGTCAGGTGACATTTATCCCTTTGACTGTTAACTTGACATCCTGACTCACTTAGTCTTCCTAATTGGATTAATAAAGTGTCACAAATCAACTGGGGAGGACTAAGAGTCTCTGACTGAATTTCCGGTCTTGTGTCGAGTCTGGGAGAAAGGGTAAAGGAGAATGATTGGGAGAAGGGAACCTCCTTTTGAAGACACGACTGAACCTTTCGTCGAACAGGATTTTACTCAAAATCGGATTCTTATCTTTCTAACCGCAAGTTCACCGTTCGTCATCTTCACTCGAGTTGATTTTTATTTACGGGAACCGCCGGGGTCTTCACGGTTTTGTTTACCTGACTTCTTTAGGGTCCTCTACTATTATGGGCACACGAGTCGTTGTCCTCCGGACACTCTCTACCCTTGTACACCGGAACGATCAAGGTCGTCACGCCGTCGGTATCGGGGAGACATGTCTCACTTCAAGTACAGACTCGAACTGTGTCCTTGTAGAGAGACAACACCCGCAAAGAAAACCTGGCGAGGACGTTTCCACGGTGAGCCTCGGGATGTCTTTTGAGACCGGGTAAACCTTCCGAACCGTAAATGACATTCTAGATATGTCAAAAAAAAGGGGTTTCGAATGCATGACAAGAAGGTATAATTGGGAATGTCCCTGTTAATCTGTTGTTGTCGTCCGACGGACAATTTATGTACTTTTGGGGACTCAAAGAACCTCGGTCACTTTACGGTCGTATAGACCCATTGTTGCAATGGATAAATCCATTATTCGTTCCGAAGGTAAACAGCTCAGACCATAGTTAACACACTGTTATTCGTTCCTTAGAAGTCACAAAGACCCGTAAGTCAGTAATGTTTACATTTGTCGGTACACCTCCTGATCCAGGTTCACTGAAGGTTGGGGGACCGGGTCTCCGTCCCCATAAGTAGGCTTCATAATCTCGACTTTCCTCTGGGTCTAGATCAGGCTGACAAACTAGAGAATTTCGACATCCTGGGAAAGGTTTAAGAATGTGTTTTAAAGTTACAACTTTTCTTTATGACCAACTTTGTCTCTGTCTTGTGGGTCCAAGGGACGACAGCATCGGAAAGGGGAGTGAAGTTGGTGGAGTCACGACGTCTTCGTAAGGACACTTGGGGTACTGAAACTCCTTGGGTGATTTTTAGGGTAAATGAGACTGAAAAGTGGAAAGACTCGGTTATCTGGGACTTTATCTCTTACGGATCGTGAACATGAATATTGAATAAAAAAACTCCGTAGTAACCTCCTGGAACCCACAGTTGCTAAAGCTCGAGTGGGACAAGGGAAATACTTTCATATTATGACTTGACCTCTGAATTGACAGTACCGACCTTTATCTGATGTTCCGGTGTTAGGACATTAGGGAGTTTCGAAACGTTTGGTTTTCGAAGAATTGAGTAAACCACGAAGGACCTCGAGACGTGCCGTCGTAAGGATCCACCCGTGGTGTCCACATTTCCCTCCTAGAAGAACTTTGGACCTGTCTTTTGAGTGACGCGACGTTGGTCCACCGACTCGACAGGGGGTTGTGACGGGGTAGGGACGTGTTGTGTCCCTTAATTTGTCTTGATCCTTCGGGACCACCTCTTTCGTTACCGTGGGGTGAGGTCATCAGCACGGACCTTTTAGGGTACCTGCCTCCTCGGACCACCCGACGTCAGGTACCCCAGTGATTTCACAGTCTGTCCTGACTCTCTGAAGTGAAAGTGAAAAGTGAAAGTACGTAACCTCTTCCTTTGCCGTTGGGTAAGGTCATAAGAACGGACCTCTTAGGGTCCCTGTCCACTCGGACCGCCCTCCGACAGATACCCCAACGTGTCTCAACCTGTGCTGACTTCGCTGAATCGTCGTCGTCGTCGGTTGCCCCTCGGGACACCGAGTTTGTCATTTCTTAGACGGATGTTACGTCCTATGGACCCAAGCTAGAGACCTAACCCTTCTAGAGGACCTCTTCCTTTACCGTTGGGTGAGGTCCTAAGAGCGGACCTTTTAGGGTACCTGTCTCCTCGGACCGTCCGGTGTCAGGTACCCCAGTGCTTCGCAACCTGTGACTCGTTGATTGTGTGTGTGTCCCTTGGGACAGACGGGTCCTCGTTAGAGGGTTTTGTTTCACGAATCCTTTATTCTTTGACTCCGTACCGGTACCTCGAATCGTAGAAAGAAGAGGAGAGAAATTTCTTTCCTGGGAAATATTTCAGGCGATCGAAATGGGTCGGGGTGGAGTTGGGACGAGGAGAAAATTTGTTCGTCCGTACCGACTAATCATCGTATGAGGTGAGGTTGGGTAATAAATGGTAAGAACTACCTCTCGGCACACACGATACCACTTTGTATCGAAATACTGACTGGAAACCCGTCTTCGAACCCACTTCCCCTTTGTAGACTCCAATTTTTTTTTCCATCTTTAATTTGAAGACAAAACAGATTTCTATAACCTTATTTGAGATTCTTTTACGGACGCAGACAGGATTCAGGTGAGTCGTCGGTGAGAACTCCGTCGTAACGACCCCAAGATCGGGGCATAAACAATGACAACTACTGAACATACATTGTCAATGTAAGTCTCTCGGAGGAATTCCACTCTCACCTGATTTGTCGTCGGAATCTGATAACACACGGGCAGAAATTAGAGTCTCGTCGAACTCACAGATATTTTAGACATCGAAGTTCTGAGTAAAAATTTCTCTAGGCGGTCCATGGATTGGGACTTCACCCTTTGATAATAGACAACAGATGAAATTTCAGGACAGGTTCAGTCTAATATATCAATAGAAAAGGTACAAAAAACGTAGAGTAAAACTGGTTTGTCGAAAACCATTGCTTTTGGAAAACTTTTCCATAAGATTCACGTTGGACTGAAAAGACAGTATATACATATAAAGACAAGAGACTGATATTTAACAAGAAAAAAAAAAAATTGAAAAGTTTATTTCATGAGTTTCATCTAAGAGTGGTGAGGGTGTCGGAAGTCTCCATCATGCCTATTTCATGATATCGGTCACCCGGGACCAAGTCTATGGGGGGGTCGTAAACCGAAGTCAGGGACCAGCCCCTTGTAGGTTTACTTATTTATTATTTTTTACCAATTCTAACATTTAAAATTTTTTGGGTTTTTTGACCCCGACCCGTCTTAAGGGACCACCACGTTACCAATCCTGAATCACGAAAATGACAATCCTAGACCTAAGTCAGGAACCAGTCCTTTAATTCTAGAACGTTCGGTACACCACCCCGGTTTTTTAATTTTACAAAATTTTTCACTTTTTACTTTATATCCATCCTTCACGGTAACTCAGTGTGGGGAAACTTAGACCCAGGATCGAATTGATCTGAGTACTCCCGTCTTACTATGTATATTATATCAAAACTTTGCTCGTGTAAGTCATGGATTCATTAGTGTGTGGGTATATCATTTGATCCTGGTTGAAAATTAGAAGGACCCTTGATCGGTGTTTCGGATCTTACGAGGGTCTGTCATCCCTCATCGACTATCATCCCTCCGGTTGATCTCGTAACACATGTATTGTGTTCTCAGGGTCAGACACGAACAGTGATATCGTAGACAAGAGTAAGGACGTACGGTGTCGACGTCTACGACCTTCCACGTCCTTCCGAGTTCCGAAAGACGAACCTTCCGGAGGGATTCCTAAGATGTACTTGACATACGGAGGTAACCGACCAAAAGAGCTTATCAACGTCATATAGTCGTAAATCGTGGATCTAGAAACGGAAAACAGAGTTCCTTTAATGTAGGAGGTCCTCCTGTTTGGACGATTACTATCCTTTGTGGACTTACAATCGACGGGGTGCGGACCGTTTTTTGATTCACGGGATGAAGGTCCACAAGTAAGAACGGTAATATGCTTAATATAAGCAGGTGACTCGTGTCCTTTTGTCCGATTCTCTTTGTTATGTCCACACACCGAAGTGGGACAAAACGACAAGAGCGTAGTGATTCAATTTTTACTAAAGGGAAATAAATCCACACGTCTTTTCCCTTGGGAGGATGTGACAACCACCCTTACATTCAACCATGTCGGTGATACCTTTTGTCATACCTCCACGGAATTTTTTACTTTTTATCTTGACGGTATACTAGGACGTTAGGGTGAGGACCCGTATATATACCTCTTTCAGTATTAAGTTTTTTGATGTCCGTGGGGACACAAGTAACGTCACGACAAATGTTATCGGTTCTGTACCTTCGTTAGATTTACAGGTACCTGTCTCCTTACCTATTTCTGCTACACTATACACATATAAACTAATCGGTTTTTCAAGTAAAATTTTTGGGTTTACTTGAAAAACCGGTTGGGTTATGTCATTTTATAATGAGTCGATAATTTTTCTTTATTACGGTAAACGTCGTTGTGTCTATCTTGAATTCTAGTATGATTCACTTCATTCAGTCTGTTTTGTGTATAGTATACTATAGTGAATATACACCTTAGATTTTTCGCCTATGTTTACTTGAACAGATGTCTTAACTGAGTGTCTGAAATTTTTGTTTGAATACCAATGGTGTCCCCTTTACCCCCTCCCCATTTAATCCTTATACCCTAATTATACATATGTGACGATATATATTTCCTCTATTAGTTGTACCTGGATTACATATCGGATCCCTTGAGATGAGTTATAAGACATTATTGGATACACCCTTTTCTTAGACTTCTTCTTACCTATATACATATTGACTTAGTGAAACGACATGTGGACTTTGATTGTGTAAATTTAGTTGAGAGTATATTTTTAATCTAAATTTTTTTAATAGAGGGGAGTGGAGAATTGATATAGAAGAAGTACGAAAAATAGAACCTCAGTAAAACATTTGTATAGAAAAAGGTTAATCTGAGTTTAAGATTCTGTTCCTCGGTACATAATTGGAGTGGAGATAGGAACGGTGGAGAAGATTTAGAGGAAATGAAACGAGTATTATCTTTGTAGTAACTACTCATTGTTATATCTTACACCCGTTCTTTACGGTAATTTCCTAATCCTAAACCGACGTACTAATATCACTGTGTTTTACTGAATTTGTTAACTCTCTTTACTCAGGTGTCCACTTGGGGACGGGGTGGTGGGCGTCAAACATCCGTTAGATACAAGGAATACAGTGATAAGGTCGGAGGCACGGATCAAAAGTCCTTGGTCTTTCCTTGTGTTAACTCCTTTGACCTAGGGGACAGGGAAACTCCTATAAAGGGTCTTTAACATATATGGTAAAGACGAATGTAGGTAGTCGGTCTTGTAGGCTACCGACACGGAGGACGTTCTCTCTGACCCTCTAGATCAAAGTACATCTATCACACACGAGTCGATTCTTGAGTAATGACAGTCGGTGACGGGGTTCCGGGTACGTCGAGGTCGGGATGTCACAATGTCGGAGACTCCGACGTGGACAGTGAGACTCTCCTGTGGATAGACACTCAAAGTCCATTGATCGTAGAGATTGAATGGTAGGTCCACAGGGTCGAATCGATTCACAAGGGAGGACGAAAATCCTTCTTTTCGGTTTACACTTCGGAGGGTCAAGGTCACGTGTTTGCCGGCTACATAGTGGGACGACACCTTTACGCTACCCCTACTTCTGACGTGCCTACCGTCACTGCTCTTCTTGACACCATTCATTCTCGCCGTGTCAGAGTGGACAGAGGAGTGATCCTGAACCCGTAAAATGACTTTTTCCTGCTGCAATAGAAGCGAAGATGTCTACACAGTTCTAAGACTTAGGTGAGGACTCTTGACGAAACTTGGTCTCAGGTTTCTAAGATATGAAAGACCAGATCCTCCTTATGTTGGCTCACACACTCCAATAACTGGACTCATACCTTAGCACTTCTATTTCACCTCAAGGATAGTTTACTTTCCTGGACCAACTAGAATCTAGTCCGTTTGAAAACGACATCCTTCAATCCCTTTCCCTCCCCTCCTGGTCCTTATCTCTGTCTTCTGACGAATCTTTTCTGAAAAAATTTTAAGAGTTTACCAAAACTGGGGGTTTTTCGTTCGGTACCTGTCATTCTTTAGGGAACGTCGAAGTCTCTAATTAATTAAGGACAGTATAAATCAGTTGAAGTAGATCGTATAAATCAACGATTCACATCAGTTGATCGGATAAATCAGTTGAAGTTAAACCTACGATGTTCGGTACAAGATACTCAGGGTCATTGAGTATTCAGTCGGGTCTAGTTTCTAGTTTATTCCTAAGAAAATGTTAAGGAAAAGAGGTCTCTACGATTAAAATTTCGTGATCTGTCCTACCCTCTGTAAGAGAAGGGGGTTCTTTTGTCCCTATATGGTAATATGACTAGCTAGTCGTAAATAATTTTCTAATAACACTCTTTACTGACGAAAACGTTAACCACACTGGAGAGTAATTCGGTCCTGTCGACACTTGATGTACGGTACTACCGTAAATCCCTGGAACCTATGTTCCACTTCAAACGAAATACTAGGGAAACAAGGTACAGTAATGTAAGGACTTCGTTCCAACAAGTACTTACAGCCACTATTGCAACAGAAAATGGAAAATTTTCCACAATGTATTTCTATAGACGATATGTTTACTTTTTATGCCTTCTTTTTATCTTCGATTCACATCAAGAGTAGTTGACGATAGAACAATCCGGGAACGGATGAAGAAGTACGTAGTAATGATTTTAAGACATCATATTTGTAGGACCGTCCGACAGGACACGAACTCGAGAGTCTCGTCATAGAACCTACGGACGTACGGTTATACATTTAATCATCGAGTAAACCTTCGTCTCATTCAGGTAAGACGTTAGAGTCCGTTCTTCGAATAGAGGTCAGAGTCCTGGTTCTTATCAAGATACACTGTACAAATGTAGAAACGTAAGGTTGCGATTCTAGAATTAGATGAGATGTTCTATAAGTCGAGGTACGAGAAAGACACAATGGACCTATTATGTTAAGAAAATGATCAAAAGAGTGATTTCCTGGAGTGAGAACAGTTGGCACGAGAACGACATTCATCATTAAGAAGAAGATACGATTTGTTACATAAACCGTTTTGGGAAAACACAAGAATCTCTCATTAATAATAGAGGTACAAACCTTCAAGACTTCAGAATGAAATGGTAGACTGATGGAGTCATCTTTGATTGGACTCAGTAACATCCCCAGTAGTGACCGAAAAGGATTTTATCAGAGGTGTAGTTAGTCAAGATCGATGTAGTGTCTTCTGAACCTTCTCTATTCCTCCATCCACATGTATGTTAGATCTAGTGTGTTTTACCCTCTTTCCTTTATATATGAACCGGTATTAAACAGAGACGGAAGGTCCATACTCTCATCTCTTCCTTTCACCCTCGAAACGAGTCCTTCGACACTCACGAATAAACCTCTACAAGACGGTACTTTCCTATGTGTTAATGAATTGTGAAGATTTCGACGAAGGATAAAAAGGACAGGTTGGAGAACTACAACCTGAACCAATGTTGAAGTCGTCCCGAAAAAGAAAGTTCGTACAGTTGATCGTATAAATCAGTTGAGTTGAACCTAAGATGTTCGGTACAAGATACTCAGGGTCATTGAGTAAGAAGATGTCCACAATCCGACTTGACTATCTAGTCATTGAGTCTATGGGAGTCATACCTTGGTCATCAAGACAGGGGGGTACTGTGTAGATTTAAAGATAGGTAGAGAGTTCCGGGTCAAGTTTATCGGGTAGAAATGGGAGGGTCAGACACAAGTCTTACCTCTCTCTCTTTGGGATCGTTGGATGACTGGGATAAACAGAAAACAAGTAAAACATTATGTTGGTTAGAAAAGATAGGGACATTGTAGAATATGAAACATTTAAGTACTTCAGAGAAATATTGGTAAGGGATGAGAGAGAAAGTGTTGAAGACTTCTCATAGTGTCCCACTTAATGTTATTGGTTCTGGGAGACCGTAGAAAGATGTCCGAGTCCTCTTCTACACGGAACCTATAGTGAATTTGGTATTTGTGACCCCAAACTCGTAAAGTCACTAAAATCTTCGTCCACATTTAGACTTTTCATTATACCGGAAAGAACAAGGGAACCGATGTGTTAAAATCCTATATTTATTAGGAAAAGTCTAGTAGTATTAACTAGTAGGGTAGAACTCAAGATCTTCAACTGATATTAGGACAGAGAGGTGATTGTTACGAGTAACGAGTCAACACAGGTTGAAACGGTGGGACACCTGACATCGGACGGTTCGAGGAGACACACACCTTAAAAGGTCCGTTCTTATGACTTCACCCAACGGTAACCGAAGAGGCCCCCTAGAAGGACTGGGTCCCTAATTTGGACGTAAAGGAGACAGAGGACTTAACCGTCCGCCTAAGAAATGGTGACGTGGTGGATCCTTCAGTGGGGTAATTGTTATAGACTCCGGTTGGGTCTCGTCGGGAGACCAAAGTACGTGAGACTTAACTCTCAACATGGACCGAATTTGGGGACTGAACTTCACCGGAGAAAGTATAAAAGTTACTTAACAACTGAAAATCGACTAAAAGGTAAGTCTTATAAACAATTTCTTACTGAATTTGACCTTTAAGTTCATCTTTCATATCCGTGTCCCCGTTTCTTCTTATATTGGGTTCTTCCTACGAGAACCTTACGGGATACACCAAGGAACAGTTCTGAGTAGAATGAGGGACCCATCCCTCAAGGAGTACCCATCCTACTGGTTCGACGGATGTGTCGAAACGAATCGTGTCAGAACCTTACTGCAAATAGAAGGACCATTTTTATTCTCATGGGAGAAAGATGACTCTGACACAGTTAAACCTGTTTAATGTATCAGTGGGATTAATTCCTCTTTTCAGACGGTATCATTCTTAATCATCGTCTTGACTATGGAACAGAGTCCGACAAATTGAGATCAGCAGTCAATACTCCTGACCGTCGAAGGTATCATTCAAGTCACTGAAAATCGACCAACTACACTCGGGTGGGAAGCCAACGATTTATGTTGAAGAGAATGTGAGTCTAAACTCGAAGGTTATAAAGAATAGAATAGGTTATTTTTTATAACCAAGGAGACGGGGTTATGTGGACATCCCCACTACCATAAGCCATGACCTCGAACCGGAAGACAGAGATACGATTTGGGTACACAACAATGTTCTACGGGGATTTTGTCAATTTGACACTCGGTCAGCATTCTAATTTACAAACTGACAATTTGGATACTTCGTGAATTTACTGAACCTTCTTTACGGACTTTTCTTACTTGAATAATGAGTTAGAGTTGCAATATTTTACCCTTTCTTCAAGTAACCTTCCCTAGGGAATTGAAGTCACAGGAGGTTCCGAGAGTTTACTAGTGGAAGGAGGAGATCCCCTTTCCCTCCCCTTTTTTTCTAAAAAGATTCCAGGACGACCTATAACCGTCAACTGACGATTAACTGAATCGAAATAAAAATCTTATTTCATAGAGTTTACGTCAACATGGGGATTACCCTTACATCCCAAGAACCCACTCACTGAAGTTGAAATTGAGACGTTTAGATGAAGACATCACTTCTTCTGTACGCGACTCAGACTGAAACATACGTTGTTACCGGTCACACAAGGATTAGCTACCGTCACACTGCCCCTAGGACTGACACTTCTACCAAGACTACTTTCGGGTCTTGTCACGGCACTCACACTGAGCGAAACCTGAACTTGAAAGGGTTCGACAAGGTACAGAGTATCGAGATTCATAACATATGAGATTTTGAACGAATCAAAAGTAACGGGAAGAAATTTCAATCCGGTCAACTGAGGTTCCAGTCAGTCTAGTAATAGTCAGTTAGAACTTATTATAATTTCTTACAAGAGGGATTAGAATTGTTCTGACTGTAAGAGAACCCATCGAAGTGATAACTTGTAAATTCTGACTTCGGTCTTCTAAATTCTTGAGGAACTGATCCACGTATCTAAAGTTTATAAGCTACTATTACTGTGACTCGTCTACCATGAGACCAGGACCTTCGATTCAGTTCTACACTCCCAGGGGACACGTGGTCCATATTCGAAAATATATGTCTCAAAGAGTATAATACTCTTTTTTTAGATGACGATTTCCCCATTCCACTGATGTTTGTCCCACTATTGTCACTAAAATTCTTTGTACATTGGATTTCAATAAATTCATCCCTCGAATGTCGAACAAGAATATATTCTCTTTGAAGTATCCATACGTTTATGTGTACACAGGAATCCGAACTGTAAGTCCTCTTTCAGATACTGTAGTGTCTCCTTCTACTACCCCCTATCTATTTAATCTTAGTAAACGTATAGGACCACTTCTTTCAAGAGTACAAGGAAGATTCCGTCATCTCCGGACGATTTCGTGACTTTCACCTTCAGATTATACTTGTTTCAAATCAAGACCTTATATTCTAATGTTTCCTTTTAATTCGTTTTTCCTTCTCTGTACACAATTAACGTCAAGAGGTCCGTTCTTCATTCCACTTATTATTCTCGTGACCGGTTTCCTCCAGTCAATCGTATCCACTTCTCCCCAAGGTGTTTCTAGGTCGAGGTTCAAGATCACCCCCTGTTGGGACATTTCAGTTGTTAATCTCCCACGGGGATGAAGTGTTCTACTATTAGACTTCCTCCGGACACTTGTTCTGAAGTATCCATAATCTGGTAGACCGAAAATTACTTCAACCGTAAGCAACGGTTATAGACCCACACAGTGAACTATGGGTCGTTTATGTATTATCAGTGTCTCGTCCGGTCGGTTCCTTGGGTTGGTACAGTTTGTTTTGTTTACGGTCCTCACGTGTGCGGTGTCTTGGAACTGTCACATTGTGTGAGTTCCGAGAGCCCACCTGACGGTCCATCAGATCCGACCGGACCGAGGGGTCGGTACCTCCGGTTCCTTCTAGACGGGTGCGAGGTCGATCAGTCAGCTTAAAGTCGACACACGGACCGGTGACTCAGTGTCTACAGTGGTGAAGGTCCGTCGTGTCCTCGTCGTCGAAACACGACTACTCAAACCTCCGAGAAAACTCTGACATACAGTAGTTGTCTATACTCTTGTACGGCGTATTTACTTTAGTCGACACCGCGGGCGAGGTGAGTCACATAGGGTCACAGGACCGCCACACTACCACTTTTACTAACACTGTCACCTCTTCTACTTCTTTTGACACCATTCTTCTAGTCACAACTCACCGAATTGGGTTTCTGGGAGAACGAGGTTCTTCCCACCCGCACTTCCACGTCAACTGAACTGAACGAAAGATCACTGAAGTGATGGACGAGTTGAGGAACAGAAAGGATTGACGGGAGTTTGAGTCTCTTCACACGTACCATTAACTGGTAACGAACGAACCGACCAAGAAGATCCGTTTATCTTTATTCTTCCATTCAGGAGGTTCCGTGAAGGTACAACTCTACCGAGTCACTTCGTCGTCAACACACTTGAGAACAGAGCCAATCCTGTCGTCGAGTACCCGGAAGGAGTGAACCCGAGGTAGTTTGCTCCTCTGATTTCGGTCGTTTGTGTAGGGGTCCAGGTTTGACCTAGACGGATCACCGTATTTAATGAACTCAGAGTGTGTTCGTAAGGAGTCGGGGGTTTGATCTAAGAGAAAATTGGAAAGGTTTTCGATTTGATTTTGTCTTCCTGTTTAATTACAGAACGACCACTATGGGTCTCTTTAAAGATTGGTTGGTCGCCATGGAAACAGAGGATAGTGTCAAGGATGGACATTTTTGATTGAGACAAAGGATCGGAAAGTACAAAGACGAGAACCTTTTGTACATTATTTTAAGAGGTACAATTTCCGATCCGGGACCCTTTCAGAAATCCGATTTGTCTGTAACACAACTTACAAGAAAGTTCGCAGATGGAAAAATATCCCGGAAATTTTGGTGTCGACAACTCGGACTGTACGTATCCGGAGGACTACGTCATTCACATGTTACTCAACTCCCGTGAACACCAACTTTGTGGCCAGAACACACATCTTCAGTGTAGGGTTCCAGTAATGGTAACGTGGATCAGGTTACTCAAAACCGTGACTTAGGATCTTGACTCGAAATACATGACCACTCGGTACCTCGACGGTTCACAAAGGGAGAAGTTAGATCTGAAACGAAGGGTTCTCTCAGCACCAGAGGTGGGGTTAATGGTGGTTTAAAACTGGAAATAATTAAACCGTCCTTAGACTTAGTTTCATGCTTGACTGACCGAATAGTAATAGATCGTGTGAACCGACGATCTAAAGTCAAGATCGGGGTTTTCACTGAAAGATTTTGAAAAGTTCTGGACAATGAGGACTAGGACTAACCTTCCTGGTTTTCTCTTCCTTGACACATACCACCGTACTATGTGCCTCCGAAGAAAAACCACTACCACAGTGTTACGAATAATCCTCACTTACAAACGAGTACATGGACTACGGACTAGTAGAGTCGAGTCCTACATCGGACCGGACTACTCGTCACATTGGTAAATTTCTCTTGAGTACAGGTGGAAAGGGTTACTCCATAGAACATTGTCAAATTCAATAATTAACGACAGTGAAATTCTACGAAGAGTAGGGTTTACTTAAAGATCAGAAGTAGATAAAAGAGTAAGGAAGGTAAAGACAAGGAGAAGTTTACAGGAACGGACAAAATGTACAATTCCGACAAAGGGTCACAAGACCCTTTATAACTATATTAGGTTGAAAGTGACAATTTAATCCACTTTTTCGACCCCAAGTACTAGGTACTGGACGTACAATCTAAACCCCTACTCTCCGAACTTTCCTGTTCAGGACTACTCAGAAGTCACCCTGTAGAAGAGAGAGTTATCCGTTGTATTGCACATCGAGACTACTCAAGTGGACGAGGTCACCGGCGACGTAGAGGTCCTTAAAGTACACGTTACCGGTCCTACTGACGTCACTACCGTCGCTGCTCGACCTGACGCGGGGTGGTTGGACGCCCGGGGTGCTCAAGGTCACGTCGTGGAGGAGGACGTAGGGGTAGTCGACCCACACGCTGCTGCTGCGTCTGACGAGCCTGGTCAGCCTACTCAGGGACCTCGTCACGCCGGCGGTCGGTCACTAGGTGTGGTCCACGGGCCGGTCGCTCTAGGTCACACCGAGACCGCTCACGTAGGTGTTCTTCACCGCTACGCTGCCCCTAGGGCTGACGTTCCTGCCGTCGCTACTCCAGTTGACAGCATTCAGTGAAAGGACAGGCACTCCGTACGAGTCGAGAGTGGGTCCATAGGTGGTCCCTGTGAAGCCGACTGAAGTGGGGTAGGGTAAGAGAGGGGGACATCGAAGGGCTTGGACGGCTGGACTGGTCAAACTCACACTCCTACCGTCGACGTAGGTGCCGTCGTCCGTCACATTGCCGTAGGCTCTGACGCACCTGCCAAGACTACTTCAGTTGACGTTCTTGCCATCCACAGGGGACCAACACCCAACAATCACGTTACTAACGAGACTAGTCTGGGTGACTACCTTAGAGAGAAGGCACAGAGCCAAACATCAATTAGTCACGAACCCAGGGCCCTTTAAGTTCACGTCTTCACCCCTTACGTAACTATAGTCATTTCACACGTTGGTCTTCGTCCTGACGTCCCTGACCTCACTGCTCGGGGACTTCCTTACGGCATTCACTTCCCCAACGCACTCCTGTCTCAACCTGTCTAATTCATCTTGGTCGTCTCGATTACGCCAAACCTCGGACGGATTACGGACCCATTTGATGAAATTACTTAATCCAAGTCACCGACCCGAATTTTCACTTTACAATACTGAATTTTCATGACTGTTTCATCAAGTATCAAAGTGGGGGAATTACTATTGGTTAGTCGTTATCTCTTGGAACTGATTTATGACGAATTGGTTGACAATTGAACGGTTCTCTAACCCAAATGATAAGGGGGTTATGTCCGACTCTACATATAGACGTTCTGTGTTATAATCTAGAACTTTTTAGTACCCAAACTGATCTGATAGATCAGATCAGTCAATAGTCCTTATCGGACCTAAAATTTACAATTATCTAGTTTATAGTTAAACTCATAACTCATTCAGATGATGGAAAAAGAAAGTCTACATTTACTCACGAACCAATTATTACCGCCTACGAGGGTATAGACGTTTCTGGATCAATATCCGATACTTACACTGACACGTCGACCCAAACTTGAGTATCTATCCTTTTGGACACCTCCACTCAACTTTTTGTCTCGGACTCTTGTCCCCCACTACCCTTTCCAGTCTTCTAGAGACATCCAGTAGATCCTTATCGTTCTGATTAAGATTAAAGGGAGGATCTATAACTACTTACGGTTTTAGGCCCTTAGACGTCAGTTTAAACATAGTTGAATTTTCCGCCAATGTTCACACTTACATCAGCACCGATAGTTTACCTAGAACGGTGCCCGCACACGTTCCGTCATCCATTTACCTGAATCTGACCACAACGAGACCATGGAAATACTCGTTCACGAGTCGGTCACTGATGTTGTCGGTTTACTTTATACTTTTATTTTATCATGAACTCTCGTTACGATCATTTAAGTGTCACGTTAACGTATACAATCTATCGTTTGGTAACGGGGTCTACGGACGGAACCAGTTAAGGAAAGCGTATACATAGTACTTATGGACGAATAAGAGACGAAGGTTTTGAACTCACGTTAAGTTTATTCATTGAATAAGTAGTCGACGGGACAAAACAACTTACGACACTGGGTTCCTGCCAGAAGAATTTGTCATCCTTCGCGAGCGTCCGGGTCCCCGTACCTGAAACCGTTCTCATGAGGACTTCACAAGTCGTCACGGGAGTGAAAAATTCACGAGGAGATAACCCTCCTTCATTAAACCTTCCTGAAACAGAAGAAAGTCGTTTTGATTTAATTGGACTGAGGACAGAACGTCCGTTTCTCGGTTCAGACTAGAAGTGGTTATCTGCTCTGTAGTCCTTCTAACCGAACCTCTCCTTTCTTATATAGGTTGATCAACTTGTCGACGCTTTGTGACACCGAGAGCTACGACTGTAGCGACGAGTCTTTGATAAGACCCGACTAGATTCGGTTTTCCGGTAGAAGTCCATTGAATGTCAAGGTAAGAACCACAGAACCAGATTCAGTAACAGTGACCGGAAAACTTCCAAACCTCCTTAAAGGGAGTAGAGATCAAGGTCAGATCGTAACTTACAGTCCTTACAATCTAGATTCCCCGAAGGGTCCACCGCGATCACCATTTCTTGGGTGGACGGTTACGTCCTCTGAACTCTACGCTCAAGTCAAGGATTCAACCCTTCTAGGGGACCTCTTCCCGTACCGTTGGGTGAGGTCATAAGAACGGACCTCTTAGGGTACCTGTCTCCCTGGACCGTCCGATGTCAGGTATCATAGTGTTTCTCAGTCTATGCTGACCTCGTCGAATCGTGTGTATGTGTAATTTAGATTTGTGACTAAGAAATTAATAATTTAATGATAGTCAAGGAGTAAACTTTGATTGTTAGTGGACGTTTTATTTTCTACCGATGTTAATATTCTAATATTGTTCATTGTAGAATTAAAGAGACTACAAGAGGGAAAAAAAAAAAAGGTCAACTCAATCAAGTATCAACGATGTTGATCTTACCGTCACCATCGAAAAAGAATAATCCTTGACATCTTTGAGTCTACTATCAATGACTTCGTCTATCGAAGTGAATTCTCATACCACAAGAACGTTCATCTTACGTCTGGTTGTTGTTCTAGTGGATGTCACAATCATTAAACCTTAGCCATTCGTCGTACCAATGTATTAAACTCACAACTTGATACCCCAATGATCTCCAGTAAGACTTGTTTCATCAACTGGTAAAACACTCGTCTTTCAGGTAAGAGGTCCGAGGCTACCACAGTTTGAGAATTTAAAGAACACTGGATAAGACAAAGTCACGGAGTTAACTACTGTTTCAACCATCTGTACAATTTTACTAGCTGTTACAGATATTAGGACGTCGGTAACGACAACTAACCCACATGTTCTGGTAGATGACCTGACTGCGCCGAAGATTCTGATAAAGTCATCGATGGGATCTGCCTTGGTTCTCCTTCAAGGACAAATGGAGACTGAACGCTCTCGGACGGAGGTATCGACACCTGGGCAACAGACCCAAACATAAGACACAAACAGTAGTGTATCTGAAAGTCTACGATAGACACATCCAGTCCTCGAAAGGAACACGGATTTTATCATGACTTTAGGGTCCTAAATTGTCGAGGGATGTTGTTTCTTAATAGATCATGTTCTACAGTCACCACGGTATCAACTCGTTCGACCCTCACTTGAGTAGATATACTGTCCGGGAGGGACTCGTCTACCGACGATCAAGTGTACTTACTTTGTTGTTAAGACTAAACTCTATGTAGTTTTCGACATAAATTGGGAATACGGGTGGGTCGAAGACACGTACAAAATGTGACTTCATATTTCTTTCATTACCGTTGGGTGAGGTCATAAGAACGGACCTTTATACCTATATATATATATATATATATATACCTTTATATATATATATATGTGTGTGTGTATATATGTGTGTAAGAAAAAGTATAAGAAAAGGGAATACCAAATAGTGTTCTATAATTTATATCAAGGGACACGATATGTCACCCTGGAACAACAAATAGGTAAGATATACATTATCAAACATAGACGATTAGGGTTTGAGGGTCAGGTGGGGAGGGGAGAGGGGGTGTAGGGAGAACCGTCGGTATCAGTCAGACACTCAGACAAAGACGAAGTGTCTATCCGAGTAAAGATTTACGTTCACTAAATTAAAAACAGACTTGTGAAAATAGTCCAATCGAGACTTACTAGGTTGGATTCATCAGTGTACTCAACACTCCTAAAACCATTGGTGCAATAGAGATCCGAAAGTAGATTCACACGTTCAACAGACTTTCGGGTTACTTTTATTTATTTGGAGAGATCTTTGTAAAGTGACTCCTGAAGGAGGTTTAACGGAGATTTATTATATCCTTTCGTCGATAATCGTTAAACTGATTCCGACATCATTAGTGTTAACTGAGGGTACTTCGGAGGGCTCTTGTGTCGGGTCGGGACTCACAGACATTTTGAACGGTCTATGAGGAGAAAATGAGAGAACTTTCGTAACCGGAAAGTATTTCCTTTATATATTGGACACTGAAACCCGACTTCAAATTACAGTCTCAATGTATCAAATTATAGTCTCAATGTATCAAATTATATCAATTATTACTCGAACAACTAGGTCTCACAATTGAAAACAAATGGGTCTTGTATTGTAACTGGGAATTCACCATGTTAAATATGAGATCTCAAAGGGCAAATGAGAAACTTGTACATATAGAGTTCGACGTTGAAATAAGGAAGGTTTGGTGACTTCGACTAAAGATTAAATTAAGAAGGGTCAAAACAAATGACCAGTCTGACCCCACTTGGTCGATTTTAACTTTTTCGTCCTTACTTACCCAAACTGTCTGCCCGAGACCACTGTCGCCTGTAGGTCACCGGATTGCCTTAATGTGAACCATACACGAAAGAAGGAAGGAGTTGGTGCCAAGTTGACAGACGTCTCACAATGATTAGAGATATCGCTTGCGACCTGATATCGTCTGTTGAGATTCCAAGGAAGAATTCGTCCCTAAACACTACTCTTCTTGGTTTGTCACGTTCACCTTACCACCTGAATCGTTTAGTGAACGAGGTATTAATGATCGAAAAGATGGGTAGACCCCAATTAGACACTGTACTTAATCCACTTGAGAGTAGTATTTGTGAGGACTGGATCCACGGAACGTAAAGGACTTAAAGTCCCATGAAGACTGAGGAGTTCCCCTCTTGTTGTTTTACGACCGGAGAAAATTATGAAGATACTACAGTGATTATGAACTCAGTCAATGAAACTGTTAGAGTCCATGGGGAACTCAGGGGGGTCGACATACACCCACGTCTAAGACGTACGACGAAGTGTTCTAAACCCCTTGGGACAATTCTTGGGGTCGATCCCCTCCTTGTCACTTTCGTCTCACGACCTAAGGAATCTATAAAATTTACCTTCGTCTGGTCAAGACTGAAGACTGGTAAGAAAAGGATGGTCTGGAATATTTCCCGGCGGAGATAACCGACCTAAGGTTTAACGTGTACAATAGGTCACACCTGAACTTGCCGGTTCTAGCGTCCTATCAGGACTTCAGAGACCTTAAGGATCGAGTAGGGGACCGTGAGTGTTATAAACTCCATTCTACACACAGAGTGTAAATTCGTATATGGAGACTCAATGACATCGTCGAACCTCTCTTTCTTATCCCCTTCCTCCCTTCCTACCTCCCCGTACTGAACTCTTTGGATTTGGATTTGGACCCGGTAGTGGGTTTTGGACCCGGTCACCTGTATGACTAGGGAGTATCGTAAAATTCTTGGACTTGAACGAAGAGAATCTCAAAATGTAGACTGCAGGGTTGGGTCGGAATTTATTTAAACTAGGTAATTTAACCGTCATTTATTATTACTGGAATCTCTGACTGAGTACAACTAGGATGTACATGTATGATTAAACCCCCAAGACAAAATCCTAGCACAGATGACCTATCTACCCCTTTTACTTCGTCAGATACCACGGTTATTTAAGTGACCGAACCTCGACCGGTGAGATCAATTGTTGGAATTACTACGGGTCCTGTAGTAACAGATAGTGCTTGAACATGTTGGTAGTCCATAGCACCCCTTCGTCTCGGGGAGACCGATGAAAGTCCCGTCGTCGGACTGTGTCTCGGGAGACCCATAGTCGTCGAGGGATCATTGAGTTGAACGAGGCGGTACCTTTAAAGGGGGGTGACCTGGGAGGGAGGTTGGGAAGTCTGGACCACGAGTCATATCAGATTGAATGTCCAGTTTCTCGAAGTCTTGAAGTCGAAAATCGAAGGGAGGGTTGACAGTCGGAGGACTGAAAATATAGTTAGGGAAGGTAGGGGGGAACCGTAAGTAAGGAAGAACGATGTTGATAACGTGATTCATCGAAAATACAGTAGTGGAAAGGGAGAGAGAGGTGGTACTGTGGAGAACATACCTTGACATATCTACGAGTTTGTGTAGACCCGTACACCAGAGGACGAGTCTTATGTACTGACCAAGATCGATTTACTTTGGAGATCCGGAGGGGCATCGACCCAAGGAGGGTAAGACACCGTCACTCTGTTTCGGTCTTCTCGTACGAAGAGAGCAAGGAGACTCGGAACCGACGTTCGAAACCTGGCTATCACTTCGATCCTGACGAGTGAGTGGAGAAAACGGTGGAGGAGGGAGGTACGTAGATACATGTCGTATTGAGAAAAGGATGAAGGTTCTTCAAAAGACCGAGACACACAGGAATCTCGTACGACGGACATGAGGATAAATAGGAAGTACTCATAACCGAATTGAAATCCCCAACTGTCTACTTAGGAATTTCTGTTCCCGAGTACAGAAGTCGTAGATCTTGGTTCGAAATACACATCGTCCGTGACCTTCTGGGTAAAACTTTTCTGAAAAGAAAGACTTATCCATTTTTGACCACACTTCTTCTACACCTCTTACCTCCTACACTTATGGAGACGGACGGTCGGGGTGTCTAATTACTGGTGAGAGGTTTTATGTGGACAAGGACAGGGTTACCTATGTTAGATCTCCTCTTACCGGCTCTCACGGTTTCATTCCGAAAGAAGGAAAAGTTGGTATTCGTCCTGGATGTTGTCCGTTATCCTATTTTGTGATCGATACTTTTGATCGCACCTAAAATTCTTAAGACAAAATTGAGTGAGAACCTTATTTAATCTCTTGCATAGACGATGGTTGAGATGGTTCTCAAACGTAGTAAGGAACTCCTGACTGAAGATTGAGTGTATTCTTCTCAAATATCCACTGACAAGTGAGGTCGTGAGAACGGACCTTTCAGGGTACCTGTCTCCTCGGACTATCCGATGTCAGGTACCCCGATGTTTCTCAGTCTGTTCTGACTCGCTGCACTGAAGTGTATGGGTAAACATGGTTAATCAGGGTATTGTCGTGACTGGGTCGGTTGAACGTCTAAGAATTTCAGAATTGTAACAGGAGGTCTCTTTCCCAGACTTTACTCCGAATTTCTTACGGTCCCAAGGTTCTTTTGAAGACCGGGGTCACCCACTGTAATAGAATTTGCGTATGAATTTACTTCGAACGTAGAACCAGAGGACAGGAATCGAAAACTGATTGACCGTTTAATTTTGAATGTACAACACTTAATCCTAGAGCATTACACTCCAAAAGTAATCGTACTATGACTCAGGGACGTCCCTGTTCGAGTCAAATGACTCTTTCGTTAATGTTTTGTTAAACTGTCACTTTGATCATACGGACCATTATACCAAAACTCTCGTAAAGAACGTTGAAGGTCCTTGGACCCTGAAACGGATCTCTCCAGTAATTCACACCGACATATAGAAAAGTTTAACAGTTTAAGGGTCACGAATGTCAAGACGGGTTTCTGTACACATAGACACACTCCAAAGGGAATCAAAACTGTGTAGGTGGTACGTTGAGCCAAGTCGTCACCAAACAGTCAAAGGGTCACAATTTTATTGGATGGTGTACCGAACAGACCTGATTTCTCGATCGGTGAGACCTTGGAACCGTAATTGGTCCAAGAACCAAAATATTAAGTCCATGACGTTGATGACACTTAATGTTACTCTGTTTTCTATGGTTGTGTCGTCTTTAAAGAGGTTGATCACCTGATTAAGGACCTCCATAACCCAAGTCATGACGTTTGCCAATTAGAGTTGATTGTCGGTGTGAGTAACATGGACAGGGAATATAGTAATTACGTCGGAAATTGAGGAACAAGACCGGGATTAACCATTGGACATAAATTTGAGGTTTCCGAATCTTGGACGTCGAGAATCGGACTGGACTGAATCATTCTGTAGACACTCCCTCGACAAGTACTTTACCGATAGTATTGTACTCTGAGAGTTTATGAAGATCTGGTCAACAAGAAGCATATGTTAACCTCATCTATGACTCGTCGTCACCACCTACGTTCTCCCGTACTCCGAGAGATGGTCCACCCACTTAAAGATTCAGACTTAAGTCTAGGAGGATTTGCCTAAGGGAAATAAGGGGACATCCCTAGTTAAACTGGTGTCGTCATAGCCTCCAGTTACAAGGGGGATTTCCCTGAAGACGACGGACCCGGTAGGACGGGGAGACATTCATGTAAGGGGTGTGTAGACCTAGGTTCCTTGAAGTATCTATGACCTACCGACAAAGATCAGGTAGATCTCTCCGGGAAGGACATCGAGGAACATGACAGTGTCGTGAGGCCTGTGACTTAGTGGGAACGGGGGAGGGGTTCGACCGTACGAGTAAATTCTCAGGTATTGGAAGAGATGTCACCACAGGAATCGTGCCGTTGACCGTCCGTACTTACAAGTCAACAATACATGTTCCACGAGTGACGAAAGATGAAGTCTCAACAAACAGACCGAAATAGGGGAAAGTATTATTCAGGGAAGATCACTTCTCGTGAAAAGAGAAGGGGAAGCTTTATACATATTACGAAGTACGTCTCCTCTATGTACTCAAGAATTTACTAAACAACTCCTCAATGTCTTCGATGTAATTTTTATCAATTCGGAAAGGTTCGGGTCGCTCTTCTTGGAGATTGTGATAAGATCCCGTACACTTCACACTCCGTGATACGATGTCACCAGAGAAATAGGATTTAATACCCTAAGGTTCGAATCGATTGAGTAGTCCTCCTGGTAGACTTCTTGAGAGGTCTTCGAAGACTTTAAACTTGAGCTAGTCGGACCCCTCCTCGGTTCCTGAGGTGTTGACGGGTCTGTCTCCACAGATCGATACGTAGTCTCCGATATCTTGTTATGTCGGAGACCAGACTAGAACAAAATTCGAGGATGGGGTAAACATAAGATTAAAGATCAGTAGGGTCGAAGGATTTTGTACTTCTCAAATAATCAATTGTTAGTACCTAAGAAATCGTAGGAGGAAAAAACATACAAAACTCTGATCTGGAACCAATCAGTGGAAGATTGAAAAAAAGTCACGAGAATCGTTACCGTCGTCATCCACCGATGAACTACACCGCCTTAACCGTTGTATTCTTGTACTTTTCGTACTTGAAACTGTTAGGACACATGAACTTCTGGTGACTTCTCCTGGATAGTTATCTGTAACCATCTGTGTCACGAAGACAACCTGTGTGCATGGGTCGTCATTCAGTCGAGACACAGAAATACATGTACTGAACGTCAGTCTGTAAAATCTTTCCTCCGGTGTTGTGTTCGACACCAACGGACCCGACCTTTCTCGGTAATCTTGGTACCTCAGTGGTTTATAACCCAACCAGTTTTTCAAACAAACCCAAAAAGTATTCGATTAATAGTTTTTCGGGTTTGTTTGGAAAACCAGTTCGACCATGAAGTAGATGAGGGACTTCTAATCTGTCAGATCGGACAATCTTAAATTCAGTCAACTGTTGACAGATGGGACTTATCTTACTGTTCAGTTGAATTCCTGTAGTAACATGTTATATTCTATAAAACCCAATGCCTTCGATGCACATTTATAATCGTACTTGGTTTCTAGAGGAAAAACTTGAATTTCGTCCACGGATATCCCACCTACTGAATTTCAGTCACATAACTCGTTCCAAGTACATCGGTTCTACTGGTTTACGAACTTTTAGTGGATAGGGTGCAGTATCTCGATAGGAAGGAAAGTTGTGACCTCAGTCAGTGAACTAGAAGTTAACTTTGGTTGTACCTAACAAATCGGAAGTGAAAACCTTGTCAGACTTGTTTTGTTCACGTCTCGACACCACTTCGTTCTCACCACCAGTCAAGTACGGTGTACACACAGAAAAGTGTAAAAATAGGTATTAGATTCGAGTAAGTCCTCTTATCCGTCTTAGTCAGTGTGATAAAAGAGAGAGATGGGTCTTTTATATCAACTTAAGTTCAATTTTACGTAATCACTACATTGAGTCATGTCAAACCCCAGACCGAAGGGAAGACCCGTGGAAACCAGAGACTTACTTGTTGAGTTTTTGTTCCAAACGAAATCTTTTACTTCAACGATGGTTGTTTCCTTAGTGGTTTGAGTGCGGTACGAAAAAGACAAGGTGTCTATAGTCAACATTCGTGTCTGCTACTAGATCGGACTGAAGACTCTGTTCAGTGCTGGAAACTCCAGACTTGGTCACTTCGGGGGGTGAAACCTTACCATTGGTTCGGTCGTCGACTTCGGAGAAAGAAGGAGGGTAGACCTTCTTGTAGTTCTATAGAAACGCACCTAGTTCGAACATATGAATTAGTAAAAATATAATGAAAACATTTATAAGGGTAGGTGTAAGAGGAAGTCAAAACCTACACCAATGGTTTTCATAGACATTGGGAACTTAGAGATCTGTCATAACGGTGGAGACCGGTTTATACGTGAAAGGGAGCTTTCGGTATAAGGTCGTTGCTTTGAACACGATATCACATATGGTGGACATGTATGTAACATATCCGGTAGACATTTATAGGGTCTCTTGTTAGTGATAAGAATTCGTGAAACTTTTATAAAGATACATTTAATAACATTTGAAAAAGTTACCAACCCTGTTACCGTTATCCTATTTTGCCCAATGATTCCACTTTAACGGTTTTTTTTTAAACATTTGATTAAAACATGCATACTTACTTTAGAAACTGGAGTTACCTCCAAACGTTTCTGATTCACAAGTTTGATGACATGTAAAAAAAAGGTTCACGATTTTTTTTAATTTGGTTCGTCGAATTGGTACCAAACACGGATAAGTAGATCCTACTTGAAGACATTTGTCGGACTCATCATAGTCCACAAGATTGATTTATATACTCGAGATCTAGAACTACAACATATTACTTCGGATATTATACCGAACAAAGGGAATGTTAATTCATGATTTTCTTACTCCATGGTGAATTATGAACGGAGGGGTTTATAAAGAACAAACCATTTTCTTCGATCAAATCGGCCAAGGGTCTTGGGAAACTCCTTTAAAGGATGAGGTTAATCAAAGGACTAAGTCATTGTATACGATTTCTAAAGATAGTTAGGAAAGACATGAACAGAGTCTAAAGACACAGGATTTTAACACATAGTAAGTTCCTTTTCACGGAAGGTCACGTACCCATTCTTGAAAGAAGAAAATGTGTAGATGTGGTAGCTGGGACTTCTGTCGATCCCTCCATTGTCAGTCACGATAAGAACTTGTCAGATTTCGTCACCAAGAGTCACCCCAATTCCAGCCGTAGATGTAGTAGACCCTTGAACAATTCGTACGTGTAAGAATCCGGGATGAGACCTGGACGAGTTAGTTTTCGAGACTCTCGTTCCAGGTCCTTACACACAAAAGTCTTCGGGAAGTCCACTAAGACTACATTTGATTATAAACTTTTGGTGATAAAATTTCACTGAAGTACCTCTTAGATATTCCACTAGATTAGACAGTCCGAACGACCGTATCTTACTTAAGGAAGATACCTGTTAAAAGTTTTGCAAATTATACTTCTCATCTTTTCCTGTGACCATCTTCTTTTTCATCGACTGTTGAACACATTCTAAAGGTAGTCTACCCGGTAAAGAAAGAGAATTTGGAGTCCTTCGGTCGTTCGTTCCCTTCTTTGTTTCGAAATTGGGACCCTTCTATGAGGTTCGGGTTTCGTTCCACTGTCAGGTGACGTCTTCCTCGACGTTAGAAACGTCTAACTAGTCACGTCATCGGTTTCCTCTTCTCTTCTATAAAAACTCAGTCTCAGGTGAACGTATACCTTACATTTATTCTGTCAACAGGAAACCGAACACCGAATCCACTTCTCTAGTTATTAGGATCTACTCTTCCACGAAGACAGTAGAACAAATTATCTATGGGAGAACACTAAGGTCAGTTTACCTACTCTCACTTAAGACCACACCTGGAAAAAACACCCCCACACCTCCAGTTCGTGTGTCTCCTTTTCCTACTTCAACACTTCCATCCGTAGAGACGGACGGTGGACAACGAAGTAGACGTTTATCAGTAATGTGATTTGTCCTACACCGGACGAGGACACTCCACAGACCTCGCAGACAAGATACTCATCCACTCGTAAGTAGGATATATTTGAGATTTCCGGTAAACCAACTGACCCTGAAACTGGAAGAAGAACATATTTTGGGTGACTATCCAAATAAGTAAATCTCGTTTTGTCTTAAGAAAGGAACCTTCGAATTTCTGTGGTCACAAAGGGTAATATTCCAAAAATGTTATAATCAGGTGATATTTCGGGTTTCGGTATCTAAAATTCTTATTTGGGTTCGTCTAGGAGGTAGTAGAGGACCTAAGGTCAGGGACCATCCTGAAGGTCCAAAGTCCAGGGTTAAAGGTTGGAAGTTTCTCAGATATCGTAGAGTAAGAAAGTGGAACGAGAGATGTCTTCATTGGTTCCTGTCTTTGAGATGGAATTCTCCACGTATGAGTGAACTTCTTTACACCATTGATCTATAAATATACCTTTAATCTTGTCAATGTACCGATTAGTTAAGTCGTACTTCATTGTCAAGTACCCTCTGATCTCGGAACACGTAGCCCTCGGTGTGTTCTTGAAATTCTGAGGTTACATTTTGGATAACCGTATTCAAACGATACAGAGATCTCAAATTATACCCTTTACTCTTAATTAATTCTCCATTTCATACTTCGAATCGTCTGTGATTTCTTCCTACAAACTTCAATTTACTCGGACAGTACGTTCAGTGTCTTTCCTTCGGGAGATCTCTGAAATGGTCGACGATGTTTCTGACTACTATTTGTCTAGACACCGGAGACCATTTCTTTAAGTCAGTTCCAAAACTCAGGTTTAAAAATTTACCGGAAACGTTCGATAGACAAACCATTCTTTATAAGGACCAACAAGTCAGTCGAGAATTTTGTAAGAATGTCGATAAAATTTCGGAGCCATAGTAATGGTTCGGAGACCACAAGATAAGAACTACTTGTGTTCCGTTTTTTGACCTCTGAAGTTGAGACTGTGAACGAAGACAAGGAATATAGAAACCTTTAGACTATTGGGAAGAGTTTTTTACTCTTCTGTCCGAAATTTACCGTTTCTATATCCCGTGACCTTCTTGACGGAGAAGTCAATTGTGAATCTTTGTCTTCTGGATTTAACTTCTGATGGAAAATTGATAGGAGTGCGGGTTCGTCTTCTAGGACTACCCCCATACGCGGACACAGTACGTCAGATTGACCTCATTAAAGGATCTTAAGAGTGGAACCCTTCGTCAAATAATAACACTTAGGTTATCTTCAACCTTAAGAACGAAAATTACCACCCCTTCGAGAATTTTGTGTAGATGTGAAACCGTTATTGTTGAATGTAGGTTCTTACTCCTGATGTTGGACAACCAGAAATAGTGAGTAAACCCCAGGAGTCGAATTTACCTGGATTTAACACCTTCAAGACCTTTCGTATTTTCTATTAGAAGTGTTGTTGGACTTATCCATTCATAATAGAGGTTAAACATCTATACTTTTGACTCCACCGTTTATTACCCACTAAGGTTTGGAACACACGAATGACCGTGAGGAGAGTCTGTTTCTCCGTCACGACACATTTCCAATTCAACTTGCAGTGTAACACACAAACGACTCAAAGGAAATGATTACTGGAACCTACGAAGACGTAAAAGAGTCTGTGGGTATCATTGACCGAAGGTTATACCGTGGTACTCCTCCCATATTATGATCGTTGAGGTACAGTCCAACCGTGTCTTATTTACAAACAAGTCACGGTCCGGATGTTCTACGATTTTCAAGGTCTTAATAAAAGGAACCGTTACCCTTCATCTCATCTAGTGACCTAATGTTCCACTTTCTATTTCTCAGGGGTTTCCTTAAATATTTGTACGTTGTAGTAAGGACACATACTTCTGTAACCCCTTTTGTTTGATAATGTGTTGTATAGAATTTATAATTCCAAGAGTATTCCTGTATGGACGGGTTCTTCTGTCTTTCTTGACACTGAACTCAGATACCCAACTACTACGTTATGGATTGGGACCCAGAATCCATAAGACCTTAGATGGGTACTCTGGACTCGTAACGAGTGTAAAGTGTGTACGTGTCTCCCCTTTCTTGAGAACCTTACTTTACTGACCGAAACTGTTTTGAGAACAAAAAATTTTACAGTGAACTATGGTTTTATACTGAATTCTCATACATTCCGGAGTCTTCAGGTCTCGCATGTTGGTCAATAGTACGAGTCCTAGATCTCCGTGTACAACCTTGTGTAGGGTAGGACGACTGGACATCTATTTATAAAGAAAATAATTATTTGACATGTACATTGAATTTATTTCAAATAAAAACTCTCTTAACAACACAGTAACAAAAAATCAGTGATTCAGTATAGGTTGAGAAACCCTTTGAGACCTCATATCGGGTGGTCAGAGGAGACAGGTACTCTAAAGAGTCCGACTTTATGACCCAACCCAACAATAAAGGAAGAGGTTCCCTAGTAGGACCTAGTCCCTACCTCGGGTGTAGAGGACGTAACCGTCCACCTAAGAAAGGGTGACTCGGTGTTCCCTTCGGGTTTAACAATTATCGGAAAGGAAAAAGATTTCTTGAAAAGGTTTTCAAAAATGGGTTTAGAAAGAGGAAAGGAGTTGACTTCTACCGAGTCAATGACGAAAGACCCTTTGTCTAGACCTATGTAGTTCAACTTTCTTATTCTCTGCGGGGTAAAGACGGTAAAAATCTCCAGTTAAATCACAGAGTGGTGTCCGTCGGTTATAAAGTGGGAGAGTTTGGAACGGAGAGGTGGAGAGTACTCTCTTTACTTTTAGTTTCGGTGATAATGGTTCCTTACAACCCGGTCTCGAAGTAGGGACTCCTACTGTCTCTTGTCCGGGACTTCCCTCCTTCGGGGTCCCACTGTCCTGTTCCGTCCGGAACTGTTCGTTCTTTTTAGTAAAACTATGAAAGACGAGTAGTCGAGAATTCTTCAGACATAACTTTGAGTAAATACTATTCCGATTTAAAAACACTCGGAATCTCTATTTATTAGGTAGACTTTGAAAGGTTCGTTACCGAGGATTTACAAACCCACGATTTGGAACTTTGACCCTACCCCTTATCACTCTTCTTTTATTCCTTTAACTCCCCTTGTCTTTGACAATTTTTTTTTTTTTCAGAGATTTCCTGAAGGGACCACGTCCGTTACGTTACGTCGCCCCCCCCNCCCCCCCCCCCCCCCCCCCCTTAGAGACCAATCCCTCGATTCTAGGGTGTACGACATTCACGTCACTTCAACACGTCAGCACAGTTTGAGAAACACTAGGGTGCCTGACATCTGATGGTCCGAAGAGGCAGGTACCTTAAAAGGTCCGTTCTCATGACTTCACCCAACGGTAAAGGAAGAGGTCCCATAAAAGGGCTGGGTACCTAACTTGAGTCCAGAGGATGTAACGTCCCTCTACGAAATGGGAGACTCGGTGGTCCGTTCGGGGTGTACGACACGTCATGTCGGTTTTTTTTTTTTTTTAAAAAAAATTTCGAGTTGTCTCTCAGGAATTACTTGAATTCTAAGTGAATTACTTACTTCACAACTCACTTATGGTCGAAACGTCACTCTCTTTACATTTAAACCCACAAAGGATGAGATGATCTGATCGATGTCAGTATCCATTCGACGAATGGTGGGTTTGCAAACAAGAAGAGAATTTTAGGATTGGAGATGAACGTATCTCAGAAGGATTCCGTTTTTCCGTTGTAAATATTTTACGACATGAGTTTATTGTCGACGATAAAGGAAAGGTCACGGTTTTTAAACATTAAATAAAGAGGTTTTTGATAGTATTAAGTAAAAAAAAAAATTCATTTCAATTTTAAGAAGTGAACACAGACAAACCTCTAGACTAAAACCAGACGCGAGTATGATTAGGATATACGTTCATAAGGGAGACTCCAGAGGGGAACTTTAAGATCGGAAACCTTTAGAAAAAGTAAGGTCCTTTAGTTCTAATTACCACGACATGGATACTCGAGACGTCTTTGGGAGTATACACACTGGAAGACGACTAATTTCTCGGTCTTACTGATTAAGTTCAAGTGACCAATATGTGTCTTCAGACAAATTGGTCACCCCCTTCTTCTATAATTTGAAACGTGGAGAGGTCTTCCACTCTAATCGAACTAGAAACCTAAATAGTACGATTCGATTACACTACCCGGTCATTAGACTCTTTACACCTTCTTGTGATTTAACGTCCAAACTTATAAATTAATTACGAGATCCGAGAATAAATCTCCTTAAAGAACGGAGGACCAACTAACTCCCGTCTCATACCAAATTTGGGTAACAGTAAATACAAAAGAATTTAAGTGGGTAAATGTTCACTTTCAATCCGACTCTTATTAAGAAATTTTGATTTTCGTTTAAACGGAAAAATGGACTAGGGTTTGTTACTCATGACACTAAAGGGTTTTTTCCCGAATATTTACGACCTCCTACTAAAATCTATTAATCTATTCTTGTCTGTAAGGAAGTGACCGAAGTCCCCTGGATGTCCTGTCAAAGTCTTTCCAAGATCTTGAAATATTAACCGTATAGGATTTAACTAGTACTCTCTAACGTCGGTGTTTTAACTTTCTGTGAACTAGGAACCTTCTTTTCGATACTGTAGGTCTGCGGAAGTGTCGACTTAAGATGGTTTTTAAAGCTCTTCTCGATTGTGGATAGGATGAGTTTGAGAAGATCTTTTAACGTCTCCTTCCATTTGAAGGTTTGAGTAAGATACTCCGGTGGTAGTGGGATTATGGTTTTGGACTGTTTCTACGGTGTTTTTTTCTTTTGATGTCCGGTTATAGTGACTACTTGTATCTACGTTTTTAGGAGTTGTTTTAAGATCGTTAGTCTTAGGTTGTTGTGTAATTTTTCTAGTATGTGGTACTGGTTCACCCGAAATAGGGTCCCTACGTTCCTAAGAAGTCATAGGCGTTTAGTTACATTAAGTGGTGTAATTGTTTAACTTTTTATTTTTGGTATACTAATAGAGTTATCTACGTCTCTTCCGGAAACTGTTTTAAGTTGTAGGTAAATACTATTTTTGAGAGGTCTTTCGTCCTTATCTTCCTTGTATGGAGTTGTATTATTTTCGATATATACTGTTTGGGTGTCGTTTGTAATAGGAGTTACCACTTTTTAACTTTCGTAAAGGGGATTTCAGTCCTTGTTCTGTTCCCACGGGTGAAAGTGGTGATGATAAGTTGTATCAAGACCTTCAAAACCGGTGTCGTTAGTCTCGTCTTTTTCTTTATTTTCCTTAGGTTTAACCTTTTCTTCTTCATTTTGAGAGTGACAAACGTCTACTGTACTAGGAGATGTACCTTTTGGGATTTCAGAGGTGGTCTTTTAATGATCTCGAGTAGTTACTTATATCATTTCAACGTCCTATATTTTAGTTGTGCGTCTTTAGGGAACGTAGGGATATGTGATTATTACTCTTTTATCTTTTTCTTTAATTCCTTTGTTAAGGTAAGTGGTAACGTTGCTTTTCTTATGAATCCTTACATAGATGGATTTCTTTGATTTCTGGATATATATCTTTTGATATTTTGTGACTACTTTCTTTAGTTTCTCCTGTGATTATCTTATCTANTTACGTTAGGGATAGTTCGATGGTCACCATAAAAAGTGTCTTGATCTTGTTTATTAAAGTTCTAAACATACCTTTATGTTTTTTTGAGTTTATCAGTTTCGTTAGAACTCTTTCTTCTTACCTTGACCTCCTTAGTTGAACGGACTGAAGTCCGAGATGATGTTTCGGTGTCAGTAGTTCTGTCATACCATGACCGTGTTTCTGTCTTTATATCTAGTTACCTTGTTTTATCTTTCGGGTCTCTATTTAGGTGTGTGGATACCTGTGGAATACAAACTTTTTCCTCCGTTCTGATATGTCACCTCATTTCTGTTAGAGAAATTGTTCACCACGACCCTTTTGACCAGTTGGTGAACATTTTCTTACTTTGATCTAGTGAAAGATTGTGACGTGTGTTTTTATTTGAGTTTTACCTAATTTCTAGATTTACATTCTGGTCTTTGATATTTTGAGGATCTCCTCTTGTATCCGTTTTGGGAGAGACTGTATGTAGTGTCGTCCTAGGAGATACTAGGTGGAGGGTCTTAAGACCTTTATTTTCGTTTTTATTCGTTTACCCTAGATTAATTTTAATTTTCGAAGACGTGTTGTTTCCTTTTATATTCGTTCCACTTTTCTGTCGGAAGACTTACCCTCTTTTATTATCGTTTACTTCGTTGACTGTTTGTTGATTAGAGTTTTTATATGTTCGTTGAATACGTCGAGTTAAGGTCTTTTTATTTGCTGAGTTAGTTTTTTACCCGGTTTCTTGATTTGTCTGTAAAGAGGTCTCTTCTGTATACCTACCGATTGTTTGTGTACTTTTCTACGAGTTGTAGTGAGTAATAGTCTCTTTACGTTTAGTTTTGGTGTTACTCCATGGTGNTACGTTTAGTTCTGGTGTTACTCCATGGTAGAGTGTGGTCAGTCTTACCGACACTAGGTTTTCAGATGTTCGTTATTTACAACCGCTCCCACACCTCTTTTCCCTTGGGAGAATGTGACAACCACCCTTACGTTTGATCATGTCGGTGATACCTCTTGTCACACCTCTAAGGAGTTTTTTAACGTTTATCTCGACGGAATACTGGGTCGTTAGGGTGACGACCCGTATGTGTGGTTCCTTTGGTCTTAACTTTCTCTGTGTTCATGGGGTTACAAGTAACGTCGTGACAAATATTATCGGTCCTGTACCTTTGTTGGATCTACAGGTAGTCGTCTACTTACCTATTCTTTCGACACCATGTATATGTGTTACCTCATAATGAGTCGGCAATTTTTCTTAAGTAAACTTAGTCAAGACTACTCTACCTACTTTGACCTCGGCTAATATGTCTCACTTCATTCGGTCTTTCTTTTTGTGGTTATGTCATATGATTGTGTATATATACCTTAAATCTTTCTACCATTACTATTGGGATATCCACTCTGTCGTTTTTTCTGTGTCTACATATCGTACCTGAAAACCTGAGATTCTCTCTCCCTCTCCCACCCTACTAAACCCTCTTACCGTGACTTTGTACATATGATAGTACATTCTTTGCTTAGTGATCAGATACAAACTATGTCCTATGTCCTACGAACCCCGACCACGTGCCCCTACTAGACCTCTCTACTATACTCCACCCTCCCCCCAAGTACAAACCCTTGCGTACATGTGGGCACCGTCTAAGTACAGTTACATACCGTTTTGGTTATGTCATAACATTCCATTTTATTTCATTTTTTTTTTTTAATTTTTTTTTTCTTTTCGATACTGTTTGGATCTGTCGTATATTTTTTCCTCTCGGTAGTGAACTGGTTGTTTCCAGACAAATCAGTTTCGATACCAAAAAGGTCATCAGTACATGGCTATACTCTCGATCTGGTCTCTCTTCCGACTTTAATTTCTTGGCTATGAAAGTTTGACACCACGATATCTTCTGAGAACTCTCAAGGAACCTGTGGTTCTAGTTTGGTCAGTGAGAATTTCTTTTAGTTGGGACTTACAAGTAATCTTCCTGACTACGACTTAGAAAGTATGAAACCGTAGATTACACTTGTAGGTTGAGTGACCTTTTCTGGGATTGTGAGTCTTTCTGATTTCCGTTTTCCTCTTCCCCCACAGTCTCCTACTCTACCGATCTATGGTAGTGGCTGAGTAACCTGTACTTAAACTCGTTTGAGGTCCTATATCACTTCCTGTCCCTTCGGACCGTACGACGTCAAGTACCCCAGCGTTTCTCAACCTACACTGACTTACTGATTTGTTTTTGTTTAACTAGTAGTCAAACCCCCTTTATGTTCAAGAACTTGAAAATTATTTTTACTCCTTCCTACATACACTTGGTTTAAAAAGTTTTCTATGGAGATGTGTATGTATGTGTGTGAAGTAAACCGGAATAAAGTGAATAAACAAGTTACGACGGATACACGGGTCGAAACAAGACCTAAGACCCCTTGGTCACCTCTTGTTCTGTTCGTTTTCGGGGCAAGAAGTACCACGTAAGATTGACCTTCGGTCCTTAACCTGTCTGTAATTATTCAGTCCATCACTATTCTTGAGGTCTCTTTTTGTTTTGTCTCGTCCCCTAATCTCTTACTTTCTTACTCGATAAAATCTCTGTCGTCAGTTTCTTCGGGAGATTCTTCCACTGAACCCCTCTCTTGGACCACCTTCGTTCCCTCATCAGGTGACTCCTGTGACGTCTTCAGGACTCCGTCCTCGGAAGAACAGAGTAGACACTTGTTCGTTCTACCGGTACCTCCATCTCCACTGGTTCTGTCTGTCCCTCCCGTCTTCCCTCGTCGTTTTCGGTTCACTATATCTGAAACGTCCGACACCACCTCTAAACCCTAAAGTTCACTACCCTGTTGGACTCTCCCAAACCCCCATCACCTCCATGTAGGGTAAAATTTTCCTAGTAAGACCGACGAAACGACTCTTATCCGCCGTCCCTCCGTCCCCACCTTCGTCCCTCTATTCAATCCTCTGATACCGTCATCTGTGCATCTACCGGTACCGAACCCGTTCAGATCACCCCTACCTTCTTTCGCGATCAGGTGTACGTCGACCAGTTCCGTCCCACCCCCACGTCCCATACACGTGTTCGGCGGAGGGACCTCCCCTCTTACACAATATTATAGACCAGGGGTGTAAGTCCTTTTCGAGTGACCAACGATAGAGTTGGCATGAGAGAACGGACGACTCATAGTCGGACCGACGTGGGACTGACCCGTCCCTACTGTCCGTACTGGTGTCGTAGTCACCTTTGTGAGTTGCTCCGACGTACCTTCGATTCCCCTTACGGTACGACGAGGAGGGACTGTTCACTCTTCTTGTCTTCTCGGACCTCGTATTTAAGGTCAGACGTGTTTATGTGCACTAAGTGGGTAAGTTTCCCTCAGGAGGATAGACGATCCCAGGAAAAGACATGTCTCAAGACACGACCGAGAACTCGTTGAAGGACATGTCTATACACAAGATATCAGTGTGTTAAAAAGTTACATTACCCAGATCTATCCTGGGTCGTAAAGGGTAGATAGGTTGGTGGTACATACAAGGGACCATGGGTAGACCAGAGATTTCCGTAACCTAATAGCTTTGATGAAGGGGGTCCTTTAAAGTCCTAGGTCCATAAACAGTCAACTCTCCCTAGGGTCACAGTAACTCAACCTATGAACGGACTATGTTAACCATTGTTCAGGCGTATCCCCTTTTCATACACACACAGAGTCAGTGTAGCCTGAGAAACGCTGGGGCCTCTGACGTCGGGAGGTCCGAGGAAAGATTGACCCTAAGAGGTCCGTTTTTATTACCTCACCCATCGGTAAAGGAGGAGCTCCCCTAGAAGGGGCGGGTCCCTGACTTGGGTACAGAGTTTACAGACGGATATAAATGGGTCGTTCCTCTTGGGTAAGAAGTCTGTCACAGGATGCATTCAGTGGGTGTCTCAGTGTCAATGAGTGGATTATTCGGATCTTTAAGTTGTTCTCAAACTCAGAATTATAAATTTTGTTTTTTCTCCTTCCTCCTATAAGACAAAACCTTCTGTTCTCGGGGGATTCTGGGGGTTTAGACTCTTTTTCATATATATATATCTAAAAAAAAAATTATCACATTCTAGAAAGGAGAAAGTCTCCTTTTCAAAGAAAAAAAAATTCATTCCACTCAGAGACTTCTCGTGGGTACGTACAGTGTCTTATCTTCGGTTTATAATTGTTTGTCGAATCTTTGTCTTTTGTTCGAGAACCGTCTGCAGTCGTGGTCGTGGACAAAAGTAAGTCTTTTCTCTTGGTTGGAAAGGGTAGACTCCTGGGTCAGTGGAGTCGTGTCCTGCTCTGACCCGATCTCCGATGCACGGCAAGAGGGACCGAAGAGGGAGGAGACGTCGCCCGTGACGCAAGGGTCGAGAGACGCGTGACAGAGGTAATCCTCCGTCTATTCTAAAGGTGTCCGGATTACTTAGTACGGTTGAGCGGTTTGAGCGTACGGCTAACCGTACTTGAGAGATCACGAGAGTCTTTAGTCACTGTACTTCCACGTTTTTTTTTCTGTTTTGGGTTTCATTGACAACAGAGGAAACGGAACCGTCCACCCGACCTTTACAGAACCCTTTACTTTTAAAATATGACGACGCTCTCTTCCCTTTAGAAACCTCTCCGGTTTCCTCCAGGACCAGACCCAAACCCCTCACTCCCTATCTAGCTACTTAACGAGACTTTATCTCCGGAGTCCTCCCCCCACCCCTTCACGACCCTTAGTCCCTCCGCCTCTTCTTCCGCCCCGATGGCCCACGCACGTGCCTGGATACCCCGAGGTAACGGCCTGTGGTCCTTGTGGATTGGCCGTTAACCTCTGTCGACTGTCAAAGACAGGACACTTGGGAAGTCAGAGAGGTCGGGAAGTCCTTTCACACACCGTGTACGAAGTGTGGAGCACACTCACCGAAAACTACTTTCAGAACCTTTCAGTCAGAGTCTACGTCTAACTGAACTGTCACCCTGTCCCTGGATGTCTTGTTAGGTCATTGACTTGACTTGAGTCGTCGACGGTCTTAAATCTTTCCTCTTCGGGGGACCCTGGGAATCTTGAGAAATCACCCTTGGTACCCGAAATATGTGTTACACCCCACCTTCAACTTCGGGTAGCGTAGACCTCGAATTCCCCGTCAGTAAGGTTCACTACGATGTTTACTATGGTACATTATCCACCCCAGACCGCCGAAAATCTACTACACTCGAGTCATAAACGATCAGTCACATGTCTTGAATAGTATCGTTGTTGGGCATTCCCCGAACCTCATAAAATTTAGTACCTCAGTGAAAAAGTTTGACGGTTACACTGACACTGTGAGGGATAGAGTCTACTGGTGAACGACAGCTGTCTTACTTTTGACCTCAGGAGGCCGAGTCCGACCTCTGGTGGTACTGGACTGGAGACGATGAGTCAAGAGGAGATAGGACACTAGGGGGTCCGATTCGAAGTACGAGGTCGTCGTGACTTGACAAACACTGGGGACGGGACGAGGTGTTTACCGACGAAGGGTACGTTTCGACTCAGAGCGAGTTCGAGAAGGGAGACGAAACACACGAGAAGAGAGAGGAGTGAACCGAGAAGAAGAAGATTCTGAATCAAGTGTGTAGTGGAAGAGGTCCTTTGGAAAGGACGACGGAGTTAAACCGAGTACACAGAGAATAGTTGGGTGTACATTAAGGTGTCCTCGTACATTTTAAGAATACATCTCTAATAGATGAAAATACACATATTGAAGGACTGACTTACTTTATTTTCGAAGAGATTACATTCTTAAATCAGAACCATTAGAAACAGGGGATGGGAGTAGGGGTGGTCCCACATATCGTACCTCACCCCGTGGAAAATTGTGTTTATGGTAAGTAATTTGAATTAGGGTGTTTACGTCCGTTCTAAAACATTTTATCGTATGGTCGGAAGTCCACTCGTATTAGAGTTTCTTTATGGGAAATCTCCAGTAAATGGAAACGGTTGTATATGTGACGTGTGTTTAACCTCCAGGAAAATACTTGAATTCAAGTCCCTCGTGTTCCGACAAAAAATCAGTACATAAAGTGAGTGTATTATTTAGAATGTAGAAACTCACATCTGACTTATAAAACTTTGTCTTTTTTAGTAACTCATCCCTGAAACGACGTCCAGGTCACCGATCCTGAGGAGTGCGAGTTACGTCCTCCGGACCTTGACTAGGGACCCGTCCCTTAGTCTAGGGTATACGATGCTGATTCTCAAGTGTACGACGTCGAAATCTAAGACGTACGGTCTGTTTCTGACTTCCAGGGTACGCGGTGTTGATTCTGGGCCTCGTCGGTTCATTTATTTGTTTTAGTAACTCACAAGACGATCCCTGGTGTCGTTAAACAGTACAACCAATTTTTGTAAAACTCTGGGTGGGAGGGTCGGTAGGATCGCTCCTTGAGTATGTCTCGTATGAAGTTCGGTTGTCGTGGTAGAAACTTTATTTATGTATTGGTCGGGTCCCTTAATGTAGATCCAATGATATATGACGACTTTGATAAATTTTTCAATAAGACATTGAACTGTTAGTGTTGACAATGAAGTAAAATCGTAAATCTTAATTAAACGGTTGTGTGTTGAATTTATCGTACAGATGTTTTTTCGAGTCAGGGTGTTCGGACGGACATAAGAACCCTTTCACAATACTTTAACCTCAAGGTTAGAATCACAACGGTGAATGAACGAAATGTTAGGACCATTGAAGAGAAGATCGAGGTTCTGAGGTAAAGAAGTAGACATTTTACTCAGTTACTATTTTAGACTGAATTAATAGTCTCAAGTTTCAGTCGTGAGTGTTTCGGACACTGAATGATTCGTGATGATGTGTGTCTCTCCTAAGACCCATGAGACTTTGTGTCTACTAACCTTACTTCGGAAAGAATAAATATCAATTGATTGTTCCGTTTTGACACGAGTCTACAACGTTTGTCTGTCATTCGAGAGACTAACGATCCTCTACCTCTTTAAACCCCCCGACGGAACCACACTTTTTCCTCCCTAACAAAAACACAGGTAATCTCGTCCGGTTGGAGAGGTTAGAGACCTTGTGTCTGGTCATGGAGGACAGTCTAGTCACCGCCGTAATCAAATCTTATTTCACGTGTTATTTACATTATACGAACTTAGTAGGACTTGGTGGGGTGGGTAGGGGTCAGGAACTTTTGTAACAGAAGGTGTTTTGACCAGGGACCACGGTTTTACTATCCCCTGGCGACGTAATCCCATGTTAAAAAAATTCTTAGTGTGGGGAACAATTCAGACTATTTTTTGGTTTCCTAGACGGGTCTTTTTTTTTCTTTCTTTTGGATGTAAAGTAAAGTCCCTAGGAACATAGAGGAACACGGATAGATACCTAAGATTTTTACAGGTATGGGGTCCCGTGCTCCGAGACCAAATATGTAAATTTATTTACGTATAAAGGGTACTGATAGAGGAAAAGGGATTCTAAGATGTGTATACATGAGACTCTATAGTAGTTAATACTGAAAGAGTCCCATATACGGGTCATCACACTCCACTATGGAGTAACATCAAAACCGAAACGTAAATAGATTATTACTCGCCACAACTCGTAGAAAAGTACACAAATACTTGGTAGATGTACAAAAGAAACCACTTTACAGATAATCCAGAAGACCCCACCCCACCCTACCCTACCCTACCCTACCCTACCCTACCCCACCCCACCCCACCCTCCACCCTCCCTTCAAGTTCTCTCCCCTGTATACGTATGGATACCGACTAAGTACACCTACATACCGTCTTTGGTTGTGTTAAAACATTTCGTTAATAGGAAGTTAATTTTTATCTATAAACTTTTTATCACACAATTACCTATCTTCATTAATTATGGAATAAATTATTGTTTTGGATTGTCTAAAAAAGATAGACACCTCGATATTATAATCCCTCAACTAAATGTTTTATGAGTAGTGGTCCTTATATTACAATCGAACGGGACACAATGTATAGTCCACACACATAAAACTCAAGACGTTTGCTCCTTAACGAAACAGTGGTATAGACACAAAGTGAGTTCTCTCCTTCATACGGTAATTGTCATTTTCACCCCTCGGTCTCAATTCTCTAAAGTCAAGACTAAAATCAAAACGGTGAGGGAACGAAACATTAGGACCATTTAAGGGAAGGTAGAGGTTCGGAGGTAAAAAATAAAAATGGACATTTTACTTAGTTACTATTTTAGACTGGTTCAGTGAAGTGTATTAACAGAATTCCTAGTCTTCTCCATTGTTTACCCATGATAGAGTTACACTCAACAAAACAAAAAAAAAAGGGTCCCGACAAACCTTTTTTTTTTTTAACGGAATGTATGTAAAGCATCCAAGTGAACGGTCTTCCTTTAAAATAACTTCGAACTGTAGTGTCTGAAAATTAAATGTTACTTTTAGTGATATGTGCTGCAAACCACAAATTTTATTGTGGTGGGTATAACTGTTACGGTTCAGTAAGTGTGACTACTGTTTACTTTCCGTAGGGGATTAAGTAAATTAGAAGGTAACTACAGTCAACACAGAGGGAGGGTTTTCGTGACATAATATAATCTTTCCACATGGACGAAATGATTATGTATCCGTAACAAACTCAACGTTACATCTTCTTTTACGACTTACTAAAAGAGTATTTGAATATAAACTCCTTCATAAAAAGTGAGTACTTAACTTTTATCGAATATTTTATACTACCGAAGTTAGAATTTTGTTTAAGGAGAACAATAAAAACGTCAGACACAATGATTCGAGGAACCAACCGTGGCCGGACAGGATAAGGTTCTCGACTACGTTATTTCACTTTAAGTAACTCTCACCGACGACGTTAGTCTACTAGTTCAACGTTATGACAAGAATTTTTTTTTTTAATCAGTTGTCACATCTTCCTTTATTCATCTTATAGTACGGGTCTTCTACGACGAACAAGTTTTACTGTTGTTTAAATGTCGTTTAAATATCTCGACACAATACTTCTTCAGGAATTCTACACATAAAGAAAATACTCAGGAATTTGGTATTTATTTTAGACTTTATTAGTGAAAGGAAATTTTTTGTTTTTTTTTTTGAGATCATTAAAAATTTGACAACGTGACATTGAGACCAAACCCGTAAAAAATTTCGGTCTGACCTGAATAAATCAACTAACTCTTTGGAACCTGTGGTTCTCATTAAAAAGTCACTATCATAAACATGGTGGGGTCAGGTGGCCCAACGTTTCTCAGCCTGTGTTGACTCACTGAAGTGAAGTGAAGTCTGGTAGAGGTCCGAAAGGTTCACCGAGGCACCATTTCTTAGATGGACGTTACGTCCTCTACACCCAAGCTAGGGACCCAGCTCTTCTAGGGGACGTCTTCCTTTACCGTTGGGTAAGGTCATAAGAACGGACCCTTTAGGGTATCTGTCTCCTCGAACTGCCCGATATCAGGTACCTAAGGTCGACTCGTGGGTACGTGTCTCGGAGAGACATTCCTTTCCGTGGACGATCAGATACGTTTCAAAGGTAGTTTACCTCAGTGAAGGTAAAAATACACTCCTTAAGGGAGTTCGGACACTTTTTAGCTCGTTTCGAAATAGACGTCCTTAAAACCTTTAATTTTACAAAAAGGACACGAAAAGAGATCCGAAAGTGACGGTTGCATAGAGGACGGGTGTCGACGGTCTAAGTAGAAGGGTTTTGTGTGAAAAGTCTGTAGTAGGAAAAATGGTACCCTTGATGCCTTCCAAAGTCTCACTTCCGGTTCGGGAACTCGGATCATAAATTCCAAGAGATTTACCGAAAAGATGATTTAAGTTGGTTTACAAGTTCTTCCTTTATCATGATAAAAACGGGTTAGAGAAGGTCTTTTAATTTCTCCTTCTACATAAAGGGTTCGGTAAAGTTTTCTAAGGCTATGGTTTTGGTCCGTTTATAATGTTCTTTTGTAGTTATTGGGAATACTTGTAAGATTTGTCTTCCCTTCCCCCGTCCCGTGTTAGAAATTTTCTTACTGTATCAGTATCCTGTACTGTTTTTGACCAATCTTGGTTGATCCAGGACTACCCCCTTCTAAGTTGAAGGTCATCTGGACCTCGGAGTAAATATACGAGTAACATTACGAAAGCATAAGATTTACTGTGTGGATGGTCACGCCACTACCGGGTTAAGGACCTTTAGGTAGACCCACTACCGGGTTAAACTCACTACCGGGTTAAGGATCTTTAGGGGTGAGGAAGGGGTTTTATCGATCTTATTAGGATGGTGAATAATCGGATACTTTAACGGGTCGGGTATTTTAGATTGGTGTAGTACGAAGTTCCGGAGAACGGAAGACTCTACCGAGAGTGTGACAGATACCTTATACCAAGAGGGTTCCGGTAAGAACAGAAAACTCTGGTCGACGTAAGACAGATACCTTACACATAGAGATTTATTTAGGTGAAGAGTGTATAGTGAATCAGAGAGCGATTTAAGAAAAACGGTGTTCTGTAGTACTTGGACTCGAAGTAATTCAGGATTCTGGTCCACACACTCGAGTCTATTTTCTGTAAGTTTCTACACCCAAGTTCAGGGTCAGACCCAAATCCAACCCAAGCTCAGGTCGAGTATCCAAACTCAGGACCCAAACTCAGGGTAGACTCAACGTACTAAAGTGTGACTACATTTTTAAGAACCGTTTTATAATCGTTTAGTGTGGTTGTTATTTTACTTTTCCAATTATATCGTATTGGTTTACCCTAAAAAAGTATAAGTTCCTACGTCTCGACGAAATATTAAACTTTTATTTAGTTAAATGAAATATTATAAGTGTCTAAAAAAGATTTTATATCAACAGAGTTGTCTACGTCTTTATACTAGACTGTTTTATATTGTAGTTGAAGATTAAATTTTTCTGAGATTCGTTTGATCCTCATTTTGGAGGAGTTGGAATGTTTGTCGTAACGGTTTTACGAATGTCATCGATTGTAAAATTATTATTTTTTGTTACAAAAAGGGGATTTACGACGAGGGTTTCTACAAACGTTGAATGAGTGAAAGAAGTAAAATATACAGAGGACTGGAGTCCCACAAAAAAACAAAAAAATCAAAGGATTCAAGTACGGTCTCTACTCACGAAGTCATTGAATACAGTCTCTCAAACGTCGGGAGAAGGATCAAACCGGTATATCAGTACGTCTTCGTGGACCCTCGGTGTCTCTACTTTTCTAATCTTCATCTTTTGTTTATCGGTCTTATTATATTTTTGATAAAGGACTGTCATAAATAGTCTACCCTGTTTAATAAAAAACCTTTTCGTCGAAAGACCAGAATAAAACTTTCCCGAGATAGGAGACCTAATAAAATACTTGTGCAGGGAACAGAATGATGACTTTATAAATCTCTCTCTCTTTCGTATGTCATTCTTTCAAAAATCAAAACAAAATTATTTTTGTATTAGTGTAATGTGTAGAGAATGTTGGACGTAAAAAAAGTAAATCGATATTTATTACTGTTGAAAGGACACAGTAGACAAAACAGATTTTGAACGAAAATATACAATATGTTGACACGATGTTAAATGAATTGAAAAAGGGAGAACTAACCGTAAAACGTAGTTTAAAAAAGATTTAAACCGTAAAATTTCTCATGAAGGTAAAGAAGGGTGGGTATATCATTTGTTCTTTGGGGAAACTAAAAAGAGTATCGGGTCTACTGATTAGGACTATCTTTAGATGTTCAAATGTGAGACCTTACTTATTTGGTCTTTCTGAAACCTACTTTTGTCCCATTAGTTCAACTCTCAGTTGTGACAGGAAAAATTCTTAGGGTTAACACAAACAAGGGTTTTACTGAGTCGGTATAAATATGTAGACATAGGTACGTGTGTGCACCCGTGCGTGTGTGTGTCCGTAGTGTCTTTACACCACCAAAATTAAACTGGTTCTTTTCCTAGAAATCAACGATTACCAATCTTAATGGAGATTTTTACCGGTCCAGGACCTGACTCAGTACCTACTACCTACCCCTTTCGGTGGTCGGTCGGTCGAGTGGATCACGAAATTAGTCGTAAAAAGTCGTAAAATAGGGGTATGAGAATGTAAATTTATTTGTCGGTTCCCAGTGTTTTTAAAATCTTTTTAGAGGGTGTTATTTTTTGAATAATTTAATTTATTTCTCCCCCTTTTTTCCCTGAAGTCCTCTTTCTCAAAGTTACCTCTTTTGTCTACTTTGACAGGTTTTCATAAAGATATTAATTATCGAAATTCTGTTTTCTATAACGTCCGTATTTGGTTTCCGTCCTACGATATATTTTTTTTTTCTTAAAACTCTCTTATACTTTTTCGAGAACCTTCAATTTGTGACATTGGTTTTAATTTGCCGAGTTTCTCCTGAGTTTCAACTTCTTTTTTAAAGTTTTTCATCTTGTTTTCTGTTTCCTCTTTTATCCTCTGTTTTATATACTCTTGATCTCCTACTCAAATCCTCTAGGTTGTGAGTCTCTCTCTCAAAGTCTATCTAAACCTTTGTGCTTGATTTCTTATAGTAGTTTCTTTATTATATATTCATGATTCTTTTTCTGTACTCAATGGTCCAACTTTCCCGAGTGAATTTCCAGGTCGGTCACATGTGTGTGTGTGTGTGTGTGTGGTACTGTATCGTGGTGTTGTGAAGTCTTTTGGTTCCTACTTCACTTCAAATATTTATAAAGGTCTTTTTATTTTATCCAGTGTATATTTTCTAGTCTGTAGTATCATAGTAACTTGGAGAGTTGTTGTTACGATTGTGATTTTCTTTTACATCATTTCAGAAATTATACGACTTCTTTGTAATTAGATCTTAAGATATGCGTTCGATGATCAGTTTACACCCACACTTCAATTGTGTAAAAGTCTGTACGTCCCAGAATTTTTCTAGATAGTTTATTTATTTTTCAATTCACTAATAATAAAGGTTCCTTTATTTTTCATCAAAATGTTCTTATTATTTTTATGACATTCAACATGTTCTTTTTATTATTTTTATGATGACGACCCTTATTCTAGATGTAAGATTTTTAGATTTGAAATTAACAACTATGTTCCGTTTCAACATATTACTTTTCTACATTCCTCTCTCTTACACCTCCATCTTTTGACCCTTTCACTCATTTTAGAAGTACCAAATAAGATTCAGTTAACTATTATATATTGAGTTCCCCCCTCTTTGTCCCATATCGTTATTTCAGAATAGTAAATCTTTCGTCTCACTTTCTAATTGTTATTGTCGTCATTGTGGTGGTGGACGAAGACTCACCGACCCGAGTCCCCACTCCCTCTACTGATAAAAAGTAGTATTAGTAATGTCTTGAAAAACTGAAAATTTTGATATGGATGTCTTAAATATTTATTTTTAGTGATATTTTCTCTCTTACTTCGTTCTCGAGGTTACCGTAGTTGGGTGTCCTAACTCCTTCAAGGAAATACGAAACCATATTCCTTCTATTCTACTACAAGGTTCTTTGTCCAACCTGAGACTTAAGGGACTACGTTACTCCTTACTACATGTCCAACTCAGTCGTTACGGTCTCCGTGTTGTTTTCCTTGTCCTCGAGTTCAACTTTATCGATCAAAAGTTTTGTGTGTGGTCCTAGTCCTTGACGAAAGAGATACCCTTGAGAAGGGACTTGGGTCGGTCCCAATCTCTAGATCCGGGACCTAGTCTCTTGACGTAAAACGTGTTACCTTCGGTATTCTCTCCTACGACCCTTCCAATCACTCGTATGTTTCCACCTCTCTTTCACTCTCTATACTTGACGGGTAAATAACGGACACGATATCGAAAGGACCAATAGCGACAAGTCAGCGAGTCAGTACAGACTGAGACGGTGACGTCGTACGGTCCGAAGGGACAGGAAGTGGCAAGGTTCTCGAACGAGTTTGAGTACAGGGAACTCAGTCACTACCGTAGGTTTGTAGAGCAGGAGACAGTAGGGGAAGAGGAGGACGGAAGATAGAACGGGTCCTAGTCTCAGAAAAGGTTACTCAGTCGAGAAACGTAGTCCACCGGTTTCATGATCTCGAACTCGAACTCGAAGTCGCAGTCAAGAGGGTTACTTATAAGTCCTAACTAGAGGAAATCCTAACTGACCAAACTCGAGGAACGTCAGATTCCCTGAGAGTGCTCAGAAGAAGTTGTGGTGTCAAGTTTTCGTAGTTAAGAAGTCGTGAGTCGGAAGAAACACCAGGTTAAGAGTGTAGGTATGAATTGATGACCTTTTTAGTATCGAAGCTGCCTAGAAACAGCCGTTTCGTTATAGAGACGAAAAATTATTCGACAGATCCAAACAGTATCGAAAAGAAGGTTCGTCGTTCTCAGAAAATTAAAGTACCGACGTCAGTGGTTGACGTCACTAAAACCTCGGGTTCTTTTGACAGACAGTGACAAAGGGGAAGATATACGGTACTTCACTGTCCTGACCTACGGCTTTAGAATTCGCCTTTTCTTAGACGGACGTTACGTCCTCTGTACCCAAACTGGGGACCCAGTTCTTCTAGGGGACCTCTTCCTTTACTGTTGGGTGAGGTCATAGGAACAGACCCTTTTCGGGGGTGTCTTGGGACCGTCCGATGTCAGGTGTTCCAGCGTTTTCTCAGTCGATACTGACTCACTGATTGTAAGTGTTTTGTAAAATGTATGTACTATTGTAAATAAGAGGGTAGTAGTATCACGTCATAAAGACAAAAGAGGTGAAATGGTCATTCTTTCGACCTTTAGACTCTCCAATAGATTAAACTGGTTTCAGTGTGGTAATCACTCACCACCCTGGGCTTAACTCGATTAAGACAGACTACGATTTCAGGAGACATGGTGTAGTCTCCTTCTCAGTCTCTTTTTTCCTACCTCAAAGGAAACGAAGGACACATATAGTCTGACAGTCTAAAAAGTCTAAGTGTATGAATGTCTCGCTCGAATGCCAATGGTCCTCCCCTCCCCATCTAATCCTCAAACCTTGACTGTATGTGTATGAGGATGTGAATTTTATCTATTACTTGTTCCTGAATGACATATTTTTAAACCGAGTTATGATGATTTATGATGATTGACCCTTTTCTTAAACTTTAACTATGTATATATACATATTGACTTAGTGAAACGACATGTGGACCTTGATTATGTTGTAACAAGTAGTTGATATGAAGTTATATTTTATTTTTAATTTTGTTTTTTCATCATATTATGATTTTTAGTTCATATGAAATTATTCATTTATTAAAAATTTTTGACAGTCAAATAAAAAATTAACACTTTTGTATGATTATATTTTAGACGGTAAAGGTGGTAATATACATATGTTAATTCACCGTTATTCATGTAAGTGTTACAACATGTTGGTAATAGTGATAAAGACCTTTGAAAATAGTAGGACTTATCTTTAAAACGTGAGTAATTTACTACTGAGGGGTAAAGGGGAAAGGGTCGGAGACCATCGGAGATTAAAACAAAATAAAGAGATACTTAAACAACTGAGATAGCATTTATTTACTTTAGTATGTTATACAAGAAAACAAATATCAAATAAAGTAAATCGTATTACAAAAATTCAAAGTAGATACAATACCGTACATAGTCTTAAAGTAAAAATTTCCAACTTATTAAAAGGTAAAGGTGAGATACATGTATGGTGTAAAACAAATAGGTGAGTAGATAACTACCCGTAAACTCAACGAAGATAGAAAACCGATAACATTTTTACGATGATACATGTAACCACTAGTTTATAGACAAATTCAGGGACGAAAGTTAAGGAATCCCATAAATGACAAACAAGTAAAAATTCGGAAAAGAAGAGGAAAGTGGAACAAGAGACTTTCGAGGTTCAAAAGAGTTTGAAGAGGACTAGGTAAGAAGGTGAGGGTAAAGTACGAAGTTTGAAGATTCGGGTTCCCCCTTCTTGTCTCCTTTAATGTATAAAGGTTATCGTGGAGCATGAGAGATCTGAACGAATTACTAGTTGCGTGAACGTAGAAATAAGTAAGTAAAACTATAATAAGTTGTTTATAAAACGTGTGAGTAGGACACGGACTGTGAAAAGATTCATGAACGACAACAACAAATAAGTGATTCAGTACAGGTTGAGAACGCTGGGGTAGTTGACATCGGGCGGTCCGAGAGACAGGCACCCTAAAGGGTCCGCTCTTATGACCTCTTCCGACGGTAAAGGAAGAGGTCTCTTAGAAGGGTTGGGTCCCTGACTTGGGTACTGAGGACGTAACCGTCCGCCTAAGAAATGGTGACTCGGTGGTCCTTTCGGGAGATTCACGAACCCTGTGAAGTTAAGTACTAGAGACGGTTATAACTCGAAGGTAGGGTGGATGCCAAAAACCATTGGGTTCAAAAAATAAATAAAAATTGACTTCCTATTAAGATGTGATAAAACAACCAAAGTGGTTTGTAGAGGTACTTAGTCGACATCCAGATGAAGACAGGGGAGAGAGAATTTGGAGGGAGGGTGAAGGGAGAGGTAGGACGGGGAGATCCAACAATGTCTCGGGGCCGTGCTCAAGGGACTCAGTTTCTCGTTTAAGAGTAGCTGATAGATAAAATGTATACCGTCACACATACAAAGGTACACATTGGGTTCAAATAATCTTGTAAAAGTTTAGTATTCTTACCAAAAATACCCTCTCCTCTGCTATTTTCTTACAATCAATAAGTTCTTACGTAAAGAATTTATACTTGTTTGACCACCTTCTGTCCCGGGAAGACTTTTCTAAACCTGGGAAGTCTTCCTTATCTCACTAATGAACTGTGAGAGGGTCGGTAACCGAGGACGGTAGGATCCTTTATTACTTTCGTCTTTCAGTCCTTCTCTTTCTTCCTTCTCTTCCTCCGTTCTCAGACAAGGTCGTAACCGTGTAAACGAAACGATTCAGGATAAAGGTCCTCGTTCGATGGTCCCACAAACGTAGAAAAGTAATACTACAAACTTTCAATCTAGGGGGCCACTAAAATGGTTTAGTGAATCCTCTACTGTCAGTCCATAAAAGACGACCTGAGTTCACAGGTGACTCCAAAGATTTCCTTCAAAAGTCTGAGATTGTTTAGTTCTTTCTACTGAAAACGTTGACCCGAAGGATCTTTTTTTTGTGTCGGAGCAAGTAAAGAACAATGTTAAGATTTTTTAAAGACCACAGTGATATATATCATGTGACGACTTACGCGTTCGATAAAATCTTTCTCGGCACATAGAGAACCGAGACTTCATTGAACTTTTCGTAACCACGGAAACGTTTGACCTCGTAATACACCAGGGGTTTTCCGTACTTGAATCCCAAGTCGTTGACCGTAGGTGGGTCTACGTTCAACACCTACATACGTCGGGGTCGACCAGAAACCCGTTGCGTCGTGTCCCCCAGGAGTCAGTAGTAGGGGATAAGGATCAAGAAGGAGTGTAAACCTACCCGAAGGGTGAACGATAACCAGGAAGTACGTGGATTAGAGTCTAAGGAAACCGAAATCTTCGGTGTCCGATTGACGAAACGGGTGAGAACGGTGACTGACAAGTCGATTGTAGAGCCAGTGGATGAGTATGGAGGAGAAGGGCTCCTCTCTGAATCTGATATGAGAGGGGTAAGAGATTAGGTCTGTTATGGAACTGTCCACTCGGGACGTCCGTAACTCCAATTCGAGTGTTACCATTCCAGAGTATAGCTTCCTCTGTCACTCGACATTACTTCTTGAGGACCAGAACCTAAATCTTTTGAACTCAATGGGGAGTTCTAGATGTATGGGGAATATCCGATGTACTGGTTCCCTGAACCCATTCAGGTTTGAAAGATACAGTCCGTGTGTTCTGGGAAATAACACCCTAAGGACTATTTAAAGGACCACAGTAGAGAATGGTGATGGAGGTAGTTAGGCACACTAGGTCGGTAAGTCAAGGTCACCATTTAGAAGTACGAGACGTTTGGAATAGCAGAAATGATGTAAAGTGAAGTTGAAAGGGATGTGAAGTACAGTGAAGAGGAAAATGGATTGAGGACGAGTAGGAAACCTTGTGTAGAGTCCCCCAAAGTAACAATGTTTCAGAAGTGACAGTAATATGTCGGTAGGAGTAGGAGAAGACCTGAAGAAGAGACCTTAAGAACCCTAGTCTGTGACACGGTATAAACTAACACTATAATGTGAATGGACCGTGTCTCTTCATGAATTCTTTACAAACATCTTACCACTCTCAATTCTACGAAGGGTACGGAGGAGGCTATATTTTGGATGTTCTAGACATAATTATAAGGCAAACCGTCCACGGTTGGCTCCGAAGAGTAGATAACCGATTAATAGACCAACTTCAGTATGTTAATGACCCACTGCGTCTACGAAACACTTGAGTCCGGACGAAGTAAGGTTTAGGGTTAGAGGATACTGTAGTGCGAAGATAACGTATCTTGATTGGAGTCACTACCTGAACTCCATAAGTTCTTTGGGATTATACCTGAATCGGGGGAAACTTTTGAAGATCTAGAATTGTCTTACTTTATACGGTAAATAGTGTGGAGGTTCATTACCGAAATGTGAATTGTCACCTAGATACAGACACTTTTTGACGTCTTGGTGAAGACGTGATAACATTCTACTTTAAAAGTGGAGGAGTTTTGAAGTTATTTCTCTCTTCCTCCCCTTCACCCACCCTCCTCTTTTTTTGTACGTCCCCTTCTTCTCTTTCGTTTTGTTTCTTCTCACCAATATTCCACTTCTTTCAATACTGTCGAGTATTGAGTCTTACAATACTAGTGTATTGGCTTACCTGTCCGAAGAAAGGACGTCGACCATCCTGGACAGTTAGTTCCAAAGTTTCTGGAAAAGAAGACCGTGTCAGTAGATCGGCGACAAAAAAAGACATTATTGGAGTAAGTACACCAACTGGAGAGGACACGAAAGACATTCGTTTCTCTAGAGACCTTATTCTCTCCCAATACCTATGGACAGTGATCTAAGGATCTTTTTATGTCACATTGGTTTTTAATTCAAAAGTCCCAGAAACTCGGGTCAGGATGGTGTTCGTTGACGGTAATGATATTGGGTACCCCACACACACACACACAGACACACACACACACACAGACACACACAGACACACACAGACACAGACACACAGACAGACAGACAGACAGACAGACAGACCCGAGTTTTCTCTCTCTCTAAGACACGACTCCGTCTCTACTCTACGTAGGTCGTTAATTGGTTATAACTGTCCAGATTATTATCAAATAGGAGTCGATTAGGATATTACATGAGGGTATTATACTGTCGATTAGTACGTCTCCAGACTTTGAGACGTTCGAACGGAGTCGTGGATTGAAGGACAATACCCACCCCGTGGTCCATGCATTAACTGACAAGAGATAAAATTTCTATGACTGTGTCGACGCCGACGAAACGGACATAAAATAATTAAGTCAATAATTACGATCTTGGACCAAGAACGGTACTTAAAATCTATTTTATACCTCGTCTCTCGAAAACGGATGTTGTAATTTCCTTTTAATTTCAATTTTTTTTTTTGTGCATTGGTTAATGTTTACAATTGGGTAGACTTTCACCTTTATAAGATAATATAGATCGGGTTTTTTAGTAAAAATTTCGGCGGGTCAAGACATTATAACGATGGACCAAATATTTTAAACGTTATCCATACGAAAAAGAAAACAATAATTATAATCTGAGAAAGGATAGATTCCTTATCCCTTCCAAAACGAAAAATGTTAAAAGGTATCGTACTCTTTCCTATTATTTTTACGTAGAAATAAAAGATGGGTAATTCGAGATTGAATATTCGTTATTTCCTGAGAAGTAAGAGTGGTTTCAATAGACATATTATTGATATATTCACTGTATAATAATCCTACTAAAACTGACGTACATTGTTTTTTTGTACTGACAAGTTTAGTATTTCTCAAAGAACAAAGTGAAAAATGTTTTAGGTCTTCGATCAAAGAAGTCCCGAACTTTTAACAGTAGTACCTGAGTTTAAGAAAGGTATAAAGACGAGATAGTAAGATCCGAAGAGTCGAACAGGAGTTGTCCGAGGGAGTACTAACATAATTATTCAACCAACGTCAACAGGGTCCTCCAGTTCAGCCGTACTGTTGTTACCCCTAAAACGAAATAAGTTCCTCAGGGAAGAATATTACCCCTTTGAAAGGATCTCAGGACTTCATTAAAAGGGGACTAAATAATAATGTCGGTTTTAATTTAGAGTGTTGGTACGAATTAGGTTAGGTTAGTGTCCGTTTTTTTACACCTTAGTGATCCTGACCGGTCACGATGAAAAGTCGTGACCCAGAACTCTCGTATAGGGGACTTTGAATCCCTCCACCTCCTCCCATCGTCTCAAGATAAGGTTTCTTCCTACCTCCTTACTGGAAACCCAACTGTTGTTCTTAGAGGTTGTTTGCGTTTTCGATAGACTATGCAAGTAGAAAGTAAGTAAATTGTTTATAACGGACCGTTATCGTCGTCGGGTGATTTATAGTGTGGAACGAAATTCATAGTCCTCTTGTAGTGTCGTTTTTTTTTTTTTTTTTNGGGGACTTTGAATCCCTCCACCTCCTCCCATCGTCTCAAGATAAGGTTTCTTCCTACCTCCTTACTGGAAACCCAACTGTTGTTCTTAGAGGTTGTTTGTGTTTTCGATAGACTATGCAAGTAGAAAGTAAGTAAATTGTTTATAACGGACCGTTATCGTCGTCGGGTGATTTATAGTGTGGAACAAAATTCATAGTCCTCTTGTAGTGTCGTTTTTTTTTTTTTTTCTGTGTCAAGACTGAAGGACCTGGATGACTAGATGACCCGTAAAGAACGAATAAGTATCAAACATACCAAGATTTCGACCTTCACTGATACCCCTCGGTCATAAAGTTGGGAGTCAAAATCTCCAGTTCTTTGTCTTCGATACGGCATTCAGTAAACGACCTGGTTCACACAATCAGTGAGGTAAGAAAGACTGATAAGTGTTGGGGTACCAGACATCGGACGATACGAAGAAACAGGTACGTTAAAAGGTCCGTTCTTATGACCTCACCCAAAGGTAAGGGAAAATGTCCCCTGGAAGGGTTTGGTCCTAGCCTGGACCCAGAGGACGTAACGTCCGTCTAAGAAATGGTAGACTCGGTAGTCCTTTGGGCTCTTATGTGGATTAAAACCTAATAGACGACAAACGCGAAAAACTCCGTCACTAATAGGACCGATGTCTCCGATATACATATAATATTCAAAAGTCTATAACCAGGTTTGAAACTAAATAATATGTTGTTTAGTGAAATCCCTCTTGGTGAATCCGATATTTACTAAGAGGTTTTCTAAGTACACCTATTGTAGGTAGACGATTATTTTATTTTAAATTATTTTAATCAAGTATTGGAAGACCTCCCCATTAGAGAAAAATTTAGTACTTCAAGTTTCCAGAAGGTGATTATAGAATAACATTTAGGTCAGGGAGAGAGGAAAGGTTGAGACCCGTCACGGTCAGTCGGGGACTCTCACCAGTTCCTCAGAGATCAGACGTGAAGATTCCCAGGTAAATGTCGTCGTCAGGGGTCGGAGGTCCTGGATTACGGATTACTAGAGTTCTCCTCAACTACATTAACATTCTCTTTATTCCATGTGTTATTTACATTACGTGAACTTAGTAGGACTTTGGTAGGGGAGGTGGGTGACTCAGGTACCTTTTAAAAAGAAGGTACTTTGACCGGGGACCCCGGTTTTTCCAACCGTGGATCTGTCGACGAGATCCTAGGGACAATTGTCCATAGACGACTCGGTGGGTCCCGAAACCACACCAGACCTGTACGGGACATTACTTGACGTTACTTTCACTAGTTTAGAGACGAGTCTTTACAATTTAAATACGACTTAGCAATCGTGACTAATGAGGAAACACTTAAATAGGATGTTTGTCTTAGTGTCTCCATGTGGTCACATGTTCTTATAGGTGAAATCGTAATGACACCTTCCGTTGCTAGTCTTTATTGGATTACGAGGAGTAATGTAGTGTCGTGTCCGGACTCATAGTCCACCGGTTATTTTACCTTCCTTGAGATACTTGACTGTACCCAACTGGTGGTCCTCTGACCTTGTCTTTTTAGAGTCACGTCTTGTAGTATGTATTGAACTTCCGACAAGGGCCGTATTTATTTATATGGTCTTTTGTCTTCCTTACATAACTCATACATATCTTACGGAGATCTTGTACCCAGTGGTTTGATATCACACGAATCAGTGAGTCAACACAGGCTGAGAAACGCTGGGGTACCTGTCATCGGACGGTCCGAGGAGACGGGTACCCCTAAGAGGTCTGTTCGTATGACTTCACCCAACAGTACGGGAAGAGGTCCCTTAGAAGGGTTAGGTCCTTAACTTGGGTCAAGAAGGTGTAACGTCATTCTAAGAAATGACAGACTCGGGGGTCCCTTCGGGTTCTTATGATCTCATCCATCGGATTAGGGAAGAGACCCCCTAGAAGGACTGGGTCCTTAGTTTGGTCACAGAGGACGTAACGTCCACCCAAGAAATTGTCGACTCAATACCGATTTAGGTCGGGTGGTAGACAAAGACATACGATACTTACCAAAAGTGTAAAAAGTTAACAACCTTTTTTAGTCATCTTTTGATTATGTTAAAGTACTTTTACTGTACTTTAAGTTTAAAGTTGCAGGTACTTATTTCGAAATAACCTTGTGTCTGTCTAGGAGACATAAGTTGTCATCTCAACTTATCAACACTGTTTTTGACTCAGAAGTTTCTCGTTTTGTGTCAACTGGGAACTTGTCAAGCCCCACCCCCTACAATTGGGTGCATATCGAAGACCGACCGGGAGGTATAGGACCCAAGGAGACGTAAGTTTCTAAGTTGACTGACACATAAATGATGACGTCATAAATGATGATTTTTAAAAGAGAGTAACTTTTTATTCACCTGAGTGTCAAATTTGGATGTAGTAAGTTCCTAGTCAACATGAATAATAAAATGAAAAATGTTGGGGACAAGATCTTCTTATTGATCAAAGGAGAACCCTTTCTATATCCTAATGTTTCTGTTCCTTCCTCTTTGGCTAAAATGAATGAAAAATATCAAAATAGGTAAAAACTTCAAAATATATTACCCGTTCATAATGGATTAAAATTTTTTGAGTATCTTAAAAATTTTTGGACTGACTAAAATTTTAACATCTTTTCTTATTAACTCGATTTTATAGTTTTTATCAACACCTTCTGTGTCTCCGTCTCTTAAGACCTTTCTGTCACGTAACTACATAGGACAGAAAGGATGTGTATGTTGAAGTATCGTCGAAGTAGAGTAAAGGACACTCCGAACTTAGTAAAGTACGTCACCTATTCCCTTGACTGTCCTCCCTCGACGAAATTGGGAGACACGGTCTACTCTCCGTCCCTTCCTCACCCCACGTGTCGGGTTCTGACAGAGTCTCGTTCCGAGCCTTCGTCAGTCGAAATCCCCTCTCGAACTAGGGGTCCCTAAGGACCTGGGGACGTCCTTTTCGACTGTAGTCCGTTGGACTCGTGGGGGTCTACACCCGGTCAAAGGTTTCTGACTTCCCCGACTCCTCTTCCCCTTACCCGTCCGATTCACAAGGGTGGGGACCCCGACTCCGGCCGACACCTTTCGGAGGGAGGTGATGGGTCACGGAACTGTCCCTTGACTACCAAAGGGCGACGTCGAAACGGTCGGAAGTCCCAGTCTCGTGGTGTGGAAGGTCCCGGGAGTCCGAGGGTGGGGTGGGAGGTTCGTCCGTTTCCGTAGGGTCGTCGACTTGGGGTCGTTCGTCGTTTCTCTTTCTTGGTTGCCATTCTCTTGACCCACCAGTCTCTGTCCGTCCCGGTTGTTCCTAATCCCGTCCCGAGACTACTTTATTTCGAATGACCTCGTCTACCTCCCGTTGGAATTTTTTTGACATCCGTCCACCTACCTGGATCTCAGACAATATGTCTCACTTCAGTCTTTCTCTCTTAGTTTATAGTATATCACTACGTATATACATCTTAGATCTTTTTACCAAACCTACTTGGATAAACGTCCCGTTCTTATCTCTACGTTTACATCTCTTGTTTGAACACCTGTGTATCCCCTTCCTCTCCCACCCCACTTGACCCTCATGTCGTCTCTGGTTGTGTTGTAACATTTCGTTGACGACGACGGTTCAGGGCAGTCAGCACAGGCTGAGACACGCTGGGGTCTATGCCGTCTGGTGGTCCGAGGGGGCAGGGACCCTAAGAGGTCCGTTCTTAGGACCTCACCCAACGGTAAAGGAAGAGGTCACGTACTTTCACTTTTCACTTTCCCTTCAACGAGTCAGCACAGGCTGACAAGCACTGGGGTACCTGACGTCGGATGGTCCGAGGAGGCAGGTACCCTAAAAGGTCCGTTCTCATGACCTCACCCCACGGTAGTGGAAGAGGTACATTTCGTTGATTTGGGGTTATTTTTAAAGTTGTCATTATTGTTATACTCGTGATTTCTAAGTTCCAGTCGTGTGTTTTTTTCTGAATTAATTTTTTTTTTCTTAGACATGTAGTAGTCTTCTACTAGGGAGAACTATGAGTTTAAGTCACCGGACCTGTCAGTTGTCCCACTTCATTTATTTTGGTGTTACGTTTTGTGTTTCTAGAGCATTAGTGCTCCCCATTTCCTCTTCGAACCTGTTGTCTGGATCCTTTGGTTGGTTAGAAGTACCGTCCGTAGGGTCTTCCTCTTTTTCTCTTCTTTTTATTTTATAGAAGAGACTTTTTTTTTAAACTCAAGGTCTTTATCTCTCGAATTACTTAAAATCCGTTTTAATGACTTTCTTCTCTCGGTAAATAGGTACAAGACCGTTTTAAGGGTTTGAAGTTCCCATTTCTCTTTTAGAATTTTCGAAGGTCCATCTGTCTTGTCAAGAGGATTTTCATTTTCTTTTAGATGTGCGAACTTTTAAAAAATAGAATCATGATAAATTTTCACTTCTTTTCAATGTCTAAAGATAGTCATCTACATATTGATTCTTTTACTATTAGATGCACTTTAAAATATGTCGGTGAATTTTGTTAGTAATTGCACCCACTTCCCCCAGTTTTTTCCATGTTTGATGGTCAATATCTTATTCAGAACTCTACATTGCATGTCGTACTACGGATGTATCAACTGTTATGATCTAATATATAAACTTTCAGCGATTCTCTCATCTAGAATTTTAAGAATAGTGTTCTTTTGTTTATACATTGATACACCACTACCAACAATTGATCTGAATAGTGTCACTAGTAAAATGCCACAAATGTAAAAACTTAATACAACATGTGGACTTTGATTACATGCAGTTAATATTGAGTGAAAAAAATTTTTTTCTTTTTGAAATTTTTAGATATCAATGTATCTCTTCATATCTACATTCCATTTTGACATGTAATATTTCACACACTCACGAGTCGGAACCGACTGAGAAACGCTGTGGTACCTGACATCGGACGGTCTGAGGAGACAGATATCTTAAAAGGTCCGTTCTTAGGCCCTCACCTAACGGTAAAAGATGAGGTCCCCTAGAAGGGTTGGGTCCCCAGCTCTAATCTTTTAATACTTTAAGACACACGTCACACTAATTTTGAAAATTTTAGACGTACCTTTCCTATCATCCTTATTTTCCCTATTGTCATCTCATTAATTATCCTAACCCATAAAAAGGGAGAAACAAAATATTTGAAAGATATTACATTATAGTTATTAAAAACTCAATTCATTGTCAATTACATTTCAAGTAAAAAAAATTTCTTCTTTCAATAAAAAAAATTAATTAAATAAAATTAACCTCCGATTAATGAAATGTTATGACATCACCAAAAACGGTATATAGCTGTACTTAGTCGGTACCCACGTATACACAAGGGGTAGGACTTGGAGGGAGGGTGGAGGGAGGGGTAGGATAGGGAGACCCAGTAGGGTCACGTGGTCGGGACTCGTGGGACGGAGTACGTAGCTTGGATCTGGCCGCTAGACGAAGTGTATACTAGTATATGTTCAAAGCTGCGATGGGAGAGTTTAATAGGGTGGGAGCGGGAGAGGGTGTCTCAGGTTTTCTGACAAGAAATGTAGACACAGAGAAAACAATAGAGCATATGTCCCAATAGCAATGGAAGAAAGATTTAAGGTATATATACGTAATCATATGACACAACCACAAAAAGAAAGACCGAATGAAGTGAGACATATTATCCGAGGTCGAAGTAGGTGGAGTAATCTTGACTAAGTTTACGTAAATTTCTTCTTTCAATATAAAAATTGTTCATTGTACTTTTTAGTATTAAAATTGGACATCTACGAGTTCAAGTGGATGTCGTGTCCGGATCGTCGATCTGGACTACTGCACCCGTCCCGAGGTCCTAGTTATACGATTGTAATTAGAAAGTTTGACTGTGACGGACCCTATCCCCAAACGGGATTTTCAAAACTCCCTAATTTTAAGAAAAGAACGATATACCTTATTTTCTCCGGAGTAAAAGGAATTATCGGACACTCAGACTCGTCCAAGTTCGGTTTCAGACTTTTCTTGTAGGACAGGGAGAAACTTCGAGGTAAGGGGTAGATCACCCCACGGGAGGACTACTCGGAGGAGATAGGGACGTTACACTCTTTCTGTTTTAGTCCGGGACTACCGTCTGTCGTCCGGACCGTCTTCGTTTGTCTTGACTCACACCGATCTTCTGTTCCAGTCTGTTTCAGTAAGATAGTGACGCTATTTCACTCTGTTTTTATTTAGGTGAGTTATTAGTGAAGACTCACATCTGTCTTTACTCCACGTCTGCGGTGGTTTTATTAGTTGATGGGAGTGGAGTCGAACAGTCTCTCGGAAGGTAGGTTAGTGTCGATGGGGACGAAGTCCGGAGGAGCACAAGGTCTCTTTTTGATTCTATGAGTCAGTTTGTTTACGGGGATCAAGGACTATTGTGAGTCAGGGAAGAAGGAACTTAAGGGGGGCGGGGGGTGGGTTTAGTGGATTGTGATCGAGGTTAGGATATTATATTTGGAAGACCTTAGAAGAAGGGTTCTGACGGTGTCAAGGACGTCCACACGGTAGAGGGAGTTACGTTACTCGGTTTTTCGGGATGGGTCAAGTCGACGTCCACGCAAGGGTCCGCAGAAACCGAAACCCTGTGACCGTTTACATTAACGTGGAAATGAGGGACCAACCCCCGTGGAAATCCTGTTCGTTAGTTTTAAACCAACCGTTGGATCGCATTCAAGAACGGTAACATATTTTTGACTTAAGGACCTTTCCTACACCTTTTTTCTCTTGGGAGAACATAACAACCACCCTTTCATTTGACTATGTCGGTAAGACTTCTCATCCTACCTGTAAGGAATTTTTTACCCTTATTTTGATGGCGTAGTGGACCGTTAGGGTGATGACCCGTATCTGAGACTCTTTTGACATTAGCTTTTTCTGTGTACGTGCAGTTACAAATGACGTCGTGATAAATCCTATCGGTCCTGTACCTTCGTTGGATCTACAGTCAACTGTCTGTTTACCTAATGTATATATGTTACCTTATAATGAGTCAGTATTTTTCCCTACTTATACTCAGTCAACTTGACCGCATATACTTGCATCTGGGACAATATGTCTCACTTCATATAGTCTTTGTCTTTTTGTTTATAACGTATAATTGTGTATAACTACCTTAGATCTTTTTACCATGCCTACTTGGATAATCTCTGTGTCTACGTGCTTATCTCTGTGTCTACATCTCTTGTCTGAACGCCTGGGTCACCCCCTTCTTCTCCCACCCTGCTTAACCCTTTCGTCGGGACTTTGTATGTGAGGCATACATTTTGTCCATCGATCACTCGGCGACATATCATGTCCGTCGAGTTGAGTCACGAGACCTTGTTGGATCTCCCGACTCTACACCCCTCCCCTCCCTCCAAGTTCTCCTTCCCTTGCATACATGTGAGTTCCGACTGAGTGTAACAACATGCCGTCTTTGGTTGTGTTGTAACATTTCGTTAATAGGGGGTTAATTTTTATTTAAAATTTTTTATTTTCGTTGGGGGACGGGACTTAAGTAACGAGGAACGATGGATCATAAATAAGTTTCGAGTGAACTCTTTTTATCATCCTACCTTCGTACAATAGGGGAAGGAAGAGATTCTGGAGACTTTGGATGTGGATTCAAGTTCCTCGAGTCGTTTCTTGAGACGGGGGTTTGGGGTGACAAACCGTAGGTATCTGGACGGAAGAGACTCAAGTCGAAACGACATTGGGATCCTCTCGAAAGTGTTTTGGAGTAGATAACCGGTGACAGTTCCCCAGCTCTACAGTCTAACGAAGGTATGGTATACCTGTCCTATCGACACTTCAAAGGTAGAAAAAGTTCACCCAAAGAACTTTTCCCTCGGTTTAGACATCGGTCTGATCGGACGAAAGACGGTGACCATAGTAAGGACCGTAAATTCACACTCCACCCCACTTCTTATTCCTCTGAGCAGGTTGATATACCCTTCAAGTACGACTCCTCTATTAGTGTCCTCCTCTTCCACCTTCCCCTGAACCTTTGTCTTCGTCTACGAGTCCGAGGTGTCTCGAGAGTAGACAGGGGAGGAAAAATCACACAGATTGTTTGTGTCGACAGGACCGGGGGTGCGAGCCCTAGTATCTGTCTCCACCGTCTTCCCCCCATATAAGTAAGGGATTCCGACGGTGTCGTTTCCTGGTGTCTGGTCACAGAAGTTATTGTCTTCAATAAAATAGTGTGAAGACCTCCAATCGTCAGACTCACGTCTAACACCTGTCCCAGCCAGCAAGTCTTAAGAGAGTGGAACCGAACAGGCGCCGCAAAAGGAGGGATATCGAAATGTACGAGAAAGGTGTACGTACGGACACAGGATTAGAGGAGAAGAAGATTGGTGTGGTCGGTATAACCTAATCCTAGGTGAGACTATTGGAGTAAAATGGAATTAATAGAATTTTTTTTTTTGGGGATAGAGGTTTATGTCGGTGTAAGACTCGTTGACCGTCCCGATTTGTGTTAAGTCGGGAATTGTCATGTTTGGATGTCATCGAAGACCTCTTCTGTGTTTCGTGTGCCGTCGATTTTGTAAATGTTGCTCCCAGTGGTACTTTTACTTTCAACAGAGATCCTCTATACCGTGGGACTTCCTTTCTTCGACCTTTCTCACTAGAAAACTAGTGGAAGGAACTAGAGGACTTTTAAAAGAGACAAGATTAACGAATAGCCTTCTCAAGTATCTACGACGATTGTATAGTAGAGTTTCGGAAAGTGACTCTTTCGTAGTTGACTCAAGACATTTTCAGTCCAAAAAGAATTAAGAGTCGTAGTAGACGTCTTTTTTTTTTTTACGACCGACGAAAAGAGAACTAGAGGTAATTGGGATCCGACCGACACACTACGTCCCGGAGAGACGAAGAGATTAGACTCGAAAGGCAACCAAAATCGTCGACCCGTACATGACATCTTTCTCGTAGAAGAAACACCTGTATAGTGAGGACCTTTATAGTGGTTTGAGACCCGACTATACCCTTCTTTTACAGTGTGGGAAACATTCTCTTACTTAATGAAAACCAACACCCAGGGAGACTTTTTACTTAGGAAGAAATCCATTTGTCGTATCTCGGACACTGTGAAAGGCACGCTAGTTGATTTCTGAGGGAAGGGTTCTTATTGAGGACTGTAATATTAAATTAGTGAAGTTATAACCCAAAGAATCTAGTTGTTCATTTAAGAGAGGGACGGAAATGACTTTAGGGAAGTCCAACTGAAAACGGAAGGACACCTGGGGTAGGTACGTCATAAAGTAGGGTAAGGACTTTCAATATGGGTAATATTTAAGTCAACTAACTTTGTCGGGAGTCAAAAGTAAGATTCATCTATAAGAAAGATTATATTTCTGTAATCTGCTTATTTTCGTCCAGAGGTGAAGTTGAGCTCTTCCGAACTCGAACTCGATATCTCTTATTGACCCACAATGATTCTTTTCCTAACTTACTCTTTTCAGGTCCATAGTGTAAGTTCCGTCCGTTCGGGTCCTTTCCTGACCTTTAAGTCCCCTGTCGAACACTCCGTAAAGTTGTGGGGTCGTACTTCACTGTCAAGTTCAAGAGTTCGAGGGGTTTCGACACTCTTTTATGTGCTAGGACCCTTGTTTCCGTCTTAGAAGTCTTTACTGGTGCCAATTTCGTCTCAAAATTTTTCATCTGGTTGGTTTTCCCATCATGTTCCCGATAACCCTTGTCTACTGTATTAGTTTCAAAACTCGGTCTTTTGTCATTTTGGAATATCGGGTTTGACGAACGTGAGTTCTACTCCGGGGTCTAAAACTTCCACTTGAGTCACAGGGGTTTAGAAGTCAGGGTCTGAGAAAGGTGTTGGGGACGACCTTCTTTGTCGTCCTATTCGTTGTATCTTTATTCGGTCGTTCAAGGACCGGCTATTTTACCAGGATTGTCTTCGAGACACGGAGGTTGCGGAGGGGTGTTAGTTGAGGGACGGGGTAATCGAAAGGCCGGACAGGGACAAAGCTGTGACTACCCCACGTTTCGGTACTATATACAGTAGTGACTTCGACGAGTCGTAGTGGCGGACCGAGGGAGGTGACTGTCCCTCCGTGACTAAATCACTATGACGGGAAGAACCACCGTCGTTTGTTGACGGTTCTCAGACTTTACTCTTGATTTTCAGTTATTGGAACGGATAGGGCTCTTCTACTCACTTCAGTCCTGTAATTTATTAAGAAAAAGGACATAAGAAAGGACTAGGGAATGATCCTTTCTTTATCGAACGAAAGTCCTTCTGGAGTACCTAATCACGGATGTCACGTTCCGGTCTGAACCGAAACCCTCCCTTCTTTCCACTTCCGCCCGACCACCCCCGTCCCACCTCCCCCCGTGTGCGGGACGTAAATTACCATCAGGGTAGTAAATGGTCGAGACCGACAGTAACTCCCAAAGACTCTAATAAAGGAGTGGTCGTTTTTCAGTCATATTATTACGTAAGAGACCTCCAACATTTTTTCTTTTACATACTATTAAGACTGTACCTTACGTAATTTTTTTTTTTTTGACATTGATAATGACAGTAATTCTCTTCCTTTCTTTTTAAGAACTGGTGTAAGACACACGGTTCGTCACCGGTTCATGACAACTGTATTTAAAAGAGTACATTAGGGGTAGAGACGGAATACGTTCCGTAAAATAAAATGACCAAGTCTTTCCATGTTAATAATCGGGTTCCAGTAAACCGACCATTCGTCACCGAGATCGACAGTGGGGGTCTAGTCAAAGAAAGGTTCCGAAGAAGATCGTCTACTGTCCAAATCACTCCAAAATCACCGGGTCCAGTTCCGTAAACCGTTTCCTACGACGATAAAGGGACCGGGGCGTGGTGAAAAGGTAATGAGTCGACCAGACTTTCAGTCGTCTCGATACTGAAACTTCTATCCGACCAGTGTCGTCAAGAATCCCGTTGAGTTTCCCCGAACCCCCGTACGACCGTGATTCAAGACAAGAATGTAACTCAGTTCGTTTTAGGATAAAAATTCAACAAAGTGGGTTAAGACTTGTAAGGAAGAGAAACTTATTTACTTCTCACTCATGAATTCAAAATTCGATACTTAAACAGGAGGATGTGTATGTGTGTATATCTAGTACACACACGTACACACACACAAATATGTGTGTATTATGACCTTAAGACACAAAGAAACGTACATACACACTTTCAAACGTCGAAGTCAAAAAAAGGAAAAATCGTGGTCTGAGTACTGGATGTGAAGCCCTAGGAAAGGGTTCCACTTTTCCGGAGGACGGGGTAGTAATAAAGAAACATTTGTATTGAGTACTTACAGGAAGATTGAAGGTAGTCCTTCCAGGAGGCCATAAGTGTGTCGAGGAGTACCGGATGTATACTTCAGTGGGAAAGAAGGATTGGAAGTTTTATGGCGACTTTGGAACGAAGGAAACGAACTTTGTCTTTTTATTTTTAGACGTTTATTCCACGATTTAAACGTATTCATTTAATATTGGAGTTTCTTCCGTTCAAAACTTGGGTCCGGAGACCACAATCGCGGGCTGTGGGCATTCGTGACGTAAGATGTCGGACGATGGTTACGGTCGGTTCGTCGTAAACTTTGTTCTCACTAATCTTTCACTTGATCTATAATGTTCCCGACCACCCCCCACCCTACCCCTCGATGACAAATTACCCGTGTCTCAAAGTCGAACCTTACTATTTTTTGCAAGACCTCTACCTATTACCCCTACCAACGTGTTGTAACACTTACTCGATTTATGGTGGTTAATGTGTGAATTTTTACCACTTCTACCAGTTAACATACATACGTATAAAAAGGTATTAATTTTTTCTTTCTGTTTTCTTCTTCGTCACTAGTGGTGAGACACCGTTAAGTAAATTGAAAAGATTCGGAATCAAAAGGGTACTCATTTTACCCCTATAATTGTGGATGGAATCTTATAACGACGCTACTGATTTGAGATTGTATGTGTCACGTGGATCGGGGGTGCATCGTGTGACACACTACGAGTGGGATATCGGTGAGAGAAACGAAACAGGTTACGATTATAGGGGTACGTAAAGTTGAGGAACTCGAGTCGATCTCCTCCACCCCTTCCACACCCGATTTACCCTTCGGATAAACGATAAATCTCGACCAACTGGTAGACGTTTAGGGGTCGTGAATTATTATTGACAAACAGGTCCCTTAAGAGACTACCAGGTCACCAATTCTGAGACGTGAAAGTGACGACTCCCGGACCCAAACTACGGACCAACGTCTTGATTCTAGAGTGTTCTAACACACCGTACCGGTTTTTTTTTTACAAATAGGTCGAATTAACCTGACTTATCTATTTGGTGTTTCCCTTTTATCTTCCTACACTACAGGACAAAATTCTGTCAAGAACCCGGTACATGACCCCTGAGAATTAGGTGTCCCCTATATTTCTTATAAACAACAAGTACTCCGTTAAGACACCAAGTGAACTAAAGTAAGGTCTAAATCCGATAAAAAAAATTCCGACAATAAAATACACGTCAAAATGATAGAACTTGTTGACCTCGGTTACCCTTTAACCACAAACCCCCCGATAGACATTACAGTCATTCTCCGTGTTATTCGTCTAAGCGTCCCATATTTAATGAATTCCGGGTCACCCCCTAATGTGGATTCAGACTTTTTCTTTTATCTGTAATTGACCTAGGTGGAAAATGAAAATTCCACCGTTTCTCAGATATATCCTTACTAGTAATATTAATACATTAAGCGATGTGACGAAAATTTTGTTTTCGTTCCGCGTATTCTACACGGGGTTTCGATGTTTAAGATCTACATGTATCATGAAAGTAAAAGACGAGACCAACCAATTCACTTCTACTCCTCCGACTCACCTTTGTCTTTCCCTTTATTATCTCTCTCTCTCTCTTTTCTTTCTTAATCTCACCTAGTCTGTCTCTTCGTTCTTTTTCCTCTTTGGTATCTCCTTCCTCCGTACTCATGTCTCTCTCTCTCTTTTCGTCTCTTCTTTGTGTCCCACTAATTTTCAAGAGTTAACCAAGACTCCGTTCACCTTCACAGTGGCTGAAAGTGTAGGACTCCAGTGGTAGCTGGAACTAGTAATCGTAAACTACCGGTGTTACAAGTACCAGGAGGTTCAGGAGGGGAACACAACGGACAGAGACTTTTTCCGAGTAGTAAGTGAGTCTATGAGTGTCCTTGGGACTCGTAGGAACTCGGGAGAGAGAGTAGGAGTAGTACCAACGGTACAAGACGATTACAATTGTAGATACACATAATGTCTAGATAAGTGGATGGAGGTAGAGATGACGTCCGGGGAGAGGAAAGAGTGGACCTTTCCTTTTCACAACGGGTAGTCTAGAGACGGGAGATGAGGTCGTAGATACGATGACCGTCACTAAAGAGTTACCGTTTCGATCAGAAGGACCGATTCTAAGAAAAAAGAGATCATTGTCTTTGAGTGAGTTTGTCCGAGTGTACGATTCATACCTTTAGATATCACGTATGTGATACCATCTCCAAAAAAAAAAAAAAGAGGACGTTCTTTACAGAGGAGAAGATACTCAAAGCTACCCGTAGTGAACCCCTCTTTCCTCTCTTCGTCGAAGATCTTAATTTCCTTTCGTCTCTAACCTTCCCTTTACACTGAGATTCGTCACTTGAGGATTAAGACTCGGTACGGGCGACTTCGTTGGCCCGGAGGGCCCTTGGATGTCCCGACTTTATCACTGTCGGGTCCAGTCGGGTCCACGTCGGGGATCCGACTTACACCATGTTTAGTGTCAGGGAGTCTGAGCCTTTTGGTGATACGGTCCCCAGTCCCCTGAGTGGTCGGTATAGTGACTCCGGTTCTGACCGGTATTACTCCCCTCCAGTGGTCTTTGTCCCTCCTGTTGATCGAAGTCTCGATGTTCTGTTACGTCCGTTCGACCGGAAGATCAGTGGCCATTTGTACACCTATACAGACCCCGAAGGGACCACCGAGTCTACCTTTTCTTAGGTGGATGTCAAGTCCTTTGGGTCCAAGCTAGGGACCTAATCTTTCTAGGGGACCTCCTTCCGTACCGATGGGTGAGGTCATAAGAACGGACCTCTTAGGGTACCTGTCTCCTCGGACCTCCAGATGTAGATCCCCAGAGTTCTCAGTCTGTACTGACTCGTTTATCGTGTATGTGTTTTCTCTCTGCCTGACTTGAAAGACGTTTAGCCCCTTACACCCGCTCTAGTAAACTAACGAACTCATTCTAATAAAAGTGTCGGGTGGTCGATATCAGTCCGTCCGGATAGTCTTTTTCTTTTGTGGGGACGACTCCTCGATTTCCCTACTTTAAGTAGGATACTTCCTCTACGTCCCGGACAGTGGTGGGAGTCTGATGATCGACACGGTAGGTTAGGTCTTTGAGAAGTTAAGGGAAGAGTCCTTGGTGTGACTGTCAAGAGTATAAAGTCGGTTGTATTTTCAGTGGACGACGACGGTTCATCGGAGTCAGCACAGACTGAGACACGCTCATAATTTTGTGTCTGAGGACCCGGGGTGGGACCCTAAGACTAAATCACCAGACCCTATCCCGGTCTCTTAAACGTAGAGGTGCCCGATGTTGGGGTTCATCGTAATAGGATGTCCTATCTCAGGTCCGAAAAGATTGTACTAGGTCGGACGTGAGGGCGAAGAGAGAGGAGACATCGTAGGAATGGACGGTGAGGCGACGTGACGTGTAGTATGTGGTCGTGACACGACATGTCGTACCGTAAACCTTCTCGAGATGTTCTGAAACGAAGGTCCCAAGATGAACGAGAAGAGGGTGTTAGGGAGTTAAAGAGGGTTTCCTTCTTTTGAATGACACTCAATCTGACTGAGGTCTTATGATTGACCCGGTACAAACGATCACTCACCCACGTTTCCAGTTCGAGAGTTACACGTAGAGAGAGAAGCCAGATGAGGTACACCTTCCCGGTTCTGAGGGCGTGTGGGGGTGGGGGTGACGGTAGGGTGGGGGATCGGTCCAGGGACACTCCCGCGAGACCAGCTAGCGAGACCGGTAGGAGGAAGGGAGGGTGGGTTCCTTTCACCGCCCGACTGGAGATCCGTCTCGCCCGACTCGGGACCCATAGTCACAGAGGGCCAGAGTGAGAGAGAGGACAAAAGGGTATGATGTATTATTTTCGGTCAAAGGTAGGTTAGACCTGGATGAAGACGGAAGAGTCAAATATGACTTCACACTTCCCCTCCGACGACGTTCCACTCAGTCAGGACTCTCCCTTCAGGGAATTCGACTTGGCTACACACAGTAACAGGAAAACATGTCAGTCACCAGACCGTACTAGGTGTTGTAAGTCTACACCCTCCTTTCTCCCAGGAGTTTAAAACTCGAGTCCTGGGTACAAGGTTAGTCATAACCCTAAACCTCCCTTTTAGGTTCGTTATTATTTATTCATTTTACTATAAGCAGAAAAGAAACAGTGATAAGAAACAACGTTCCAGAGACGTAGATACAGTGACCCTCCCATCGTCATATGGACCTAGGTGACCGGAAACACAGTAGTATTACGATAAGTTTAGGGTGAGAATAAGGAATGTCCTGGACAAAGTACTACCTTTTCTGTCGGGTCCCAGGTTACGGACCGGGAAAGTGTCGGTTTTCCTCTAAAGTTTTTGACTGGAGTGTCGTGACAACCCTCCACATTGACTCTTTTTCTTGAAACTTTTCACAAATTTCTCATACTTTGGAGTCAGTAAAACGACTTCAAAATAAGAAAAGTTCCTCGTGGTTCGGACACAGGTTCACGAGTCACGGTTTGAGGACCACGGGGAAGACCCAGTTAGTCAATAAGAACAGACCTACTGGGAGAGGGTTCCGTTCTTTCAGTTTAGACCTCGGGTCCGTAACAGTTGGGGACAGGTCTACCAAAAGGAGGTATGCTGTCCTACAATCGGTGACCAACGTAGAAGTCGGTGTTTGCATTTTATCCTGACGAGACACAGACTAATCGAGGTTTATATAATTGGTCCCTAGAAACGGAAAACCTGAGAGTGTAACGTACACCCTTAAGTGGGTACTGCTATAGTGTAGTAAAATTATTCTTGAAGAATGTCGACTGACCAGTCATACTTTATGTAGGACCCCATCTGGCCACCCCCTATGGTGGTTCTGGAGGAGGACTTGAGTACCGGTGAAGTTGTCCGTGTAAACCTGTGGGAGGAAACGACGAAAGACGTCTAGTGGTTCAAGAGGAGACACAACAGCGTAATATGAAATACGCCAACATACGTGACTGGACATGGGATTGAAGAAGACATGTTTTCCTGTAACTGTGTGTAGTCAAGTCGAATTGCCTGAAGGGATAGTCCTGACTGAGTGGAACGTCGTCGGAGGGGAAGTGTGAAGTCATATTTGACTCTTCCGCCTTCATCCAGGTCTAACCTACCTTTGACCGAAAATAATACATCATGTGTGAGTGTCCGGAACAGAATAGAATTGAAGTTTTGTTGGTACGTTAATCCCGTAGTAATTTAGTAAAAATAGTCAACTCCTTTGTTTTCTGCCTCTCCAATTCGTTGGATAAGGTTGAACCAGTGTGTCAAACACAACCTTTGGTCTTAAGTTTACCTGTCCAGACTAACTAGTTCTTCAATAAACAGTTCTATCCTCGTGTCTCTGTAGGAAACAAAAGACAAATTGACGGTGTCGGTTTAGTGGTCGTTTGGATGAAAGTAGGGGTTCGGGGTCCACACGGATACCAGACCAGAGAGCCGTCGAAGAATCTTTTATGTCACTAAAGATTTGGTTACTGAAATGAACGTGGAGTGGTGCAGGCTTCAAGAACTCTTGTCCTGGGAAGTTAAAAAGACCGTAGATGACAGAAAGAGATAGACTTGACCCGCCCTCGTGAGTGGGACGTGAACCCGGGTGGGACTGCGTCGTCATGTAGGGTAAGTGTCGGATTTCTTTCACCTCCTCGTCTCGTACGTCTAAAATAATGTCTTTGTCACTGGGACTCATAATCAGTGTGTTGACACCGACTCCCCATACTCAACTTTCCTATTACGTTTATTGGAGGGGTTTGATAAGTGGATATAAGAGTATTTTGCCGACTGTTTCTTCCGTTACTGATTGCACTAAATTTGAACGTACAGAGTCAACAGGTCTTTTGATAAGGTTTTTGTCCAAAATCCACCCCCTCCTCTTTTGTCTAATGTCTCTACTTGTCCTGGACTCTGTCTGCTTAAAGTTGTAAGTCGAACTAGGGGTTGTGAGTAGAGGTAAACGGTATAAGAAGGAGTAGAAGTCCGGGACCAAGAGTGTAAGTTGACCCTTAATCGTAGAAGGACCCTCAAAAACTTGTACGTCTAAGAGTTCAGACGACAGTCTAGATTTCTTATTCGTAGGAACGTCTCACCTTGATCCTTAAACATAAATGATCCGAAAGTGAAGACATAGTAGTCAACTGAGATTACGTTGGTTAGTGAGGTCCTTGACCGACAAAATTGTCTGTGACTGTGTACTTTGTCGAAAGACCTTCTTTTCACAGGAAACGTTATTGAGCCTCGAGAAGTGACAAACTTTACAGAGACTCTTCAGGCTTCTGTAGAAAACGTCTCCCTGTCGTAGGCGGGGAATCATGTTAAGTGGAGAAGAGAGAGTTGAGGGTACTCGGTGGACAGATGAAAATTGTAGAGAAGACACATTCTTTTACGATTATTGAAACATCGTACTACAAAGGTAAACATAAGACCTGGTTTTTCCTCCTTTGTGAGACGACTGTCCGTTTGGCGAGTGAAAGGGAACCACTATGATTACGAATAATATGTGTCTCTTTCACCCTCGGACCGTGGTCGAAGAGAGAAATACGAGACGACGTCGATTCGAGTCTGGGACTGATTCTAATTGTTGTCTTTTTCCTGTCGTTCGTTAAGTGAAGGATAAGGGTTTCGTTGCAATTCATTCGTTTCCAAACACCGGTCGAGGAGAAACACCTTATCAACATAGTTTATTGTAAACATGTCGTGAAATGTCAAAGGTTTAGTGGAAGGGAAAGTTATGTTAGAGTAGAGTAGTAGTCTTATTGGCTCTCGTCATCCATCATAAAGGAAACAATTGGACATCACCGACTTCGAGTTCATCAATTTACTGGATATGTTCAAATGTGTCGACCCTTTACCTTTTGGGTGAAACCTTGGTCCAGAAAACTAAAGTGGAGACAGGACGGAACTATTTACGGATTGTTTATAACGACTTACTTATTTACTTTCCTATTTGCCTATCTACCCACCTACTAGAAAATACTTTGTGTGTGTTACCATTTCTAAGGTTAATTGAAATTATGTGTGATAACCGACATTGTTTCCTACTACAGTTTTGGATTTAGTTCCATGAAGGGACCACTAGGTCACCGATTCTAAGACACGAGTGTTACGTCCCCCGGGTAAAACTAGTGACCAGTCCCTTGATTTAGGACGTACGACGATGATTTTCTAGAGTGTCCGACGTTACTTCTAGTTTCTAGGGTGTGTGACGTCGATTCTGGTTTACGTCGGTTTGTTTATAAAAAAATTTTTTGGGACTTCTTTTTGAGTCGTAACCTTTACCTGAAAGTTTGTATTTGACTCACACACTTAAACGATCAAGCTTAAAAGAGTCATTCTGTAAACAGAAGATCGATAAGGTGTCCTTCTTTTCGTACCACTCCTTCTGACGCCGTCGTCTTTCGAACTCAAGTTTGGGGTCGAGACGACAAATACTCGAAACACTGGATCCCGTCCAATGAAGAAACGTGGAGTCAAGAGACGGGTATTTTAACCTTATTATTGTCAGTTCATGGTGAATGTCTCGACCAACTTCTAAAATTTTTAATCTAGATACGTTACATAAAACTTAATATAGACCGTGTGTCGTTCAATAGTCTGTAAAGGAACTATGTAATCATTTTTTATAGACGAGTATGTGTTAGTTAAGAGTAGACAAATATACACCTAATAAGTAACCCAAAATCCAAAATCGAACCAAATGTGGGTATCACTAGACACCGGAACTATGAGACGACGGGAACTCCTTCTTCTTTCCTTAAGTGAGAACGTCTCGTTCATAGTGTATGGTCCGTGATCCAGTCTGGGAAGTGTGCACGATGGAATGCATTAAGAGTGGCGAGGTAGTACTTCAACGACAGTAACAGGGGTAAGGTGTCTACCCCTTTTAGATTCCGAACCTCTCGAATTATTTGGGATCGACCATTCATCTTACCTTCCAATTTAGGTCCAGAAAGAGAAAGGGTTCGGGAACGAGAAAGTCTGACAGAGTATGACTTGTGTCTATACTTACGATAGGACTGATTTAAGTTTGGCATTAGTGTACGGAAGGGGGTTTAGTACGGTATAACAACTTGCTTATTTACTTCTCTGTACGGTATACAGAGGCAGATCGAGGTTAGAACCCCGTTTAGGGCTACAGGATCTCGTCACTAGGGGTTGGAAATACCGAGGTCCCTGACCAAAGTATCTTCTGTTAAAAAGGTGTGTTGTCTCCCCNCCCCCACCACTCACTACTCCTCACCGACATTTACGTCTACTTCGAAACGAACGAGGAGACGTTCGTGAGTTCGTGAGTGGAGGACGACACGTCGGCCCGAGGTCGTCCGGTGTGTGTCTGATCTTGGTCGGTCACCGGACCCTCAATCCGTGGGGACCGGATCTCCTTGTTGAAGGACCCTTCAGTATCCCGTATCGTTCTACTTGGTGAGTCGGTTCGGTGATAGTTAGGTTACGAAAATGAGTCCTTGTTTTCACACAGGACACTAAGTTATACGGTTCATGATACTATTGTCATGAATGGACTCTGTCACCGACACTACTAGCTCAACATTTTCGAGAATGGCGGGTAGTTCAAAAGTTATCGACAGTCGACATTGTCTATCCTTTCGTATTACGAAATCACGTACTTGAACCCTCGGTCTGTCGGACACGAGCTTAGGGCTGTGACTTAGTGAGTGACCACACTTGAACCCGTTCAACGACTTAGACACGGTGTCGACGAGTGGGCCTCTATTGTCATTGTGGATGGAGTTTCCCGATAACCCTCCTAACGTACTCGTGATATTTACTCCGGAATGTTGTCACGGACCTTGTATCATTGATGATACATTGACCCACCAAAATAATAATTCTTTTACCCTCCGAAGTGACCCCTCTTTTCTCCAACCCCTTTGTACCTTTGTCTGTGCATATGACACCCACCCCAAAATATAATTACGTTAACTAAACCGTTATATGTTGTCGTAAAGCTTGTAAAAACTAAACACCAAGTAGTTAAGGTAGGTTCCTTACATTTGAGGTCTATATGGTCGTGCACACACACACACACGTACGAACGTGCGTAAACACACAATCACACACACACACACACACACACACACTCACGCACGTGAAAACACACAATTCCCTTTATGGATCCCTATTCGCTTTTGAGGAAATTGGGTTATTCCGATATAGATAGTCTTCGGATCCTTCGTTGTAAGTGTTCGTCATATCTTAGTGTTTTAGGGGAATTTTAGTCCTAGTCCTTTCTATATGGGGGTAGTAGTAAAGATCAGTTGTAGTATGATTTCTGATTCGGTTTACGTAATTCTCTTCTTTTTACTTATTCCTAACCTTCCTTTCTTTATTTCGACGGTAATTCACTTATATTCTACTGACAGATGTGCTACAAGTTATCTCAAATATCTCTTAAATGATAATAATTGTCGTTATTCTCTCGAATCGTTCCATCGATCAATATTCTTATTACATTTTTTTACTTAAGGTAAAGACAGAGAGGTCGTCGTTGTTTTTATTTTCAAAAGTTTTGGAGATAATCAAAACTTTATATAATAAGCCTTTGTTTGATAGGGTTTAAAATCACCGAATTTTGTCGATTGTAAATAATAGAGTAATATAGACTACGAAACGACTGATGTGATTTCGGAGACTGTCATACCTAGTGTCGTTACATACCTTTCAAGAATTTCCCTACCCTTATGGTCTGGTGGAGTGCACAGAGGACTCTTTGTACATACGTCAAGTTCTACGTTGTAAATCTTGGAATGTACCTTATTGTCTGCCAAGTTTTCACCCTTTCCCAAGTTTTGACCCTTTCCTCATGCAGTTCCGACATATAACAGTGGGACGAATAAATTGAAGATACGTCTCATGTAGTGGGTGAGGTCACAAGAACGGACCTCTTAGGGTCCCTGTCCTCTCAGACCACCCGACGGTAGATACCCCAGTGTACCTCAGCCTGTGTTGACTTCACTGAATCGTCGTCTCATGTAGTACGTTTTAGGGTTCGACCTACTTAGTGTTCGACGTTAGTTCTTACGACCTGCTTTATAGGTGTTGGAGTCTATGGGTCTACTATGGTGATTACCGTCTTTCAATTCCCCTCGATTTCTCGGAGAACTACTCCCACTTTCTCCTCTCACTTTTTCGACCGAATTTTAAGTTGTAAGTTTTTTGATTTTCGTACCGTAAGTCGGTGTAACGACGATTCAGCGAAGTCAGCACAGGCTGAGACACACTGGGGTATCTGCCGTCGGGTGGTCCGAGGGGGCAGGGACCCTAAGAGGTCCGTTCTTGTGACCTCACCCAACGGTAAAGGAAGAGGTTACGTGCTTTCACTTTTCACTTTCACTTCAGTGAGACAGCACAGGCTGGGAGTCGCTGGGGCACCTGACGTCGGAAGGTCCGAGGAGGCAGGTACTCTAAAAAGTCCGTTCTCATGACCTCACCCCACGGTAACAGAAGAGACAATCGACGTAATGAAGTACCGTTTATGTACCCCCCTTTCACCTTTGTCTCTGTCTAAAAGAAAAGAACCCGAGGTTTTAGTGACACCTGTTACTGACGTCGGCACTTTAATTTTCTGTGAACGAGGAACCTTCTTTTCGATACTGTCGTATAATTTTTCGTCTCTGTGGTGAAATAATCTCCGGGTATATCAGTTTCGATACCAAAAAGGTCATCAGTTCACGTTTACACTCTCAACTTGGTATTTCTTCCGACTCACGACTTCTTAACCACGAAAGCTCAACACCACGACCTCTTCTGAGAACTCTCAGAGAACCTAACGTTCCTCTAGTTTGGTCAGTTAGGATTTCCTTTACTTGGGACTTATAAATAACTTTTCTGACTACGACTTTGACTTCGAGGTTTTAAAATCGGTGGACTACACTTCTCAGTTGAGTAACTTTTTATGCGACTTCGACGTTTTCTAACTACCGTTTCCTCTTTTCTCGTTATCTCCTACTCTACCACTCTATCGTAGTGGTGCAATTACCTGTACTTAAACTCGTTTCAGGTCCTCTATCACCTCCTGTTTCCTCGGACCGTACGATGTCAGACACCCCAGTGTTTCTCTGTCGGTGTTGAATCGTTGACTTTTTGTTGATATAGACTCCCAATCCTTAGGCCTTCAGCGAGTAGACCTACTAAGACCGTTTCGCAGACAGAGAGTTCTCTGACGTCAGTGTACAACCACCCCGAAATCAGTAGACTAGGAACTGACCCCGATTTCCTAGGTAAAGGTTCTACCGGGTGAGTGTACCTACCTCCGACCCATAATCGTACGGAGTCAAGAAAGGTCTACCTGGAGAGATGCTCTGATGAACTCATAGGAGTCCTGTACCGTCGACGGGAGGACGTGTCTTCCACTAGACTCTTTTCTGTCCTCCTTCGGTGTCGTGGAGAATACTTAATCAGAGATTTAATTAAGACGAAATGACAAAGTAATCGTCCTTCAGAGATTCAGGTAAAGCGTGGATTATCCTTTTAATTCGAGGTAAAAAATTTCCGTTAGTGAAGTGTCTTGTAGAACTGTCTGAAAATTTTGATGGTCTCTATAGTAAAACTCGTCTTTTTAGATTAGATGAATCCTTATTTAGATTACTTTCTGCGAATTTAGAAATTCCTCTTTTTAAAATTTGAAATCACTTTCTGTAATTTCTTCTGGATTGAATTACACCTCTATATACAATCCATCGGAGTTTTCGTTAAGAGAGTTTAACTATATAATTTAGTTAAACAAAGATTAGATTTGGAGACCGTCTTAAAAAAAAAAAAAACTTGAACTTTTCGCATAAGACTTTAAGTATACCTTTAAGTTTCCGGGTTCTTATCTTTTGTGTGAGGACCTCTTCTTTTTCATGTTCCGACTTCTTGTACGAGGTGTACGTAGTTTTACAGAGTACTTCAAACTATCGTTATCGTCGCTTTTATCACACCCTAACAGAGTCTTTATCTGCTTGAGACGTCACCTGTCTTATCGTTAGGATCTGTGTCTAGATATGTCGATATCTTTGAACTACGTACGGTCTTCCTTGTGTCTTTTACTGAACCATATCATATCATAAATAAATAAATAATTTATCATATCATAAATTATTTATTACGACGGTATGACGAATAAGTGTCTCTCTCTTCTACTTTGATATAGAAATGGAGTCTGGTTTAGAAATTTATTTATTTAGAGTTCATTTAAATTTTGAACTTACATTTACAGTTTTGAGACTTTCAGTGTTTTCTTTTATATGTTTATGCTCAACCACTGGAATACTATACCTTCCCGAAGAATTCGTCTGTATTTTTACTATCGGTACTTTTATTGACTATTTAAATTGATATACTTTTACTTTTTGTGACTTGTTGGTTTTTTAAATTTTTTTCTTCCTATTTCTTTCACTTTCTCTGTCCGGTGCGTACCATTTTTATGAAAATGGTTCTAAGCGTTTTACACAAAGGTATATTGTCTTCCCTTCTCTTTGATAAGACCTGTTAAGAACTTGTAAATATAGACCGATTTTCGTTCCTCCACCCTTACTTGAACCACATAAACCTCCTATTAAGTCTTACGACCATTAGACCGTGAAAGTTAGTAAGACGGTTAAGAATAACCCATGAAAGATAATTATTCTCTCAGGGTGCCCGCCTCCTCTGACCATGCAACGTCAGGTACCCCAGGACTTCTCAGCCTGTGCTGACTTGTTGAAGTGAAAGTGAAAAGTGAAAGTACGTGACCTCTTCCTTTACCGTTGGGTGAGGTCACAAGAACGGACCTCTTAAGGTCCCTACACCCTCGGACCACCCGACGGCAGATACCCCAGCGTGTCTCAGCCTGTGCTGACTTCGCTGAATCGTCGTCGTACGAGTCGATGTGTACTCAATATTAGGTACCTTGACTTTTACTAAATTATCATTGTTTTCTGTCTCATTTTTTATTTTCATTATTTAGTACTTACAGTGGAACTTACTGTGGAACTTACAGTGGATATGAACACAGTAATTAACCGTCTGTACCTTTGACTTCAGGTTTAGCCTCTACACTAAACAACTTCAAGAATTGTTGATCATTTACATTCGACCCTGATCAAGAGAACTAAAGGAGTCGTATGAGAAGACGGAGAGTATAATATCATACTCCCTCAAATCTGACATGAGGAATCATATTAGATTAAGTCGTGAAGTCCTCTAAAGTATTATATTAATTATATGTGTACTAATCTCCGTATGTTGAACTCTTCTTTGATCCGTAACACTACTACGCTTTGGGATAATGGTAAAACAATCTGTTACTCGTATTATGTAGGTTTGTTCCCTTATGGTCTGTCAGTTATTTTTCTACTACATTTAGATCTTTATCTAGACATATACCTTCTTACTGATACTGTATTGTAATTTATTTCTAATATCTTTCATTGTAAATAGTATAGGGTATATATATTTTAATATATATATTTATGTCCATACACTTTGATATGGTACACATTTTAATATATGTGTTAATATATACATACCTATATATACATACCTATATATATATCACACCCATACGAACACAATCAACGAGTAAGCATAGACTAAGAAACGCTGGAGTACCTGACGTCGGGGGGTCCGAGGAGTCAGGTACTTTAAGAGGTCCGTTCTTATGACCTCACCCAACGGTAAGGGAGGAGGTTCTCTAGAAGGACTGACCCCTAACTTAGACCTAGAGGACTTAATATCCGTCTGAAAAAGACAGACTCGGTGATATAGTCAAGTCAAGTCAGCGAGTCAGTGCAGGCTGAGAAACGTTGAGGTACTTAGTGTCGTGCGGTCCGGAGGGACCGGTAATGGTTGAGGGCCTCAAGTGAGTTTGAGTGCGGGAAGCTCAGCCACTACGGTAGGTCGGTAGAGTTGGAGACAGCAGGGGAAGAGGAGGACGGGGGTTAGGGAGGGTCGTAGTCTCAGAAAAGGTTACTCAGTTGAGAAGCGTACTCCCCCGGTTTCATAACCTCAAAGTCGAAGTCGTAGTCAGGAAGGTTACTTGTGGGTCCTGACCAGAGGAAATCCTACCTGACCAATCTAGAGGAACGTCAGTTTCCCTGAGAGTTCTCAGAAGAGGTTGTGGTGTCAAGTTTTCGTAGTTAAGAAACCGTGAGTCGAAAGAAATATCAGGTTGAGAGTGTAGGTATGTACTGGTGTCCTTTTTGGTATCGGAACTGATCTGCCTGGAAACAACCGTTTCGTTATAGAGACGAAAAGTTATATGATAGATCCAACCAGTATTGAAAGGAAGGTTCCTCATTCGCAGAAAATTAAAGTACCGACGTCAGTGGTAGACGTCACTAACACCTCGGGTCTTTTTATTTCAGACTGTGACAAAGGTGACAAAGGGGTAGATAAAGGGTACTTAACTACCCTGGTCTACGGTACTAGAAGTAAAGGACTTACAACTCGAAATTCGGTTGAAAAAGTGAGAGGAGAAAGTGAAAGTAGTTCTCCGAAAAATCAAGGAGAAGTGAAAGACGGTATTCCCACCACAGTAGACGTATAGACTCCAATACCAATAAAGAGGGACGTTAGAACTAAAGTCGAACACGAAGAAGGTCGGGTCGTAAAGAGTACTACAGGAAACGTATATTCAATTTATTCGTCCCACTGTTATATGTCGGAACTGCAAGAGGAAAAGGATAAACATTGGTCAGACAACAAGGTACAGGTCAAGATTGACAACGAAGGACTGGACGTATATCCAAAGAGTTCTCCGTCCAGCCCACCAGACCATAAGGGTAAAGAAAGTCTTAAAAGTTGTCAAATAACACTAGGTGTCTCAGTTTCCGAAACCACATCAATTATTTCGTCTTTATCTACAAAAAGACCTTGAGAGAACGAAAAAGCTACGGTAACATGTCCATATAAATTTATACGTCTCTATATCACTAAAGACCTACTCACAACACAAACAACTACTCACAAACAATTCTCATCATAAACGATCTTATACTCTACCTAAAATAAAAGAAGAAACATGTAAAGAGGTAACAACTAAAAATTTTATAACTAGATCATAGAAAAAATTTCGTTACTTTAAATTTTCTATCTAAAGAAAGACTTATTGAAGTTTATAGTCCTCGTACGATTACCCAACTTGTGTATAAGTACTATCTTGTACCTGTTACCTTTATCTCTCGTGTCGTTCTGGATAAATAGATCTTTTTCCCTACCCTTTTGTTTGGACGTACATCCTGGTTCACTATGTTGAAGGATTTTATTAGACTTCCTCGAACGTAGGACCTACTGTGTGAATCAGAGGTGGTCGGAACCTGAAGGTCCCGAAGTCCGTAGAAGACTGTCCTCTTTTTGTTACGGACGTATATGTTGGAGGATGAATCGTACGAAAGTCAATGTACATCGACTTACTTAAACATTTTCGACGTACGTTATTTGACGGAGTATAACTGAAACGAATCAGTATCAAACACTACAGGGGTATATCGTCCTCGATTTTAACTAAAAACGGTTTAATTTTTATTTAGTTCTCACTTTAATACTCCCGTTCCGTTTACTAATAGAAACGACTTTCTGATTCGATGAATAATTAGTGTTAGGGAAATCGTCGTGGTTCGTGTCTCAATGTATGTTTATCAAGGATTCAGGTGGTATTAATAAAAATAAATAAGACATTGTGAAAACCGTTATGGAAGGATTAGGACAAGGTTGAACAGACTTCAGGTCATATGACTGAAAAGAGTACCTCAAGAACTTTTAATCGACGTTTCGGAATTTCAAATTAGATGTTGTTGAATTCATATACTGGTGTTTGTATCGTCAAATGTAGATTATAGATACGAAAGGTCACTCACATTGAGTGTGTTTGTACATGTAGTGAATTCCAGATTGAGAAGACAAGGTTAATATACTTATTGGAAATGTTAGTCTCTATGTTATAAAATCTTTCGACGTGTCTTTCATGAATGGATGGGATACGCTAAGACGGTACTGACTATTGATAACTAGACAGAAGGAGGGGGGTCTTTTCCAAACCTCATTTTGATGTGTCCGTTACACTTATTACATTAACTCAGTAATAATTAGTGAACATCAGGGAAAGGAAACGGTGTAAATAATTAGGAATTTCCAAAAGTCTTTTAGCAAGATAAGGTTTTAAGAAGTGTATGGTAGACAAATCCGTGTAAGGAGCATAAGAATGATCCAAAAGTGTCTACGGTGAAAAATTTGGCCGTTTAGAGGAGTCCTCGTAGTAGACCGAGGGTAGTGGGGATGAAGTCCCTCGGGGATCAGTAGTGTCATTATGGTCGTAGTCTTGTCTACAAGGTATAAGAGTCCGTCTAAAGGGAGGGAGGTATCTCAAAGACTTACGTTTAAAACTCTACCCCTTTTTTTTTAGAAAACCCACGTTCTCAAAAGACGTCAACGAAGGAGACACAGTTTACGTCCGAAGTTGGGAGTAAAGACGAGAAGACCTCTTCTGTACCAGTCTCCCTTAGAGAAAAGAGTCCCACATCCCTCGTCTTTACTTGTGTGTCTCTGTGTCTGGTCTCTCTTAGGACCTTTCGGTTTCCCTTGTTCTACGTTTCAACTCAATATGTTCCGAATCAAGAACAAATCCAAAACCGACGGGACGTGTCGTACGCTCTAGAATCAAGGGACTGGTCCCGGGGTAAGTCACCTTCATACCGCAGAATTGGTGACCTAACGGTCCCTTCAGTTCTGAGTTGAAACACTTCCAGTTGACCCAGATGAGACGGTACCTTTAGTTCGTTGTAAGACTAAACACGTCTTCCCTTGTCTAACAGAAACCTTCTATACACCTTTATGTTGACACTGAGTTTTGTATTACCTTCTGACTCTTAAAAAGGTGTCGTAATCTAGTGACTTCCGTTAATGAAACCTATTGACTAAACAATTGACGGTCCTAGACTATGTCTTTAATAGGGTTTTATGAGAAAGGTCTAGATATTGAACGAACAAGGTGCACTTGTGTTAGAGTTTCACTTCGATGTACGACGTCACTACGACCTTTCCGGGACCATACTTTGTCCCGAGACGGGAAGAAGTGACAACAACCCTTACATTTGACCATGTCGGTGAAACCTTTTGTCATACCTCCAAGGAATTTTTGGCTTTTGATCTTAATGGTATACTAGGTCGTTAAGGTGAGGACCCATATATAGGTCTGTTTAAATGTTAAACTTTTCTATATATCGTCACGATAAATGTTGTTGATTTACAGGTAGTCATCTCCTTACCTATTACTTCTATACTATATATATATATAGTACACTATATATATCACCTTATGATGAGTCGGTATTTTTTCTTACTTTATTACGGTAGACGTCGTTGTATCTACTTGGGACTCTAATAGTATGATTCGCTTCATTCAGTCTTTCTATTTATAGTGTACTATAGTAAATTTACACCTAGATTTTATACTGTGTTTAACGGACGGATGTTTTGTCTTTGTCTGGGTGTCTGTATCTCTTCTCTAAACAACGACGGTTCCCCCACCCCCCTCCCTTCCTTAACCTCAAACCCTAATCGTCTACAAATATGTCTCTTACTTATTTGTTGTCTCAAGATGACATGTCGTGTCCCTTGATATGAGTCATAGGATATTATTTGATTACGTTTCGGGGGGGGGGGGGTTTTTTTTCCCAAGATCTTAGTCCGTACATGATTGAACAAGTGATAGATATTCTCGGACCTATTCACCGGACAAAATAGACTGTGGAGTCGAAGGATTGGAGATTACACTCGTCAACTTGATCTACTGATGATCCAGTGAGGGTCGGACTTTCATCGTGCTACGGAATACGTGTCATGCTTACGAGTATAAAATACTACTTGACCAACATGGGTGAAGGTTTTATCGTATTGTCTACAGTTCTAGATGACCTAGTCGACCTCGTTTTTCTTGTTTTTCTTGGTGCAACTTTCTGATACATACAAAGTCAAGTCAACGAATCAGCACAGGGTGAGAGACGCTAGGGTACTTAGTGTCGTGCGGTGGTGGATTAGAAGTCTGAGGTAAGTCAAGTTAAGTCAACGAATCAGCACAGGCTGAGAAACGCTGGGGTACTTAGCGTCATGCGGTCCGGAGGGACAGGTAGTGATTGAGGACCTCAAGTGAGTCTAAGTGCAGGTAGTTCAGTCACTACGGTAGGTCGGTAGAGTAGGAGACAGTAGGGGAAGAGGAAGACGGGTGTTAGGGAGGGTCGTAGTGTCAGAAAAGGTTACTCAGTTAAGAAGTGTACTCCACCGGTTTCATGACCTCGAAGCTGAAAACGTAGTAAGGAAGGTTTCTTTAGGGTCCCAACTAGAGGAAGTCTTACCTAACCAACTGGAGGAACGTCAGTTTCCCTGAGAGTTCTCAGAAGAGGTTGTGGTGTCAAGTTTTCGTAGTTAAGAAGCCGTGAGTCGGAAGAAGTGTCAGGTTGAGAGTGTAGGTATGTACTGGTGTCCTTTTTGGTATCGGAACTGATCTATCTGGAATCAGCCGTTTCATTACAGAGACGAAAACTCATACGATAGATCCAACCAGTATTGAAAAGAAGGTTCCTCATTCGCAGAAAATTAAAGTACTGACGTTAGTGGTAGACGTCACTAAAACCTCGGGGTTCTTTATTTCAGACTGTGACGAAGGTGACAAAGGGGTAGATAAAGGGTACTTCACTACCCTGGTCTACGGTACTAGAAGCAAAAGACTTACAAGTCGAAATTCGGTTGAAAAAGTGAGAGGAGAAAGTGAAAGTGGTTCTCCGAAAAATCAAGGAGAAGTGAAAGACGGTATCCCACCACAGTAGACGTATAAACTCCAATAACTATAAAGAGGGCCATTAGAACTAAGGTCGAACACAAAGAAGGTCAAGTCGTACAAATCATCTTCGTTATTTGTCTGAAGTCTATAGTTTCGTTCCAAAAAGACTCACTCTTTGTAACGAGTCCCGACGTACTGGACGGCGACTTAATGTCTCCTCTCCTACCGTGGGTCTCACCGTCTATCTACTCAGGGACTCAGGTCTAGGTCCAGATGGCCGGTTAGTGACTCATTGTGGTCCATCTTTTAGGTGTACAGTTACATACCGTTTTGGTTATGTCATAACGTTTCATTTTATTTCATTCTTATTTTTAAATTTTTTTTTTTTTCTTTTAGGTGTAGAGACTTGACGACGAAGAAGTAGAAATTTTCTTTTTAATTTCTCCTGTCTATACGAAACCCTTTCACCCCACATGGGAGGTCTAAATTCAGACTGATGTTCTGTAACTGTTTTTCTTTCAAATCAATGACAGAAGAGAAGAGGGGTAGTGAGTAAGAAAGAAAGAGGTTTGAGTGTCTGTTGAAATTAAGTCCATCCTTCTTACAGTAGACTGATTCTGCGAAACGTTAGTTGTTGACAAGGGTAAGTAAGGTGACAAGTGGATACTGTTCTGTCCATTTCAATGTCTCCTCCTCCAGTCGTTTTAGAGTTGATAAGTTGATAACCTTCTTTAAACAGTCGGAGTCGTCTCTGGATTTTTTTTTATTGAAAAAAAAGAAAAAATATTCAACCCCTCTAACAACAAAAAATTAAAGAATCAAATCGGAGTCCATGATTAGTAGGTATAGAAATGGAGTTGAAAGGTGACTTATTGATATCAGAATCAGTACAAGACCGTCCCTGGAGTTTCTAGAAGTTCTTTTCGTCGAAAGGTTGATTTAGGATTTGAAGAACGGAAAAGAGAGAGACGGAAAATCCTGATTCAGACGTACTTAAACGATTTTACATAAGCCGATCGAACAACAAGAAAGGTAAACGGAGTCAAAGAGGGAAACTTATGATGAGAGTAGGGTTCGGTAGACTTAGGGAAGACAGTACGGGGGTGTGAGTTCGGACGGGAGATGGATAAGTGTAAGAGGTGGGGTAGGGGACCGAGGTAAGTAAGGAGAGTTTTAATGCAAGAGAGACAGAGTAAGGGAAAGTCAGACCCTTCACCATCCGGTCAAATACTCCAGTTTGAGGATGTTGGTACTCCAATCAGAGAAGTAACAAGAAACGCCTAGATGCTTAAATTCTCTCTAACCAAGTCTGTGTCTATCATAGAATTGTGACGGGACGGGTTGTGCCATCGGTGATCAGTGAACATTAGTAAATTTAATTTATTTTAAATTTTAAGACAAGGACGAATATCAGTACAAAATTCAGTATTCTAATAAGGATTGTTGTATCTTTCAAGATAATCAGTCGTGACGGAAGTGTATTTCCTTAAGTAACATTGCCACTCAACGCTTATACTGGTAATAAAGACCCGACTCTTTGAGATGTCCACGATTTTTACTTATATAAACACACAATATTCATATATTAGTTCTCAACCCCATCCTCCATCGACCTACTCCCTCTCTGTTGAGAGAAAACTGTTCATATAATCCGGAACTAAACCCGTCTCCGTCCGGTTAACTTTTATCTCCCCGTAAGAGAAAAAACCGAGTTTACCATTTCTTAGACGGAAGTTACGTCCTCTGGGTCCAACCTACGGACCCAACCTTTCTAGGGGACCTCTTCCCTCGCCGTTGAGTGAGGTCATAAGAACGGACCTTTTAGTGTACTTGTCTCCTCAGACCGCCCGATGTTAGGTACCCCAGTGTTTCTCGGCCTGTGCTGACTCCTTGATTGTAGAAAAAAAAAAAAAATTAAGTGTCCTTTAGGAGGTCGTTGGATAAAATGTCCACTCTTTTGACTCTGTTTTTCCACAATTCTTCAAACGGGGTTTGAATCTTTGGTCTTACATTTGGGCTCAGACGAACTTAGGGTTGTAAGAAGGTTAACATGGTACGACGGACAGTTGGAGACAATGGTCCCTTTACCCTGAGGGTCATTTCCAAGGGTCTGTGACCCAGAGTCCCGAATGATCAAAAGAAAGGGGAAGTTTCATCCCGAACCCCCGTACATTATATCTCATTATTTATAAAAAATTGTGAAGGAAAACTCTATTAGGATCTAAGTGTACGTAAACACTCCTGATTCTGTCTCTAGAACTTATAGAAAAGTTATACACACACATATATATATATAGATTATACAAAAACGAAACAAAAAATCATAAATAAATAAACCAACGTGTCCCAGAATTAACATCGTTCACCTTTGAAACAAAAGAAAAAAAATAATTCTAAAATGAATAAAAATTAAAATAAAAAACCGGTGTGAAGTCCCGTACACTCTAGAATTAAAGGACTGGTCCCTAGTTTGGGTACGGGGGACTTAACCCTCTCACCTCAGAATTGGTGACCTGGTGGTCCCTTCAGAAGTTAAATGTAAAAATTGGAAGATGTCTGACCTAGACGATATTCTGATAGAAATAGGATCTTCTTAAATCTTCGATAGTCCCTTGTGTATTTATTTATTAATTATATCTCGGACAATTTTGTTTTTACGTTACGGTAAAAGTAGACAACTAATGGTTTATTCCTATTATCGTCATTGTGTCATCGTTTTCGTGTGACTGTCTGTGTAAGGGTGCAAGTAACCAATCTCACATTTCACTCCGTCTGACCTTTCGTCCAACCGTTATGTGTACTTTGTAACGGTAGAAAGTCGGTCACAGAAAACTCGGGACGATATATACACGGTCCGGGACCCGATCTGGGACCCCTTTTTGCCCTTTGTCTCGTCTGTGACAGGTCGGGAAGACCTTGAATGACAGGACAGAACAAATATCCGTCTATGCGAAACCACTCTTCACGACACTATCCGTTTCATGTCTACGATATCTTCACGTATACTCCTTTCGACTTAAGTCGGAATCCGTTGATCCCCTCCGTAAGGAGTTCGTCTCCTGTTCCCTTCTATCGGAAGGTAGGTCACTCACTATTTGTCCTCGACCGGTCTCCTTCCTCTGTCACAGTGCACCTCTGTCTCACAGGATTTACCTTCTTTGTCACCCTTACCGGGTGTCCTTCCGAGTTTCACTTCTTTCTTACCGGATTTTGTAGACCGTTTTGATGGGATTCCTTATTGGATCTTATGGTTTTGTTTGTGTGGTTATTGGAAATTTTGTCTATCTGAAAAATGGTGTAGTAATCAATTTTATCATCTTATAATTTTTTATAGATAAAGTCATTTTCTATGAACCGATACAATACCTCCCTTGTGGGTGTTATGTCTTATAAAACATCGGTTAATTTTATTACGAATGTCACGAAAAAAAATTTATGACTTTTATGAATACAATTTTACGACTTACTTTTTCCGTTCTTTGTATTAAAATATAGATTATACTGGTGCTAACACGATATATATATAGTTTACTCCCGAAGGGAACATCGAGTCGACCATTTCTTAGGTGGACGTTACGTCCTCTGGGGTCAAACTAAGGACCCAGTCCTTCAAGGGACCTCTTCCTTATCGATGGGTGAGGTCATAAGAACCCGAAGGGACCACCAAGTCTGTCACTTTCTTAGACGGACGTTATACCCTCTGGACCCAAGTTAGGGACCCAACCCTTCTAGGGGACCTCCTCCCGTACCATTGAGTGAGGTCATGAGAACGGATCTCTTAGGGGTTCCTGTCTTGTCGGACCACCCGATGTCAGGTACCCCAGTGTTTTTCAGTGTGTACTGACTTATTGATTCGTCTCGTGTCGTCGTATTAGTTTACTTCCTCTGTCCCATTTTCTAACTATCACTAGCAAAAAAAAAAAAAAAATCATACATACGACAGTTTCATTCGCACCATCAGAAAACTATCACTCTAATGTCTACTAAAAGTACATGTACGATAAAATATCGTACTACAAATGAATCAGACCCCGTCTCGGGTCGGGGTGGTGAAGGATGGACACATCGGAACCATTCAGTGTATTGAAGAGACACGGAGTCAAATGAGTAGACGTTTTATCCTTATTAATATCTTGGATACATTGTCTAACAACATTTGTAATAGTATCATCAAAGAGTCGTACGACCAATAATTACATATAATCATAAGACAATTTATATCATCGTAAGATGAAAGATAAACATTTAAAAAGAAACTACGTGAATGTACTGAAAATATTTCCCTTTTAGTGAAAAGTACTTTTCTTCACGAAGTATGACATTCGATCGCCATACACAATAGAATTTACTCTTGTGACTCTTGTCCGTCGAGTGGGTAAGGCTCCTTTTTCTCCCTACACTCTCTTACCAGAGACTCTTCCACTTTAGACTCGACTAAAAACTTCTGGTTCCTGAATCTCTCCTCTTCCCGTCACCTTTTAAGATCTGTTTACCTTGTAGTTCGTTTCTGAATCTTAGAATCCTTAGAGTTCCGTCTTCCCCCGACCTTCTAATCGGTCGGGTAGAAAGGTGGGTGAGCCCAGAGGAAGACGACGTATGGGATGTCTACGACTGTACGTAAGTCCCTCCTCCTCGACTGACGAAGGTCTTGTTTAGGTAGGAGACCGACCTATCAAGAGAAACAATCCTTTGCGGAGGTATAAATCTACGAGTCGATGGTGACGTGAACGTATGTATGTGTAGTCTCTTTTAGGTTCAGTGTGCAAGTGTGGTTATGTGTGTTCGCTCTCACAACCAGTGGGTTCACACCAGGTAATTCCGTTGTGAGGAGTTAGATGGCGTACCGACACCATAAACGCCGAACTGAGACTCTGCGGAATGTTTGTAATGATTAAGATATTGAAAATTTGCGTTTTTCAGTCCTCTCACAAGTTCAAAATCCATTTTTCATCGTGTACTAACGTTATCTCCTTTGTTTTATATTTTTGTCACTACGATAGTGAAAGTATTATCATATTAAGTAAGACTTCCTTTTTCTACTGAAAATCGTGGTGTACTTTTAAGAATATTACCATGTCGGATCTCTTCTCTACCACGACCTTTTACCTGTTCACACACAGACCTCTTTTTCGTAGTCATAACAAACGACCTCTTGGGACCTTTAAGTGATTCGTTGAGTTCTCCGGTCCGGACTGGAGACTCCGAAATAACGTTCGAACATTCAGATTCGGGACAACCTTCGATTTGTGGTAGACGGCTACAAATAGATAGCTCACGTTTGGAACATCGTTGACAATGGACAGGGTTGTGGAGACTTTGTGTCAATCTTGACTTGATGTACTATTTCTATTGTGGTGTTTAGGTGCTCCTTTTCTATTCTAATAAGTTAATTACGTAAACTTGTAGGTCTATTTTAGGGTGTTTTGTTTCGACCCAGAGATGAAGTGACAGTTGTAGTTTTAATTAAGGACTACCTAGTTTAAGAACGTACTTTTTACTTTGATATCGTTCATTTAAAAAATTCTTACCGTCTCTCCGTTTCTGTAAAATTATACTGTATTGTGGGTCTTCAGTATTTTATTTATAGAATGTACCTTTTCTTAAAGTGGTTTCCAATTGTCCTTTTCATAAACATTAAGTATAGAGTCCGTTACCAGATAAAAGTATTATATCTTTCGAGAGGTTACTTAGTCATTCTTTTATTTTTGTTGAGTCACTTTTTGTCTCTTTCTTTATGTCGTCGAGAATTAGTGTACTTTTCTACGCGTCAACGTAAGTATTGTTCTCTTTATATTTCATTTTAATTGAGTACGTAGTAGAAAGTAGTTTCACCGTCTTGTGTCCTCACACTATTATGTGAAATTATGTGACTACTCGACAGTTAATCCTTTCTAAAGTACTTCCTTTAGACTGTGGTAGTTAGTTTTAATGTTTATGTACCAGAAACTCCATTGTCGAGGTGAAGATTGTTAAATAGAAAGTATGTAGGATTGTGTACATTTTATCACACCCATGGTCCAATAATCGACGTAGTAACAAATATTTTTGGTTCTATCTTTTGTTGGACTTTAGACAATGATAGTTTGATGATTCCCCGATGGAAGTTCTACTCCGTCTATGAATACAAGTCTATACTTTTGTGAAGATTCTATATACCAATTAACCTTTTATCTTTTCACTTTCACCTTCAGCGAGTCAGGGCAGGCTGAGGAACGTTGGGGTACGTGATATGTCAAGTACCTTAAGAGGTCCGGTCTTATGACCTCACCCATCTGAAAGGGTAGACGTCCCCTAAAGGGTTGGGTCTAGAGGGTGTAACGTCCGTCTAAGGAATGGTCGACTCGGTGTTCCCTTCGTTTCACTTAGCGGATGATATTAAACACAATTATTGTTTCTCGATAAGTCTACTACATCTACCTCGATCCAAAAACGAACATATACAAATCTTATAAAGACCTTCCCATTAGTTTTGGAGTCTCCATGTGAGTTATTATCGATCTTCAAACTCAACCCCCTCTTTCTTTAAAAGATGATTTTACGTAGAGACATGGAGAGTTTACAAAACAGTACTTGTATATAATCGATAAGTTTTATATATTTAACTTGCGCCGTTGTTTAAGGACGAACGTTGATTAGGGAAGGAGAAGAGGCGATGGGGACATAAAAAGTGAGTGAATAAACAACACGAACATATACATAAACATAGTGGATATTTTGGTTCTTGTAGAACTACCGACGTTGAGACAGAGATAGTCCAAAGATAGAGGTCGTAGATCGTGTCACAGAATGTGTGTCGTCCTCTTAAAAAAAAAAAAGGGTCACTACAGAACTTCTGGCTACTTCTGAAAAAGTACCTTCTTCAGACCAAGGAACTATGTCGTCGACTCGTCCCGACGTTCTGGAATTCTTATAAGATGGAACGTTGTACAGGAATAAGAAATTTTCTTCCCTCTCTCTCTGGTTTTTTTCTTTTTTTTTCTTTTTTGTCTCTCTGTGTTTCTCTCTCTTTTTGATTCTGTCTGAGTTTCTAGTCTGATCTGAAATCTCGTCACGACGATCCTCCTTATGTAAACCCCCCTTTTTTCATACTAGTACACTGATCTACCCTTCCTCTAGTAAATTCTAGAAGGTATTTCTCGGAGAACTACTTTCACTTTCTCCTCTCACTTTTTCAACCGAATTTCGAGTCGTAAGTCTTTTGCTTCTAGTACCTTAGACCAGGGTAGTGAAGTACCGTTTATCTACCCCTTTGTCACCTTTGTCACCGACTGACATAAAAGGAACCGAGGTTTTAGTGACGTCTACCACTGACGTCTGTCCTTTAATTTTCTGTGAACGAGGAACCTTCCTTTCAATACTGGTTGGATCTATCGTATAAGTTTTCGTCTCTGTAATGAAACAATTGTTTCCAGACAGATCAGTTCCGATACCAAAAAGGTCATCAGGACACACCTACACTCTAAACCTGATATTCCTTTCGACTCTCGGCTTCTTAACAACGAAAACTTGACACCATAACCTCTTCTGAGAACTCTCAGGGAACCTGACGTTCCTCTAGGTTGGTCAGGTAAGATTTCCTCTAGTCAGGACCCACAAGTAAACTTCCTGACTACAACTTCGACTTTGAGGTTATAAAACCGGTGGACTACAGTTCTCGCCTGAGTAACCTTTTCTGGGACTACGACCCTTTCTAACTCCCGTCCTCCTCTTCCCCTGTTGTCTCCTACTCTGCCAACTTACCGTAGTGGCTGAGTTACCTGTACCCAAACCCACCTGCGGCCCTCAACCACTATCTGTCCCTCCAGACCGCACGACACCAAGCACCCCAGTGTTTCTCAGTCTGTACTGACTCACTGACTTGACTTGACTACTAGATTTGTTTTCCATTTACGACTCTCCTTTTCATTGAACAGTCCTTCAGGTGAAAAATTCGTAAGATAACAGTAAAGACAGGGACAAGTACCACCCAAATGCATTCTGTCTCCGACGTTGAAGTTGTCAATTCACAGTTCCGTGTCCACAGATGTAAGAAATCGTTTAAGTCAACTACGGTAGAGTCGTGTGGCTGTGACGAGCGAAGGATTCCCGTCCCAACCGTCTGTGAAAATAATCGTTAGTAGAGACGGTGGAAGACTAATAGATGTCTAAATTCCGGTGTATTAGTAGGGGACGCAGTGTCTCTCCTCCCCTCCCCCACCCACCTTTGATTCTCAGAGATTTAGGGAGGATTGTGAACGAAGAAGGGATGGTCGTTCTAATCTCGTCAGTTGTCGACACCCGTATACATGGGTCTTGTCTGTCCGACCTGACCCGACAGGTCTCGGACTCCTTCCGGTCAAGAGTCCCGTTACGACCCCTAGGGTCCAGACAACCAGGTCCGCACAGAGAGACTCTGTCATCTCCCGTGCACTGGTTGAGGATCCCCGTCACTCGTCCGATCCCTGGTCTAGTGCCGATCCTCCCGTTTCGGTCCCGAGGGTAAGGAGGTCGATACGACTTTGTCTGACTCTCCTCTGCCAGGACCCCAATGTCCAGGACCTTATGATGTCTCCCACTTCTGCGCTGGGTCCTCCGTCCCTCAGTTGGGGTGGCGTCCTCGTAGACAAGGCACCCCCCGGCGAGCCCAAGGGTCCGGTCGTAGGGTGGCACCTGGCTCCCGTTGATATTGATGATGTAGCTCCTCCTACTCCTACCCCTTCTCCTCCTCCTCGACACCTTCCTGCTGTGCCGGCTCCTCCTGGCTGTCGGTCCCCTCCGGCGGTGGTGGCTCGCTCGCCTTCCGCCGCCGCGGCTGTGAGGTGAGCACAGGTGGTGCGACTTGCACTTGCACCCGCCGGTGTCGATGGTGGACCTGATGTGCCTCGACCGGACGATGGGGTTCTGCGCGGACCCGGCGGACCGGTGCAGGTGGTCGGCGTCGGCGGTCGACCCGAACACGCTGCTAATGCTCCACGTTTGCCTGCTTATGAAGAAGCTGGCGCTGGGACTTCATAAGGTCGAGTAGATGTTGAAGATGAGCAGGCCCCATGACGACCACGCGCTGCTCGACACGGGCGCGTCGAAGGACCTCCTCGACCCGATGACCCCGCACGCAGAGTTCATGTGCGGCGCGACGACGGCGTAGACGAAGCTCCTCGCCGCGCTGCTGGACTCGCTCGTTGAGTTCTAGGTCGCGCTCGACGCGCGGGTCCGCGTCCGTCTCCTCCGCCTCCTCGAGAAGGTCCTGTACGCAAAGATACCCCGCGTCGCCGCGGCGGAGACCTTGGACTACCTCTTCGGGAAGAGTAGCCACCGGCGGTTCCGGTAACCCCACCGGAGGTCGGAGAAGCACGAGTAGAGGCAGCACCGCGACCGTGAGTTGTGCCACCTTCTCTACCTCGTCGTCGGCCTCGCGCCGCTCCCGCCGCCGTTGGGCGCCGGGAAAGACCTCGTGCACCTCTGTGAGACGTACCGGAAGAAGTGCGAGCTCAAGGACGACGCGGACCGGAGGTGCGGGCTGGACGCCGCGAAACGCGCCTCGCGGGAGTTGGACCACCTAGACCACCGGTAGGACGGCGAGATGGACGTCGACGACGAGCTCACGAAGTGGTCGCTCCTGGTCGACGTGCAGTTCCCGAGCGGCGCCCTCGTGCTGGAACTCTGCTACCCGGCGCACCCGTTCCACCCGGTCCATGACGCGCAGTACGCGGAGGAAGCGTAGAAGGCGTAGGAGTTCGACCGCGCGGTGAGGTGTCCAGACGCGCGGAAACCGAAGTGCGACGCGGTCACGATGGTCGTCCACCCGACGGAGTACGAGAAGTAGTGGTACCCGTAGGAGTGGAAGCGGCGGCGGCAGATGAGGCACCTCGTGCTGCACGTCCCCTGGTTGAAGTGGTCGTAGGGCGTGCGGACCACCACCCGGCGCCACTCATGGTGCCGGGCACTCGAAAGGGAGAGCGAAGGGGTCGAACCGTCTTCGACGACGAGAGGAAGGACTCACTACGGCGGGAGGAACGAAACAAGGTAGTAGAAAGGGGACGGAACGAATTACCAGTAACGAAAGAGCAAGAGTGACAGGAGTTGGTCTTTTGTATTTCGGCATCGTCGTTTTGTCCAACCCACAATTTTCCGAGCTTTCTGTATCAGGTCCTTCTTTCTGCTTCAGGTTCTTCGAACTGCACCAGGACTGCACTAAGATCCTTAGAGGTTTCGATTTAAATCAAAATTATGGGGACTCTCCGACTAAAATTCGTTGTCACTAACAAGTGACTACTTCGGACTGCTTGAAGTAGTAGGAATGAGCACAATAGACAGTGAATGACTTGTGGACAACAGGACTCACCAAATATTACGAATTGAATAAAGTCGTAGTGTTGGTACACTTCACCGATCCTAGTGATAAAAAATTTTCCTTTTTTAAGGAAGTTCACAACTTCCTTTGACAACTACAGACGTCCCCTCCTTTGTTCTGAACCGACTTCTCACAGTTGGGAGTGACTTTAAAGTGGTCAAGATCGATTTAGACTCGTAGATTGAAACTCTGAACGAGACCATAGTGTTTTTAATAAAGACCTGAACCGTAATAACGGGGTAAAATGTCGATCTCCTTAACTCCACGTCTCTTTAACTTACATCTGTGTATCTATTATCGTTTCACTCCTAACCTTACGTTCGGACGGGTTTACATTTTGGGTACGGGAAAGGGGTGGTTTTGGGCACGGGAAAGGTGTGGGGTCGTGACGGGAAGAGTTCGAACTCAAAAAGACGTAAGGAACGAATTAAACTTCAATCACGCACTCAATAAAGACAGTAATAAAAGAAACCACAAACGGAAAATCTTATTAAATACGGTCAATGAGTTTATAGACAAAGAGTACACGATCTGATTTAGGAACCTTTTTAGGGACTTAAGGACCTTTACAACTAACCCAGAATTCAGTCACTTACTTGACTGTATACACGTATCCTTCCCCGAAAGAACCACCGAGTCACCATTTATTAGGTGGATATTATATCCTCGGTATCTTCTACGTCCAAGGTAGGGACCCAGTCCTTCTAGAGGATCTCTACTTGTACCGTTGTGTGAGGCCATAAGAACGACCTCTTCAGTTACCTGTCTCCTCGGACCACCCGATATCAGGTATCCCAACGTTTCTCACCCCGTACTGATTTCGCTAAATCGTGTGTGTGTGCGGTGTACGTGTGTATCCTTTCTTGATCCACATACGAAAGGAATAAAAAATTAATCGAACAAACATTACGAAAATTTCTGTTATTCGTTTATATTGGTCAAAACCGACACAATCTTTTATCTATGAAAACTGTAATTATAAGCTATACAATATTGGGGGTCAGACCACATTTTAAGACTACAATTGGATGAGTCCCGAGGATGATTATCACATCGTATCATTCTACCTTTTAACTCCAAATCCAAGGTCAGTGTCTAGACGATTATTAATTGACTGGGACGTATCACACACCGGGAAAGTAATTGACACTTTGGAGCGGGGGAAACAGGGACCGGAGTCAGAAGAGTAGAGGTTCTCCTTTCCCACATCTCGAGATGTCAAGTCACTCAGAGTGAAGGGACCTTTCGTCTCGTGAGTGTACATGTTGTCCCAAACACTCGAAAGGAACCACTGTCCTACTACAAGCCGAGAAGGTTTATTCGTAAACTCGGTTTACGACGAGGAGACTAGTATGAGGTTTACTACTTTCCAGTAGGGGTATCATCTATCGGTACACATGTCTACCTTGATTGCCTCGTACTAAATAGGTAATAACCTATTTATTACCTAAGTAGATTAAATAATTTATTTATTTAAAAAATAAATATTTTTTTAACAAATATTTAAAACCGGTTACGGAACCGGTTTGTGTACGTAATCGTTTGTTGTAACTACAATCTCTACTCATTTCGTTCCTCCCTTTTTTCTTTTAGGTGTCCGACTATTGTATTTTGGTTCAACATCTTTCAGTTCAAAAGTAAGTCGGTTTATAGAATCTTCCGATCACAAACATTCGACCTGAATCACCTGAGAAACTATGACATAAAAATTACGCGTTTTCCAAATAAAAAAAAATGGAAAACATATAATTTTAAATATTACTCTTCAGACAGCGATTACTCAAAGGAGAAATTTTTTAAAAGGACTTCACTTACGGATTATTAGAGGAAATTACAGAACTAGACAAACTATATATTATGAACTTTAAAAAAGTTGAATAGGGGGAAAAATATAATTGATTTTCAACTATAAAAGTTTCTAACCATTAAACCATTAAAGTTTCAACCATAAAAGATAACTAAACTGTTATTTTTAACTTAATAGTAAGTCAAAGATAGACATTGTTTCAATGGTTAATAATGAAAATGGTCACACTAAAAAGAAAACAATAGAGATATTCCGTACCAAAAGTATCCGGTCTTAAACGTGCAGTTGAACGGTAATTGGTTGGAATTGGAAACGGTTACCGAAAGTAGGTAAAACAAGAGATTCTTAATCAATATGATCATTTTTAGTAATACTTAATCTGTTTTCTGACTAACGGACATAAACAAAGACTTGATTGGATACTTTTGTTACTCTTGTTGAGGGGAACTTCTAAGGAGTCCTGGTTATATAATAATTGGGTTAAGTAGATATATAAAGACTATTGTGACGTATAACATATGATTCCCGGGAATAAACGTTATTTTGTTTCTCTTTTCTTCTACGTTTCATTTTTCTATGTATTCTAATCCTGCTTTAGAAGTACATTGGGAGTTTTTAGGTAAAAGTAAGTGACTCGTTCTAAAAAAAAGGAAGTACCTCAAACGTAGGATTACCTCTCTCTATTACTTAGTAAAGTCTACAGTCACACAAAAATATCCTATCTCTCACTAGACCCACCATCTTAGATGGAAACTATATTATCACCTTATCAGTCTCTTTGGAAGGACCTTTTCTCCTGTAAATAATTTTAAACTCATGACTCGGGGGCCCCGGATCTTAGTCGTTCCACGGTGTTGATGACTTCGGGTACTCGGATCTCGGACACGAGAGGGTGTCCTCTCGGTGACGTCACTCTTTGGGCACGTGACGTCGATCTTCCCTCGGGGGCGAGAGGCGTTGATCTCTTTCGGGAGTACGTCGTTGTTTCTAGGTCGTGTTTGTTTTTATTTATGTATTTATATTGTCACACGTGTATATAATTTTTTTTTTTTCTCTCTCTCTCGAACTGACCACTCTTCGTCGAGTAGATTTGCCCGTACTGGCTCGTCTGTCCTCTTAGACTCTTCGTCTTAGGATTACATACTAATACTATAGTATGTAGAGCATTGAATTTCTTAAAACTCGTGTGTGGGTACTATTGACACATCAATAAGTATTCAATATTCGATAAACAACGACATTATTACTACGTAATGTTTGGTGGGGTTTTAAGAGACCGAATTTTACAGGTCGTAGAAAAACCGAGTACTCAAACGTTCAGTCGTTGAGCCCGAGCAAAGTTGGTGTCCTAAGAACAGTAAACCTGACCACAGTCGGTGAGTACAGGGTCAGACTACCAGTCGACCGACTGTAGACCCTACTTCTCCCGCTGATCCAGAAAGGAGTAGGTCCGTCGTACATAGGTACCGACACCGTTTCTCGTTCTGTCTCTCTCACACGTTCGGGTTAGTACGTTTGGGACTATTCAAAACAAGAACAGTGTACGAGTTGTGTAACCGGTTTCATTCTGTGTTTCGGTTTGAGGCTCAGTTTCCCGTCTCGTTTAATCGGGTGAGTGACATCCTTTCGTGGTGTTTCAACATACCGTTTCTTGGACCTATGTCCTTCTGTATCTTAGAACATTATATTAGTTGGATGACGTAATTCCATAATGAAGAGTTTATGTAACATATCAAGTCTTTTGTATGTGAGGGTGTAATTTTTAGATTTCTACTTCATTTCTTTTTATCATAACTATAAACGAACGGGCGACGTCACGACATCGGAGACACCATATAAGTGGGTGCAATCCTTGCCCAAGAGAGTAGGGAGGAAGGTACGCAAAAATCACAAGAGCCTGTTGGGTCGTAGACTGAACAAAAATTATTAGAGGAGACAGAGATACGGTTCCTAGGACGTTGAAAGGAGTCATTAAGTTGAGTCCCAAAAATTCTCTTCGTACCGTTAAAAGTAATAACACCTAAGAGGATATCGACGTCTTGTTTAGGGAGTACCTGTGAGTACAGACCTCTACGAGTACGTCATCGAGTAGACAGTTTGCATCCAATAAACATTCGTATTACACTATCCTTTGTATACATTTCATGATCGGACATGCGATAGGTGTCATTTATCTTCGATGGTATAGGCTGGTCAACTATCAGAAATAGTGTACCTTTGTTAGTAGAGACGAAGGTCTAAGTAAATCCCCTTTTATTTTGTCTTCACTAAGGAAGAGAGGACCCCTTTTCTCTCTCTGATACTCTACGTGTTCTCCCAGTCGACAAGTTAGGACCCTCTAGAAGACTCGTACGTCTATTTGTCCGAGTCCGGACCTCCTCGAGGTCGGCACACCTCCGAGGGACCCAACGGACCCACACCCTTTACGTACCTCGTCGAATTGTTCGTGTCAATCGAGACACTAGTTCGACATTCGTAGCCGGAGCCAACGTCGACACAAAGACTCCTCTTTTCGTTGTTGCCCTGCCAACTTGTCTGGCAAAGGAAGACTCGAACCGTCTCGTTCAATTTCGACGTCTTTGGTCTATCCTTTAATATAGTATTTGAGCACAGAAATTTTTGATTGTTTTAGAGAATTTTTTTCTTTTAAATAGAGACCGACTCCGTAGTGTATTAACACCGGGTATCTGAAACAAGAACAAAGACAAAAGGAGTTCGTACAATAGTAAAGAAACGTTTATCCACCGAGAACGTCCTAGTGACTCTAAGTAAAATAAGAACAGTGGACGAACGAACCTCTTCCGGGCAAACTTTCCACTTAGTCCTTTTGTCTTTTGTTTTGGTCCCATAAAATTTGTCTCCCGTAAACTATGTCCCTCTAACTATGTATCCGACCTTCTCGTTTTCCCGCTTTTACTCTATAGGATTTCTAAGTATTCATATCCTTTGTTATAACCGGGGTCTTAATCCCCTCGTTTATCCTCTCTCATCTCAATGACCTCTTCCGTTACCGTGGGGTGAGGTTATGAGAACGGACCTTTTAGGGTACCTACCTCCTCGGACCACCCGACGTCAGGTACCCCAGCGATTCTCAGCCTGTGTTGACTCGTTGAAGTGAAAGTGAAAAGTGAGAGTACGAAACCTCTTCCTTTACCGTTGGGTGAGGTCACAAGAACGGACCTCTTAGGGTCCCTGTCCCCTCGGACCACCCGACGGTAGATACCCCAGCGTGTCTCAGTCTGTGCTGACTTCGCTGAGTCGTCGTCGTCCTCAGCGATACCGACACCGGCTACTGTCCTGTGGGTTCTACCGTGGTGCTCCGACCACGACCCAAACGACTCTCTCCGGACTCGGCACCGAGAGACAGTAACAACTCCCTACTACTGTCTTTGACCTACGTCGTTCTCTCTGGGAGCGAAGGAGTAAGGTAGAAGGTCCGAGGGTTGTCCCAGAGAGTAACCGTCTTGGAGTGGTGTTCTGTCGTCCGTTCCCTTGGACCTTTTACACCAAACGTAGGAAGGTCAACGACTTAATGTCTTTTCGGGGGTCTTCCCTTACCCCGAACTCCGGCTCTTTATTCCTCATTTCCGAACCGTGTCTTCCGCGACTTCAAGAGGACCGAGGAAGTCTTTATCGTGTCCTCGGTAGTGGACCCGTTTCCGAGAATCCGTGGGACCCCTAAAAACGAGACCACCTGAGGACTAAAACTCCACCAGCGGAAAATCGAGACATTCGAGAGGGACAACCGGTCATATTGAGCTCACCCTGTACTGTCTTGACATCTCCTATCCCCCTTCACGGTTCATGCGACTCGTACACTTCCGTAGTAGTAAACATACGGAAAGATCCCTGGCTCAGGTTTGACCGGAATCGAGGACCTGTCGGCGGGGGAATACCATGTTAAGTACGTGTAGAGTCTTGAAAGTATGTGTGTGCTCTGACCAACACGAGAAGTTCCTCTAATGGGTACTGGAGTAAGATTGTCCCGAAGGTGACTAGTTTTGTAAAAAACTTAAGGTGACTCCTTAACAAGGTGACTCGTGCACAGTTTTGTAGACGCTGTACAGGTGAATGAAGAAGTATCACCCCAATTTAGAAAGGGAAATACTCCGACCTAAATTACAAAAATTGATCAGTTCTGGGAACTAAAATTCTGGTCGGGATTCCAATTAGAAGTTCCGCCTATTCTTGTGAACAAAGTTCTAGTATGGTGACTTAAGAGACATATCTAATATTAGGGTTCTTCCTTAAGGATTTTATAAAGATCATCGGTGTCGGCGTACTCATCCGATTCATATCAAAAACTTCGATTTAAGCAATTTCCTGTTGTACTTCATACGTTATTAGACTCGGTCTTTTGTAATCAGAACTGATGGAGTTTAAGAAACCCTTAATTCTCCTTAATTAAGAAACCGTTTAGTCAAAACAAGGAACTTTAGTAATAAGGACCTACATCCCTAATGACCCACGATTCTGTATTAGAACCTCATCCTTTACCGTTGGGTGAGGTCATTAGAACGAACCTTTTAAGGTATCTGTCTCCTCGGACCACCCGATATCAGGTACCCCAGTGTTTCTCAGTCGGTGTTGACTCACTGACTTATGTTCTACATTAAATACTGCTCCAGTGATACTTCCTTGATTTGTAAGGAACGACTTCCTCTTCAAGTTCATATCAATAAGATTTCAAAGTCTCTGTTTACCCTACGAACAGGAGGAACATTGTAAATCGTCCAGTCCTAAAGGACGGGTCACCCACTCGACGATCCCTTTCCGATGTAAGACCGAAACCCTTGGGTTCTCAGTCCTTTTTATACAATTCAAAAGTTGTCTTACCATCTCACCGACTCGGTCAGTTAAAAAAGTCACATAATTCTGCCTACCACCTTTAAAGCCAGTGTACACGTTTGGGTTTAGGACGATTTCTATCTTGAACGAGACACTCCAGTGACCTCAGTGAGACCCTGGAAGGTAAAAATTACGAGAGAGTCCCTCTTTACCAAACCAGACACCTTACATCTCTTCTTCAACGGTATTCGGTTCCTTAGGACCCAAGGAGACCTCGGTTCTTCGTTCTTGGTCTAGTGGTCAATTCAGTCTAATAGGGGGTGTGTCCGTCACGTATTTAATCGAGACGTAAAACTTGCTTGAGAAGTCTTAGTCAGTATGTCAGAGGATCGTCTTCTCTAGAGAACAGATTTTTATCTCTAGGTTCTGTATGTTTTTATAAATCTGGTATAATACGTGTAGTTTATAACTTAGAAAGAAGTCGGTTAAGAGAAACGAAGACTGAAAAGCGAGTTTCAAGTCGGTTCTTTTTAATTTTTTCTTTCTTCAACCCCAACCCTCTCTTAGTTTCGGTTGACACCCCTGACTCGTTTCCAAATTTAATCCGTGAAACAGAGTCAATAAAAGGAAGGACACACAGGAGTACGAAGGTTGGGGGGGTGGGGAAGGTCAGGACCTAGGAACTCCCCGACCAAATCTAGTTTCAGAGACGAAACCGGAAAGTACCCACGAAGGACTAGACTTGATGGGGAAGGACAGTGAGTGGGAAAGTAGGTCTGAGATCGATTCAACTGACTGATTTGTGTTTCTCCACACTCATTGTCCCAATCACTGTATACCTTCGACAAGTGTGTGGACCTATCTCTCGACTACGTCAAAAAAATTTGAAAAATAAAATATAACCGAACGTCGACTAATTGTTACAACACTAGTAAAGTCCACGTGTGGTCTCCCTGAGTCGGTATCCATAGGTACGTAGGTAAGAGGGGAGGGGAGTCCGACGGTGTACTGTAAGTCGTCTCATGGTGCACGACACGATAGCCAGGAACGACCAATGGGTAAAATTCATATCGTCACACATGTGTAGGTAGAGTTTGAGGGATTGATAAGTCCAAACAAATACAAGACACTCCGGTTACTGTTCTTTGTGTGTGTGTATGTGTGTGTTGCGTTTGAAAAGAAAAGAAAAAATTCTAATCGGGTACTAGAATGAAATAGTGACAGAGAGAAGTGGGAAATTGGTCTTCCATCCGTCTCCTCTAAGAGATGACCTCTGCACCACAGGGTAGGTCAGAGGGGGTCGTCGTAAGTCGTACTCAGAGAAGGGGTCCGACAACCTGATTGTTCGTGTCGATTGTAATAGGGACTATAGGGTCACGGTCTGAGGAAGTCCACCGCGACCACCACTTCTTGGACAGGCAGTCCCGTCCTCTACATTCTCTGCGCCCAAGTTAGGGACTCACCCCTTCTCGGGGACCTCTTTCGTTACCGTTGGGTGAGGTCATGAGAACGGACCTTTTAAGATACCTGTCTCCTCGTACCGCCCGATGTCGGGTACCCCAGTGTCTTCTCAGTCTGTGTTGACTTCACTGAGTCGTCGGAGTCGTCGGTGAGGAAATTAAGGGATTGTTGGGAGTCTCCACGTGTGATACTAAGAGAGGTGTAAAGTTTTCATCTTTGACTCCATCTCTCGTAAGTCCGGTGAATGGGGTTAGGGTGTCGACACCGGATCCCGATGTGGACGAAGGATTGGATCAGATGTGGGAGGACGGAGAGAGTCTACGTCCGAACTTAAAAGGGTGATCCCCTCCTCGTAGGCGCGTGGGGGGTGGGGGAGGTCCTGTGTGTGTAGGAGACGTCCAGAGAGAGACCTCTACCTCATCACTCTCCACCGCACAGTGGACAGGGTTCTCCTCAACGTTGGAGGGCGAAACTACCCGACGTACTTCGAGACCAAGAATAGTCCCGGTGGTCTAAACGGGTCGACCGGATGAACAGGTAAAGTAAGATTGAGTAGTTAGTGTGAAATTCAAGTTTGACTGGGAATGCAGTAGCTTTGTTTTTCCAAATGTAAAGATTCGATCTCCGACAGAGACATGTCTGGGTATCCCACTAGTCTAGACACGTAAATATTGGCATACGACCTTTTAACACGTTGTTGTGTTTAGCTACTTCGACTGTGACGGGGGATCTCAACACGCTCCGTCAGAAAAGTTGACATTAGTTGTCGGGACGGATTTTCTGAACATCATTAAGACGGTTCTCAGACCCCTGATTGCCCTCAGAGTCATATACTCCGTATTTTTTGTCCGGGGTTCTCTAAAAGGACCCGAAAGAGAACGATGTGATTGACTATTGATCAGGGCACCCATAGACGTACAATTTTGTCTTCGAACAATTGGATTTATGTAGAGATTAATCACCTTAAATTTCGTCACTGTTCACACTACCCTTCCTAAAGTACGTCCCACTTGTATAAACACCAGTCACTACAGAATGTTTTCAGGGAAGCTTCTTATTACTCATACAAAGAGGTCTGTAACCGTTAATTTCGTGGAAATTCTATTTTATAGAGTAAGCTTGATGGATTATCGAGACTCTTCATACTCAAGTCAAGTCAGCTAGTCAGCACAGGTTGAGAAACGCTGGGGTACTTGACGGCGTGTTGTCCGGAGGGACAGGTAGTGGTTGAGGGTCTCAAATGGGTTTGGGTACAGGTAACTCAACCACTACGGTAGATTGGTAGAGTAGGAGACAACAGGGGAAGAGGAGGACGGAAGCTAGAAAGGGTCGTAGTCAGAAAAGGTTACTCAGTCGAGAAGTGTAGTTCACCGGTTTCATAACCTCAAAGTCGAAGTTGTAGTGAGGGAGGTTACTTGTGGGTCCTGACTAGAGGAAATCCTATCTGACCAACCCAGAGGAACGTCAGGTTTCCTGAGAGTTCTCAGAAGAGGTTATGGTGTCAAGTTTTCGTAGTTAAGAAGCGACGAGTTAAAAGAAATATCGGGTTGAGAGTGTAGGTATGTACTGGTGACCTTTTTGGTATCGGAACTGATCTACCTGGAAACAACTGTTTCATTGCAGAGACGAAAAATTATACGACATACTCTTCATACTTTCAACGGGGATAAAATTCCTACTCTTCTCCTGTTGTCTCCGACTAAAATTACAGAAAACACACGGACTATCATACTTCGTGAAATATTAGAAAAAAAGGGACTTGAAATTTGAAAAATAAAACATAATCCCATACTTCATTTCACAATCAGTCAGTCAGTACGGGTTGAGAAACGTTGGGGTACCTGACATCGGATGGTCCGAGGAGACAGGTACCTTAAGAGGTCCGTTCTTTTGACCTCACCCATCGGTACGGAAAGAGGTCCCCTAGAAGGACTGGGTCTCTACCTTGGACCCAAAGGGTGTGACTTCTGACTAAGAAATGGTAGACTCGATGGTCCCTTCGGACACAACCCCACATCAGTTAATCGTTCCAACACCATTAAAGTCCACTTTCACTTCTCTAAGTTGGTACGTATATGTATATTAGTAAAAAAATACATCGGAAGTACTCTTGGGACTCTGAATTAATAATAGGAGGACAAAATAAAAAATTTAATTTAATGAAAATTTTAAAATTAACCTCATATTAACGAAATATTACAACACAACCAAAGTCGACATGTTGAGGTACTTAGTCGGTATTCATATGTACATAAGGGAGGGAGAACTCATAGGGAGGGCGGGCAGGAGGTGGGTGGGAAGATCCAGTGGTGTCTCGTGACTCAAGGGACACGACGTGTCGTCCACGAGTAATCAAGAGGTAAAATATGTCGTGAGAGTGGACCCTTTAGGGTACCCGCCTCCTCGGACCACCCGACGTCAGGAACCCCAGTGATTCTCAGCCTGTGCTGACTCGGTTGAAGTGAAACTGAAAAGTGAAAGTACGTAACGTTTTCCGTTACCGTGGGGTGAGGTCACAAGAACGGGCCTTTTAGGGTACCTGCCTTTTCGGACCTTCCGACGTCAGGTACCCCAGCGACTCCCAGCCTGTGCTGACTCGCTGAAGGGAAAGTGAAAAGTGAAAGTACGTGACCTCTTCCTTTACCGTTGGGTGAGGTCACAAGAACGGACCTCTTAGGGTCCCTACCCCCTCGGACCACCCGACGGGAGATACCCCAGCGTGTCTCAGCCTGTGCTGACTTCGCTGAATCGTCGTCGTCGTCACATATATACAGTTGGGGTTAAGGAGGGTGGAGGAGGGAAGGGGGAAACCACGGGTACACAAACAAGGGATACAAAGACAGAAATAAAGACGATATGGTAAAAAGATCTAAGGTGTATATACACAATCATATATTATACTATAAACAAAAAGCAAGACTGACTGAAGTCAGATACATTGTCGGAGATCCAAGTGGGTGTAGTGATGTTAAGTGAGTTAAAGTAAGGGAAGACTCCGACTCATGATAAGGTAACAAATAGTGATGGTATGGAAGATCGAAGGACAAAACCTACGTTCCTGGTTCCGAATCTTTAAGACTTACGAAACGGGTTCTAGTGAGTCGACCCTTCCTAGTCTCCTTGGATCCAGACTGACCAAGATTCGGGTCCGAGAAAAATCATGTACATGGTACATCCGTTCGGGTGCCTGGGACAAGATTTAGACCGGGGTCTACTTCCTCCGTCTCTGGATGTAAGGAACTCGGACAAGATGTGACCCTTGAAGTACGTGTACGAGGAGACACGGGAAGTGTTGTTGGGAAATCTCATCCATAACGGAGGAGACATAACATTCTTGTACATATTCACTGCCAGTCCTAAATTTGGGTTCGGAAAGCCGAGTTTCGAACATAAGAAAGGTACTGTGTTCAGAACGTCCGTTTTAAGGACCACGGAAGCTTTCGACCGAGGTGCCCCTCGACAATGTGCTGGTGTCCGTGGAAGTCCCCCTACCTTCTGTGGAAGGATGGACCAAGAGCGAAGAGGATGTAGAGGGAGAGCTACGATTGTTAAGGTAAGATGAAAGGGAGGGAGTGTCCACTCGTAGAGGTGACACCCGATACCTCTGTACATGGGGCTCTGGGTGGACCCGTCCGAGAAGCGGAAGGAGACGTAACGAAAACCTTAGTAGGAGTTACCTTACGGGTATAGGTAGGAGATGTTGTTTAAGAGACTAATGATGTCGTTCGAGTTCCGAATGCTCATGTGCCGGTATGCTTCCCTCTCCCCCCTACACCTCAAGAACGTTTCTCGGTCTTCCTTCTATCGTCTCACGAACCGACCTTCGTTGGGTGTCCGGTGGGGTTCCGATTTATTAATTATAAAGAATCATGGACACCGACCAACTTCGGTACTGAAGTTCCGAAGTAAGGTGAAAGGAAAAAAAAAAAAAAAAATAATATCCTAACTGTCACTTTCCCACACACTTCGTCTGTATGTGTTTTCCGTAAGTCAAGTGTTTCAAGATGGAGATCTTTACAAGTAAAACCGGGTTTGAGTTTGACGGAGGACGATAAGAAATCACTACAGCATATTCTCAAACTGGACGAGTTACTGTGACTATAACTTTTGAGGAGTTCTCCTCGTTGTCAAGGAACATAAAGAAAACATCGAAGAACACCGAAAAGTCGTTTATGAAAACCTGAACTCGACTGAACTTAAAGGACCAACTTTAATTTTTTTTTTTTTTGTAAGAATTAACAGATCTCTCTCTCTCATAACGTCGTCCTTGAAAATCTGGTTGGAGTCAGTCTTTAGGTCCAGAGGGTCGACAAGCTAAACCCTGTTCAATGAAAATTGACAGTCTCGGAGACAAAGTTGAAATTTAATATGAAATTTTCCTTTCAAAAGGAATGTTATAGTCGTACCCCTAATTTCTACTAGGAATATTTACAAGTTATTTACCATCGACAATTTTAACAATCTCGTCCATAACACATCAGTCAAGAACTGACCACTAAGAGTAAGTTCCCTCTAAAACTGTTGAGGAGGAGTGGGGAACGGGATCATGTAAACCGTTTCAGATCTCTACCAAAACTGACAGTTGTGACACTGTCTTCTAATCTCCCCGATGACCGTGATCATCCATCTCTGGACTCAATGACGAGTTGTACGAGACCTATTGGGATAGTGTTTCTTAATAGACAGGGTTTTGCAGTCGTCACGGTTTCGACTCTTAGGATCCGTTCGACATTACACCCGCGGGATCTGAACCGAACACTTTGTACGGACTCCCACAATTGGGGGAGGGAACTGTCCTCGGGGGTGCACAGGAGTAGAGAGTCTCGGAGGAGAGGAGGAAAGGTACCTGTCTGTTTTCGTTTGTCTTTTCAGGAGACGGAAACCTGTTGACAAGACTCGATTCGTGACTTGTTTCACTTAATTCACTCGTACCGGGAGACAAGACCCACGTTAGACAGCCAGTCCTTTGGTTAAGGATGTCCAAGAAAGAGAGGGACAGGGGAACAGGAAAATTAAGAAAGGAGGGACGTGTCCTGACAACCGTTCATTTCAGGACCCGTAATCTCCGTGAAAACTTACCTTGTTTTTCTTTAAAGGAGACATTGTTCCCCGAACGGTACGACTGGTAGTCAAAACAGGTCCCGTACTAGTCTGGAGGTGAACACAACATTTTTATTCGCATTGGTTCCCTAAAGGGACCACCAAGTCACCAATTCTGAGGTACGAAGTTTATGTCCCCTGTACTCAAGTTAGGACCAGTCCCTTAATTCTAGGGTGTATGATGTACCACACTGGTCTTGTAATTTTTTTAAAAAAATTCAATTTTTTTTTCTCATTTGTAAAACACGTAAGAATGTGAGTGTCCGTGATACCTGACGTGAAATCTTATATATTGAGGTGAATGAGGAAGTAGGTAGGGATGTATTTCACAATATAAGGGAAAATATGAGTCCTTCTTTGTCCGAGTCTCTCCAATTCATTACTCCGGTTCAAGTGTGTTCGTCATCTACCACCCTGACTCGAAACCAGGTCCACACAGACTAGGGATTTCGAGAACGACTCTCAGATTTGACAACCAAGAGTCTGACGTAGTCGTCGTCCACTTCCTAAACAATGTGTGTCACACGGTCCGTGGGGGATCTGACTAAGTTCTCCAGGTTCACCCCGGGTTCCTACACGAAAAGGTGGTTCATGGTCGACTACGACTAACGACGGCCCGGTGTCTGGTGTATCCTCTTGGTGCCAGATTCAGTGAGGTGAGACGGGGAGGGTACTCTACGAGAGTTATACTTTCATCCCACATAGACCACTTTTGATCTAGATCGAAAGAAGTCAGGATTCGTAGGAATTGTCCGAAGGGTCCACTGAGTCACCATTTCTTAGTCAGACGGTTACGTCCTCTGTGTCCAAAGTAGGAACCCAGTCCTTCTAGGGGACCTCTTCCTAAACCGTTGGGTAAGGTCATAAGAACGGACCCTTTAAGGTACCTGTCTCCTCGGACCACCCGATGTCAGGTACGCCTGTACTGAATCGTTGATTTTGTTGTTGTTGTTGTTGTGTAGTAATTGTAGTAATATTTCTGGACCATGGATTTCCTACCTGTCTTCAGAAAGATAACCTTCCGTCGATTTATTTTGTCCTACAGGTCCATTTAGACCTAAAATCTATTTGGTGTTTATTAAAATCATCTTCACGTAAGGTTTACAACGTACCAAATATCCGAATGATTTTTTAATAGACAACAAATAGATTTTAAGTTTAAATTGACCCATAGGACATCGAAGTAGACGATTTAGGTCGTCGGGATATGATAACGAAAGTTCTCTGTTTCCAAAGAGCACACCTACCTTTAATGGGGGGTCCAGGATTTTGGGATGGGTTTGTAGTCCGGGGAGTCGGTTCCCCCTGAAGAGAGGAGAGAACGGTTTATTTTCTCCCTCCTTAAAGTCTAGCCCGAGGAACGGTCTTTGTTAGTACTTTTGTCCCAATGTCGTACGTCCTCCAGACCACGTGTCGAAGGTCTTGGTCGACCACACGAGTGGCGGCGTCGGTCGGGAAGGAGCCCTCCCCACACGACTACTTTACGTACAAGACCCCGACAACTCCCGTACTCCCTATCCTTCTCGGTCACAAGTAGTGGGAAGGGAGACGAGTTCTGGGTCTCCTTTACTGGGACTGGGAAGACTCGTCCTGTCCGAGGTACTCTCTATCCCCGTCCTCACCGTCTCCCTTCCCACCCCGCCAGAACCACTCCTTCTAAGGGACCCTCCCTTAGACCAGTTACTGTCTCCGGGGGAGGAGGGTCAGAAGGACCGGGATAGACGAATCTGTCGACACGAAACGGAGGACTCTATCGCCCTGACTAGTTTTCCACTTTTTTGTTTTTCTTCATCTTAAAGTACTCGGGGTGGTACGTGGTCCTTGACTTAGTCACAATAAAGTGAATTTGTCAGGATTCTTTCGTCAAAAGGTCCACCAGGGAATTTTTCCGAGTCGGTGTCATTGGAACTGTTACTTTGACCTAAGTCTTAGACTGAGACGGTTGGTGATACTTCAAATTGTTATATTTTAACGATAAAAGAATTTTTTTTTCTATTTAATAACCGTCAAAGTATACCACATTGACTTATCGACACACTAGTAAATTAAAGAGACTCGGAGTCAAAAACGTCGTAATTTTATCTCTGTCATCATCACAGAAGGAATCCCAAGACCTTCACTAATTTCCTGTATTACAGAAATTAATGGAATCGTGGGACAAATCGTGTATAATTCTTGATTTATGTACACTGACGTTAATAGTAATAGAGACGATAAAACGACCTATATGTCTTTTTATACATTATCTTTTTAACATGGGTTTCTTCCAACAAATAGTAGTCCCTCTCTTAAGACACCCACTTCAGTCTTAGGACACCGGTCGGTAGAACGGTAGGTCCCGACACGTGTTCTTAGGTCTGGTCGGACAGGGTATTTTAGTAGTTACTACTACCTCTGTAATGCGTGATTATGACGTATTACCGGTGTTCGGTACACACCGATGACTCAGGAACTTTACACCGATCACACTGAGTCCTGGATTTAAAAAGTAAAATAAATCAAATCATATTAACCGATCATTTTATTATGAACAAAGTCCACAAGTTGTGTCATCAAGTTATAAAAGTATCTAAGATGAAGTATGTTTCAATAATATTTTATGACTAATATAAGGGACACGATACGTGATGTTGGGACATTGAACAAAGAAAATATGGATCATCAAACATGGAGAATTAGGGGAGGTGAACAAAACGGGAAGGGGGTGGGGACGGGGGGACCATTGTGATCGAACAAGAGACATAGACTCAGACGAAAACAAAAAAAAAAAATAAAAAATTTAAGATGTTCATTCACTTTTGTATATATAAAAAGAAAGAGACTGAAAAAAGTGATTCGTATTATGGAAGGTCCAGGTAGGTAACAGTGTTTACTGTTGTAAAATAAGAAAAAATACCGACTCATTGTAAGGTGACCCATATATAGGGTGTTATTCCATAGTGGAGTATGGACAGTCGTGCCGATAACAGTTTTTTTGTTCTTTCGTGTTCACGACCGTTCTTAATCCTCTTTTGCCTTGGGAGTATGTGACATACCTCAAAGGAGTTTTTTAATTTTTATCTTGATGGTACCCCGACGACGATTCAGCGAAGTCAGCACAGACTGAGACACGCTGGGGTATCTGTCGTCGGGTGGTCCGAGGGGGTAGGGACCCTAAGAGGTCCGTTCTTGTGACTTCATAGGTCGTTAAAGTGTGGATCCATAAATTGGTTTCTTTTGTTTTTGTGATTAAGTTTTTATATATTTATGGGGTCACAAGTGTCCTAGTAATAAATGTTATTGGTTCTATACTTTCGTTGGATTCACAGGTAGTAGTCTACTCACCCATTAATTGAAGTATTTATCGGTGTATGTCGATGTCCGACGGTCTCAATCGTTACGTCAATTTTTGTAAAGAAGAAAGTGGGAGTACCTCCGTAGACGAGACTCCAGTTCTCCTGACACGCCTAAAACCACCCTCTCACCATGGTTCTCTTCTTTAATCCTGTTGGGGGGACCAGACCGGGTCTTCGAATCTGCCCAAAGGTCCTGTTGTGTCTTGACCTTCGTCTCCAACAGTCAAGTTGACCACCCGACCTTACCGGAGAAAACAATTTCTCTTTTCTTCTATTTTAAAAGATTTCGTCCGTGTGGTTGTCGTTTTCTCGCGAGGACGACCGAGTCGCCATTGTCTAGGTGGACGGTCCCGTCCTCTGTACCCAAGGTAGGGGCTAGGTCCTTCTAGGGTGTATGACGGTTCATCGATTCGGATTTAGTCGCACGGTGTCGATGACTCGGACACGAGATCTCGGGCGCACGGTGTTGACGATCCCGGGCACACGGGATCTCGACCACGAGGTGTCGTCGTTCTCGGTCGTGTTACTCTTAGGACACGCGACGTTGATCTGTTCTCGGGCACGTTGTCGTTTCTGCGTCGTGTCGGTTTTTATTTATGTATGGATGTAAAAATTTTCTCGAGATTTTCCTGGCAGTAGTAGTAAATCACTGAGGGTTGGAAGTGGGGCTCCCGGATGTTCACTACCTCAAGAGGACGAGAACGATTAGGGACTCGTAGAGTGGTGGGGAACCGAAGGAATTAGGACTGGTGTACAGACATTTGACAATTTACTATGTTCCTCCTATATTCTTGTTCAACCAAGATTATGGGGCAGTCGGATACGTATCTTTGGTTTTAGAGACGGTTATGTACGAAGTTTCAATTTTTTTTTATTTTTAGATTCGTGTTACTGTTTATCGGTCGATCGTAAAGGGTTTGTTCCGAGTCCGATATGGGTCGGTTTATTACAGGAACGAAACGAAGACAGAAAAGAGAAATTCAGAAAAGAGATCGAGGACGACCACCTTTCATTTTTGTTTTCAGCGAGTCAGTGCACACTGAGAAACCCTGGGGTATCTGACATCGGGCGGTCCGAGGAGACAGGTACCCCAAGAGCTCCGTTCTTATGACCTCACCGACAAGGGAAGAGGTCCCCTAGAAGGGTTCGGTCCCTAACTTGGGTCCAGAGGACGTAACGTCTACCTAAGAAATGGTAGACTCGGTGATCCCTTTGGAGTAACCACCTTCTGAGGATTAGTAGTGAAGACCAAACCGTGACGAGTCAAGTTTAGATAAAAACGATTTTTTTTTTTTTTTTATGAATGTTAAATATCATACACAGTGACCTAGAAAATTTTCTTAGAAATAATTTAGAGAAACTACTTTAGAGACTCACACAGTAGATAAAAGGTAAACCTAGGATTAGGTGGAACGGATCGAATTCTTTTTATGTAACGAGTATAAGGGATTTAGTGACGACTTTTCTACTCTACAAATAGACTCCTAGACTTAGAGGGGATGCATAGTGGGGTCTGACTCTTTGTCTCGGGACCCTAAATTTCTGATCCTCGGCACAGGTCAAGTGTCTTCAGACCATCCTGCCACTACTGACCGAGGAAATCGACGGTTATTCACTAGGTAAGAAGGGCAGTTTCCGGAGGTCGAGCTGAGAGGAATCCCCGTTAAAAGTTACTGAGTCAGGGTAGGGTGTGTATATTTACCTAAGAGTACTGAAGTACTACCTTATCACACGTATGTCATTCAACGTTATAAACGTCGATCCTTGTGTGTAAAACCACCGGAGACTTCTGTAGTCCTTTGGTAGGACTTGTCAGATGATGGAAGGGAGTGTGTTCAAAGTAATTGGAACGAAGCATTCACTACATTGACTTTGTGTCTCTTCAATTCTTTATACGGGTCTCTACCGTTTGTGGACAAAAAGTACGACGGTGGGTGGGGCACGGGTGTCGTCTGTAACAATTAGTTAGAGTGCAATGAGAAAGGGTAACCTTTCGAAAGAATGACGTCGAGAGGTCGTCGGTTGTGTTTAGACAGTCTCAACTGTGAGTTCTGTACAAACGGTAGGAGTGTGTACGAGTCTGAAGTTTTTAATTCTTCTCCCTGATCTTTGGTCAGAGACTCAGAGGATCATGTGACAAGAAAAAATTCCTAAAGAGACATTTAGGTCTTTTGGACTCGTCTGACACAAGTACGATAGGAATTATGGATACTACGGAAACAATCCTTTGTACGGACTCAGAGGTTAAGATGGAATGGTATTACTCTAATACTAATCGACTATGTACTTACGACAGGAACCGTGTGAGGATAGTATATGATCCATGAGTCGAGTACCATCGAGAACAGGTAAGAAATATTTGTTACGGTAATTGTAGGTGGTAGGTCTCGTACGGGAAGGACCACCAGTAATCCCAGGTACAGTAACTCGACAATTTACGAAAGTAAGAGGACCTTATATGCGTACCATCTAACATAAAGAGGTGGTGTAAGTTCAATACACACCGGTTCACCGAACGAAACCGGTTTGTGCACTCGTTCTCTCTGTACGTATTGAAGACCTGTCTTCGTAAATTAACGACGTAGACATAAGGTCAGAAGGAAAGAAAGACTGAACCATTAATACCTTTGGCTAAAGTTCTACCTCATAGGTAGTCGGGTGTCGAGACTCACTGTTACTAGTCGTCTTGAACCCAACTGGGGCGGAACTGTACATCACTCTTTGTGAGAAGACAACCCATTTCGATGACTCTAAAACATCAACAAAGAAAGACGTCAGTATTGGATTAGGTGGATCTACTTATGAGAAAAGAGATCGTTCCAAGGTCCCTTCGACTTGAAGAGGTAAAGTGGTGTCTCTTTACTGAAGTTTATTGATACACAGAATTTCCCAGTATAGGGGTTTCACTGAGACGATGTGTCGTGACGTATATTACGATGGATTTTACATAATTTACCGGTAATACACGGTTTGTCACAAGACCCGTGAAGTACCCCTGATTACCCGTGTGAATCTTGTCAAGACCGTGTCTCATTTGTACGATTAAGTGCAAGTAGACGTAGTGACGGGAGTAATGGCAATAGTGTGTAGTAGAGGTCAGGACTAGAGGAGAGCTATCTTCTCCTTAGATTCCGTGTTTCGTCAATTCATTGTCCTCGTACCGAAGTCTCCGTCTTTTATTGTCATTTCTAAACGTGAGCTCAAGTGACCTCTGGCTAGGAATAAGAAGGGAACGATGACGTATGTGTAGGCCTACTTCGGGTGGTTTGAGACACACCACGTGTAAGGACCCGGGGCGGTGAAAGGGGACCGTCCCACCCACAGGGCGGTAGTCTTGATATGGGGAACCAAGGTGGTGAACGTTGTCGACCTCGGATTAAGTAACTCTTCCGTCTCTTGGGTCGTGGGAAAGCCGGTTGAGTAGGTTCCTTTACTTTGGGACCGTAAGTCCTTGTCCCAGTACGAAAAGATGGTCGACGTTCTAAGTGACAGTCCTCCCGAAAGTTTAAAGAAGTTGTAGGGCTCCGACAGTAAAGAAGGAAAGGTCTTCATCGTGTCCAGGGTCCTGGTCACCATTCAAACGGGCCGGGACAGGTAGAGGGTTCCTGTAGTCTCCGGTTTGTCCCTCCCTCTTTCTTAGAGTCGTACCTGTCTGGGTGGTTGGTGGGAGGTGAGTGGTGTAGAAGGAGGTCCGGTAAATAAAGTAATTTCTCGTCCCACGAGTTCCCTTAGAGGTCTTTCCCCCGTTAAAGCAAGAAGGGTGTAGCATTTTTAATTTTAAGAAAGGTTTTTTTATTACACGAGACAAGAAACTCTTTCGATTCCTCTCCTCTTTTCCCCAGTTCCTCACTCTCCATTCTTTTACACTCCCTCTCTCCCTTTCTCCTTTCTTTTTATCTTGTTACTTAGCTTGTCCCTTCTGTCCCTCTAATTCTTCCCCTCTTTTTCTTCTGTCTTGTCTCATTTCGTCGTCACTCTGACCGAGACCCGGAAGCACTCTAGTCGTTTGGGAGACCTAAAAGTGGAAACGAGTTTTGACCTCAACCATGATAAAACGGTCAGTGGGTGTAGAGCCACACAGGACCGCAGGGAAGCGATACGAGGAGGGGTGTAGGACTCTTTTCGATGAGTGAGTCATCGAAAGTGTCAGATTAAGGATTGGTCTCAAGTAAAACTTTCTTGTACCTCATCCTCCTCCTTGAAACATCAGACTGACCTGACTCAAGTCTTACGTCGGAATCGTGTAAAAAAGGGAAGTTGTTTATAAATACCTATTGGTAGACACACGGTTCGTGACAAGATCCGTGACCCAATGTCACTTGTTTTGAGGGACGGGAGTATTTTGCAGGTGGGATCTCCTCATTTATTTTTACTTTTAGATATAATAGAATCACAATTCATGTTGCCTCCGTTTATTTGGTACTCTCTTATTCCCCATCATTATAGTCCCCCTCCCAGGGGTCCCTTCAGGGTGACAATTCCTACGATGACTTCGTCTCGAAGTCTTCTTCCACTCCTCAATGGGTTGGGTATCCATAGACCCCTTCTCGTCTCGTTTACGGGACCCCGTTCTTGTGTGGATCGCTTCCGTACTCCTTGTTCGTTTTCCGTCTGCCAAGGTACGTCGCATCGGGACCACACCACTTCCTAAAATCTTCAAGTCTGTACTTGACCTTTTTATCTTTCACTACTTGCTTTATACCCTGTTAACTTTGAGTGAAATCCCTTTCCGACGTCAAGGGAATTACTGTGGAAGATCCTATTCTGGTCCCCTCACTCATAGACTTCTTTCTGTCGTCTATGTTGGTAACTTCTTCCAATCCACTTCCTGGACTCTCCGTTCCGGGACCTTCAGAGTAACGATTTTCGAAAAAAAAAAAAAAACCGGTGTGGTGAGTCGTACACCCTGGAATCAAGGGGCTGGTCTCTGACTTGGTCCCAGGGAACGTCACCTTCGAGTCTTAGAATTGGTTACCTGGCGGTCACTTCAGGACCTTCAGAACAGATACCTTTACAATCCCAGTGGTCCTTACTCTCTCCTCACCACAACCTCTCCCTTGGTCCCGGGGGAGATGTTCCTTAATCTCCCTCCCGGACCTCTAGTCATCTACCACCACTAGTCTTCCCCTTCTCCAGATTACTGCACGTTAAATGTAAATCAAACCTCGTCAATCCCTCTTCCGTCCGTCTCACTAGACCTCCGTCGTTATTCCTCGTTCCTCTCGTCCGGGTCATGCCTTCCCGACAACCTGTCTTTGGTGAACTAACTTCGCGTCCACTTGTCCTAGAAAGTCCTCTCAGTTCAGTGTCACTCCAAGTAACAGTAGAGTGACCGTAAATCACACGTCTCCCCGGTTCCTACGATTTTCGGGACGTTTCGTCTCTTGTCAGGGTACTCTCCTGTCAGGTAGAGCAGGTTATCACGGGGGTACCGTTTTGTACATTAGACTAATACCTCCGTTCTCGTAAGTTGTAGGTTTCCTTTCCGATTCGCGTGTCTCCCTTAACGACTGTGGTTAAGGTCCCCGGTCGTCCCTTTATGACATCTTAAACCTTTCCCCTCCTCTGCTCTAGTCTTTTCCCCATAGCCTCACTTTCAGTCCCCCGACTCATTACGGGGTCGTCAGGGTCCGAAGGACACGACGACGACAAGTCAGCGAAATCAGCACAGACTGAGAAAACACTGGGGTACCTGACATCGGGTGGTCCGAGGAGACAGGTACCCCAAAAAGTCCCTTCTTGTAACCTCACAAGGAGGAGGTCCCTTAGACACCGTAGACAGTATTGGTACCGACTTCCCCGTCCCTCTACCAGGACGGCCAGAGCCCCGGCCACATCACTACGTCGGGACTCGTCTTCCCTCCCTGTACTCCAGGACCTAGGTGGGACGTAGGAGGACTACGTTGACGCCTCAGAGTGATTCCCGACAAGATTAGACCTCGTGGATCTCGAACCTTGAGGAGAACCGGGACTTCTGACCTCCTTCCCTCCGGGAAGTTCCCGTAAGGTTTACAGAGCTAAGGACGGTTCTGATTCGAGACACAGGAACCCGTTCAATGAATTGGAACGACTCGGACAAAAGAGTAGGTATTTCACCGGGGGTTTTGGATAGAGTGTTCCAACATCGTTCCGAATTTTAGTTTCGGTCTTTCACAGATCGGGTCACACACTGTCCGCGAGTGACGACAGTCCGGGTGTCGGCCACCGAGTCCGACGTGTACGGACTCAGGTTTAGGACTGAGACAACGAGTGACTGGCAGATTGGGCCCGATCAACGACTTGGAGAGGTTCGTAGTCAAAGGACGTGTACTCTAACCCTCTCATTAAGGCCTTCATATTCCACAGACCTTCTTTATGTACTTTCTACTACATCACTCGACACTTCAAAACGGAAGAGAAGTGACCTTTTCTGCGGGCTCGTATTGTTCCATTAAAAGAAGAAGATTGTCAGAGAGCTCACTTAGTCGTCTGGAGCCACAAGTGTCGGGGACCGGAGTTCCTCTTCGACCTTGAGGAAAACCTTCAAAAGTCCCGACTATGATTCCCGAAGGGTCCACCACGATCACATTTCCTGGGCGGACGGTTACGTCCCCTGCATTCTCGGTACCCAAGTTAGGGACCTAACCCGGTTAGGGGATCTCCTCCCGTGTCGTTGGGTGAGGTCAGAAGAACGGCCTTCTTAGGGCACCTGTCTCCTCGGACCCGCCCCCCGATCTCAGGTACCCCAGCGTGTCTCAACCTGTGTTGACCTCGCTGAATTGTGCGTACGTGAGTCCGGAAACAAACCATCCGGTCTCGTACAGTTCCTCCTCCCGTTCTACTCGTCAGATTTAGGTCCCTTACTCTCCACTTGTAAGACTCTGTCCTCCTCTCCTCCGGGTCCCAGACACTTCCTTACCGTCTCCGAATCGGAGCAGGATTCCGGCTGAACCCCTCCCCTCCTGTCGGTGGGTCTCCCACGTAAACCTCCGGAATGAGGACAGAGTCGGGTGGTGTGACTGTCGACGAAGACGTCGGACTTCAGTGTAAAAGACATTTCCTCATATAATGTAAAAGAAGGGACAGAACATAAACCGAGTCTCACATCGCCAGGTGGGTGCTCTGTATCAGTCTGTCAAAGTCTCAGGTTCAGTAGGACGTGTGTCCACAGGGACCCCCAGTGAAGTGGGAGAGTCGTATCCCACTACCCCACTGCCGTCTACGACCGTCACGTCGACGGAACGGTCTACCAAGGTGCCCCTTCCCTCCCCTCCCCTCCGACCCTCCTTCCGGGGGTCGCAGACCACGTAGGACGAAGGGATGTGGGAGGGGGGTCGGAGCTTTGCAGTGTGGGAACGAAAGATGAGTAAGGAACCACTGAACCCCGGTTAGTAAACCCTTTTTGAGTGACTTCCAATCCAGTCAAGGGACCCTTTACTCTTAGTAAGGATACCGGATCCTAATGACACCGAGTACACTTATTGTATTTGGGAACTTTACCTGCACCGTTGATCATTCATACCTTACTTACCGTCTCCATCACCACCACCACCAGTCTCTTGATCGTCATGATCATTGTGATGATTCTGTTGTCCGTTTCACGACCGACCGAGTCTAAATTGGTCAGGGTTCTCAGGACTCCGACGACGAGGCGAGGGTCGAAACGGTATCTGACGCGACCCCCTCAACCCAACGGAGGGAAGAGACGGAACCAAAAACGTGGACAGTGCACCCCTGCCAGGGTAGGTGAAATCTTGTTCTAGAAGGTCGACCTTCCCAGGAATCTCTTGTAGACCAGGTCGGGAAAGAAGAGACGTAGGGTAAAGTGTCTCCGGTTTTCTTTTCGTCGGATGGATTAAGTACGTTTTTATGAGAAAGGTTTAGGTGTCTTCGAGTCAAATAAGACAAAGCAAATGATCATACCCAACCCTCCTAACCCCCGTCGTTCCCCGTTCACTACATCTTTACACTGTAAGAGAAGGAAACTGTCCGAAAATTAAATGACCCTTTTACTCTAATTTAGGTACTCCTATTTTTCAAAAAAATTACTCTGTACATACTCTTCAAGAGACTTTTATGATTTATGAATGTGTCTGTTTAACACGTCTATCCGGACGTTCTGTCAAGGGTTACTGGGGTGGGGAACGGATCAGAGAGGGTGTGGTAGGGTCGTGACTAGTTACTCTAGATGTCCTGTCCGTCTTCGCTACGATACAGTGTGGACTCTAATCCATTGTCGTCTGACGTGGAAGACGGAACCCGAGAGAGAGTTCAGTGATCGAGATCTTCTTCGGTCGACGGTACAAGACTCCTGGTAGTCCTTCGAGTCACCCCTCCGGACGTACGACTCCCTTAGGTTCGGTGATCGGTCTGTCGTTCACACCGGATACTTGGTGGGGTAGGGTCCTTACTTGACCCTTCATCTGGGTGGTCGGGGTCTACTAACGTCCTGACCCCACTGTCGAACTACCGGTGGAGTATTCTCTGAGATTCGGTCTTCGTGGGTCAATTTAGAACGGACGTAAGGACAGGGTGTCTTTGATCCTCTATCGTGTATGTACAACAACGTTCGACGGTTTAAACCCCATTAAACAATACGTCGTTGTCAAAAGATTATGTATTTTTGTCTGGTGGTGGTAAGAAGTGTCTTGTGGGTGACGTACGGTCTGGACACGAGGTGTTTCTTATCTATCGTTTCTGAGGTCTGTCTTCGTGGTCGATCCTTAATACTGTCGGGACCCGACTACCCAGAGAACCCTTGTCTCCCACCATGCACGACTACCCCTCCTGCATCTTGGGAGTTCTCTCGGACAGTTTAAGAGCAGTACCAAAGAAGGGTTTTCACTCTAGTGTCCCGAGTACACGCACGGACGTGCTTGCGTCCGCTCTCGCCTTGCACGTGTGTTTACAGTCCTACCCCGTCCCGAACATCCACCCCGGCAGAGGGTGTCCCCACGACGACGACGATGACGATTCAGCGAAGTCAGCACAGACTGAGACACGCTGGGGTCCCTTCCTTCGGGTGGTCCGAGAGGGCAGGGACCCTAAGAGGTCCGTTCTTGTGACCTCACCCAACGGTAAAGGAAGAGGTTACGTACTTTTACTTTTCACTTTCACTTCACTGAGTCAGCACAAACTGAGAATCACTGGGGTACCTGACGTCGGATGTTCCGAGGAGGTAGGTACCCTAAAAGGTCCGTTCTCATAACCTCACCCCACGGTAACGGAAGAGGCTGTCCCCAGAATCTTCCTCCGTTTAAGACTTTCCAAGGTGTCTTGTCCTCCCTGGAAGTCAACAAGGGTGTCCTTTCGGACCGACGGAGACACTATCCAAAGTCAGGATGGATGTAGTGTATAGACCACTGTAGTCAGATCACTGAAGGATAGGTTTTCACCTTTATTTGAGAGGTTTCCTACGTTACTTCAAGTCTACTCTTTTATATGAAACCTTTGATATTTTGTGACTCATTGTATTCCTTTTATTTCACTCCACAACATATATTTCAGGGATCTTGTGCCGGACCGAGTGTTATATTCCAAGTGTCTACCGTCACAAAAAAAAGAAAGGGGGGACAACTATTCGAGTGGAGACCATTTTCTTCTTTGTTCGTTCTTTTCACTACCTCGTCCACAAAAGACTGCACATCGGACCCGGGGTAACGGTGTCCTTCGGGGTAGTTACGGGACAGTGTGGAGGTGGGTGGGGCAGGGAAGGGGTGGTCGTCCTGAGTGGGTCCCCCTAACCGCCCGAGATCCACTCTGACGTCTCTGGTTCGTCCTGGCTAGCGTTTCGTCCCCGTTGTCCAACCCTCCCAAACTGTTGAAGGAGAGTGCCCCTAGACTCCTCTGCCTCTGACGGTCTTCCGTACCCTACCTCACTATTCCTTGTCCTTCTGACTTTCCCGTCCTTCTCTTTGGGTCTCAAGGGAAATTAGGGAGACGATCCCGGACCTAGGACTACTAAAGTTAGAGGTGGAGATCCTAATTCCCCCGTTCCGTTGTGTGTAGACGTGTGACCGCACAAAGACTTCTTGACGTCAACTCCAGACGGGGTCCACCTCCAGTGATCCCACCCGTGATTAGGTTATACTGACTCAGGTACGTTTTTGTCCTTTATACTTGTGCCTCGTCTGCATGTATTCCTCTTACGGTACACTACCGTTCTAGTCCCATTACGAAGACGTTCGGCTCCTTACGGTTACTAACTGTTGTTTAGTGGTCTTAGAGGTCACCAACTCTTAGGTGGAAGGTCACGTCCCGTGTGTCCAAACTAGGGACCAACCCCTTGATTCTAGGGACTACAGTACCTTGTGGATTCGGGCTCGTGACGCAGATGTCTCGAGAACGTGAGACCTTGGTGTCGATCCCTCTTCGTGTGTCCGACGGTGTTTATAGGGCAACGCGACGTCGATTCTGGGTTACGTCGGTTTCTACTCATTCATATAAAAATTTATACTTTATTCAAAAAATTCTTTCTCCTCCTCCGTACCTTGTCTTGGAAGGTAGTATCGATAGTCTCCTTCGGTTGGGACGACTCTGGAACTAGGACCTGAAGATCGGAGGTCTTGACCCTCTATGTAAAGGCAACAAATTCAGCAAGCCAGACACCGTGAGACGACCTCATCGGGACGATTTGATTGTGTTCTCGTAAACCGCAATATCGTGTTTTGGTGTCCCGGTCTGTCTGGACTACACTTGGAGACGAGAATGGTTGTCGTACAGGACCCGGTGAATCCACGGTGTCACCCGGAACCCAAAAATTGACAATTTACCCTTTAAGGTATGTGAAATACATATCACTGACTCTTCGTTCATTGTTCCCGTTTCGTGCGTCAATGTTACGGACCGAGGGCCATCGGTGAGTTGTTACCGGAAGTGATTTTCTTTACTATCGAGTCGAGCTTAAGGAAGTGGAGAGATTTGGGACGTGGGAGTAATCGTTGTGTCTTCTTGGTCGATAGACAGTCAGATGCTTCTATGACTTACGACACTTCCGTTTTCCGAGGCTCTGGGTTCATATCACCTAAATAAACCGATACATTGTCTGACGGTGTTTGAGTCCTCGAACTTTTTAATGGTAGAGTTAAGATGCCTAGTCTTCGAGTCTTCTTGAACCGACCTCAGAGACGAATCCCAGAGTGTTTTGGTTTTACTTCTACGACGGGTCCCACCCGAGAATGAACCTCCAAGACACGTAATTAACGAAGACTCGAGCAACATTAACAACCGGTTTAAGTTAAGAAACGGAAACACCTTGATTCCAAGGACCGAAACAGGACCGACAACCAATCCCTAGAGAAAGTCGAGGAGTTCCAGACACTAGACAAAGATCACTGTCGTGGACCCAATACTTTAGACATCCAAAAGATGTGGTTCGTTAAGGGGACAAAAAACACCTGTGGTTGACCTACAGGTTGTCAGATTAAGTTAAGGATAGAATGGACACCTCCTGAGGTTTCTGATTCCCGAGTCGGGGTGTTCTACGGAGGTGAAGTCTGAGGTCATTGTTCGGGTCCGTTCGGACATGAAGATCGGTGGGTTGATCGATATTTCAACCCCCCAAGGGTATTGGGGGAGGCGTCCAAACTATGACCAAATAATATTTCCAATATTTTTACTACTTTTCTTTCGTCGGACTTCTCCATACATCCCACTTTGACTCTTCTCGGGACTCGTGCATCCGAAGACCCCCCACTCAGTCGGAGGGTCATCACCCTACTCGAGTGGTTGGATCTCCTAAGACCTAAACTTACCTCCAAAGTAATGTCTCCTTCGATCTAAGGGACCACCGGGTCTACCATTACCCAGACGGAGATTACGTCCTCTGGACCCAAGTTAGGGACCCAGTCCTACTAGGGGATCTCTTCCTTTACCGTGAGGTGAGGTCATAAGAACGGACCTTTTAGGGTGCCTACCTCCTCGGACCGTCCGATGTCAGATACCCCAATGGTCCTCAGTTTGTGTTTAGTCGCTGAAGTGAAAGAAGGAAAAAGTAATGTCTCCGTACGAACTAATTTAGTGGTTGGTAATCACCATTGAACTATCCGTCAGGGAGAGGGGAGGGACCTCCAATCCTCTTACCTTAACTTTTCGGGTTGGGAGATTAGGGTCTCCTTGGAGGGTCGTAGGACTACGATAGGTCTCCGGGTAGTTCTTAGTGGAGGAATCGTATTGGAGGTCACACCGACTTTCCCCGAACTAGTTGTATTTTATGAGAAGAGTGGGGATAGTGAGTCCTTTAATATTTCCAAAACCTTCGAGAAACGGTCCTTAGTCCCTACTGTTGTTTTGTATATTCATATAGTTTTGTAATTTTCTAGGAAGGTGTTCCGGGGGAGGTAGAACCGTTGTCTCTTAACGGGAGGACAGTTTTGACGGAGTATCAAGTCAAAAGGACTGCAGAAGAAGACGGGGATCGACCTCTTTTTTACGTGACGAAAATTTCTCGAAAACCCCTACTCTAATTCGGGTAAACCCATTAGAGGGAACACGGTACACTGTATTGGTAGTGTCTTCATTGTGGTCGTTTGTTTCCAGTGTCTGTAGTAGAATTTTTAAGACGGGTAGTATGTCGATAAGAACCGACATGGTGATTCACCTACTCACTGACCTATTCAGGAACAGGGAAAACCTGATGTTTAAGGCAAATTGAGATTATAGAATATGGGACGGGGGTGTTAATTTAATGTGAAATTGAAATATCCTACATAGGACTAATTCCCATTGTTTCTTTGGTAACGAGAGACTCTTCCAAATGTTTGATTTACGTTGTAACAAGTAGGAAATAACGTCTAGTGTTACCAAGTAGGAAATAACGTCTAGTGTTACCAGGCGATAGGAATTTTTATAACTACGACCCGGGGGTAGAAGTCTTTGAGACTGAGAGTCCTTTAGATCCGTTTCTGTCTGTTCCTCCTGTACCGGAAGGGATACCACCCTCTCATTTGCTCCTCCCTACCCTCAGAAGACAAACGCAAAGCTCAGAAAGTTCCTACGCTATCTATCCCGACTCCCGTCACCGTCGATCTGGGTTCACACTCAGTATCGTGTTCTGTAGGGATGTTCAGTGTACTAAAGTTAAAACATACAAAGGAAGATCACCACAGGGATCCACACTCGGCTCCTACATTCAATCACTTGTGTACAGATGTACGTGACTTTGTGACACGAGGTCTGTGTCTTGTAAGACCCTCTTCGGACAGATCGAGGTTTCGGACTCAAATGTGACAGAACCTCTTTTTACTTACCTTACGTTAAAAAAAACAAAAACAGATTCATGGGGTTCATCCATATATACACACATTTATATATATGTGTATATAAATCTCTCTCTAATATATTTTAAAGGTAAGTTATTGTTAACCTATCACCTGTCAATATAAGAGATGGTTCAAGAACAATATGTCTTAAAATGGAACATCTAAAATTTACGTATGTTAAATGTACGATTTTGTTTAATACTTTTTAACACATTACCCTTTTTCTGATGACTCACAGGGAAGTTTTCTTACACTCCATAAATCTCGTGGAAGGTCCCAATAGACTAAGACTTCTCGAGACTGGAAGGTCGCGGGAACTAATAACATGTCACGACATCTCTTTCTACAATTGAAGACCTCCAGATTATTTTATGTCACTAGGAGCAATTATTTTTACGGTTTAAGACAACCTACTTCTATGTCGTTTCATGATGGGAAACGTACAACTTGTCAAAAGATGTAATGTTAGTTTAAAATACTGTAAAGTAACATACTTCCTTTTTTCATTCCGGGGAAAGGAAAGAGACCTCCTTTTTTTTGGTTGATAAAAGGAAACTTCTTTCGTTTACCCCCAATATCTTGGTTCATTTGTCCCCTCAGTATCAGTCACTCGTTCCCACGTCCATCCAGAATCTTTGACACTCATACTCCCAGGAAATACCATAGGAAAAGGTCTTTGTGTCCCGAGTCTATTTCAAGTCGTGACAGTTGTGGTATGTCGTCTTACGTCGTTATTCCCGTGGTAGGTAGAGAGTATTATTTTGGCGTGACTTAAGACTTTGATTATGTTGTAACATTTAAGTTATTTTTAAATTTTTCTTTCGTTTTTTTTTTGTCTAATCACAAATAGTGTGACTTCTCCCCCTCCGTTCAATCCCTATACTCTCATTCTCTATGTTTGAGGAAACATTTTTTTCTATGTGTTATACCTATAAAACATGTCGTGTCCCTTAATGTCGGTAACAGAACATTATTGAAAATTACCGCGTGTTAGACATCTTTACGACTGAGTGATGTAACGTGTGGACTGTGATTATACTTTCATATTTATTTGTTGATATGAAGTCCCCTTCCGTTACCATTGGGTGAGGTCATGAGAACGGACCTTTTAGGGTACCTACCTCCTTGGACCCACCGACGTCAGGTACTCCAGTGTGACTCAGCCTGTGTTGACTTCACTGAATCGTCGTCGCATGAAGTTAATTTTTTTTTTTATGTCACTTAGGTTTAAAAACTAGATTACATTCGACCTTGTGATAGGTAACATTATCTTTAGAAATAAACCCCCTCTCAGAAGAAATTTTTATAGATATGGTGTTTGAATATTCAATGTTTAACTACAAAGAGGTGTTTATACTTTCAGGAAACTGTGTCTTACTTGGGTTTCATGTTAACCCGTCATAGTAAATATCGTATACTAAATAAATTTTGATTTCTTTTCATGAACGGTAAAAAGTTTAATATTTAATTAACTAGAAACTATAATAATTTTTCCAGAACTTAAGAAACCCGTTAAGAAACAAATTAAGTTCCAGAAAATTGAAAATATTTCATGAAAAACCGAAGAGTATTAAAGGATTGTTTCAAAGACATTGACTTTATAAAAAATTGGTAAAGAGGTGGATTTTTATAAACACATATACAAATACACGTGTTCGTTCTCAAGTTTCAATGTTCAAGTTTAGGACAATTTTTAATAATTTTTTGTAAAACTTGTAAATTAAAACTAAAGTCTATCGATTATAACACTCCAAAAAAAGGGAAACTGAACATTCTACTAAAGTGATAATAACCGAATTATACAGAGAAAAATGTGTTGTTTGTAGGAAAAGTAAAACAAGACGACATCGTTTAACGTTGACGGTAAGAAACACTTTAAACGTTGTATGGAGGAAGGTTAGAAAATTTTTTTGAGAAGATCACATACGATAACTTTAAGTCTGAATCTTTGGATTAAGGGTTATACTACCATAAACCTCTACCCCCGAAACCCTCCACTATTTCGGTGTTCCCACCTCTGGAGGTGTTCCCACCTCTGGAGTACTTACTTTAATCACGGGAAGATTTTCCCTGGGGTCTCTAAAGGAAACGGGGAAGACAGTATTTATTAAACTGACAAATTCGGTAGAGTACACCATAAAAAACAATATCGTCGGATTTGATTAATTCTGTAGTATCATGATCAAAGAGACAGAGGTAAGTCATAAAAAGGGGGACACTCCTTCATAGAAAAATAACAATCTTAAATTCAATCAGTGTGTAATAACGTTTGTAGACCTTGTCTCTTCTTTTGTAAAGTTAAGATAAAGTTTTTACAGAGATTCTGGTTCGTTGTCCTAAGGTATCAGTTTACTTGTCGTATTTTCACGTTACCTCTTTGCGTATTTTTGTGAATCTAATAAATTCCACCAGTCTCATATTGTTGTATAAAGTGAAATACACTACTTACATGATTAAGAGGTCTAATAGAAGTCAAGTCCTAGTGTCTGATTAAAGAGAAAACCGTTGATAAAACCATGAAAACTGTAAATGTGTTAGGTTTGTTCCCAAAACGTGTTTACGTTGTAGGTCGAGTTTACTATCTTACTGGTGTCGTGTACTATTTTCACGAGGCCTCTGTCTTCTGTTTTCAATTTTCATCACAACCACGGCGTCGGAACGTTAAGAACATAAATAGCAATTCCAACAAATCAACGATTCAACACAGACTGAGAAAACACTGGGGTACCTGATATCGGGTGGTCCGAAGAGACAGGTACCCTAAAGGGTCCATTCTTACGACCTCACCCAACGGTAAAGGAAGAGGTCCCCAGGAAAGTTAAAACGTAGTCATCATGTAGAAATAAAATTTAAATTTAAAAAATATACATAATAAGATTAATCTTTTTACTAAAATGTACCCTTAATGATATCGAGTACAACAGATGTATTTTACAATTTTTTTAGTATGATATAGTTGTGTATCCTTTTTTAACCAACTTGACTTCGTCAGGTAACAGTGACTGATCTAGTCACTATACACGTGCACATTATAGTCTTTTTCACGGGTGGGTGTGTGGTGTCTGTAGTATATAATTCACTGTGTTGTTAATTCTCAATTTAAATCAGGACGACTTTGTTATGTAAACGCAGATTACCGTTTTAAGAAATGTGACAAAACCAAAAATTTAATTTAATTTTTTTTAGTCCAAGAGTTAGTCGGAATGATTTAAAGTTCACAAGTTTTCGGTGTAGACCGATCAGTTATAATATAACTAATCACGTCAAATTTTTTCCTTCTCTCGAAACCCCTGGATGGTCCTTTACGTCTTAAAACTTATGCCTTTTTTGTGTTTTCTTCTGAAATCAAAACAACGACACAATATACCATAGGAGGGAAAAGACAAGGGAGTTTTTTTATATAAATTCCGGAGACTTAGTTTAATCTCTACCAAAACTCAATGAAATAAACAGACGAACCTGACGATATTGTTTTATGGAGTAGATTTCAGAAGAATATTCCTGTGACTAGGATAGTCTGGTCCTGGGGTTGGAATGGAGGAGTAAATTGAAATTATAAAGAAAAGAGGTTCATGTCGGTGTTACCTCGAATCCCGAATTTGTATACTTTAACCTCCCCTGTTTGTAAATGAGTTACTCTCAATATGTCTGATTGTCATCATCCGTATTTTAAAATAAATAGTAAATTTTAAAATCGGTAAAATTCTTAAAAAGACTGATCTCCCGGTGTCTTTCGACCTGGGTTACTCTTAGGTTTTCGACCAGGTCCCAAAATTTTTTATATATTATAGAAAAACGTGCTAAACCCGATCGATTATACATTGATTTTTACATTGAAAGGAAATTAGTGACATAACCGATCGACCAAACTCATTGAGCACGTGAAGACTAAATTTAGGTCAAAATTAACCCTTTTACACCTTTATACCTAATAAGAGGAGGAGAGACAGTAGGATTTTAGTGTGATCCATGTGTCCTCCAACACATTGAAGTACTACACCACCTACCCCCGTCCCACCCGTTGACCGGTGTCAACAAAGAGACTTCCGTAGAAAGGGACTTCATTGAGTAGGTAGACGAGAAACGAGGAGTAGAGAATTGGATTCCTTAGGTGACAAGTCCATGGGAATCAGGAGCCTGTAGGACGGACACCACTTACATCCGACAAGACACGGAAAGGGTACGGGCGTGTTTCCGGGGGTTCGTCGGGCGTCAGTAGGACCGTCGTGCTGTCCTCTAGTCTAGATCTCACGGTAGCTTCCGAGAGGAACGGAGTCGTACGACGACAAAGGTAAAACGACACTGGTCGCAGGGTATGGACCCCGAGGAATTCTGAGAACGACGACGACGATTCAGCGAAGTCAGCACAGGCTGAGACACGCTGGGGTCTCTGACGTCGGGTGGTCCGAGGGGGTAGGGACCCTAAGAAGTCCGTTCTTGTGACCTGACCCGACGGTAAAGGAAGAGGTTCCGTACTTTCACTTTGTAGCTTCACTTCAACGAGTCAACACAGACTGAGAATCGTTGGGGTACCTGACGTCGGATGGTCCGAAGAGGTAGGTACCCTAAAAGAACGTCAGAGAGAGTTTATGTAAGAATCTTTACTTCTATCTTTAAAACAGATGTCTCCAGTCAATAGACTCCAAAATGTGAGGGAAGTTGGGTTAGTCCATTCTTCTGACACCCACAGGAAGAGTTCTTGGACATCGTCACCGAGTGGGAGAGAGAGGAGACTGTCAGAAGATTTGATCGCATAGTAAAGCGTAAGAATGGTCGTTACTTACACTCAAGGATAAAGATATGTAGGAACGGTCTCAACCCACAACATGTCATGAAACTTGACACCGGTAGGGTTGTCCATACGTCATCATGCGACGTACGATTCATCGAAGTCAGGACAGGTTGAGAAACGTTGGGGTACCCGCCATCGGGTGGTCCGAGGAGAGAAGTACCTTAAGAGGTCCGTTCTTGGGACCTCACCCAACGGTAGAGGAAGAGGTCTCCTAGAAGGACTGGGTCCCTGACTTGGACGTAGAGGACACCGAAGACGTAACGTCCGTCTAAGAAATGACGACTTGGTGGTCCCTTCGGGGAAGTACATAAGGATCTTTCCCCATCGTAAAAGAACAACAAAATTAAACGTTAAGGGGTCACTGTATACTACGCCTTGTAAGACAGTATACACATAAGTGGTAGACATATAGAAAGAACCACTTTACAGAAATCTAGAAAACAAGTGAAAAATCAACCCGACAAAAAATAATAACTCAAAATTCACAATCAGGAAACATATAAAATCTGTGTTAAGGAAGTAGTCTATACTCCCTCAAAAGGGGTCCGACATTCGATTGTTGGTATCAAAATGTCTACAACCATCTTCTGTGTTCTAAAACCACAGCTCTGTTTCCTGAAATGATGAGTGTCGTGCCGTTCACCGTACTCGAAGAACGAGTGTAGTCGAAGAGAACGGGAGTCAAGGGACGTCCTATTGTGTCTCACCAGACCCCCCTCTCCATGACGTGTGTGTCATCCAAACACAGTGTTGACTTCTTGAGGTCGGAGTCCTTCGGGTTTAGAAAAGATTACCCGACGTTCCTTTGAACGAATTGAAAGTGGACTCTCCCTCTTGGAGGAAAATAATGTGATGTGAGATTTTTTTTGGTTTGGAAAGGGAAACTGAACCTCTGTGAGGTAGAAGGTTCCAACAGACGATCAGTTTACAGTAACTTTTCTAACAAACCGTATTTTCGACAATCACAGAAACGAGTGTTCTGACACGTCTTTAACTAGTTCTTGACAGAGGGGGATCAGTACTGAGTTGTGGAGATTTATAGAACCGTACACACGAGATTTATTTAAGAGTACATATTAATGGTATTGTAGTGTTTACTCTTTAAACTGTTACTAAAGAATTCAGTGTTGAGGTTTTTGAGTAATTATAGGTCAGGTATAAGTTTAAAACGGTTCATACGGTTATTGGATAAAATACCGAGTTGATTGTTTAGGTTTTGTATTAGGATAGTTCCAATTGGTTATATGAACCAACAAAACAGAGAGATCGTATAAAAATAGATCATGTTGGGGAAACGGTAATGAAAAACGATACCCCTTTATCCAGAGTGTAAGACTTAAACAGACTATCGAAAGAACACTATAGTAAATTGGACAAGGAGAAAGGGTACATAAAGACTATTTAATCTTTAACTCAGATCTCTGATCCATTCTAAGTCTGATTTGGTGAAACCGTTTTTATGAAGAATCCATTACAAGTAAAATTTATGTCACTCTTTCATAGTGTCCTCCTCCGTAAATTACAGTTCAACAGAACGATGATCGAAACTAATGAACCTATTTCGTTAGTTGAACGGTTGACGTTCTGGAGAGGAAGTTTCCAAGTAAGAAGATAAACTTTAGATATTCGTTAGAATCTACATTAAGAGCACACACACACACACACACACAAATCAAATGTCAGTACAGGTTCAGAAACGTTGGGGTGCCTGACATTGGACGATCCGAGGAGACAGGTACCCCTAAGAGGTCCGTTCTTATAAACTCACCCATCGGGACAGGGAGAGGTCCTCTAGAAGGGTTGGGTTCCTAGTTAGGAACAAAAGGGTGTAACGTCCGTCTAAGAACCGTAGTTTGTTTACCGGCTAAGGGGTTGTCCAACATCGTAAGTAACTTCAAAGAAGGGACTTAATTAATAAGTGATCCCAATCCGAAATGATGATTAGTTTCGGTTGGAAAATTTTATTTTTCTTCACTCTTACTTTCGTCCCTTCCTCCTTCTTCCTTGTAAAGAGAAGGCATTTTTACACAGAGGTTTTTGCCTGTCGACACCGAAAGTTCTCGAGTAAAACCTTGTGATTCAGTTCTTAAAATGAGACAAGAATTTCCAGCGGTCGTAGGTAGGAAGAGACCCCCACAACCGGGACTAGGGTCTTCCTTTTTATGTCCCTTATAAAGTTTATAATAGACTGATATGAATTTCTTGGTGGAAAAGGTTGTTACCTTCATCTTTTAGTAGTCACCTACGGTCTTCGGTTCCCGTTTCCAAACTCTTCTTTGTATCATAAATGTATCAGAGTCGTACGTCAGGAGGTTTAGTGAATGATTAAATTCTTCTCCTTCATCGAGTTTCAATGGTGGTGGTTTTTGTCCTGTGTGACTTCTTCCGAGGACCACAAGGACCCTGTGTTGTAGTAAATACACGATGAGGACGGACCGGTACCGTTTGAGACCCAATTTAGTCCGTTTAGTCCCTGTCCGACCTTATTGAGAAGACACGAGAATTTTTTACACTGTCAGTTGCTACCGTTTCCTTACGACTTCTTGATGACGTCTAATTTCCTCTAATCTCTCCGTATTGTCGATTTGCGGTATACACTAACACCTGATCTAGCCCCTGACTCTTTTTCTTCGGTCTTTCCTAAAATAACCCTATTAACTCTTCTGACCTTATATCTGACATCTAATCTTTTGTCACAGTATAGAGACAGTTTAAAGGACTAACTCTTAACATGATATTAATAGGGGAAGTACCTGGTGTCGGAACAACACCGCTTACCCGAACGTATTGAGTAACTTCGATTCTCAGTGCGACACGTCCCGGTGGGTTCTGTCTACCCAGGAGGACCTCTCAAAACTGTTTTGTACCAGGTGACCTCCTCCCTTAGCGTTTGGGGAGGTAATGAGAACGGTACTGTTGGGGTACTTGTCATACTTTTCTGTTTTTCTATACTGTGGTCTTCTACTCGGGGGATCCAGTCTTCCACAGAGTATACGATGACTCCTTCTGTCCTCCCGTCAATGATTATCAAGGTCTTTCTTACTTCACCCATGTCGTTTCGTATTTACTGAGAGTCAACACCTGTACAGACCACCACTTCCATTTCAGGTTACGACGATTCTGGTGATGACGTTTCCTTGGACCTTACAATCCAGGTGCTTAGTTCCAATTGACCTGTACCCAGTTCGTCCTCTATCGTTCTTACTCGTAGCTGTAAAATCCTTAGTCACTTGATTTTACCTATCCTTACCCACTTAAATTAAGTCTACTGGTAATATAGATGATGACACCCGTTCTTAGGGAATCTTCTTTACCTCATCGGGAGTATCACTTGATTTTCAGGTTTTACGTCATGAACCTACTTTAGAGTTTTTACTGTCTTACTAGAGCCAAGTAAAGGTTCCGTTTGGTAAGTCATAGTGTCATTAGGTTCAGATACGGGGTTGGTAATTAGGGTTTCTTCGACTTCGACTCGCCAAGGTACTTCTGGATACTCTGGAAGATCTTCATTGTAGTTTTTTCTACAGGAAAAGTAATGACCCCTGACATTACGTTTTGATCCTTCAGTTCTTTATGGACCTCATTGTTCGTTCAAACCGGAACCTCACGTTTTACTTTGTCCCGTTTTCGATTGTCTCAAAACATTTCTCTTGTGTGACCAGTATCATTTGTGGGAGAAGGTTGTTGTGTTCTCTACTGAGACGTGTACTTGTAGTGGTTTACCAGTTATGATTTTATTCTGACTAATATAAGAAAAGTCAGTTTCTTCCTCTCCGAGATATGTCAGTCGTTTTTGTTCCGGACTTCGACTGATACCAAGTCTAGTACTCGAGGAATAACATTTTAAGTCCGAATTTAACTTCTTTCGTCTCTTTTAGTGATCCGGTGAGTCCATACTGGATTTAGTTTAGTGAATACTAATGTGTCATCTCGTATCCTTCTCTCAGTTCCCTAATCTAGACCATCTCACGGACCTCTTGAATACCTACCTCCAAACATTGTAGTATGTACTCCGTCCCTAGTTTTGGTAGAGACTTTTTCTTTACGTTCTTGTGTTTTACCAACAGACTCTTCCTAATTGTTTATGGACTCCTTCCTTCTTTTTCCTTTCCGTTTCTTCCTTCTCTCTCTATATGGCTTGACTTACGTCTCAAGGTCTGTTATTGTTCCTCTCTATTCCGGATTTGTTACGTTTCTTTGTCTCCTTTTGTTATCTTACCCTTTCTGATCTCTAGAGACGTTTTTTTGACCTCTATAATTCCCTGTAAAGTACGTTCCTACCCGTACTATTTCCCGTCTTTGTAATTCCTGGATTGTCCTCGTTTTTTCTAATTCTCCAGTGTTCTTATGTGTCTTCTTGACATGTTTTCTCCAGATTTACTGGACTTATTGGTGCTACCATTCCAGTGAGTGGATCTCAGTCTGTAGGACCTTACACTTCAGTTCACCCGGAATCCCTCGTAATGATTCTTGTTTCTATCACCTCCACTACCTTAAGGTCGATTCGATACAGTCTAGGATTTTCTCCTACGACGATTTCACGACGGAAGTTATACGGTCGTATAAACCTTTTGAGTCTTCACCAGTGTCCTGACCTTTTCCAGTCAAGAGTGAGGTTATAGTTTCCCGTTACGGTTTCTTACAAGATTGATTATAATACCCAAGTTTACTCACGAGTGTTAACACGAGTGAAGTGTACGATCGTTCCAATACGAGTTTTAGGAAATTCGATCCGAAGTCGTCATATACTAGACTCTTGAAGGTCTACATGTTCAACTCAAATCTTTTCCGTCCCCTTGGTTGTTAGTTTAACGGTTGTAAGTAACCTAGTATCTCTTTCGTTCTCTTAAGGTCTTTTTGTAGATGAAGACAAAACAAATGATGTGGTTTCGGAAACTGACACGCCTAGTGTTGTTTGAGACCTTTTAAGAATTCCTCTACCCTTATGGTCTGGTGGATTGTACAGAGGACTGTATGGAGTTCTTCGTTATCAATCTCGACCTGTACCTTGTTACCTGACCAAGATTTAACCCTTTCCTCATGCAGTTCCGACATATAACGGTGGAACGAATAAATTAAAAATACGTCTCATGTAGTGCACTTTACGGCCCGACCTACTTCGTGTTCGATCTTAGTTCTAACGGTCCTTTTTATGGTTTCTGAGTCTACTATGGTGGAATTACCATCTTTCACTTCTCCTTGATCTCTCGGAGAACTGTTTCCACTTTCTCCTCTCACTTTTTCGACCGAATTTTGAGTTGTGAGTTTTTTCATTCTAGTACCGTAGGTCAGGGTAGTGAAGTGTCGTTTATCTTCCCTTTTTTTGTCTTTGTCAATATCTAAAAGAAAGGAACCCGAGGTTTTAGTGACACCTACCACTGACCCCGGTACTTTAATTTTCTGCGAACGAGGGTTGCTTCCGATACTGTTTGGATCCGTCACATAATTTTTCGTCTCTGTAGCGAAACGACTGTTTCCAGACATATCAATTTCAATACAAAATAAGGTCAATCAGTACGTGTCTACACTCTCTATCTGGTATTTCTTCCGACTCACGACTTCTTAACTACGAAGTTTAACACCTCGATCTCGTCTGAGTTCAGTGAACCCGACGTTCCTCTAGTTGGTTTAGTTAGGATTTCCTTTAGTTGGGACTTATAAATGACCTTCCTGACTACGATTTCGACTTCGAAGTTATGAAATCAGTGGACTACGTTTGTCGGTTAAGTAACCTTTTCGGAGAGTATGACCCTTTCTGACTTCCGTTATCCTCTTCCACCACCGTCTGCTCTTTTACCTATCTATCGTAGTGGTTGAGTTACCTGTAGTAACATTCGTTTGAGACCCTCTATGACTTCCTACCTCCTCTGACCGCACGATGTCAGGTACCCCAACGTTTCTCAGTCTACTGAATCGTTGATTTACTGTTGTGATACTAATACACTTTTTTACAGGAATATATTCCTTTCTACATATATGGTTTCATAAATCCCTATTTCCCTGAATAAAGATTGAATGAGAGTTTACTAAGGTTTTATGTGTATCCGTTTGTATATCTGTTTTTACTCTTGTACCCCGTTTATATTTGTTAACCACTTTAGAACCACTTCTCAAACTAAGGACGTAGAAAAGTATTCAAAGTTTAATATTAAGGAGTTGTTGGTTTTACTTCGGTGAGGACAAAGAAAGTAAAAGGAATAAGGGACGAGATTTTAGGGGACCCTCTTACTCTTGACCAGATCTCTCTTCTTTGGACTAATGTTAGGAGTGGAGGTTAGTCTTGAACGATCTTATAGAACCCGAAAGAGACCCGGAGTCTAAAAAATGGACGTATTGACACTTCAAACGGAACTTCCAAAATCCTAAGGTCATGTCCAACGGTTCTGCCTTTCTACCAAAAAAACAACATGTGGATGACTCCAACACGATGAGTGTGAAGATCTACGACGGAAGTAGAGGTTCACAAGTAGTGCAGAAAAGTCGACGGAGACTTCGAGGATCTCGTCTGACTCAAACAGCGAGAACTCAAAGAGTAGAGTCCAACCTAACCCTTCCCCCTACGACAAACAGAGTTCACTATGATCATGATTTTCCTGGTGAAAACTCAGAACTAATCGGTTCCATACAGTCTCACGGGTCCTGAAGACACCGACGAGAAACTCCCCCTTCCGTCCCCACCCCCTCCGGTTTGTCTGTAAGTGTCAATAAACGACCTCTCTCGAGGACTGAAGTCCCGTAAAGAGTTTACTTCCCCCCATTCCCATCACCTACTTTCCCTCTGTCTGGTGACGAGACTAGAGTCTCATAGACTCACCGAAAGTAAGTACCGGGAAAGAAGTTTAACGGTCTGACTTCCACAGAGACTAACTTATATTCACTCTTAAGTTGAAAGGGTTTCAAGTTGTGGTGACTGGTATCGATATAACGACTTGATCCCTTTTTTTGTTTGTTTGTACACCTCAGACCTTTAAATCGCACTTATCAATTTTTAACTCATACCCACCTTTGAAGGTGTCGATTTGTTTCGTTGTTCAGTGTCTCGGAAGATCGAGACACGTACTTTGAAGGGTACCCGAGAGTCCGAGCTAAAGTTCTGTAATTTACAAGTGTACTATCTTTCAGATAGTGGACAACTAAGTTCCAACCTTTTTTCCGTAGAGAGGCAAGGAACTCTGAAATACTCGTTGGGTGCCTAAGATGTACTTGGAAGATTGGTTGGGTACAACCATTCACGTCGTTAATTAAAATAGTCGACATTTAATGACTGTAATTTAATGGTCATACTTTTGTTTGGTGATAAAAATAGAAAGGGGACGGAGGAGGAGAGGGGTCCCCAGTCCTTACCCCTCTATTAAAACAATTTTCACTATCGATTCATCAATTAACGTCCCGAATAGTCTCCCACGACAAAATAAATCTGGACAGATTTTCACTGTGGCTAAGACGATCAGAATCTCAAGACACGAGACACATATCGACTCACGGAGACGATCATCTCTGTAGTTGATTCTAGTTTCCTTCTAATTTCTCATGTCGTCTACCTAATCAGAACAAAAAGGACGGTGACACTGCAACATAGTCACTTTCTTCTGGAAGACTATGATCACCTGATCATAGAATTGATCATACAACTCCAAAGTGTTTAGACCAAGTTAAAGTGTAAGACATAGAGTGTTCTTCGGAACCAGTACATTTATTGTCTTCGAGTGAACACACATTACGAGTCAAGTGTTTGTGAAAGTGTATATGGTAGAATAAAGTGAGGCTTCTATTGGGACTCGATATCCGAGGCGTCCGTTGATGGATATTTTATTTTAAATTTTCTTTTTCTCGGGTCTCCAGAATTTCACCGAACAGGTTCCAGTGTCACAGTCACTGCTCGGTTCCACCCTAATCTCGGGGTTCTTGTTTCTGAGGGAGAGCTCACAGTGTCGGCTATAAGGGGCGATTGCTACCGTATCCAGAATGAAACTGTCGACTCCCTGAACCAACGTATCCAGAATGAAACGACAGGAAAAGGGGGCCCCAGTCGACCTCATTTCTCCTAAACCCTTCACTTCGCGACCGCACATCTACTGCAGGTCCTTGTCCTATGGTCGACACTACCGGTACTATTACGGCACTCTCAGGACTCAGGGACCGGTCCCTACACCCGTAGTCTAGTGGTACCGTCCTTCGTGCATGGACGGTTGAGTACTCTCGATTGAACTTTCTCGCAAGAAATTTAACTTTCTACTGCCGTAGTCTCCTTTTGTTGATCTATTTTACCGGTAGTAAGGGTGATCCTTTGGTCTCCTGTCCAAGTCGATACCATGACTACTGGAGTGTACAGAAGTATGGCTACATGTTTTATGTTCCTGACTGGCATCGTTTACACCTGAAATTAGACTCTCTTGATGTCAGAATGTTCACAGTTCCTTTGATACACCGGACTCCTAGATTTCATACTGGGGTACTTTTCAACTTAGAAACTTTTCTTTATGAATCATCTTCTAGTCTTTACAGTATACTTTACACTTCTCCCATATCTAAATCAACCTTTAGGTGTCTGGACTTTATCTGTGTCATTTTCCGTACACCGACTCTGTTTTTGTCTCTTGGTTTTAAGATAGTCATTTTCTTGTGAAGAATAGGTTTTCCAGTGTCGTTTGTAATAATTCTCTGTGTGTAGTTCTGACGTCTTATCTACTCTTTTCTTGAGATCAAAGGAATGTATTCCGTCCGGATGTGTAGTTATTCTTTGACGTGTACAAAACCTCCCTTTTATCTACAACCGTTTTAATGTTTTTATTTTTACTGTCTCCAATCTATTTTAAGGTTGAGAGTTATGGACTAAAGTGGGTTCCGTATGTGGGTTTTATTAGACACTTTCCCTTCTGACCTGCGTCTAGTACAAGTTCAAAAAGTTCACCCCTCTTCCTATCTAAGGTCTTTGTTAAGTCAAGTCAGTGAGTGAGCACAGGGTGAGAACCACTGGGGTACTTGGCGTCTGGAGGGACAGGTAGTGGTTAAGGGTCTCAGATGGGTTTACGTACAGGTGACTCAGCCACTACGGTAGGTTAGTAGAGTAGGAGACAGTAGGGGAAGAGGAGGACGGGAGTTAGAAAGGCTCGTAGTCCCAGAAGAGTTTACTCAGTCGAGAAGCGTAGTACACCGGTTTCCTAAGTCAAAGTCGAAGTTGTAGTCAGGAAGGTTACTTGTGAGTCCTGACTACAGGAAATCCTACCTGACCAACCTAGAGGATCGTCAGGTTCCCTGAGAGTTCTCAGAAGAGGTTGTGGTGTCAAGTTTTCGTAGTTAAAAGCCACGAGTCGAAAGAAGTGTCAGGTTGAGAGTATAGGTATGTACTGGTGACCTTTTTGGTATCGAAACTGATCTACCTAGAAACAACTACTTCATTACAGAGACGAAAAATTATACGACAGATCCAACCAGTATTGAAAAGAAGGTTCCTCATCCACAGAAAATTAAAGTACCGACGTCAGTGGTAGACGTCACTAAAACCTGGGGTTTTCTTATTTCAGTCAGTGACAAAGGGGTAGATAAACGACACTTCACTACCCTGACCTACGGTACTAGAATCAAAAGACTTACAACTCAAAATTCGGTTGATAAAGTGAGAGGAGAAAGTGAACGTAGTTCTTCGAGAAATCAAGAAGTGAAAGACGGTATTCCCACCACAGTAGACGTATAGACTCCAATAACTATAAAGAGGACCGTTAGAACTAAGGTCGAACACGAAGAAGGTCGGGTCCCAAAGAGTACTACATGAGACGTATCTTCAATTTATTCGTCCCACTGTTATATGTCGGAACTGCATGAGGAAAAGGATAAACCTTGGTCAGACAACAAGGTACAGGTCAAGATTGACAACAAAGAACTGAACGTATGTCCTAAGAGTTCTCCGTCCAGTCCACCAGACCATAAGGGTAGAAGAAGTCTTAAAAGGTGTCAGATAACACTAGGTGTGTCAGTTTCCGAAACCGTATCAGTTATTTCGTCTTTATCTACAAAAAGACCTTGAGAGAACGAAAAAGGTACTAGGTCGTCTACAACTGTTAAACTAGAGACCAAGGAGACGGAAAAGATTTTGGTCGAACTTGTAGACCTTCAAGTGTCAAGTACATAACGACTTCGGACCGAACCTCTTAAAACTCGTAATGAAATGATCGTACACTCTACTCAGGTTAACACGCCATCAAACTCGTAAGAAACCGTAACGGAAAGAAACCCTAACCTTACTTTTAACTGGAAAAGGTCAGGATACCGGTGACGACTCAAAAGATTTAAACGACTGTATAACTCACGTCGTGAAAGTGTCGTGGTAGAAAATCCTAAACTTTATCGAGTTGATCTTAAGGTAGTGGAGGTACTACGGACTACTTGATACCTCCAAGCACTGTAACATGTCCTCTGTCCTTAGTTCTGGTAGGGGTTCTTTTTCTTTAGGTTTTTTCGTTTTACCGACAGACTCCTCCTGAATGTTTATCGACACTTTTCTTCCCTTCACTTTTCGTTTCCTCTTTTCCTTTCTATGTGGGTAGACTTACGTCTCGAGGTTTCTTATCTTTCCTCTATATTCTTTCGTTCGGAGTCGTTAGTTACGTTTCTTTATCTCCTTTTGTTATCTTATCCTTTCTCGTCTCTAGAGAAGTTCTTTTAGTCTCTATGGTTCCCTTGTAAAGTACGTTTCTACCCGAGTTATTTCCTGTCTTTACAATACCAGGATTGTCTTCTATAATTCTTTTCCGTCGTTGTTACGTGTCTTCTCGACATGTTTTTTACAAGTACTGGGTCTATAAGTAACTAGTGAGTGGATCTCGGTCTGTAGGACCTTACACTTCAGTTCACCCGGAATCCTTCATAGTGATGCTTGTTTCGATCACCTCCACTACCTTAAGGTCAACTCGATAAATTTTAAGTCTTTGTTAACCGTTCATTATTTATTTTTAGGATCGGAACTCATAAAGGTTTATCTCTTTCCTCATGCAGTTCCGACATATAACAGTGGGACGAATAAATTGAAGATACGTCTCATGTAGTACTCTTTCCGACCCGACCACCTTCGTGTTCGACCTTAGTTCTGACGGTCCTCTTTATGGTTATTGCTTTCTATCCGTCTACTGTGGTGGGAATACCGTCTTTCACTTCTTCTTGATTTCTCGAAGACCTACTTTCACTTTCTCCTCTCACTTTTTCAACCGAATTTCGAGTTGTAAGTCTTTTGATTCTAGTACCGTAGGTCAGGGTAGTGAAGTGCCGTTTATCTACCCCTTTGTTATCTTTGTCACTGACTGAAATAAAACCCCCCGAGGTTTTAGTGACGTCTACCACTGACGTCGGTACTTTAATTTTCTACGAATGAGGAACCTTCTTTTCAATACTGGTTGGATCTGTCGTATAATTTTTCGTCTCTGTAATGAAACAGTTGTTTTCAGGCAGATCAGTTCCGATACCAAAAAGGTCATCAGTACATGTCTACACTCTTAACCTGATATTTCTCTCGACTCACGACTTCTTGACTACGAAAACTTGACACCACAACCTCTTCTAAGAACTCTCAGATAAATTGACGTTCCTCTAGGTTAGTCAGAGGATTTCCTATAGCCAGGACCCACAAATAACCTTCCTGACTACGACTTCGAGGTTATGAAGTCGGTGGACTACACTTCTTGACTGAGTAAACTTTTCTGGGACTACGACCCTTTCTAACTTCCGCCCTCCACTTCCCCTGTCGTCTCCTATTCTACCAACCTACCGTAGTGGCTGAGCTATCTCTACTCAAACTCATTTGAGGTCCCCAACCACTACCTGTCCCTCCGGACCGCACGACGTCAGGTACCTCAGTGTTTCTCAGTCTGTGCTGACTCACTGACTTGACCTGACTTGAACAGTAAATCTTACCTTTTACCGCTAGAAGTCCAACGTCGTACCCAGTAAAGTCCTTCGGTACTATTCCACTGAAGTGAAGAACGTTACTGACTGTTCCGTTCTTACATCTCCTGAACGTTTGACGTTTTAAAGACTGTAAAAGAGTACTCTCATCTGTTTCATCTTTATACGCAACTTTACAATCGTTCTTCTAAATTTAGACATCGAACAACCCGAACGGGTCTCACAACTGACTACAAAGGTACTGTTGACCCTGTTGTCTTCTCTCAAGGGATCAACTGAAGACTCGAACTAGAAACCGAACAAAAACTAGTTTTAAAAATAATTATTGAGCTCATTTCTATATCTTCGACATCACACAACGAAATACCCGTGTCTAGTAATTCAAAAATCTTTTAAACACTCGTCCAACTGTGTAATCGAACATTAACCAGTACCACTCCATAAATTTGATACCTTTTGATTGTTCGTGACATTTAGTCCCGGGAGGGGAAGGGAGGGTTCTTGACCAACAATTTGTAAATGATGGTGTGGTGACTTGTCTTTTACTATATATCAGTCCTGAGTAAACTGATCTCGATTTTAACGAAATTTGTTTGTTTGTTTCGAGGGGTCGTTCAAATTCCTTAATCTTTCAGGTCCAACCTCGGAACCCACCTCAACCTGTGGACGAGTTTTCTACAGTGTTTCTGAGTCAGAGGGGGGAGACGACAGGCGGGAAACGAGACGAAAGGAGGTACAACCGAAGTAAGTCATCATTGAGTTCCGAAAATAGTAAGACCGTAACATTACGGTCACCTTTCTCTCGGGGAAAAGGAGTTATTAGATTTGTTTTCTGGGTGAGTGAAACTACTTCCCTTATCTCATGAAACTAACAAGTCAGGACCAATAAAAGGATATAGACCCATATCTCTAACTTTTACGACTTCACCGGCCGGTTTAGTCCTCGATAGTCTTCTTTCTCTCGACCTACGACCCGTAGGTTTCTTACGCATCGGTGATTTACGTTCTTTCTGACTCCTTAATATTAGGTCAAAAATTTTTTTTCATTAGAGCCCTACTTTCTTAATTACTCGTATCTCACAGTTAAGTTCTTAACATTCTTGATAAGATATTAATAAATGATGAACCTCATAACATAAGTTAAGAGTTGTAACGTGAAGTGTTCTCTGTAACTTATAAGTGTTCTTTCAGGATTTTGGTACATAATTATACATCTTTTTACACAATTGTTACCGACTTCTTTAGTCTCTTACAAACGAAACCTCCTTTCGTCTGAATCCTCGTGTGTCCCTAGAGACAGAAGTTCCCGAGTTTCAGGAGAAGATTGGGTCCTACCAGAGTACACTGAGACCTCCCGTCTCAACGTCCTAGTCCTTGTCTAAACCAAGTCATATTCTTTGATGAGAGATTGGTACTTCCGACGGGTTGTTGACCTACCCGACTGAGTTTAGTCCCTTGAGAAACAGTAGTCTTTACGAGTACGCCTTGAACCTACTGGTTTGTAGACCCTTCCATGTCTTGTCGGACGAACCATACGACGTATTACCCCGTCGTAAAGTGTACCTCCAATCTCAGATTTCTGTCATTCCGCTTTCGGTGTACATCGACTCGAACTTTTAATGGATATATCTTACCAATTATATCTAGGATCCAAACATACACACTATACATATATATTTACATGTTACATTTTAATATTAAGGTTTTCTATGTACATGGGGTCACAAGTATTGATGATAAACGTTATCGGTCCTGTACCTTCGTTGGATTCACAGGTGGCTGTCTCCTTGCCTATTTGTTCCACACCATGTATATATGTTACCTTATAATGAGTCGAGATTTTTCCTTACTTTAACACGGTAAACGTCTCCACACCTACCTGGATCTATGACAGTGTGTCTCACTTCAGTCTTTCTCTTTTTGTTTATAACATATAATTACATATATGCACCTTAATCTTTTTTAAAATCTCTATTCGAATAGGTGTTTCGTCTTTGTCTCTGTGTATGTATCTGTTGTTTGCATACCTATAGTTCCCCCTTGTGCCCCGCCCCCCGCGCTTAACTCTCTGACCCTATCTGTATATGTGATGATATATATTTTGTCTAATTGATTGCTCTTGGATGACATATCATGTCCCTTGAGACGTGTCACGAGACACCACTGGATCTACCCTACTTTTGGGATTTTTCTCCCCTATATACATATGCATATCGACTGAGTTAAACAACATGTCGTCTTTTATTATGTTGTAACATTTCATTGATATGACGTTATTTTAAAAAAAATTACATGTTATATTATTTCGTGTATCAGAAAATTCGACACCGCACTTTTTTTTCGGGACTCTTCACACATCCCTGGGTTGTCTTGGTGCTGACTAAGTTCCGAGAATAAGTGTAAGTAAAACCCGTGTATGACTAATTCACATTGTCACCTATGGGACAACTGTCGTGGAGTGAGAAGGGAGGGTGAGGAGATGTTCGTGTAAATCAAGTTAGTAGGACGACGTATTATTTTTTTAACTGTCCGGAAACAGGGACCAAGGACCCTCTTCCGAAATTGAGGAATCTTAAGGGGTTCATTATCTTCGTAGTAAAATAAACTTAAATAACCCAGTGTTGACTCAAATACGATTCTCTACTCAGTCCTACCCCGGGCCAATGGTCTTTCTGGTATACTACTCTTAAACCCCTGAACCTCGGTCGGGTCGAAGGTTCTTTCCCTCCCACTGACGTCTAATTCAGGTTTGGGTATCGGTGATTAAGGTGGATTCTGAGAGAAAAGGCTAGAGTAACCTGTCTTGACCTAGTATCCTATAGGAAATTGGGTCAGTGACCGATCACTCACTTTCAACGAGCCAGCACGGGTTGAGAAACGCTGGAGTACCTGACATCGGACGGTCCGAGGAGACAGATACCTTAAGGGTCGTTTTGATGACCTCACCCATCGGTAAGGAAAGAGGTCCCTAGAAGGGTTAGGTCCCTAACTTGGGTCCAGAGGACGTGACGTCCACCAAAGAAATGGTCGACTCGGTGCTCCCTTCAGACTAAGATAGATAGTGCGGGTGACTTCTGAGAGTTCTAGTCGATCACATTAAGGGACTCAACTTTTATGTAACAACGTGACTCACACAAGGTGGTCCTCTGTCGTACCTCCGTGGTGTAAACTCTGAATGAGGGATGAGCGGGTTTCGTAGAGAAGTTACCTGATCCGGACTAAACATAGGAAAGGGGGTTTTGTGACATGAGGGTTGCACCACGAAAGGACTCAACACACTCAGAAGATCACTTAATGACTTCGAGTCCCCGACACCTTTGAAGACTTAAACATCGGTCACCAGTCCTCACGTCCATCGTGGACTTCTTTCCCATCAGAACAACCCCTGGTACGGGAATTCAGATGTCTGTACAGTGATTGAGACCACTAATCACAGTTTTCACGTACCGTCATAAGGACGACCGTAGCCTCGTTAACCTTGAACTTTACACCCTACACTGACATGTCATGGAGATTTTTATTCGTGCATTATTGTGGTTTTGGGGTTTAAGATGAAAAATTGATGTCTGATTTGTTTTAATTGTGAAAGTAGAACCACGTGTCTTTTCGGTAATCCGTTATTAGACAACGTAGTACTTTGAGTATAAATTCTCTACGTTCTTTTGACCTGGGTTTCAGAGACCGACCACGCTAAAGTACGAAGACTGAGTCCAATGGTCTCTCGTCGAGTCTAGACCACTACCTCGTCGAACAGGTTCACTCCAGACCGGTCAATCCCTTCTTTTCGTCTCTAGAAAGACTTAGTCTAATGGGGTCTCTGGTGATCGTGGTACCAATTCTTCTACACGTGTGGATTACCGAATTTCCAACCGCTCTAAAAAGAAACTCTCTTTACTCTTAGTTCTTATAGGGGACCGGTAAAGTGTCTGTAAATCTCCCTCCCCTTTAAACGAACGTTCGAGAGAGTCCCACCTTTCCTGTCACACAAGAAAAGGGTCGCCGAAGTCAGTGTCCGGTTGTCGCCATCATAAGTAGGGTATGTGTTGCCGATAAGTTTAGGGAATGACACGGGGGTCTCTACGGAAACAGGGGGTCGTTACCCCCGCGTCCCTCACGTAAGGGTCCCCCATCTTAACTCTAGTTCCCTTCAATGTCCCCTGGAAGAATCGACTCACATTCCTTCCTGAAAGACTCACCTCCTCTGACTCTTTCTTGAGGGACAATGGTCGTCCAGTGTCGGTAGAGTGCCCCTGTTCCCCTATGTGTGTGGTCTATTCCCTACTCCTGGAGTCTTCTGTAAGGTTAGAGACGTCGAGACTGTCGAAGACCAAGATTCGCTGATGTACAAGTTCCATTTTGGTCTTATTAGAGTGTATTCACCTGAACAGGCGACACAGGAATGACGTCTATAAAGTTGTTATTTAGGGTCTCATGGAGGACATACTACAATAAATCCCTCTAAGACCTTGATGAAGTTACGGTAAATTTGAGTAGTAGATGACGGTTAATTTTACTAGACAAAACGACAGTGGTTCCTTTTAGAACAATCCCTTTGACTACTCGATATCTTTCAAGAGACAGTGACCGACCCTCATCTGTCGTACGATTGTCTTGGCAGGCAGGATACAGTGGCTGTTAAGATGAGTGGTCGTTTTCTTTTAATTGGACCAGAACACGGACCGGAGTCCGTCCAAAGGTCCCGGTCGGTCCGTAGACCTGACCAACTCTAGTTAGAAAAAGTTGGGTCCTAAGTGTAATCTTAGTGTTCTTGAAAGTTGTTGAGTTATGGGTTCGGGGTGAGGTCTAGTTCATTTAGTCTTAGGGACCTCTACCCAGGGGTCGTAGTCATAAAATTTCGAAGAACCTTAAGGTTGTACGTCCACCTGATGGTGACGTAATTTCCTGGGGGAGACAGGTCGGGACACGGGGAGGAGTAAAGGTCTGACTACCCCTTAGTGACCGAGTCAAGTAGTGAGAGAACGTGTGTGATCAATACTCAGACTAAGTTACTTTATTTAGTACCTCCATTGACAACGATTTAGTTCTGGTACAGAACCAATAAAAACGTATACGAATCGTGTATGATCCACGGGTCATGAGTAGACTGTCTGCGTCTCCCGTTTTTAAGGTAAACGTTAAATAGATTAGAGACGAAGTGAAACTCACCGTAAAATTAGTACAACGACGAGAAAGTGAGTCGTCTCGTTCTTCGTAATCAATGATTTCAATTTATTCTGAGTTGAAATTATTGTTTTATCGGGGGTTATCACCGAATTTGTTCTCTTCAAATAAAGGGCGTTGTGTATTTTGGAACCAAAAGTTTTGTACTTGGACCCTGGTCGTACTAGGTACAGTTGACCCTTGAAATTTTTTTTACATCTGAGACCCTGAAGTTTGGTAATAGATGACTTAGTCTGTAACCCCTATCCCGGATCTTTAGGTCAAAATTGTTCGGTAGGCGTACTACACTCTTGGAACGGAAATGCTCATTCTCGACCGGCAGGTTCCGATCATATTGTTGAAGTCCCTGTGTTCGAGGAAAGACGAGTTTGTGGAAGTGAGTGTCGCATTTTTTTCGGAACAGATACACGAGGTCATATCGACGAAATCGAGGTCGGTAGTGTAGACTCAAGTTTCCTCATTGTCTTTTCTGGTCTTCTCCCGTAAGAAAGAGGAAATTACTCTAAAGGACTTACTCATGCCGTAAATGAGAATGTAGAGTAACCGTTTTTTGAAAAGATACTTCTTCCGTCCTTTACAAAAACTCAACCTGTGTCAGGTAGGTCGGTTTTTGAACCCAAGATAAAGACTCCATGGTTCTATCCTTTAATCAACAGGTAGAGCTGATTAGTGAATTGCTATTCATATTGATTTTGAATACTCATTTAAAGTGTAGGTCCGTGACATAATTGAGTAGCATACTAGCATAAGATACCCCTTAACAATGTCTCATACGTACCGAATCGCAGTTTCGATACGATCGATGGGACTGTTTACAGCCACCCCTACTCATTATTATAAAATATAGGTAAGAAGTAATCGTCCTTATTATGTCGTGATCAAAAACGGTAGTGAATTATTCCAATTCGAACGTTTTGTTGGAGGTGGGGTAAGGATTACCGATCAAACAAGAAAGAATTACCACGTGAAAGTCAAGTGATCCTACCCAGACGTCACTGCAGAAATGAAATTCTTCGAACCCAGATTGTGTTCCCTCCTAGGTTCTAAGTATCCCGGATTTCGAACATATTAAATCCTAGAGGGGAATTCTTTTTTGAATTTAATGTTTCCGTTTTACTCCATCGTCCGAAAAACCTTACGGGTCGTTCGTACCCCGGGACAACAAATTTGGAACGACCAAAGTGTCCTTTAGACGAAAGTCGGATAACGGAGGGCAGACCGGGACGAACGACTGACGTGTTCCCTAGTTCCTGTGTCAAGTCCACTACCGTTAATCCGTTGGTACCTGAGGAAGTAGGTCTTCCCTGCGACCTCTACTGTGATAGTCACCAAAAAACCGAAAATTGTCGTCTTGGACCAATGTTTTTCTTTGGTTTGAGAATTCACCTCGAAGAGAGCAGCCTCGGGTCCACCGACCGACCAGTTCTCAGGGAAGAAAGACGGGGGTGGAGGATGGTGTGACGACGAGGGTTCCGTAGAGTCCCGTTTGACCCTGAGTTTCCCAGGGTAGGGGTTTGGTGGTCCGTGTGTAGATAGGTTACGGAAAAAGTAAGTTGTCATTAATATGACTAAAGATCCGATCGGGAGTTTTCGTAAAACGACTCGAGAGTGGATTAAGGTTTACGTTCTGAACAACTTGACATTTCAGTGTCGTGTTCCCTTTAGTCCTGTACAGACGGACAGGGTGGCGTTGGCACCACCTTCTCTCGACCCTCGAGGAAGGTTCATTTGGTGGGTTGCAATAAAGGGACTTGATGGCCGGGAGGAAGAGGGGAGGCAGGTGTGTCGTGGAGACCGGTTCAGAGACCGTGTGATGTTGACGCCCTGAACCCTTGGTTTGTTCCGTTCCTCATAGATTAGATAGATCCCTTAGTATTTGTGGATGTTCCAAAGTCCTCCGTGGCAGTGTATGTGCTGGAACAACCTAAGACTCAAGTTAGGAGACTTTAAAAGTCCATGATAGAGACAAAAGACCTGATTTTTCTTTCAACTCGCGGCTTCTTAACTACGAAAACTTGACGTCACAACCTCGTTTGAGAACTTTCAGGGAACCTGACGTTCCTCTAGTTTGATCAGTTAGAATTTTCTTTAGTCAAGACCTATAAGTAACCTTCCTGTCTACGACTTCGACGTTGAGGTTGTGAAACCGGTGACCCACGCTTCTGGAACTACGATCCTTTCTAACTCCCGTCCTCTTCCCCTGCTGTCTCCTACTTTACCAACCTACCGTAGTGGCTGAACTACCTGTACTCAAACTCATTCGAGACCTCAACCACTGCCTGTCCCTTCGGACCGCACGATGTCAGGTACCCCAGTGTTTCTGAACCTGTACTGACTCGCTGACTTGGCAAAAATGTTTATTCTCTTTAAAGATCTAACACTGAATGGGTGTAAGGACCAGCTCTCAGTCCCACCTCGAAGGTTCGGTCCAGAAGTCATTCGTTTGAGGTTCACGAAAAGTGACACCATTCCGTGAGTCTTGGGGGAGGGTAAGCGTCACTTGGAAGAACAATTTTTTGTGTTAACGGACCTCAGTTGGGTGACACAGAGGTCCACGACTGAGTGTGGGTGGAGACCTACGGATCTGGTGATGGGTTCAACTTTGGGACGTGAAGAGACGCCAAGATCCGAAGGACCGGGACCCCTTACTGGAGTTTGATGGGGTCAGGAAGGGTTCCTTTGTTTGAGGGAGAAGTCGGTCGGATCGAGGGTCGTAAGATGGACTTGTTCGACTGTCTGAGACTTCCTTCCACAATTAGTGTCCGATGTCCACTTCCACGACAAGGATGGTCCCAATAAACGTAAACTTTTCCTCGGTTAAACCCGACTCACGAAAGTGGAAACGAAGGATTGGACGTCCGTCTTCTTTGACGACCCCGGACGTTTGTGATGGAACGGGGTTCGTGATCGATGATTGGTCATTCTCGGAAAGTTTCCGTAAGTCGACAAAATTTAACATTTTTAGACATAAATTTTCACTACTTAAGTACCCGGAAGAATCCACTAAAGAATGGGTTGTGTTTGACTTTTCTTGTTTACATTATAACTCAAAACCCCGTTCCCAACAATTTTACAAACTACTTTTTTTTTTTTTTTTGGGAGTTTTTACCCTTGAATGATAAACTGAAGGTTCAGTGTCGACACACTGTTTTCGTCGGAAAGGCCGGAACAGGTTCGGAGGGTACTAAGAAGGTGATCCTTCGGACCGGTTCACACTCCAGATGACACACAAGTCCGGGTCAAGAGGTAGGAGAAGTGTATGTCTGAGTTGCATTCGGAGTATCACTGGGTCACTTCACTTTTCTGGGACTACGACCCTTTCTGACTCCCGTCCTCTTCCCCTACTGTCTCCTACTCTACTAACCTACCGTAGTGGCTGAACTACCTGTGCTCAAACTCATTCGAGGTCCTCAACCATACCTGTCCCTCCGGACAGCACGACGTCAGGTACCCCAACGTTTCTCAGCCTGTGTTCACTCTCTGACTTGACTTCACACATAGTAGAAAAATGTTTACTCCTTTGCCTTCGTCTCCCCGATACATTGAACGGGTCAGTAGGTCAATTGTCGGCCCGAAGTGCAGTGTGACACTGAGATCGAACCGGTCGTGAGGATTGTGACAGGAGATGGTGGAGATTAAAATGTACTGCAAGTAAAACGTTACCTCATAATAAAAACACATTTATATACCGTCCTCTGTGGATCCTCAAGTCGTTACTTCAAGACTCTCTCCATTTTTCGATGGTGTCCTCTCTTTAGTCCGAGTAATTTTTCTCTCCTTTTCTACCTAAGTCAAAAAATGGTTGACATTGTGGTAGAACTGCAATTCTTTTACTGGTCTGATTCTACGGTGGCTGACATTCCACGTAGGAAAGTCTAAACTACCCGAGGGGACCACCGAGTCTTCTTAGGTAGACGTTACGTCATCTGTGTCCTCTACTCCCAATCTTTACCGTTAGGTGAGGTCATAAGGACGGACCCTTTAGGGTTCCTGTCTCTTCGGCCCTCCCGATGTCCGGTACTCAACCTGTTGTGTGTGTGTGTGTGTGTGTGTGTGTGAGAACCTCCCACCCGTCCTTCCACCGCGTGTGTATGTGTCAACCGTCCACCCGTCCCTCCACCGTACTCGGCCCCACCTCTCACGTAAAAATCTTGACTACTTTACATTGATGCGGACCACGATGGACGGACGTATTCCTTGAACTCTAGGGTCCCTTTCCGTCTGGTAGAGTGTTCAACAGAGTCTTCGGGGTCTCGAGATTTACGACAAAAACCAGAGTACGGTCTAAGACTAAACTACGATAAATAATTTTTCTCATGACACGAATCAACGAGTCACAGTAAACCCTCTGAACCCAGTGTACGTAGACCAATTTCGTCCAGTACTACCCAAGTGGGAGGGGTCCCTCCTACCGACACTTTACGCCCTCCCCCCTTGGGGGTTTCTCTACGGTCGGTCTGGTTTTGAGTACAGGTGGTCCAACATAGTGTACGTCTATAGTTATATTACCTAAGGTTGTCTAGATATAAATCTTGATCTGAGTTCACAATTTGTTGTCTATCCTGTCTTATCAACTAAACCGTTCTTTTTTTATTTTGGGTTCTGTACAAGTCAGGGAATTTTCGTGAAGGAACGACAATACTTCTAGAACTAGTTAGTCCAAACAAGATAGTGGCACATGACAACTGACATTGTCGTCATTCAGACAGAAATGACTTCCAAATAATTCTTGTTGTACTCAAAATTTACGTTCTCCTAAAGATACATTCTCCTTTCAGAACAAAAGTTCGTAGACCTTCAGTAAACTTTATAGATTTAATAAGTAATACGAATTAATATCAGTAGTTCTCGTGTTTCAGTCTACTAAGGGTATTGGAATGATCCAAAGATAGTGGAAGGTGAATTCGCAGCAGTGTATAGTCCCTCTTCTTGATTGGTGAAGGGGATTCTTTCTTAATTGAAGGGATTTTTGTTCTTGTGTACCCAGTTTTAAAGAGTAATGGTACAAAAACGTCGAAAGATACAGGTGAAATCGTTATCGTACTCAGGTACAAATTTGTGATCTTTTGTAAAACTACTTTCTAAGGTTTGTGGTAAGGAAGTGTCCCTACTCTCACTTTTGTAACCGTGGTAGAAGGGTCAGTGACAAAACCCATGTTTGTACGTGTCTCATTAGTCACAGACAAACATGTGAGACCCTACGTCTTGTCTCTCCGGAGATTATCAAAATCAATGATAAGTATTTTCTGTACACTAGGTTTCTTGTGTCATATATGGAGGACGAATTCTGACGTAAATGTTGGGATTCTTAAGTAGACCCCTTTTTCCAATCCCTTAGACCCCCGTGACACTACCATTACCAAAATTTAAATCTTTTCCTTTCTACCGTATAATCAAACGATCCCGACGGATTGTTAATGGTGTCTGATCCCCCGAAGGGTCTACCGCGATCACCATTTCTGGAACGGACGGTTGCGTCCTCTGTACCGCTGTACCCAAAATAGGACCCAATCCTTCTAGGGGACCTCCTCCTTTGCTGTTGGGTGAGGTTATAAAAACGGGCCTCCTAGGGTACCTGTCTCCTCTGACCGTCCGATAGAGGGTGTCCCAACTTTTGTCAGTTTGTACTGACTTCGCTGAATGGTGGGTGCCCTTCGAATTTTTTGTTCTACAAATAGAGGAGTGTCCAAGACTTCCGACCTTTAGGTTCCACTTCCACATCGTCCCAAACAAAGTAAATGTCAGGACAGGGACCGAACCCCTTCCTGTAGAAGAGAAAAAAGAGAAGTGTGCCGGAAGAGAAATACACAGGGCTAGAGAAGGATATTCCTGTATTGGTGAGTATGACTTGATTCCGGGTGAGTACCCTGGAGTAAAATGGGATTAATGGTAAAATTTCTGGGATATAGGTTTATGTCAGTGTAAGACTCCACCCCCACCACCACCCCCACGTGTCAATCCGAAAAATGTGTGTCTGAAGTTCCCCTGTGTTAATTAAGTCAGGAATTGTCTACCTCTCCTAATATTTGGATCAAAGGATTCCAAGTTGTTTGTCAAGTCTTCTCCTTTTTTTTTTTCAACTCAGTCTAAAAATACAAACAACTGAATTCAGGTAATCGAAAAAAAAAAAAATTACAAATAAAAGAATAAATACGACGTGACCCACAATTCAACGTCGTGCACCCTAGATCAAGGGACTGGTCTCTAACTTGGACCCGGGGGACGTAACTCTCTTCTCAGAATCGGTGACCTGATGGTCCCTTCAGGGTTCAAGTAATTAAAATTATATTTTTATCAAACTAATGACCAAGTCAATTTACCAACGACGAAAAAGACTCTGGAACAGGAGAGAATTGGTAATGAAATTTTTATTTGTATGTAAGAACATAAACATTCTGTGTGAGAAATCTCACTGATTGAACGAAATTAATTCTACATTGGAAAAATTTTGAAGTAACGTTTATCTTTGTCTTCACGGTAGTGTAAAAAATTTCTTGGATAGGAAACGTACGTCCTTCGGAATAAGGTGATCCGATTACGTGTACTTGTTGTCTGACCAAGGTTTATCCTTTTCCTCATGTAGTTCCGACATATAACAGTGGGACGAATAAATTGAAGATACGTCTCATGTAGTACTCTTTGCGACCTGACCTTCATTGTGTTCGACCTTAGTTCTAACGACCCTTTTTATAGTTATTGGAGTCTATACGTCTACTGTGGTAGGAATACCGTCTCTCACTTCTCCTTGATTTTTCAGAGAACTACTTTCACTTTCTCCTCTCACTTTTTCAACCGAATTTCGAGTTGTAAGTCTTTTGCTTCTAGTGCCGTAGACCAGGGTAGTGAAGTACCCTTTATCTACCTCTTTGTCACCTTTGTCACAGTCTGAAATAAAAAGACCCGAGGTTTTAGAGACGTCTACTACTGACGTCGGTACTTTAATTTTCTGCGAATGAGGAACCTTCCTTTCAATACTGGTTGGATCTGTCGTACAACTTTTCGTTTCTGTAATGAAACGGCTGATTCCAGGCAGATCAGTTCCGATACCAAAAAGGACACCAGTACATACCTACACTCTCAACCTGACACTTCTTCCGACTCACGGTTTCTTAACTACGAAAACTTGACACCACAACCTCTTCTGAGAACTCTCAGGGAACCTGATGTTCCTCTAGGTTGGTCAGGTAAGACTTCTTCTAGTCGGGACCCTAAAGAAACCTTCCTTACTACGACTTCGACTTTGAGGTCATGAAACCGGTGGAGTACACTTCTCAACTAAGTAACTTTTTCTGACACTACGATCCTCCCTAAACCCCGTCCTCCTCTTCCCCTGCTGTCTCCTACTCTACCGACCTACCGTAGTGGCTGAACTACCTGCACTCAGACTCACTTGAGGCCCTCAACCACTACCTGTCCCTCCGGACCGCACGACGCTAAGTACCCCAGCGTTTCTCAGCCTGTGCTGACTCGTTGACTTGACTTGGCTTGACTTACGTGTAATGGGATCAGAATTTACCCTAATTGGATCAGAATTTCCAGTCCTTCGTTGTCATCTTGACCTGTACCTTGTTGTCTGACCAAGGTTTATCCTTTTCCTCATACAGTTCCGACATATAACAGTGGGACGAATAAATTGAAGATACGTCTCATGTAGTACTCTTTACGACCGNGACGCTAAGTACTCCAGCGTTTCTCAGCCTGTGCTGACTCGTTGACCTGACTTGGCTTGACTTACGTGTAATGGGATCAGAATTTACCCTAATTGGATCAGAATTTCCAGTCCTTCGTTGTCAATCTTGAACTGTACCTTGTTGTCTGACCAAGGTTTATCCTTTTCCTCATACAGTTCCGACATATAACAGTGGGACGAATAAATTGAAGATACGTCTCATGTAGTACTCTTTACGACCGACCTCCTTCTTCGACTCAAGCACTCAACCACTACCTGTCCCTCCGGACAGCACGACACCAAGTACCCCAGTGTTTCTCAGTCTGTGCTGCTCGTTGACTTGTCTTGACTTTCCCCTTGTCCAAGAGGAAAGAAGGTCCGTTTCCGACAATTTAGGGACTCTTTTCCTACCTTCACGCTAGACTTTTGATGTCTTCAATTTTAAATTTTAATTTTTGTAAAGAGTTTAGGTCATTTGAAAAGGTACCTTTTATGTCGGAGGTAAGTCAGACCATCCAACAAGAGTTACATCAATTTTGGTAGACAACTAAAGACGATTCTTATGTTTATCATATTTCAACTTTGTTGTCTCCTTTGTCCCCTCTTCAGTAGTCACTGACTTGTTATCGTTGTTTATAGACCTTCTTCTCCTTCGACACCTCTTTCATTGTCCCGGTTCTTTCGACTTATCGTCCATGTACATCTCTTCGTTCGATTAAGAGAGACACTAATGTCTTTTAAAGTCGTTCTCCACGATTCATGACCTTTCTCGACTCCATTCGGGATTTTATTTTTGTCCCCTAACCGAGTTTACCCGATAGTGAGGTGTGTTACCGTTTTCTGACTCAAATAAAACACCTAAGGTCACAAGTCAAAGCGGTTCGATACCCCAGGGTCTATGTTCTCTCGTACTGTAAATCCGTGACATACGTTTTGTCCACCCACTTACTCCTGGACTGTCACGACGCGTTGGTCTTAAGACCGACGATCGACCGTAGGGGAGATCTCCGTGGCTCTCGAGGTTTGTCTTCGGGATGTCTAGGGCTGTATACCTCCTGAGACCAGGTCGTCGTCGTCGGTGTGGAGTAGTGGACACGTTACTTGGCAGTTGTGAGGCCTTCCAGAACGACGAAAAGACTAGTCAAAATCGCCAGAATACATATAATTCCTCCCGAAATGTATGTATTCCTCCTCTGTGTCCTAACTAGGGACCCAGTCCTTCTAGGGGACATCCTCCTTTACTGTTGGGTGAAGTCATAAGAACGGACCTTTTAAGATACCTGTCCCCTCGGATCGTCCTGTGTCAGGTACCCCAGTGTCTCTCAGTCTGTACTGACTCACCAACCCGGGTGTGTGCACATATATTTCATTTGGTTTCTAGAGAGGGTCTTTCGGAGTTTGTACTCTCTGGTTTTATTTTTCACGTCTGTGGTCTTTTCTCTGTTTCGTCTCGTTTTGCTTTACTTTTACTTTCTGTTACCTTCCCGACTGGTTTATATATATTTGAGGATCTAAACTTTCTCAGTTTGAAATTTTGACTTCCCTTGGTCATTGGTAAGAATCAAAGAGTATCATTAAATGGTACTTGAATAATATATCTGTAAAAGACTCGGAGAAAGAAAACTATTAAAAAAACTTCATATCAACATAATATACAATATACAGTGTTCACATGTCATATCACTAAGTGTTAAAAATTTCTAATATGAGGTGAACGTCAATAATATTTTATAACCAATATAAGGGACACAACATGTTATATAGGAACATCGAATAAAACATGTACTGTCAAATATGAAGAATTAAGGGACGGGGACATAACGGGGAGGGTGGGACTCTCAACTCACTCTAATACTTTATCATTCACGTGTTCTGTACAGACAGTTGACCTAATTGTTAACAGTACTCTGCAAAAATATGAAGTATGAGGGTCAGGACTGACGGTAAAAAGAATCGTGAAAAGAACCAAATCCATTGTCTGGTTCCTCACGACTCGTATTTGTTAACGTCCCTTCCTCCTTCCCAAAAGGTTAAACTAGCTGTATAATTTCTTGCTGTCCTCACTAAGACAGACACTCTTTGTGACTCACTTGTATTTTTGACGTGGGGCAACTTGACTCGTCGCATACTTATGTATTTTGTACGTGTGGGGAGTTTATAGGTCGTCGGTTAGTTCTGTCACAACGTGACCGTAGTCCCATATGTAATTACCTTATTCTCAAGTTTCAGGTCTTTACTTTAGTCCACGAATACCAGTCGACTAAAAGTTGTCTCCACGGTTCTAGTGAGTCTCGCTATTTACTACGATCCTACTGACCCTTCGGTGCACGTTTCTTATTTCACCCTCTGGGAATAAAATGTGGTATGTGTTTTTGATTGTGTTTTACCTAGCTTCTGGGTTTATATTCTTAATTTTAATCTTTCGAGAATCTTCCTTTGTGTCTTCATTTAGAAATTATGGAACCTAAACCGGTTCTCAAGAATCTATACTGAGATTTTCATGTTCGTTGGTTTATTTTTTTATTTAATCTCAAGTAGTTTTAATTTTGGAAACACAGAGTTTCTTGTGATAGTACCTTCACTTTTTTGTTGTCTGTCTTTCTGTCATTTATTATAAACGTTTAGTATGTAGACTATTTCCTGAACATTGGTCTTATATATTTCTTGAGATTGTTGAATTATTATTTTTGTATTTTTTGAGTCGACTTTTTACTCGTTGCCTAGATTTCTCTATAAAGAAGTTCCTTTTGTATTGTCGGTTATCCTCGTCCTTTTCTACGAACTGGAGTGATCAGTTTCCCTTTATGTTTATTTTTTGTGTTTCTCTATTATGAAGTGTGGGTATTCCTATCGTTATTAATTTTTCAGTTTATGATTGTTGACAACCACTCCTACATCCCCCCAACCTCGGGAGTGTGTGACGATACCTGTACATTTTACCTTGTCGGTGTAACTTTTTCAGACCGTCAACAAGTTTACGAATTTACACCTCAATGGTATACTGGGTTGTTCAGGTGAGGAGTCGTATATGAGTTCATTTTATTTTGGTAAATAGGTATACACAATGAATAAAACTAGAACCTTAGTAAGACGTTACATATAGTGAAATTTATACGTATTAAAATAATATAAAATAAGTTAATAAGGAGTCATTTCAAATTTTTGTATTTTTAAAAATTTTTCTGTTACCTTCCCGACTTTCTTTGTCACCTCTTTTATAAAGTGGGTCTTTCGTTTAGTTTTCCGGTTTCTTAACTTTCTTTTTTAAACACCTAGTTTAGTCGTAAGTTTTAGACGTTTTATCCTCGAAGTTTCTCTTTCTTCTCTTTTTTGTCCCAACCTCCCTCACCCCCAATTCCTCTATTATGTTTGTGTCGGGGACCTACCCTCCCGAACGGAAGAGGTTACTTTCAGGATTTGTTAATGGGTCATACTTATTACTTCTCGTCTATTGTGTGTTATCTATCGTTACGGTTCTAGGACTTTATGCTCCTACTCCGACCGCTATTTTCAGGACTTTGGAAAGTCTCTTTTGGGAGAGCAGGGAGGTTTTTTCCGGTGTATGCTTTCTGACTCTTATTATTACCATGACTTAAAGGTTTCAGTGAGACGTTCGACTTCCTTTATGACTGGGTTCAGAAGTTTTAAGGTGTCGTTTTAATTAAAGTTTGATCTTAAGATATTGGTCGATTTTATCCACGGGTCTACGCTTTCCCATCTTATTTCTGTAAGTCTGAAATTTAAGACTGGTGTATACGTAGGAAAGAGTCCTTCGATGATCTCTGACACGGGGTAAGTTTTCTCCTACAATTCGTTGTTCTACTTTACGTACCCCAGGACCTTTACCCGAAAGGTATCCTCTGTACTTCCCTTCCGGGTCCTACTTTCGGTCGACCGAGGTCCTCTCCACAGACGGTCAATTGAACTACTTGACCTGTCCCACCTTTAATGATAAGTCACTGTCTATTCGTGTGAAACCCGAGGTTCAAAGATTTCTAAGTTGAGCTTTACCGGATTCACTATTTACTTTCAATTAAGAGAGTACATCGTCCTGCAAGTCATCATCCCGTCAACTAATAAGTCGTCAAGTTGTAGTTGCGAAGTCTAAGAAGTCGGAAGACGAGGTGGTAGGGGTCACACGAAAGACGTGTATGATCAGTTATCCGTCCTTCCCCTGAGACAAGGAACGCCCAGACTCTGATTTCCTTTGAAAGAGTCCTTATATGAAGAGGAGACTCTTCGTATAACCAGTTCTGGGAGGATTTTGAGTAGTGACTGAATTCCCTTCCCGGGGACCCTAATCAAACGTTTTCTTGTGACTACACTTGATTAGTTCCCCTACACACATTACCGAAACACCTAATTCCCAACTTCGACAATTTTAGAGTCGTGTAAAGACTGGGTGGACTTCGTGTACTCCACCCTGTATAGTCTCGGTACCCCTTTTCCCATCTTTGGTTTTACTGTACCCTCGGAACGGTCCGACTTTTTTTATCTCCTTTACCCCGGACGACCTCTTCTCAAAGTTGTTAGGACTACCAGTCAAACTCTTTTTATTATCCTTACATCCTTTCTTTCATTTATTTTTATTTACTCCGTTAAATAATTAGGGTCCTTTTTCTTTAGTCATTTCCTTTACAGTACTGTCAAGTAATGAAGGAAGTCATAGATTCTTCACTACAGTCGTATTAGTATATTTGACTTGTGGCTAAAAAGTTTTTACTACGTTAAGAAAACCCTTTTACCTTTCTTTGCTTCATCCCCTTGTCACCACCACTTTCCAGAGTGACACATAAAACGGTATTATTCTTCAATTTTCTTTTGCAAATTTTGTATATATATAAAATTTTGGAGTTTTAAAGACAAATTTGTGGATCGTCTCGATTTTTTCTTGACTTTCAACGAAGACCCCTCCTGTTCCGGTTCTCACTTTTCCTCATCCCGATTGTCAAAACTCTATACGAAGGATTATGAGAATTGAAAGTTTTGACGCCTACAATAAAATAAAATCAGAATATCTACCTTGTTTGCCGTCAAAACAGGGGTAGAGAAAGATTTACCCGGGCAATATACCTTTTGTCTGAGTGTTATGTGACCAGGTTGTTTTCGTTCGAAGAAGGGGTAATATAGAGTAGTGGGGTGGGGGTCTGGGTCGTCAAGGTGTAGAGGTGGGAATCCCCGTCAACCCTCCCCCTACCCCCGCATCCATCCATTTGTTAGATGTGTGCTCTTGGTGGCCGTACCCGAGAAAAGTTCCGTGGACAGTCTTTCCCGCCGTCCACCGTAGAGGACACAATCTTCATCAGGACCCTCACCCGTCAGACCGTCCTTTCCGAGGCGACAAGAGTCCACCTTGGGGCCACGTCTTAGTTCACCGACACGACAGTGTCGTCTGATGAATCTGTTTCGTGACTTCGAACCAAAGTTTTCGTCAGTCATAAGTATCCGTCCCGATGCACTCGGACTGATGCTTAGGAAGGTTCCCGATGGTTAGGAAGGTTTGAACCAAGGAACCCTCAGTTCACATCAAAATTTTAAGTTTGTGGGCTGAACATGAATTTAAGTTTAACGACGTAATAATTGTTTAAGCGCATTGGAAGGAAGATTAAGTTTGGGACCTCCGGAGTTGATGAAATCCCTTTTCAAGGTTTTGTCTCTCAGAGTAATGTTTGTCGACCTTCCGGGTCAAAGTTTCTGTCCTTCTAAAAGGGACACCGGGACTGTAAGTGTGGCGATGGGTCACACTAGCAAATTAAGTGGGTCGTACAAAAGGGGATGTTTAGAATTAAATGACATCAGTGAACAAAGGTTGTTTTAGATTGTACCACAGGTTTGGTAGTCCGTCGACCCTTACGTCGACGGGATCTACATCTCTCCGGGGTAGGGACACGGGTGACCCGGGGTTCCCAAGGACTTCGTGATGAGGGTGGTTCCTGAGGGGTCCCAAGAGTAGATGGTGTAGGAGTCCTTCTAGGGGATCTCCTCCTTTGTCGTTGGGTGAGGTCGTAAGAGTGGTGTTCTTAGGGTCCCTGTCTCCTTGGACCACTCGATGCCAAGTACTCCACCCCAGTGTTTCTCAGTCTGCACCATGTTGACCCGTTGAGTCGTGCGTGTGTACCGGAGTAGACTTCGAGAGACTAAGGAGAAGGAGGAGGTTCTTCGAGAGAGTCTGACAAGTGACTTCCACAGAAAGGGGGACTTAGTTACGTATGTTGATAGAACATACTTAAACAAACCAGGAACACATACCGACAGTTTGGAAAAGGTAACACTGAACGAATGATAAGTTATACTATTTTCTCTTCCGACTCTGACAAAGGAATTTTTCCTGTTAAAGTCTTTGTTAAAATATTTATCTAAGAATATGTTTCTTCTTTGTGTATATGTCTCCTGGGTTTAATGGTCATTCTACCTGGGATCGGGAAGAAAGGACGTGACCCTTTTGTCTTGTTCTTTTTACTGAGGTTGAACGAGAATTGACAAAGGTGGATCCGTCAGTCGAAAAGTTCATCGTAAAGATAAGGAAACGACCACAAAAACGAAAAAAGGTTCCGTCCTTAGTCCGAAAAGTCAGGTCGAAACTGAAATAAACGTTGAAGAACTAGTCTTGAGACCTCTTCCGACTTCTCTCTTCTGTCTTTATTTGTTGCTGTTTTTTCACATAAAGTATTTCGGAGGATCTGACCAGACGTTTATGATGGAGGTGTGTGATTTTTTAAGTCTCGTCTGTCAGTTCTTTACGAGTGACTCATCGACTCAATTGTGGATGCTCATCCACATGTACATCCCTCCACCCGTCGTATTTTCCATTCGTCAATTACTTACCAGAAGAACGACTTGAGACAACGATTTTGTGACTGACTTCCCCACTTCTCCAAATGGAATATGGAATGGACAGGCCTAAACTTTTTACGGAGACTGTGAGATCATTGATATGTTGGTTCTCACACGTAATTTTAAGAGTTTCTGACGTTAAAGGACCGGACATCTTACGTTAGTTGTTTTCTTAGGTGGAAGATGGAGTGTCCCAACAAAAAACTCCGAGTGCACTAGAGCATGGATTTCGTGGATCGGTCTCGGACTGTGCATCAATTCATAAGCTAACTACACTCAGTGACTTATTCTATTCCAGTTGAGACGAGAGACTCTGGAACGACCCCGTGAGATAGGGTCCACTCGCCTCGGGACGTCCGACCGTTGTTCATCCGGGGAAAGAGATCTATCCCCGGTCCAGTATCCGTGAGACAACAGTTTGTAGCCCCGACTTAAAGAATAAGAAGGGACTGAAGGAGTACTGGTGTAAATGACTGGTGACTTTATGTAGGATCTTTCATTAGTGAACCGTGAAAACTTTCTGGAACCGACGTTATTAAGGTATTACAGGTATCTCTCCTCCCCTTTGCTCGTCGGGGGTTGTCGTAAGGTCACGAACACCCTCTGTTCGTTGTTCATGATGGACGGTGGACGTTTCGACTTTCCACGGGAGAATTGTCTGAACACTGAGTGATCCACAAAAATAAAATATATGGAACCGATTTGTGTGTCAGTGTAGTACGTGTTGTCATTATGTCCAATTATAAATAACTTGTATGCGTAATCTGGATTACGATTCGTAGTGTATAAGTAGTAGAGTAAATCAAAAGGGTTGTTGGATTCTAATAATAATTAGAGTAAAATGTAGGTTCTTTTAATTCCGAGTCTTTTCAGTTTATTAAACACGTTCCGGTGTGTCACTCGACCCTTACCTTGGGTACGTAAAGTTACGATCTCTTATTACGAAGGGACTCAATAAGAAGTCTGACGTATGTTCCGACCAAAAAAATGGGTCTTACTCCGAAAAGATGAATGAGGATTTTTCTAAATCGTTTTGTTTGTTTAGTTTTTATTTTTGTGTATGTACGTGACGTACTCAAATTTCTTTTTATATTTGTTCGTTTCTTAGAACGGTTTGTTCAGTTCGTGCACTGTTATGAGATATTGGTTTATGTTTTATTAATATTATTAGTTAATAATTGAATAGATGTCGAAGTAAAGAGAATCTTGGAGTCTATAAAGTATAAAGTCAAAATTCCTCATGAGGTATTATTTGGATGTCATAGGAAGAGTACAAACTTTAGGTGGGTTCCCCTCAAGACTAACTACTAGTTAGAATTTTTTAATTAAAATACCGTGACGGTCTTAAAAATCAATTAACGCACATTACTTTCTTATACAGTCATCCAACAATTGTGAGGTTTACGGACCATTTCTTTAGGTACAGTATTTTCAAGTACAAAGTTGATTACCTGAGGTCGACGAGTTGTAGTTGACCTTTTACTCGATTAAAATTACTCTTTATTTAATCATTAGTTATAGTGGACACGTAGACCTCGATGACTATATGTTTTTTTTTTCTTACGGGTAAACCTTACATGTATGAACACTCATGTGCACATGGTTTAGTTTTATATTTGACTTCTTTATGGACACTGCATGTTTGTTATGTTTAATTTAACGTCTCCTAGAACGTACACTTTATGATGCCCTTTAAGTTCGACTTTGGCCATTGACAAAAAGGTTTCGGACTACTGTGTCGTCCCCCTTTTTTAGTTGACACTAACGAAATTTCGTTGTGTCTTAGATAAATTTTTACTTATAGGAATTATCTTCCCAAAATAGACCCTTGTCTTATGTACCGTTAAAGTTACGGGACATTTAATATTTGAGTTGGATACAGGTCCGTTTTTATATGTTCAATTGGTATACAGAGTTAAGTGTTTAGTAGTTAAAAGATAGTAAAATTAATCTTTACTTCTATTCGTCCACCTGATATTATCGATTACGAAGAGTTTAGGAAAGTCTTATCAACTTTTGTTTCTTAATATACATTTCAGTCGACACTAAATTTTTTTTTTTGAAAGTAGTCTAAGGTGTCCTTGTTTTGATTAAGTAATTTTTTCGTATGTTAATATGACACCAGTTTTGGTTTTTATACCACTTTGTTAGTTTACTATGGAACCTTTGCGGGATTAAAATACTAGGAACTATAGGTTTTCTCCCGGATACCTTTTTCACTGTGAATGGGAGATTATAAACCGTTTAATTCTGGTTCCCACTGACTCTCCTTACGACCCGATGACTTTTGTCTGTAAGGTTGGCTCTTTATTTACACTTCCTTGGTACAAAACGTGGTTGTCCGTAAACCTATGCTTCGGAGTCGTCCTTTCCGTGTGGGAGATGTATGGATCTCTCTTATTACCGAGGAGCTAACTGTGATCGGGTCCTGAAGTCCAAGAAGTGTGGTTGTGCCAGATACTCACAAAAACGTTTTGTTGGACATTTTATTTGACTTTGAAGTACTTGCAGTATATGGTTATAAATTTGAGGGTTAGTGAGAGAGATATGATGAGAATCTCACGTTTTTACAAAATTATTCTTTCGATTATCTCAAGAGTAGGTTATAGTGAATTGTACTATAACAATTCGAGTCGAACTGTTATACAATTCGAGTCGAACTGTATTGCGCAAAAATTATGTCGGTAAAGAAAGTTGAGACTGGGTTTAGGGGTCGATACAAAACGTCATTAATGAGTTCTCTTTGTTACTTTACGAGTGAACCAGTCCAAACGTAAAGAAACATGATAAATTACTAAATTGGGATTAGACTTTCAATAAGTCCTTCATTTCCACATTATCGTCACAAACCAATTTTAGTTCAACGAGGAGTTCCTTTTACGAGTGAGGCTTCCACGGTACTTGTGTTGACAAAAGAGAGATGTTGTGATTTGTAAACAAGAAGGTAGTTTTTATGGTAAGTAGAAAACAATAAAGTCATGTAGACTAAGGGTTCCAAAATGTCATATAATAGCATAAGTGACCTAGTAGATTCGTACTGATTGAGATCCTGTTTCCTCTTTGAGACTTATGGTCCTAGACCATGTCTACCTTCATCCCTGTTGGATAAAATTTCTGTCTATAGAACCCATCCGGGATTCATATTAAGTAAGTTTCTATAGGTTATCACTCCTTCGAAATTTTCGGTTCCCCAGATACCGATAAAGTGAGAAACACCGAGCACGAGTTCTCCCTGCCTTTGGTTGACCACTCCGTCTACTACAAAAGGTTTCCACCGGTGTCGTTGTAGAGGAAAGGACGCATACGAAGATCTTATCACGGTGAAGGGGTAGATCTCCATCTTGACCATAGAAGAACACTTGACCCACCGGGAAACATTGACTGTACTTTCACACCATGTTCACTGGAATTTAGTGAAGACTCCGATTTAGTACTTCATGGAACATGGATGAAGTAGCAGGACTTTGAGCTGGTGATACAACATTCCTTTGAGTCGTGTGGTCTCTTCCCCTGACTCTGACGACCTGAATCGGTGACGGTCAGTACCACATTGACCTATGAGGTTGGGGTTCGGTTCGTCGGGACCTACTGAGCCCCATCTCGAGGTGGTTTGTGGTGGTTTACTGACGACAAGACTTTTGATGATCCAAAACTCCGTCGAACAATGTGTCGTTGTCTATTGGTTCTGACCATCGGTACGTAAGCCACGATGTACTTTTACTACCTATGAAGGTCAGGTTCGTCTACACAAAATCCCAACGGTCACGTCAACTTTATTCCTCTTTTCAGTGATCTTTTAAGAAGTGTAAAATTTTCATTCGTTCTCGTGAGAAGACTGTATTTGAGTCGAGTTGATACATAGCTGAAAAATTATTACTTTTTCTACTAAGTTATATAATAAAAAAGAAATTTCAAATAATGTTCTTCTAAAAAAATAATTTTTTTTTAATGTCACTCTTTGTCCCGGTTCAGGTAGAAGAATTTCTGTCTCACTCTTCACGGTCGAGATGACGAAGTCACTAACGAAGCGATCGGTAGTCGTGACGTTGAACGGAGTTCTGTATTTAAGTACTAGACAGTGAAAAGGGTCTGTGTCATTATCTTTCGGACTTGACAAAATTGAGTCACCCTCCTTTAGAGAAATCACCGATTTTATCTCAGACTTAACTCAAACTTAAATCTTTTTCTTCCAGACCAGTTTCTCTGTCCTGACTGTCCCCTTCCTGTACGTTGAAGAGTGAATCTATTTTCTACGACAGTAGGAGGACTCTCGACTCAAAGGTGTCTCGTCGACATTCCAAATACTTTTTGGTTCTTCACGGTTCCTGACCGAACGAGAAACCAGTATACATAAGGTTCCGGTTTAACCGTAGTCAAGTTTTAAGAGACTATTCCCATTAGAAGACCAATAGGAAAGGAGTTTTGATCTCTGTTTATACAAAAAGTTGACCCCACTACTATGAGTGTTTGCCCGGGAGGATGAGTCGAGAGTGGTAGGAGTTTCTTATTTTACCGTAAAATTTCGTGACCTGTTCGGACAAAACTCCAGACTTTATCATCTTCTCTCTCCTTCCCACCCTTTCCCTTTCTTTTACCTTCCTAAGTTCCTCTGTTTAGAGGTCCCCTTTTTCATCATTGGTGATTTAGTAAAGAATGTCGATAGTACAGAGTTGGGAGTTGTTCAAAAGTAGACTCGAGTATTTTCCGGTCGTATTTCAAGTTCCTACGGTCTGTAATGACTTTAAAGTGTATGTTATGGTCCCCTCCAGTTCAACGTGTCGGATGGAAGAGAAGGTGCAAGAAAGTAGAAAAATAGAACGAGCTAATTGGTGAAGTCTTGGTTTACAGGTCGTCCTACAAGACGATACACTTCGACACTCTCCAGTTCTTGTGTAATTAATTCTTCGACGGAAGTAGGTGGACTATAGTGGTGTATGTCTATTCCAGAGTCCGTTCGACTTTCAAGGTGTTCCGAACGACGACGACGATTCAGCGAAGTCAGCACAGGCTGGGACACGCTGGGGTATTTGACGTCGGGTGGTCCGAGGAGGTAGGGACCCTAAGAGTTCCTTTCTTGTGACCTCACCCAACGGTAAAGGAAGAGGTTACGTACTCTCACTTTTCACTTTCACTTCAACGAGTCAGCACAGGCTGAGAATCGCTGGGGTACTTGACGTCGGGTGGTCCGATGAGACAGGTGTCCTAAAAGGTCCGTTTTCATGACCTCACCCCACGGTAGTGGAAGAGACAGGTGTTCTGAATACTCCAGAAATAACTCTTACTGATGATGAGGACCTTTCTGTTCTGGATGAGGTTGGGGTTGGTTTTGCTTCTGTCAATAAGTTCTATTGTGTCGGTGGTTGTGTCGAGTGTGTGTCGAAGCGCTCGAGGTCTAACTTATCGAGATGGTGATCCGAGTAGAATTCTAGTGTGTTTGGTGAAAAGTCTAGCAGTATACGTCAAGACTCCTCGTTGTTTCATCTTTGTGACTTTGGACTACAACGTGCTACAAATTCATGTCCACGGACTCCTCGTGACGGACCACTCGTCCTATTCTTCGGTAGAAAGTCGAATTGGAGGGAGGAAAAGTTCCCGGTATACTTGACAAGCGTATCTCTAGTTAGAGAGACACAGGTCACACCCTCTGTTCGAGATAGAGGAATGTCTCCTTGAAAGTTCTGTGTACGTAGTAGGGTTAAAGAATTGTCCTAGACGAGGTACTACCGTCCTCAGTCCCGTAGAGATTCTGGGGGCCGGGTAAAGAAAGGGGTAGAGAACACAGTCTGTTACCGGTCGAGGGGTTTGTACAGAAAGGTAGTCCTCGAGTGTTGGGACGTACCCTGCTCCGGGATCGTCTTAAACCGAAGACGGAAGGAGAAGGGAGACGAGTGACTAAAGGTCGGGGGACACGGACGATAAGAGTTTGTACGACTCGAGAAATGAAGGAGGTCCTCCGGGGTGTACCGAGAAGAGAGACGGATCTTAGAAGAAGGAAGTGAGTCGATGGGTAGAAGACCCAGAGTCGAATCGAAAGTGACGGGACCCTTCAGGAGACTCCTGTTCAACCAAGGGTAAGAATATGTTAGGGTATCTTGGATTTCAAAAGGAAGTGTGGCGAATAGAGATAAGATGTTATTTATTAGTAAACACATGTATAAATAAATTGATATTACAAAGGGGTTTACCGTAAGAGAAGAAATCCACCCCCACCCCCCTCACACCCGGTGACGGATCGTGTATTGACCACGTACTTGGCTATTCGAACTCTATGTTCTGTCTTATTATGTTCCGGGTTTATTGCATTCGTTCTCGTTAGTCTTTCTCGTTTCTCCTAAAAGGACTACCAGGTCACCAATTTTCAGAGAGACAGATACGTTCCCTGTACCCAGGTTAAGGACCAGACCCTTAATTCTATGGTGCACAGTTACCCCACTGATTCGAACACGTGGTACTGATGACTTTGGGTGAGTGGATGTCGGACACGAGGCGGTGTCCTCTTGAGTGGTGTTACTTTTCGGACACGTAACGTTGATCTCTCGTCGCTCGTCCTCGACGAGACCTCTTTCGGACGTGTGTCGTTGTTTCTGGGTTGTGTCGGTTTTTATTTATTATTAAGTTTTTTTTTCCTTTCCTTTCTCGTAGCTCAAAGACGAACTCTCCCTCAATTCTTTCTGAAGTACCTCTTCCTAAGACTCCTACGCCTTCCTACTCATTCCGTCAAAGACGTCCTTCTCACGTCCTTTTACCTTCATACCCGTCGTGACCGCTGACTGTTTTCTTCATGTATGTTTACTTCTTCATGTTTTCAGGCGTCTTTTAAGATTTGTCTTAATTCTTGTGTCTCTTACGACCCTTCCGTCGGACCCAGTCAGTACCTGTTGTAATTATCCTCAGACCAAAATGAGACGTCTATTACATCTCAGTAGTTTTCTGTCACTCACAATTTCACTCACAATTGTCGTAACCACGAGACTTAAGTGTTAAAGGTTTACATGACACCCATGCCCCACTCACTTGTTAGTATTTTTCCGAGAAAGATCGTCACGAGGGTCTCTGTCCTCAAAGACACCGGTACCACCGAAAGAGCGGGCAGAGTGCCCCCGTAGAGTGGAGAGGCAGGAACGGCGGCCCTACATCGAGACGACGACGGTCCGACCGCTGTCGCAGGTACCGCCCGACGTGCAGAGGGCACCGCCACGGGTCCTACAGTCGGTGGTCATGCGTGCGTCTGAATAGGTCCTGGTGGAGGACCCGCACAGGGACGTCCATCGAATTGTTTCGACCTCTTTACCTGAGATTCTCGAGAGCAGCCGCCTAGAGACACAGAAAGAATGACACCCTTGTACTACTTACTTCTTAGTTCCATTCTACTTATCGTTTCAATTACACCACGAAATGAGTATGTCTGTGGAGATTCCGAAAATTCTCGATTACAGGACAAGACGATATTAACAGACTAAAGACGACGCGTGTACCTATTCGTTAACCTCCGACCCTATAGAAAGTAAAAACCCAGGGGTCCTAGACTTATCACGGACCGTGTCTTGCCCGTGAGTCATTCACTTCGAGCGGAACACATTGTGTGTGTGTGTGTGTCTTTGGAGTTTGGTTCATTTCTGTTGGTGTTTTATAGAGTGTTGTGTACAAATCTAATGTCATACCTAAGACGAGAGATCTCCTGAACTGATTGACCAACGAAATTTATATTTCGTTTTAGTATTTTTTTGGTGTGTGGGTCGGAGGATAATACACGATCCAGGGTCTCCGTAAAAGAACCGTCCTATGAAAGTAAAGGAAAAGTCCTATTTTTGAAAATTCTTAGACGGTGTTGATGTCCGAATTTGTATCTTAAGTGAACCTCAAACTCCCTCCTTCGTACTCTCCACCTGTGCGCACGGTGAGTTTTACTTACTTGTTGGTCTCGCCCGAATTCGGGAATGGACACACGCAATGGCAGAGGGAAGACGTCTTGAAGTTACTAGAGAGCATGTCACACCCGTCCTAGAGACCCCGAATCGTTTATGTTATCCTGGAAGGAAGGTATAAACAGTAAATGATACAAGCCGTTCCTTAACTATTAAAGGACATTTTCATATCTTTGTCTTTCACTTTGATATGTGAATTTGATACGAATCTTAGACTTACCTTTTCTTCCTATGTATTGAAAGGGGGTTTTATTACTTTTTACATATCGATCAAGACTTTAGCAGAGTAATTTCGATTTCTTTAAAGAATATGTTCCTTGTGTCTTGACGAAGAGATGACCCTGATCGTAATGACTTGTTAGGTAAATATCGACTGACTGGTTCGGGTTCCTGAAGTCCTCGATTGAGTAAGTAGCATTGGTTATAAAGCATCCGCCGATAATGAACCCTGTGACGAACGACCCCGGTGACTCGTCTATGTCAATTAAACGTCGACGTGAATTTACGTCGTAGTCGTAACTAGCCCTGGTAAGAAGGATCTTAAAGGGGTGACTCTACATACACTTGCCTCTATTTCTTTGAGACAATTTATCTTGTTCACCTATTTCCGAAAATTTCAATCCAATGAATAAGTATCGTTTACTTCATAGCGTACCTTTTGTTTTTCTCCCCCCTTCCCTTTATTGACGTCTTTCTGAGATACCTCGTCAATGTGTATTAACGAAAGATACTGTAAAGGGTAGTTCAATGGTTCTTGTCATTGGAGGAAAAGATCAACAAACTCAAATTCCTTGTTTACGTTACAGTAGGGGTGGGGTTTACTCGAGGGCATATCTAAACCACTACAGATGATTCTGTCTCTTTAGTGACACATTTTTACGGAAATAAGATTTATGTGTTGTCTTTTTAGTAATCGGAAAGGGATTGTAAGGATAAAGAATATTTTGTTTGGATTATTTATAAGTTTCGGTGTGTGTAGACTTGTGGTCTCTAAGAAGTCTTGACTAACCCCGGTGTCTTTTTGCGGTCGGGTTGGTGGGTGTACATGTCTTTACTCCTTGGGGCTTTCCGCCGCCTCCCCCCCGGGTGTCCTGCTGCGACCCTACAATCGTTTTCCCGAGACTGATCGAAACCAGGGACTGAAAGGTTGAGATCAAAGAGAGTTTCTCTTGTACATGGGGGGAGTAGTCCTTTCCTTAAGAGATCCTCTGCGATATGCGTCTAGACGAGAAGAGAATTCACGGATAGTTACTCTTACTCTAATCATTAAAATCACCCCTTTTTTTTTTGTTCGACCTTTTATGTATATTATCTATAGTGGTGGAGTTTTACTTATGTTTAAATCTGGTGAGTCTTTTTTTACTTGAATTTTAAAGTCATTTTTTCCCCTTCTGTCTTTTTTTTTACATGTATTAAATAGTGCCCCTACCCTCGAAAAGAGGTTAAAGTTCCATTCGAACGGAGTTTCATCTGAGTTATATACCTAAAGACTATTTCTTCGTAAATCACGGTGTTTATACCCGATGGAAATTACACCGAAAAAGTTAAAGTTAAAATTGATTCAGTATTTTCTTTTGTTTTGCGAAATTAAGTCAACTTCCTTCTTTGACTCTTAATATACATCGAATCCACTTAAAGATGTTAACAATTTTCTGGAGGTATTGAAACGACAGAAAATTTTTTGGGAGACCCCATAATATGAAAATTTTGTGAACTAAAAAACTTCCCTTTTTTTGTTTTTCCCTTCCACCCCTCCCCATACGACACTTCTTGATATTTACCGACGATAAATTACTCGATAAAAGAGAACCATATCTTTCTTTTCCCCCCACCATACTTCGGTCGTACATAAGAAGTTACGTGAACCGGAGGAGATATCCAAGATGTGAATTCCCGATCACGTCACATAAATCGAATCCGTCTTTACCAAAGTGAAATTGTGTTCTACGTATATTTTGGGTACTTTTTGATGATAAGTTCCTGATCGGGGGTTTAAGTGACTTTAAATTGATGGAAAGTCAAACGTTAATTCCTTAAATCTTAGATGTAAGTCGAACCAGACAAAGAACTTTGTCGCATTGTAAATATTTGATTGTTAGGATTCTTTGATTTTTTACAAATGAATTTTTACACAGTAAATTAAGATGGGGTTGAGGATGATAGAACCCCTTTTTTTCTGTCAGACTCACTACGACATAATGCCTCAAGATTAAGTAAAGATAAATTGGACCTCATGTGTTTCCTCTCTTTAAAGATCTACTAGTGAACCTCTTGTGGCTCACCGTCTTGTGCGTCTCTGTCCTGCTCCCTCGATATTTCGTGTCGACTAAACACAACTTAAACCAGAAACCCAAGTTCAACACATCGGAAACCTTTTTGGAATTTGGAGGGATGTGTAGTTAAGGGAAGAGACACGTGTTCCTATAACTATATGGGCGGGTTGGACACCCGGTGATGGTCCTCATTTAGTTTTTTAAGTGAGACGTTAGACCCTTCACGATATTATAGTAAAAGAAGTATTTTTTTTTTTTTTTTTTTTTTGGAGGAGAGTTACATATCGTGGAAATTGATACCTCTGATTTATTTCGACTACCTCAGTACTCAAGCCGTAGGAGTTTTCTCTTGAGGTTGTTGTTTCCAAATTTACATATCCAAAAGTTAAGTGAAAGGGAGACTGAATCTCTTTTAGTTTTGTTAAAATTAACAACATTGAAGAAAGGGAATAAATAAAATGAGATTTCGTCCATACGGGTTTCTTTTCGTTGCGGTTTCTTACGAGTTTGATGGTGTGTTAACGTCCATAGAGTATGTGATCGTTTCATTACGAGTTTTAAGAGGTTCACTCGGAAGTTGACATACACTTTGTTCTTCAAGGTCCACAAGTTCGACCTAAATCTTTTCCGTCTCAAGTTTAACGGCTGTAGGTAACCTAGTGTCTTTTCCGTTCTTTCAAGGTCTTTTTGTAGCTGAAGACAAAATGACTGATACGGTTTCGGAAACACACCTAGTGTTGTTTGATACCTTTTAAGAATTGTCTACCCTTATGGTCCCGTGGATGGAGGGAGGACTCTTTCGACATACGTCCAGTTCTTAGTTGTCAATCTTGACCTGTACCTTGTTGCCCGACCGAGGTTTTACCCTTTCCTCATATAGTTCCGACATATAACAGTGGGACAAATAAATTAAATATACGTCTCATGTAGTACACTTTACGACCCGACCTACTTCGTGTTCGACCTTAGTTCTGACGGCCCTCTTTATAGTTATTGGAGTCTATACGTTTACTCTGTAGGGAATACCGTCTTTCGTCTCTTGAGTTCTCGGAAATCTACTTTCACTTTCTCCTCTCACTTTTTCGATCGAACTTTGTAAGTTTTTTGATTCTAGTACCATAGGCCAGGGTAGTGAAGTGCCGTTTATCTACCCCTTTGTTACCTTTGTCACTGTCTAAAATAAAAGAACCCGAGGGTTTAGCGACGTCTACAACTGACATCGGTACTTTAATTTTCTGCGAACGAGGAATCTTCTTTTCGATACTGTTTGGATCTATCGCATAATTTTTCGTCTCTGTAATGGAACGACTGTTTCTATACAGACCAGTTTCGATACCGAAAAGATCATCAGTACATGCCTACACTCTCAACCTGGTATTCCTTTCGACGACGACGACGATTTAGCGAAGTCAACACAGGCTGAGACACGCTGCTACCGTCGGGTGGTCCGAGGCGGTAGGGACCCTAAGAGATCCGTTCTTGTGACCTCACCCAACGGTAAAGGAAGAGGTTTCGTACTTTCACTTTTCATTTTAACTTCAGCGAGTCAGTACAGACTGAGCATTGTTGGGGTACCTGACGTCGGATGGTCCAAGGAGGTAGGTACCCTAAAAGGTCCGTTCTCATGACCTCACCCCACGGTGACGGAAGAGGTATTTCTTTCGACTCGTGGTTTCTTAACTACGAAAACTTAACACCACAACCTCTTCTGAGAACTCTCAGGGAACCTGACGTTCCTCTAGTTTGGTCAGGTACGATTTCCTTTAGTCAGGACTTATAAGGAACCTTTCTGACTACGACTTCGACTTCGAGGTCGAGGTTATGAAACCGATGGACTACGCTTCTTGACTGAGTGACTTTTTCTGGGACTACGACCCTTTCTATCTTCCGTCCTCCTTTTCCCCTGTTGTCTCCTACTTTACCAACCTACCGTAGTGGCTGAGCTACCTGCACTCAAACTCGTTCGAAACCCTCAACCACTACCTGTCCTTCCGGACCGTACGACGTCAGGTACCCCAACGTTTCTCAGCCCGCGCTGACTTGACTTGACTTCACTTTCTTCCATACGTGTGTTTTCTTTTCACTTCCTTCTTGTTTTCTTGAGGGAACACTTTTGGACACCGGTAAGACTGGAACACTACCTGGGAACAGTCTGAGAAATCGTCCGGACAAAACGGTGGGATAAAATCCTTCCTTTCGATTCTGAGTTTTACTTTTCATGTGTGACCTTAGTCCCAATCTCGTGTGTACCTAAAAGTTTCCCTCTTTCTTTACGTTTTGCAGGCAGGGACGGGTAGGTACCGCGAGTAAGAAGGCCCCCTCCAACATACACCTAGTCTTTCTTTATTTCTGACCGGAATTGGAATTTTCTCGATTTTAGATCGTCTTATCCGTTCTTTTGTGTTATTTTTCAATTTTGATTTCTATTCCCTAAATTTATTACTAATTTTTGTCTTTACATTTTTTTTCCAGTCACCGTCACTAACAAAACAAATTTTTTATACCACTATATAGGTCTTCAGGTTGAAAACCCGACATGAGTTTTTGAACCCTACACCAATAATTTTCATGTCAAAACCAAAACATTCTACCTTTACGATACCTCTAACCAACGTCTTGTTACACTTATATGAATTATAGTGAATTGACATATGAATTTTTACCAATTCTACCTTTAAAAATAGTGTTAATCTTTCTTTTTGTTCAACCTTCTGGATAGAGGTACGCCGAGTGTAAGGGTCTCTACCCTCGACCCCACCGATAGCGGAACCTGTTCCATGCCTGTCTGTGAGGGGGGTAAAAGAAGTGTCGCGGGGATGGTGGGGAGGTTGAACCGGACGGAGTGAGTAAATGGACGGACCAGTTACTTACAAAGACTCACACAGTCGGGACCCACTCTGGTGTTGATTGACGATTTACTTGTCTACCGTTCCTGTTTTTGGACATTCTCAACTCTCCTACACCTGTCGTCCAGGTCAACCCTCTAGTCTCTTGTGATACACCTCTAATTTGACCTCGAACCAAAATTTCTCTTTTCCTCCTCACGAACAATCCGATGTTACAGTTGGACTGTAAAGTCCTCTTGGTCAATGAGACTTATCTCACGAATCGTTGTGATTCGAAAGAACCGATAAAAATATTCGTGACGTATTACGTTGTCCAAAACATCACCGACCCGCCATTGTGTCTGTGTACTGAGAGATTTGTATACCCGTCGGATAGACCGTTGGGAGTCAAGACGATTCATTTACGGAGTCTCTTTACTCCTCTGTACGTTCTTATTAATATCTTGACAAACGTTATCGTTTTTTATTATTGTCACAAATTTCCAAAATTTGTGATATTTGGTGGATTTGTAGGTAGTTGTCTTTTTACCTTTTTAGTTGACACCACATAAGTATATCATCTTTTAATAAGTCGCAACTTTTTACTTGCCAAATCTTATTAACACTCATTTGGTACCGGACACGAAGGACACTCAACTCTTATATATAAAAACTTGTAAAATTACACGACAATTTTTTTTTTTCGTTTGTTCTTATACGATGTCTCTGGTCTATACTCGGTGTTTAGGATTTTATTAATGATAGACCAGTAAATGATTTTTTCGAACAACTGGGACTACTACTCACTGTTTATTAGGGTTTCCTTTCTCGTTCAACGGTCTCTTCCGTGTGCAGAGAATATATCTTAAACATTTGTACATTTATGACATTTGTAAATGTATATCGTTTTCCTATTCCCTTACGTGCGTTTATCATTCATGGTTAGGTAGTCTTGTTTATACTCTCCTACGCTTCCCCCCACCACATATATATATAAATTTTTTTTTTCCTGTGTTCCCAGAACTTGAAGTTGAGATAAACCGTTCAAAATGAAGGCGTACGGGTTAGTCAGTCCTCCGATCCACAAGTGACAATAATAGGAAATATGGATTGACATGCCGTAGAATCTCTATTATGTACATTTTCATACGTAGTTATAAATAAGTGAGAGCTTCCCGTTGACCAGCCACATGAGTGGAGGAAAGTTCTCTGAGTGACGAGAGTTTCGTCGAGGTGGTGTGGTTGTTAAGGTCTTGACCTAAAAATTCAGAAGAATAAAACCTTTCGTTTCATCCACCCTTTGTCACTCATAGGTAAAACTTTCCACTCCCGAGTCGATTGGTCCGACACTAAAGTTGGACTGTAAAGTGCTCAGACCAATGGGATTTGTCTTGCGAATCGTTGTGATTCGAAAGGACCCATAAAAATTTTTCGTGACGTATGACGGTGTCCAAAACACCACCTGCCCACCCCCTTTACGTTCGTGTTAATCGTAAGGTCTTAAAATAGTGATCGATGTCTCAAATTACTATGTGTCTTGGGTCACTCGGAAACAGTCGATCTCCGTTCTGTAGTCGTTTACTCCGGTAAAAGTCCCATTCGACGGGATTCATACTCTTCCAGTGATCCTTGCACCCAATTTTTAGTTCGACTATTCGTGCTCCTTAATTTTGACAAAGTTGTCGTTGACATTCACCCTATTTAGAAACCTTTTTTATTTAGATCGTCTGTTAACACCGTTTAAGACTTCCTTAACCCAAAGAGAATTTTAGGTAAACCTTGTCAATACGTTTAAAGTCAACAGTACTTTTATAATTTGTTTTCGTTCATAAGTTATCGGGTCAGACAAAGGTAAAAGTACTTTGTTGAAATAAGTAATCGGTTAGATACCGGAGTGTAAAGACAGTGACCTTACTTTTTGTTCGTAATAAATAACCTCAGTTTTCCCATTATTTCAGTGTTCCTTGCACAGTTTTATAAGTCAATCACTGTACTTTCAGAACGGTTGAACAAAGAAGGGTGTTAGGATAAGGTCTCTTTCAGTAATGTTAGAATTTTGTCAGTTCCCTTTTCGACCTTTTACTGTCGTTCCCGTACTCTTTAAGTGTGTGACCCTGCATGTCGTCGAAGATTCTTTTGTTTAGAGGACGAGGAAGTGATCAACCCTATAAGAGGGATTAGTGGGTCGAGATGACCAGGTCTATCCTAATTCTCTCCCGAGTCGTGGTGGTGTCGGTTGTCCCGTTAGGAGAAAGACTTGTAAGTGTACGACGAGGGACGTCTGTCACGCCTTCGTCGAAGACAGTGACTCTACAGACGTTACTGGGGTAGAGACAGATTGTGGGAAGTCTACTTGTTGACCATAGATATGTCTACTACACCAAAATTTTGGGAAGGGAATAGGGAAGGGGATGTTGGACGTAGTGTCTGGGTTGTGGTGAACAGACGATCTTTATTTCCTTCCTTTTTATTTTCGTCTAGTGTCCTAGTCTGCAGTCTTTTCACCCGTCATTAATTTCTTGCTTCTTTTAATAAAGTATTACGTCAAAGATGAAACCACGTCCAAAAAAGAAGAAAATTTCTCTTATAAGTCAAAAAGTCTCCCGTCTAAATCGGTCCTGTTACATAACTATTCCGTCCTGTCTACATAACTATTCGACACGTCTCCATCAAAGAGGTTTCCCTCTCTCTTTTTCCACCTATAGAAGACGGACCCCCTTGTATTCAAGGACTTATTGACTTCTTAATGATACATTTATTTAAAGACTAGTTTAGATTTGTGACGTAACGACTAAAAAGTAAATGATATCCCAACCGGTTTTTCAAGTAATCTCAAAAAGACATCATGACATACCTTTTTGGGTTTGCTTGAAAGACCGGTTGGGTTTTAGTATACCAGATCTTTCAGTACGATAGGATTAAATTCGTCAGAAAATGTACAAATTTCGTTATAATTAATCATTATAGTTCATTGTTCTAATACCAAACATATCCTTATTTCGTTGTGGGTTTAATCCGAATTGATTCCGTTGATTTTTTATTTATGACTGTCTTTCGTGTGAAATGTGTAGATACACACTTTAGTTTGAATTTACAAATTTTTACTATATAGGTAAATTGAATTTAAGTTCTGGTACGTTTAATGAATGTCTATACTAATAGACAAAGTGTTCAAAGCATAGTAGTTATGTTAGTTTCCGGCGGTCATTTTGGTTCACCCTTATAACCGGGACATCCTTAATCTTTGGTCATTTCCAATTTTCTATGTGTCTAAGAGGGAAAAGAAAGTGGGTACCTCAATGAAATAATTCCAATAGTTGGACTGTTAAATAGGTCGTATTATCTTTACCCTATCCATTTTCAGTGAGTTTCTTTTCACGAGAGAATAGTCCTGGATCAATTAATGTAAGATCGAACTCATTGTTTTTCTTTCTTTGTCTACTCGTGTAAGAAGTTATAGTTTATCGACTCAGAGTAAAAACTTTGATTGGTCTATGGAGAGTTTTTATTCATAGGACAATTACTTATCGATGAAATTTTAATTTAAGTTTTCTTTTAATGTCAGTTTCACCCTTCCCTTTTTTCCTTATATTTTATTATGCAATTTGATACACATCGTAAAGTTAATACTTTTATTTTTATTTTATTATATATATTTTATATGTATTATGTGTGTGTTCTTTAGGACCTTCCTTTTTATGACAGTGGAAACCCAACTTCCTAATGTTTACTAAAAAGTGAAAGAAAACTTTTTAATGTGTTAACGAAATTTTATTAGAATATATTAATTTTATCTTTGTGATTTTTTTTGATCTTCTTATATGAATATATGACGTATACTCTTTTTCTATTTCACTTAACGAAAATTTTTAATGTCGTCGTACTCTGATGTATTTATATGTAATCCTGAAAGTGTTGACAGTGAGAAATTTATTGTCTTAATAAAAGTATTACGACTGTCACAAGGTTTCTAAATTTCTTAAAGATGAAATACAATTTCTTCTCAAAAGTTTCGAACACCGTATAAAGCAAAGATAGGGTCTACTACCATAGAAAAAAAAATTTGAGATCTCCATAAACTGAAAACGATGGTTGGTTACCCAAAGGGACCACTATATATATATATATATATCTTTGTTTTACGAGGGACTCTAATTCACTTCCTTTGTTTCATCTCTTGTGGTACGAATATCATGTGTCGGTGACCAAAAGACCAAGAAGGTGTGTGTCTTCACACACGTCACGTTTTATAGTGACCCACTTATGTCTTCTACCTTGTCTTAAGTCCACTCCTTATCTGTTAAGATGTTAATATCGACATTCAAAATGCTGTGAAGGAGTCGTTGACTGTCTTCATCTATCACTATTTATTCAGTCGTTTTTTTGTAGGTACTAGACTTTTGTGATGGTTAGTAAAACTAGATTGACTGTAAATGTCTCCTGGAGTCGATGTGTAAGAAAAGTTCTGTAATTCTATCTGGTATACGACCCGGTATTTTAGTCAGTATTTAAAATTTTCTGACTTTATTATGTCTCATACAGGATTATATACCTTTAATTTGTGAAGGTTTATTGGGTCTCTGGTTTGGGTACCTGTCATAATCAAATAGAGTGGGGGAGTCTTCGTTGAGGAATGCTGTTTTGTCCGTGACGTAACGATTAAACAATTGAAACGTTACGGAACACCCCTAAACCAAGAGGTTTCTTTTTAATAACAACTATATTGTTTTAACCTTTTGTTAGATTGAAATAATGACTTCCGACAGAAAATGATAATTATGGAAAGTATTGAAAGAAAAAGAAAACTACAGTAAAATAAAAATTTAAAAAGAAAATATAACCTCATGTTAACTAAATGTTACAACACAATCAAAGTCGGCATCTCGTTTCACTAAGTCAATATATATATGTACCTCAAGAGACACGATGTATTATCTAGGAACAGCTAATAAGTAAGAGATATATCATCACACATATACAATTAGGGCTTGAGGATTAAATAGGTGAGGGGAGGTTTATTCCCTTGAAAGGTCATTGTAAGGTAAAAATAAGTAAAGATTTAGTTTTATAAGTTTAATTTTACGATATGTTTTTCTAAATTACTACTTAGTATTTTTAAAGAGTGTGAAACTTTTGTTGAGTGATCTCTTAGAGAATGAGGTAAAACAAGGTTCGTTCAACCGACGGAAGATGCACCAAAACATGAGAGAAGGATCAGATCTTGGGATGTCTTCTACTGTCCATACATATATTAGAGTCTCGAGATTAAATGGACTCAAACTTAATAGTAAATGATATAGTTCATAAGTGATCTACGGTTATCACGAATGACCTTAAAAAATGTCCCTTTTCAACAACTATAGTGAGTAAAAATCAAGTGGACGTTTAATCTTCGATATTTTGTATTATATTTTTATTAAGTTTTTGATTTTTAATTACGAATAATGATGTATATAAAATCTTAATGATACCTTTTACTAAATCAAATAAATTTATGTCTCTACAATAAAAAACTCCATTAATAAAGGAGTCTTCTTTGTGTAAAATATAGGCGATTAAAGTAAACTTTTCGACAATTTTATAGAGGTTTTCTAAAGTTTCTTAATATTTTGAATCTTGATTTTAACAGAAACTGGTGTGATTTCTAAATTAACTTCTTTTTTCTCTCTGTTCAAAGTTAAAGACAATACATAAACTACTATTACTTTTGTCCATTGTTCAAAGACTTTGTGTCAAAGGGATCTCTGATTTATAATTCCAGAAGTTTTAATAGATTATTTTTACCTTTTGACGGTTTCATGTTACAGTTTACTTTTTGTTTGAGTAAAACATATTATTATACATTTTAATGTACATATACGTATATAAATCTAATATTACTTTACTTTATTGTTCATTAAAAGAACTATTAAAAGATTTAAAAAGATTAAAGGATATTATCTGTGTTTACGTAAAATGATAATTTTTCATAAATACGTCAAAAATATGAATGTAATCGGTGGAAAAGTTGCATTCAGAAGTAACAAAAGTGTTAGTGAAAAGACAGGAATTTTTTCTTTTTAACAGAGTTACTTGAATGTCAATGTCTAAATCAATATCTTATCTATATCTAATTCCATAAGTATCAATCTTTAAAATATATTAGGATTTGAAGGTGACCTTATCGTATGAAAAGTAATCACTTTTGTCAATAAATCGGTCTTGTTTTTTTACGTTATATGATATTCTTAAAGAGAGTCTCTATGATATTAGAATCTGAAGAAACACTGTAAGGTAACTCTGTATTTCTACCTTGGTACTTTAATAGTCGACGTTCCGTTCGGACCATTGTGATGGAGGGAAATACGATTTTTGACTCTAGGGAGAAAGTTATAGACTCGACAGAAGTTTACGTATTTTCAGTTCGTATATCTACCGTAAGTTATGTAATAAATAACTTGTCTTTAATTTAAACATAATTTTTGACCTGTTTCATGTTAACAGGAAATTTCCTCTTGTATGGTTAATTCCTTTACTCCTAGTAAAGATAATTCGAAGATATTAATTATACCCAGACATCGTAAAGGGAGTTTCATGAATTCTGGGTCTCCTCGTTACGTACTGATATGTAAAAGAAAAGAAAGGAGAAGGAAGGGTCGTGGTTCTAGTAATTTATTGCTTAGTTTCTTTGACTGTCCATAGTTTTGAAAATTTTTGGGCTTGTATTTGTGACAAACCCGAAGGGACTACCGAGTCACCATTTCTTTGACGGACGTTACGTCCTCTGTGTCCAGGTCAGGGACCAGCCCTTCTAGGGGACCTCTTTCTTTACCGTTGAGTGAAGTCATAAGAACGGATCTCTTAGGGAACCTGTTTCTTCCGACCGTCCGATGTTAGGTGACCCAGTGTTTTCTTAGCCTACGCTGAGTCGTTGATTTGTTGTTTATGACACAAATAAACGAACTATCTAGGGAAGGGTATGTTATTGTTGTGTTCCAAAAGTTTGAACTTCTGAGGTCGTCTCTTCTTTGTTCTCCGAGTTTCTCCTCGGTCAAAGACACTTCGGAACTCCATGTTGAAACGTTTCTATTACGACACGTGTTGTCCCGTTCTGGGGTTCCTCTGACTTTTACAGATCCTCTCCGTTAAGGACTGACTGGGAGTGGAACCCGCACGGTACGGTCTCCGTCACGTACCGGTGAGACCGCGGTAGCACGCACACACGGTCCATGTGGTGACGAAGAGCCTACCGAAGTTAGTAAAGGACCCCTTATTTACGTCAGTCCTGAAACCAAATGAGAAAAACGAAAAAGTGTCAGACAGATCATTCCTCGTCATTACGTGTCTCTTACTTTCCGTCTCTTCATATCCATAGTTTGTTGAATTAAAAATTAAAACATCTGTCCGTACGTATGTATATTGACGAAGGATCTTTGTAAGAAAAAGATAGTTCTCGTCATTTACAACGGGTGTTCGTTAAAGATAATTTTATGGCCTCAAAGTAGTTTCAGATAAGTCTTTTCATACATATGTCACCTGGGGACTCGCACTAAACTTGGTCTTTCCAAGTGAATGTGTCCTTAAAAAAAGTGATTATCCATGATGTCGTGATATGGTAGACGTCAACCCATTTAGGGGTAGGGACTACCGCACCCCTACTAATGTCCACCCGAAGACTGACTCCTGTCTCCTGTCCTCACAGTCATGGGGATTGAGGGTATGACAAGTTCCCAATTGGCATATACATATTATATAAGAGTTACTGAAAAGTATTTTTTTCTTTAGATTCTTGACTCACACCATATTCTTCTCTCGAAAATTGAATTTTTCGGTCTATTTTATTTATTTTACAAGAAGGTTTTTCAGTATATATTACTCGTCTTTCAGTTTTATTATTAAAACAGACTTTTGCAAAAAGAAAAAAATCAAATAGTTGCCTAATGGAGACCTTTAGTGTAATGATTAAGTGGAAGTTCTGTGAATTCATTGTAAAGAGAATTCTTTTTAATTGGAGATATGACTGAAAATCTGATCCGGAAGTGAATGGAAAATCATTTTGGGTCAGTAATTACTGGAAAATCATTTTGGGTCAGTAATTTCATAATACTCCATTAAAATCGATAAAAATCAGAAGTAAGAGATAAAAGTTACATATATATATAAAACATTAATATAAACCTTCTGTTCGTATATCCTGTTCTACTCAAAACGGTCGATTATCGACGTCCCGGTCAAATTAGGTAAGGGTTAAAATTTTTAAATATAATTTATTTGTGTTTCAGAGGACGGTCCTTCCTCTTTTCATCGGATAAAAATAGTTATTCCTTGTTTTTTAAGGTGGGTATTGATAGAATGTTGGGAAAAGTTCTCATTTCGAAAGTCGAATGTATAGATTTGAATACTTTGAGAAGTTTCGATAGGTCAACCTTTTCTTTTTTTCTTTTTTTTTTTTTTGGATAGGTCAACCCCTCAATGTGTATATATGGTTAGTACGAAGAAAGTAGCGGTTTCCACAAAAAAAAATTAGAGAGATAACTTTTACGGGGTCCCCGGTGTTTCTAAACAGACAAATGAAATATAAGTGTGATTCAAGGGTCACTAAAAAAACCGATAATGATTTTGTGTAAGTTGTGATTTTTCTATCTGAAATACCTTATATATTTTTACTAGTAAAAGAGTCAAGACTTTTATTTCAGGACGGAGTCTTTTAGGTCTTGACACTTTATGACACGTCCTTTGTTCTCGTTGGGAAGGTTTCTCTTCGTCGTCGACGATACCAGTGACTTGATACACGAATCTATCCACCGATATGAACCTTTTGATAAAACGTACAGTTAAAACTCTCCCAGTTTTAAAGATACTTACAAGTTAGACCGTATAAACATTTTTTTTTACACTTAGAGTAATAAACCAATAACGAATAATAATCTTACTCTTGTTTACCTGTTACTTAAGTGTCATACTACTTCGTTCGTTTTAAGTTCCCTGATTTACTTAAGAGTAGATATGAGGGTAGTAACTGAACTTCCCGTCACGTTAAATGGAAGTGAGAGTACATTCCAGGTCAGAAAGTGCCAGGTAAATCAAAATGGATTCATAGGAGGTCAGTGGAAAATTGTGGTTACATTAAAGAAAAAAAAGCCATAGTTATTCCCACTTAAAGTTTGAGGAATTTACGAGTTATAAGGTACACAATCAATTAAAAGACTAATATAATTCGATCTCATATGAGAGATCTAACATTAATTTTATACTTTTAAGTTACCTTGACTAGTCCAGATGACAGGAAGATCGTTTTCCGATTTACCTTAAATCAGATTTAAGGTATCTGATTTTTCAGATTTACCTTCTTCATCTGAAGAAGTTTCCTTCATCTCTCGTAATTGAAAAGATTTATTCCTTTGTTAAGAAATTTTTAAAGTTTTTGGTTATATGTAGTTTCTTCATAAAGTGTAAAAATGTGTCGTGAGTTACAAAGTCAAATTTTTGATTTTCGTTCTTGAATGACTAGAATCGAAACCCCCACGTATCCACTTTTTCAGGTTTTTATGAAATACATGGTCACTCACGAATTAGTGTCGAAGAGACTTTTGTCTTTTTGTCTCAGTCTTTACCATCATATTATTATGTCTCTGTCCATTGGAACCAACAGGATTTTATTAGTTTTGTTGACTTTACCAAAATCGTTTACAGTAAACAGTATTTATCTAATAGAAGTCGTTGTGGTTCTGAACTTTTTTTGGAAGACTGGATATTTTTATAATCGCGGTAGATGTTGGTTCTGGTCTTATGTTTAAAGATCATGGATCAGTTGTTTATACTTTAATAACAAGTTTTGTGTGAGTTAAAAGATTTTATTTCGGTAATTGAAAGAAAATGGGTTGTTACCTGTGCACTAATCTTTAGGTGTACACTTGATATAAAATTACCGATAAAAGAAAAACAGTACGGAAGAAATATTACATAGGCAAAATGTTTTTGTAAAGTCCGCAATTTTGGATTTGTCTAGTTTTGTCATAGTCGTTAACGTTGTGGTGGATTAACTAGGTTCAGAGGATCACACTGTGTACTACTTAAGTCTACATGTCACATCCAATTGCTAGTCCGTGGTTTAAATTCAAGTGTACATTATAGGTTCATCTTCCGTTTTTATTTGACAAGAATTACCGTTTCGTGACGAGACTCACGAAATCTTTATAATTGAGTAAATTAAAAGTATTTTGAGACTTTATTTATGATAATAATGTTAATATACCTATCCCTTTGACTCTGTGTCTCTTCAATTCAACGGGTTCCCGTGTCTCAGTCATTAACTCCTTTCGTGGTCCTAAGTGTTGGGTCCTTCAGACCAAAGTCTCGTTACGGGATTACGGTTCATCCGGTGTACGTACCTGAAAATTCAGAGTGTTAGGTTAAATATATCATCTGGCATTGACCGTTTGATAAATGGAAAGGATACGTTTCCGATGTATTTTGAAAGGGGAAAGTTTACGATAGACAATTATTTTTGTTCTTTTCAAACGAATGAAAACCCGGTAACCTCAATCTTAGACAAAGTAAAGTAGGTACTATTCGAGATTAAAAAGACCGACATAGAGATTATGAAACAGGTCTCAACCCACTAGACGACTGACGTTGTCTTCTTTTTAGTTCGGGGAGATTTAAACTAGTACAAAGAGGTTGAAATCTTGTTTCTTTTAGTTAATCTCAGTAAAATGTATTTGAATTTAAAAATCTAAAGGGTATAAATGTATTATTTTCGTGGAGACACCTGTGTGAGTCTCATTAAGGACTAACACATTAAGAGTAAACTACATGTGGTAACATGAATGTCCGATTTATTGGTTGGTTTAGTTGTTCGGTCGGTCATTTCTGGACGGTTCGTGAATTGTTCACGGATAAGTGTTCTGGTTCCTCAGTCAATTGTTTCAGAACGGTGGTACACTAATCGACCTATAAGGATCTCACTGACACTGTTCCCTCGTGATTCAAGTTCGGTCCTCGACTGGATCGTCTTCGTTGGGTCCTTGGTTAGGTAGAGGGAACTCTATTTACACGCGTGAACACAGATTCCAGACTTGATCTAGGGAATTGACAGGATCAGGGTGGTGATTGGAACGTCATGTGGGTCCCGACCCAGAAAGGTGAGACGTAGGAAAGGTGCATCCTGGGCCTCTTCCCAGTAGGTGTCTGTTGTTCCTCGAGTGACGGGAAGTTGGTCCCGACCAATCGCCCACAAATGTTTCGAGGTAATTCTTAGAAGGATCCAGACAGACTGATGACACCGTTGTCTTCAGGACTTCGTCATGTGTTCCCATGGAGGTTTCCTCAGTGCGTTCGTCAAAATTAAATATCCCCTAAATTTCTAGTACGAGACCCTTTCTCTTTAAATTCATACTAGGGAACGAGTTATGTGGTCTCTGTTTTATGAGGTTCTCCTATTTCCGGTCCTCTGTCAGAGAATTTCCTTGGTGGTTTCCTTTTTATGTGAGACTTATATCCCGTGATCTGCCATTCCTTGTCGTGTTTCCTTTTCATTTAGAGCTCCTTTTTGGACAGACCTCCGTAGTGGAACATTTCGACCTTGCACAAGGGTATCTCAAGAAGGCAGTCGTACAAGGAGACGAGGTCCTGCCGAAACAGTAACATCCGCATGAGGTGTTACCGCCTGCGAAGACGTACGGCGTCCTCGAAGGAGTGCACCGGAAATTTCGAAACGTAATAGAGACGCTAGACCCGAAATGAGGATTTCGGCTGCACTGGTGTCCTTTTCATTCACTATGTTCCTCTTTCGACCCACCGCTGTTTTGTGTTTGTGAAGAGGACCCCGACGAGTAGTGATACACACCCTCACCGATGGGGTCTCTTTGCGACACTCCTCTTGATTTAACGGAACATAAAGATGGAACATAAAGGAACCAAAAAAGGGAGAAAAACCGGTACGACACGTCGAATACCCTTAGAATCAAGAGGTTGGGCCCTAACTTAGGTCCGGGAGTCTTCACTTTCGTACCTTAGGATTGGTGACCTGGTGGTCGTTTAAAAGAAACACTGAACCCCCCGTCGGGCGGATCCAAACTTTGGACCGAGACGACTGGGCGAGTTTCACGGACTCGTTCTATGAATTGACGAGACACGAAGTTGACGAAGTCAGTATTTTATCTCTCTTATTCCAATGACACTCCTATTTACTCAATTCTGTGTGACTCTTGACATTCGTTGTGTATCATTCACGAGTTATTTACAGTCAAGGGTAGTCCTTTAACAAATCGAACTTTCTTCAACCCATCTTCCTCTTTTCCTCTTCCATTTTCAGTTTCAACGTCCTATTATACTTATTTTGTATAAAGTCCTAAGAGAAAATTTTGTCCTGAATTAGTGTTCATAAAGATAAGATAGGATTTTATTAGTTCTCTGGTTATTAAGATCAGTCCTTATGTCAAAAATCCTTAAACGGTCGACCTGACAAACCAACAACCAATCGTATAAAACCGTGTAATAATATGAACCCTCCCGTTCTGTTCATAATTAAGGTGGACCAAATCCTTTAGGAGGATAGGACTGTAAAGGATTGGGTGAGTGGGACGAATCCAGATGAGTGGACGGGGAGGGTGGTGAGGTTGGAGATTTATTGATCACTGATTAATGTTCCAGTAATATTGGTAAAAAGAAGAAGGTCCTGAAGTTCTATATGAACATTCCAGTTACTTCCATTATGATGGAAAATGTAATAAAGTTATTGACGAAAAATTCTGGTATGAGGAACGTTTGTAATGGTCGTAGACGAATTCCGATGATAATACCAGTGTCTAAAAATTCTTTGTAAATAAACGTGTGTTATCCAATAGATTTAGAATTTTTTTTCATAATTTTATAAAATATTTATTTTTTTGAGTGGGTATGTACTCTTTGAAGAATTGTTATAAAGACCTTATAAATCGAAATGAATTGAGTTGGTTTAGTGGACTTTTTGTTTTATGTAATGTTACTAACCCATTGGAGGTCTTTGTTCCTCTCTTGACTTTCGTGTTAGGAACCTTGTGTTTGTTTATCGAGGAATAAACAGGGTCCGTTTTTTTGTTTGTTTTTGTCTTTTCCAGGACGTCTCCTGTGACGATAAGGAGTTGTCTTAAGAAAAAGTTGTGTCACAACTCATAAAGTTCTCTTTTGTTCGTTGAAATATGGTTACTAATGTTTTATGTATATTCTTTATGGAGCGTCAAGAAGTTTTCGGACAAAGGAAACAAGAAGTAACGGTTTGACTTACATTGTGACCTAGTGTGCTCAACTTAGCACGCGTTTACGTTAGACATCCTTTTGTCAACCCCGGAAATCTGTTTAAGAGGGACTTTTACATACAAAGATAGTATATTACAACATAACGAGGGAGAAAAATGTTGAGGAACACTTTTTTTTTTTCCCAGAAGTACCGATTAGTCTAGATGCAATGAACCCTCATTTTAAGAATTAAATTAACAAGTCTCACCGTGAGAAACCAAAACGACCGATGACATACCGTAACTCTATCCTGACCTAAATTGATAAAACATTCTAAAATAGTAATATTAATTTTGGTTTCGTTTAGACATGTCACTAATATGTATGACATAAAGAGTAAAGAGACTGTCAATGAAAGGGATTTTCTCCTTAAAAGGTCACGTTTTTAAGATAATGCGATATTAAAAAATTATATTTACTAGATCCTTACAAACCGAGACCGTTGGTTTCAGAAGGATGTATTTATTAATATAGGTCTATGTGTGACCGTTAATGTAATACTCGATTAGTGAGGTAAAGAGTGTAAAAGTAATATTAAGGACTTATGTGTAGGTCAATATAAGGATCTTTTCATAAAGTTTAGACTAAGAGATTGGAATTGGAGGAGTGTTGATGACCTACCTAATCTAGGAGTAACTGCCTGAAAGGTTAGTTAAAAGATTTCGTTATTGGTGTCTATTAGTCAGTACGTGATAATGAAAAATATATGATCAGATAAAATTATCACGAATAATGGACAACGATTCAGACAGAAATTTAAAAATTTAAGATTGTTTAGTCTTCCATTTTCACATAGAAGTAGTTTCAGTGTCTAACGTCTTCTTAAACGAATTCCCTCTAGACATATCTATAAAAACTTTTTTAAATTTTTTATTAAAAATTTTTAGTCAGATTCTAAAGGGACCACCAGGTCACCGATTCTTAGGTGGACGGTTACGTCCGCTGTACCCAAGTTAGGGTCCAGACCCTTCTAGGGTGTGTGACACCCTGTTAATCCGGACACACACTGTTAATGACTCGGACACAAGATCTCGACTCTCCCCGACGATGACTTCGGGTACACGGATCTCGGACACGAGACGTTGCTCTCGTCAGTGACGTTGCTCTTCGGAAACGTGGTGGTGATGTCATCGGGGACACACAGGGTTGATCTCTTTCGAGTCCATGTCGTTACTTCTGGGTCACGTCGGTATTTGTTTATTTATTTATCTAAATAATAAAAAATTTTAATCCGACAAAACACGTATATAACTAATGGATGATACGTTGGTTACATACACCAAATTTAATAAAAAGGCTACATCTAAAATTTCACTCAACCACAATAATCTATAAATATCCAATTTCATTCAAATACGCTTTAATTCTTTGAACGATAGGAATGCTGAGGCCGTGCTTATAGAAACTCGGGTCTACGACAACAAGAGGTGAGGGACGGGTGGGGTGGTAAACGGTACGTCATTACCCCGGTCTACGGTACTAGAACCAAAAAAATTATAAATCAAAATTCGGCCAAGAAAGTGAGAGGAGGAAGTGGAAGTAGTTCTCCGAGAAATCGAAGAGGACCGAAAGACGGTAATCTCACCATAGTAGGTGTATAGACTCCAACAACTACAAAGAGGACGGATAGAACTAAGGTCAGACATTGAGTAGGTCGGACGGTAAAGAGTACTACACGAGTCGCATATAGTGTAGAGTACTACACTGTCGTCTGTCGGGACAGTATGAGGAAAGTATTGGAACTTGGTTAATCAACAAGGTATGAACGAAGAACAAGGTATGGCGTATGTGTAAAGAGTCCTCTGTCCATCCTACTAGACCATAAAGGTAGAGAAATTCTCGAAAGGTCAAACAATACTGGGTGTGTCAGTTTCCGAAGTCGCATCAGTTACTTTGTCTCCATCTACAAAAAGACCTTAAGGGCTAGAGATACTAGGTCGTTTACAACCGTTAAAACAGAGACTAAGAAGAAGGAAAGGATTTGGGACGAACCTGTAGACCTTTAAGAACCAGGCGTATTACGACTTCGGATCGTACGTTTTAAAATTCGTACTGGAATGATCGTACCCTCTACTCACATTGACAGACTACAATCCTGTAAGACCTCATAATGAGGAGAACCCTTGACCCTACTCCTAACTGGAAAAGGTCAGGACACCGGTGACGACCCAGAAGGTCTAAACGACTGTATAACTTACATTGTGAAACTACCGTAGTAGGAAATCCCAAAACTTATCAAAATGACCGTAAGGTAGTATAAGTGATCGAAATGATTGTCGTCACGAAGGATTCCGGGTGAACTGAAACGAGAGGTCTTACAGACCGAGACCCACTGACTGGTGTAGTAGTGTCGTTAGACCAAGTGAATCTAGAAAAACATGGCAAGAAGGCACATAAGAAAGGTTGTGAAGAACTAGAGAAGTCACAGATGATCCAGAGGTGGCAAAGACAACAAATAACACGGGTAGAAACCCATTTTATAAGGAAACAATAAAGGTCAAAAGGACTTCTCTAGAGATCAGAAAGGGGAAGACAACGAAAGAAGATCAAAGTTCATGTCAAGTAACTTCTTCCGCAAGAACAGAGAGACACGACAAAAAACCTTTAGACACAAATCAACCTATACGATAAGGGAAAGAGGCAACGAAGAGCGAAGAGAAGAAAGAAATCGATAAACATTCCGGAGGAGTCTACTGGTGAAACGACAGAACGAAAAGAAAAAGAAACCCTACCAAAACAAGTGACGGAGGACATGTTATAATGCCTGGAGGTAGGTATCAAGAAGTCCATGTGACAAATGGTCAAGATTAGGGAACAGATTATCCCTACTTCTGATTCGATGTCCTATGTTTCATACGTGACCAATGGTATTGACGACCGGGTGTCAAGTCAAGTCAGCGAGTCAGCACAGGCTGAGAAGCGTTGGGGTACTTAGCGTCGTGCGGTCCGGAGGGACAAGTAGTGGTTGAGGGCCTCAAGTGAGTCTGAGTACAGGTACCTCAGGCACTACGGTAGGTCGGTAGAGTAGGACCCAGCAGGGAAAGAGGATGACGGGGGTTAGGGAGGGTCGTAGTCTCAGAAAAGGTTACTCAGTTGAGAAGCGTACTCCACCGGTTTCATGACCTCAAAGTCGAAATCGGAGTAAGGGAGGTTTCTTTAGGGTCCCGACTAGAGGAAGTCTTACCTGACCAACCTAGAGGAACGTCAGGTTCCCTGAGAGTTCTCAGAATCTTATTTACCCGACAGAACAGATTTCCGTATCTAATTGAGGGTTTAGGTACCCGTAGTCATCATTGTTATTGGATTCCCATTTACTCTTCCTAGAATTCGCACGTAATAAATATTTAAATCGTATCCTCCAATGACAATCTCTACTCATCAAGATAGGATTTTTCTAGAACGACCGAAATTCTTTCGTCGTCGACCTTTGAACGATAACCTTCTGTCAGGAAGTTTAAAGTTATGTCACAAACAAATCTGGATACATGTACCATGCTGTTTCCGTCCGGGAGTCCCAGAGGTTTCTATGACTCAGACAACCGAATGTTCACTCATAGTGATTTTCACATTTTCACAATCGGTAAATCAGCAGAGGTTGAGTCGTTGGGGTACCTGACAACGGGTAGGCCAAGGAGTCGAGTACCTTAAGAGGTCCGTTCTTATGACCTCACCCATCGACAAGGGAAGAGGACCCTAACTTTGGTGTAGAGGACGTAACCGTCCAACCTAAGAAATGGCAGACGCTCGGTAGTCCCTTCGGGTTTATAGTGATTCATAAATAGGTTTATGTGTTCTTAGTTATCTTCAAATGAGATTTTGTCCTAATTTGTCGTTATTACTTTTAGTGAAATTTTGAGGGTTTAGATGATATAAAATTTCTAGGAAACGTGTTACGAATATTTTCGTTCCTTCTTTCATTATATAAACGAAACGTGTGAGTTTTATCGGTCGTAAATCTTGATGTCTCAAGTATCATTTTCTAAGATTGTTTGTGACAACTTGATTATTTAAGGGACTCTATTGAAATTCTCTTGTGACTCACTCACTTTCAGTGAGTCAACACAGACTGAGAACCTCTACGGTACCTGATATATCAGGTCCCTTAAGAGGTCCGGTCTTATAACCTCACCCATCGGAAAGGGAAGAGGTCCCCTATAAGGGTTAGGTCCTTTAGTTTGGGTCCAGGGGGTGTAACGTCCGTCTAAGAAATTGTCGGTTCGGTTCTCTTGTGACTAAATAAAATTTATTTAATAAAATTTTACTTGTCGGTTTATAAACTATCAGAAAAACGTTAAAGGGTCGTCATTCCAGAGATAATTTAAAAAGTCTCTCTAATATTTTCCATGAACTTTTGATTTCGGTTTATGTAATTTTTGTCTTTGTTAAAGTAGACATTATTTATTAGTTGATGGGAAATGACTCTCACTCAGTTAAATCAAGAATTTTAACGTTGATACTCATGCGGGATGAATGTCAAAATTAGAAGGGAACTTAGTTGAAGACGTTTAGTGAGTAATTGAAGTGAGCAAAGAGAAACAGTGTTAGAAAAGATATTTTCTCCGTCCCTTGTATCGGATTCATTTCTGAAATAAAATTTGTGTGTTTTGATTTTTAGTATGGTCACATGCAAGTACGTCAAGTCATACTAGAAGGGAAGCTTCTTTCGTTTAGAAACTGCAATTTTAATGATAAGGTCTCGTCGATCTCTTTTCATTAAAAGAGTTTCCGTCTTTGAGTAAAGTGTTCCATATTAAAGTACGTAGTTAGATTTAGAATTGTCGGTCTTGCAGTTTCGTTTCGTTTATTATTTTGTTCAGGTGTATGAGTTCATAAAGTTTTGGATCTGTTTTTCTTGATAGGAGGTAAAAGAGTCTTTAAAGAGCCCTTCCTGTAGTTTAGGTAAAATTGAGAGTATGTCAAAGGATTCGTCTAGAACTACGGTAGGATTACTAAGGTGCGTAAAGACATTTCCCGTATGTAGGTCTGTCACTACGGAAAGGACCTCACAATACTTTTGCGGGATTTATTAGCTTCACGATACAGTAAATAAAATCCTGTAGAGTGATAAACGTTTCATGTGACAATGAGGAGGTAGTAGAGGTTCCCGAATTATTTCTGCAGTAATGGAAGAATTCTAGAGGGTCTAGACGAAACGGGCTTACTGCTACAGTATCAACCAAAATAGTGACTCAACGGACGAGACGAAATCAAGAAAGAAGAAAAAAAACTTAAGTAGGGTAAACCCAAAGAACCGACGACTGAGATCAGTAATGTCTTTAATAAAAGTTAATGTGAATTGTAAGAGTCACGGTATTTGTGTCTCGTTTAAACATGGATACCGTTAATCATTAGTTCTAGTTATGAGTAACACCCTTGATCTTCCCTCTTTTAGTAAGGGATAGTTGAATTTGAAATAAAGTAAAAGGCTCGTCAAATGTGTAAAATTTAAACCAACTGTGGTTGGCAAGTAAGTGAGTTGTTTAACTAAGAATTATCCTGTGGATAATTCTTTTTTTTTTCCGTTTGATTTTCCTAATATTTTCGTTAATTTTTAAAAATTCGTAGAAAAAGGTAACACTTTTATTTTAAAATGAAATCTTGTATTTGCAGTGACCTGCAATCCATATCAGTCAAGAGTTACTTTTGTCTTTAATCAGGTTCAATTGTATCCTTTTTGTTATCAGTGTTTAAGTGATAAGACTTACGACAATGTATAATTCATTAAAAATGTTGTCGAGACACTCCACCCATAACAATAATAAGGGAGAGTACAGTCCCTTTCTTTCTATGACCCGTCTATTCGAGGGATAGGTTCCAGTGCATTGAGGATTCACCGTCTCTGTCCTACATTTGGGTCTATACCGAGACTTTGAAATAAGAGACGACAGACAATGAGTACTGTTACGTGTCACTTTAAAAGATTCAAGAGATGTTAATCCCAGTACGATATTTTCATAGAAAGATGACGAATAAAAAAATAGAAGTGTTAGATTCGTTGAATAATTAACTTAAAAATTTTTTTAGGGCCACTCTGGTTTGTTTCTTGTTGAATTATTCTACCCATAATAAATGTACTCATGGGACGTTTCTTGGGAATCCTCTTAATCAATAAAGATCTATAACGGGGATGAGACTCATCTTTTATATAAGTTTTTTGTTTTAAGAGGATATTAGAATTTTGGATCTCTGATTTTAAAGTAAAGGAAGAACAGAAGAGGGAGGTGTGTATAAAATATAATTAAAGGAACTATAGAAATGAATTTGTAATAATATGATATTCATAAGAAGGTACTTTGATTTATAAGGAGTTCTTACATTAAAAATTACCGTATAGTATATGATGTTACGTAAAGTGAGGGGAATGACGAGTGAATGAATAAGGGTTAGATCAATTGTCTCCTAATGTCCGTTGTCTCCATATAAATGATAATTATAATCCTGTAGTACATGATATGTCGTCTCCTATCATTGACTAGGTGTCAAGTAAATTAACATTTTTATAGACCCGTGGGAACTGTATACGGTACAACCCGACGTCATCTATATTGGTTAAAACCCTTACTGATCATAGGTCAGGGGGAGTCAACGACCATAATTTTACTCTTTTAGTCTCAAGGTGAAACTCTACGCCCCTTGAATAGAGGATATCGTTTTCCTTGCTCTCGGTGAGAAATTACGCACACATGAATTTTACGTCCATAGTTCTTACAGTTACGTCCCTGCAGGGACCACCAGGTCACCAATTCTTAGGAGGAAGACTACTTTCCTTGTACCCAAACTAGGGACCAGTCCCTTAGGGTGCACGACAACCCGTTGATTCGGACACTCGACATTGACCTATCGAGTACGAGAGATCTTGCACCCGACGTTGTTCTCTTCGGGCGTGTAGTGTTATTTCTGGGTCGTGTCGGTTTTTTAATCTTTTAATTTTTTTTTTTTTTCTTATGGTCACACCTTTCCTTCTTAATCCTAGATACTCTCTTCGTTCCATTCTCATCTATTCGTTATCTTTGACCTTCTTTTCGCCTTTTCTCTTTTCCCGATCTGTTACTTTTTTAGGAAGTCCGGAGTACTCTTTATTACTTTTAAAGGGAGGAAAGGAGAGAGGGATGTAGAGACAGAATTCCGACGACAGGGAGGTCACTCGTTGGGATCCGTCTCGTCTCTCNATACTCTCTTCGTTCCATTCTCATCTATTCGTTATTTTTGACCTTCTTTTCGCCTTTTCTCTTTTCCCGATCTGTTACTTTTTTAGGAAGTCCGGAGTACTCTTTATTACTTTTAAAGGGAGGAAAGGAGAGAGGGATGTAGAGACAGAATTCCGACGACAGGGAGGTCACTCGTTGGGATCCGTCTCGTCTCTCGTTCCTGGTCCCGAATTCCTGACCTGATTCTTCCGGGAAGCCGTCACCAGAGTCAACCGTCGTTTTCCCGTCACAGACTTTCCCTTACTTTCTGTCGTCTCTTTCAGAGGACTGCGACGTGTCTTCCGTGGACGTCCAGTCGTTCTGTGTGTCGTTCCCGTCCAACATGTTGTCTGTCGTTACGAGACTCAATCTCTGGTGGGGAACTTGTAGTAGTACTACTTCTCTCATCATCAAAAAAAGTTGTCTGTTTCTTCTCGGACCGGTTGTGAAGATTAGTCAATCGTTGGATCGGACGTGGTCAAGTTCAGTTTAGATAGTGCACATAATATATGGAAGAGACCTTGCCAAATGGTCCAGACTCGGTATACTATTCGACTATGAGAATCTTACCGGATTCGAGACACTCTCGTCATAGATGTACAAAGAGCAAGTGGTCCTGTGACCAACGAATTCCGACCGAAGGTATGACTAATGGACCCCGAACATGGGAGTGACCAATAATTAAAGAAAAGTGACAGAGAACTACTGTTACACGTCTTTTGAGTTCATAAACAAACGATTTACTTACTCAAGTAATTACAATCGGATGTCTTTCCTTACGAAGCAACTGTAAGGTTACATATTTCGGGTAATGATGAATCGGATTGAGGTGTCGGTCCCCTTAAATCTTTCCCGGATCCTTAAGATTCGTGATCTCCTTTTAACACATTTTTATTTATTCTGTGATTATCGTTGAGACCTTTTATTTTTACTTCTGTGGTCATCGTTGAGACCTTTTACCTCTTCTACGAAAGACAACAAATAAATTAGGGTAGATGATGGAAGGGTAGAGGTGGTCTCTATGACGGACAGTGCCTTGTTCTTGTCCTCCAGAGATTGTCTGAAGTACTCAGGGACACGTGTTACCAAGCAAGTCCAGTCAAGTCCAGTCAGCGAGTCAACACAGGTTGAGACGCTGGTGTACTTGACGTCGTACGGTCCGGAGGGACAGACAGTGGTCGAGGGTCTCGGATGGGTTTGAGTACAGGTAACTCAGCCACTACGGTAGGTTGGTAGAGTAAGAGACAGCAGGGGAAGAGGAGGACGAGAGTTAGAAAGGGTCGTAGTCCCAGAAAAGTTTACTCAGTCCGGAAGTGTAGTCCGTCCGGCTCCGAAGACGTTTTTGATACGACTTCTTTAGTCACGAATGGTAGTGAAAATGACAGACCGACCTTAAAGGAGAAGACCAACTTAAATAAACGGACGACCTTAAACAAGAAACCATAAGATAGGGGAACGACGAATAAGAACTTGACGAAGTGTGGAAAAAAGGGTCCAAAACACCGGCAAAAGAGTTTCAAGAATCTACACTAAAATCCCGGTGGAAGGAATTGTTGAAAAAACCCCTTACAGAAACTTCTTGGACTTAGATCACTGTTATTATTTGTCAATAATCAAGTTACTAGGACCCGGACCTAGAAAATAGGTGACCCGACATAAACAATGTCTTTTAATGTGTAAAAAATCACTTTGTATGAAACAGGAAGAGGGTTTTACCTCGTTTCTTCCTGAATTTTTTAATGTTGTTTTAAATTTTTGAAGGAGACTAATATTTTAATATTTTATTCAAGTAATATCTTTTGGATGTTTCATATCTTTATGTATCATATTTGATGAGTATTAAGATCTCTATTGGGTGATGACAGTCAATCTACATAAAGACAAAATTCGTGTTTAGTGTTCTACTCTATAATAAATACAGAAGCACACACACATAAAACCCCCAATTGCTGTATTATCCTCAGATTCTTATTTTACTTGTAAACCTTGAATCTTCCATGTAGTATATCTGTTTAAGTTTCACAAATATAGAGTTTTAAAGATCGACTTTCTTTTTTTTGTATTATTTCTGACGAATCCTTTAATCAGGGACTGAAAAGATCAAACGTTATGACTGTGGACTACCTTATCATTTCTGTAGTGTTAATCATTGGGACTTCTAGACCGAACGGTCATTTGTATAAGTAGTGTGTATGGGTCACTGTGAACCAGGTGATAACATTAGGATTGAGTTTGGGTACTTATCGAACCTTAGACGATGTAGGGGAGAGTAGGGTGGTTTGGGAGGGAGGTTCTCTGTTTTGGTGGTGTTCCCTTCGTACAAAACTCATAGAATGGTAACAAAAATACTTTAAACGAAAAAAGAACACTACAGAAACATGGAAATGGACAATTAAAAAAAAAGGGAAACTGAAGGTAATATCGTTGAGACCTTTTGTTTTTGTTTTAGGTCTTTACTAGTGATTTAACGAGAGTAGGTTATTTCCAGGAATCAGCAGTGACGGGGTAAATGAGGAACTGGTGTCTACGATCTTTTTAATAGACACAGGTACTCCTCAGGTCCTTGATGTGTTAGTGATAAAGATTCTGACTTTTTCATTTTGATCTGTGGGTATGTCTTTGATTCTTGTGTGTGGAACTGATCACTCACTACAAAACCTCCGTTGTAATATCACTGTCATTTCCAATGTTTATTTAGTAATAAATGTGATCCGTACGATGTTGACAGTCACAAACGTAAAGAATATTGTCACCCTCCTAAAAACACTGTTCTTTGACTGTTATAATGGTAAAGGGGTTGGTCCTTGTTTGTTATGTGATGTGAATTAGTGTAAGTTTGAATTACTTTATTATGTTTTATAATAGATTTTCAAGGGATACATTGGGTTATATCGATTTTGTTTTTTGTTGAAGTTTACAAACAATAAGAAATTCTCCGTTGTCTACTAAAAGTTTCTGGAGGTTCTACTCTGACAACTGTAGACCTTATAAAGTAAAATTTCCTTTGACCGATCGTCCAATAAAGACCTAACTCTGGGGGTGACACGTGTCCCGTTTATTGTCTATTGGGAAGTCGACGGGTTGCGAGGACTTTCGTCTTATAAAGTTCTTGTTTTCAATGATACACAATAAACAGATAAAGACATGGAAGGTTTCAACGTACAAGTTGAGTAAAGTTTTATAGATTTCGACTGGGAGATCCCATCTACAATCCTTAGGGACTGTTAAGGTCTATAAAGATCTGTTCTTGACAGGTAATTTCTTGTTGTGTAAAGAGTTTTATAATTGTCCATGTGCTTTTTTCCAAGACCTCACTTTCCGTAAACCCTTTGTGAATTTACTTTTATTAATTACTCCGAAGAAATTCCTTTTAGTCTAAGAATCTAAGAAAATTAAACGATTAAATTCGGTAATTAGTGGTTCGTGTTCGATTTCATTCGTACTAAAAGGTTGGTGCAACTAGGTGAAAAAGGACCTTGTAGTGTTCCCTGGTCGTCCCAGGGTTTCTTGTGAGACCTTTTACTTACCGGAGACTGAATCAAAGGAAGTCAGTAAACATTGACGTGCCAAGGTCGGTGAACCGGCTTCGGAAGTATTGGTGAAGACATAGGGAGTCGAGGAGATACGTCCTTGAAAGATAAAACTATACAAATCAAAATCTCTTCTCAACCCTTTCTATGTGTCTTTCAATGTCATATGGGCAAAGGGGATTACACTTGTTGAATGGTACTACGTAATTGGTTTTGATTCTTTGTTGGAATTGTATTACGATTTAAACCTAAAACTATCAAGAAGGTGATTACAGGAAAAAGATAATTATAAGGTCTTAAGCAACAACAACAAGCTAGCGATTGAGCAGAGAAAAAACTGGGGTACCTGACCCCGGGCGAAGGAGACAGGTACCCTAAAAAGGTCCGTACTTATGGCCTCACCCAACGTAAAGGAAGAGGTCCCCTAGAAGGACTGGGTCCCTAACTTGATATGAAGGGACGAACCGTCTATCTAACAAATGGTGACTCAGTGGACCCTTCGGGTATGGAACGTAACTCAACTCTGAAGAAAATTAAAGGTGATTAGACACTATCAAATAGTCAAAAGTGAACAAAGAGTACTGGTTCTGACCGTGACACGTCTTACTTATAGGGTGTAACCCCCGCCCAGACTGTAGAAGGGTACTTAGATGACTATAATACCTAAACTCCCTTCTTATGGTATTTCTTCGTGGGAAGAGTCGGGTAGTGTAATCCCCTTCGTACTACAGCTACACTGATCGCAATCATTGGAACTAGTGAGCCAATTCCCATCCCAAACAAACGGTCCACAGAGGTGACATTACAATGACGAAGGTAAAGATATGACAAATAATTTTCGTCCAGTGATTTAAGTCGGGTTCGACTTCTCCTCCCCTTAATTCGAGGTGAAGGTTCTCACCCCTCATAATTTCTTAAACTTAGTTATTATGTCATTTTAGAGGTGTCGTTAATTATTTATAAAACCTACTATGTAAAACTCTCGTACGTTTATAGGACATAGAAGGTGACTAAAAAAATTTGTGAGAGGTGACCTAGGACGGACGTCGTTAATAACACCACAAAATTACCACTGATAAAAGGATGAATGAAAATGGAAATAATAAAACTTAAGAAGACATACATTTGAAATAAGGAAGAGAGGTAAATAAATAGTAAATAAATGTAGTCATATCAGAGTGTCCGTAAAATAATCAACCCAATACCTGAGTATCATAGAAATAAAACAACGATTTAATAAGGTCAAGACTGTAGAGATTCAAAGACACAGGAAAATGGTACCGGGTAGGAAAAAAGAAGAATCGTACAGAAATTAAAGACCGTGAAGAAAGTTCAAATGGAAAGGAATGGGGACGTGTCCAGGATTTCAGTCGGTAAGAAGTTCCTTGGGACTAAGGAGAATGACTCTAGACTCCCGATCCATACGAACTGTGACACCACAGTGACGAAGAACCAGAAAACTGATCTGTTCCGATCCATTATATGTATACATGTAATCAGAAAACACATGTTTCTTTGGACGTAGAGACATAGTAATTCGAGTGTGGTGACAGAACTTGTGATTTGTACACGGTGTCCCAATATAAACCATTTTGGTTTAAATAGTTGATGTTATACAAATAAATGTCAAACAGTAAAGGGGTTGTCATAGGTAAGTTTTGTGACGAAAAGTTTCAATCGATCCAATTTAGAAAAGGGAAGTGAGGAAGTCACTCCAGTGACCTCCCCACCCTTCCCCACCACCCCCCGCCTTCGTCCGCTACGTATCGTACACCCTAGAGTCATGAGACTTGAGCCGTGGGGGACGTAACCTTCGAACCTCAGAATTGGTGACCTATATGTAGACATGATCAATCTAAGTAAAACAAATCCAGACGTAAGGTAAAGGTCCGTACAGTCAACTGAAAGAAAAGTAAGCGGATCCCAGTTCTAAAAAAAACCACATGTCACGACTAAAACTGTTTGGGTGTCAGTACATAGGAGGTGGTGTCGTGGAATGTCTTGACAGGGTGTTGAGGATCTCCAAGGGACACCTCGGGGAAACGTTAGTAGGAGAAGACCGAGAGAACCGTTGTGGACTAGAAAGAAAGATGGGAGATCGAAACACTGAAAAGTTTTTACAGTATATTTACCTTAGTCTGTCATCTCCGGAAACCCCAGAACGAAGAAAGTACATTGTTTTACGTAAACGAACATCTGGGACATGGTATTGTGGGTTGGTAGTGTAAGGTCACAGAACCTTAGTAGAGGAGAAAAAGGGAACGTAATGAGATAAGTCTGTGAAGTAGAGAACAAGTCTAACAAAAGACGGCAATCTTAGTTAAACGATACTAAGGTGAGGGACGACGGACTAATTAGAAGGTTATAATGTAGATAAGGTACAATAAATGGACGAGGTTGTGGAAGTCTTCAAAGGGTGACGAATGAGTCAGACACACGACACGAATCGGCGAGTCGACACAGGCTGAGAAACCCTGGACTGTCTGACGTCGGGCGGTCCGAGGAGACAGGTACCCCTAAGAGGTCGGTGCTTATGACCTCATCCAACGGTACGGGAGGAGGTCCGCTAGAAAGGTAGGGTCCCTAACTTGGGTCCAGAGGGTGTAACGTCACGAGTTCAGTGACGGAGACCGACTTGCATCAAAAGGGACCCGGAGGTCTAAAGTCCCTACGGGGATCGGTGCGAGACGCAGAGCCGAATTCTAGTCAAGAAACCTGAGGGGATAGGAGATAGAGCCGTGGATCAAAGCAAAGAAGGATCGCGATTGTTGAAGGTTGACATGTAAGTCTAACGTTTGACCCGTGGACCGGGACTGGCCCGCGTCTCACTCACTCACCGTTTGCATGTTGTCTTTCCGACTTTCGCTTGATCGGGCCTGGGCCTGAAATCTCCGACTTCCATTATTTTCGATTGGGTCGTGAGAGATCCGTCGCGCCATCCCTCTCCTCGACATGTGGGCGGGAACAGGGGTCCGAGGGCAGTTAGGGGTTTTAGGGTGTTGTTCCTGCCGGTGTCTTTCGTCGGGCCGCCCACTGTTCCCGCTTTGGAGATGGAGTCTTTGGGAGGCTGAGGTCGTGGCCCGTCCCTCGTTCCGGGAGGTCTTCGCCGGCCTCAGGGGGAGTGAGTGGCGTGTGCACGCCGGGACCGTCCGCGCCCAGGGCCGAGGCGGCGACGACGAAGGCGAAGGGGCGGAACGAGGCGGGGGATCGGAAAAGAGAAGAAGGAGTCGGCTCGATCTCAATTCCCCGTCCGTCGTCGGCCTTTTTGCCTTTAAGCCGTAAAGATGACCAGGCGCAGATCAGTATGCAGTAGATCTCCGCGCTCACGCAGCGGTGCCCTCAAAACCGGGATCTTTCATAGGCACCCAGTCACTGCACTACCACCGATGAGTTTCACTGCATTAATTGAGAAAGGGAGGGGCCGGCGTCTCGACCGCTGAAGACCACCTGCGACTGGCTAACACCTTCACCTTCAAACCAACCGGCCCGAAGAGGAACAAAAAGTCAGCGATTCGGCACAGACTGACACTATGGTACTTGACGTCGTGCGGTCCGAGGAGACAGGAGGCGCTAGAGGACCTCAAACAAGTCAACTCAGCCACTACGATAGATTCGTAGAGTAGGAGACAGCAGGGGAAGAGGAAAACGGAAGTGAGAAGGGGTGGTAGTCCCATCGTCCCTCGTAATTTCCCTGTAGAGCCATCAACCGATCCTAACGCTAGACCAAAGAAAGGCAAAGAATCGACCTACCGAAACCCGTTTAGTGAGTTAAAGAGACTCGGAACCAAAGGACTAGTTATTTAATATCTACCGATTCAGTATGTACCTTTCGCGGACCGTGTTATTTACTAAACTTGTTGGCAAGTTCTTTACGAACGATAAAATTTGGCGACGCTCAAGGAGGTCTGCCATAAATGGGGTGAATTCCGAAATCCTTTAGTCTGATCAATCCCACAATAGGGGTAGAATGTCTACTCCTTTGTGTGGTGTTTGAACGAGACCAGTTTGTTTTATCAAATAAGAAAAGTGTCAAAACCTTTAGTACGATCATCGCTCCAACACGTGGGAGACTTCCAAGATCCCATGGTAACGAACAGGGAAGGTCGAAGATCGCCAAGGTCCGTAAGGAACCGAACCTGACGTACTGACGTCAGAGACGGAGACAGGAGTGTACGGAAAGAGAAGGTACAGAAGGACAGAAGGTATATAATATTTCTGTGCACCGAAACCTAAATCCCGGGTAGTCCTATTAGTTCCTACGAGAGTAAGTCTCCAGGAATGAATTAGTATAGACGTTTCTAGGACAAGGGTTTTCGTCAGAGAAAGTATCCAAGACGTCCTACCATATGACTATATAGTAAACTTCCCGGTGACCCTTTCAACTCCTTATCCTGAACTAGGGTCCCCACAGTTCGTAGTCTAAAATGACAAAAGGTTTAGTGTACAAAGGGTGGAGAATTCCGTAGTCCGAACTCTGATCATAAAGTGGCCTGAAACGAAGAACTCCTGTCCCTGGTAGTAATGAAGGGTTTGTGGATATCGTGACAGGTCGTGTATCTGTCAACGATTCGTGTGTCGAGACACACGGAATTTATAATACAAACCTATTCGAGAAAATTCAGAGTATTTTTGTCAACTCATCCATAAAAGGGAGTTCAATACATCTTCCCCCTTTGTAAGTCATCAAAACTAGGTCAGTCAGACTGAGGTTTCAGTTGTACTGACTGATACCTGATGATAGAGATTAAGTGTCTAGGAGATCACTTTCGAGTTCTCCTCTCTTATGTCTTGTTCTTGCCGTCTTCCAGGTGACGTCGTGGATAATCCGTTTATCTTACCATACATGATCGGTTATTGTTACTATTTTAGAAGTACATGTGTGGGATGGACTTTCTCTATATAAATATAAAAGTTGTGGTGTTAGACGTAGTGGGGTGTAGGAGAGTCTGTGTAGGTACATCGACAGTTTGTATAACCCAACCGGTTTTTCAAGCAAACTCCAAAAGATAGACTAGAATGACTTTTTGGGGTTTCTTTGAAAGATCGATTGGGTTATATAGTGTGAGACAAGTAGACGGAAGAGTAGTTCTTCTTGTTTTTTCAGTGTATGGATTCAGGATCTGATAATAATTACTACAATAAATAGGTTAGACACACGACAGTTCTCAAAGTGTCATCCTAACTGAACTCACAAACTAAACAAACCTCAGTCGACCTTCATAGAACACCAAAGTGTCCTGTTGTTGTTGTTTTCAAAAGATATTAAAATGTCAATTGGTTCAATTAAGAAGTTTGTAGATTATGGACAGGTAAAGGGGATACGAGGTACGGGAGGGAAGGGAGGGTTGGAGACTGTTGGTAGTCAGATAAGACAAAAATACTCAAGTCCAAAAACTCTAAGGTGTACACTTACTTTAGTGTGACATAAACAGAAAAAGACTGACTGAACAAAAGAGATAACAAAGGACTGACGTTGTGTATTGAGAGTCAAAGGTCTAGACATAGTCTCAAGTCCCGATCCTCTTACCTCTTTTCTACTTTGGGTGAAAAAAGGAGGGTTATCCCGAGATAGGAAAGTAGGGTCTCCCTCTTCTGGACCGTCACAAAGGGCAGATAAATGTGTGGATCTTGAGTCAGTGTGCCGACGGGGGTCCTGACCTTCTGGTAGTCCGTATGACAATTGGTTCGTAAACCTAAGGTAAGAAAAAGGTCATGACATCATTTTACTGTCCATTGAACCGTTTATACGAAAGTAGCTCGTCGTCTCTAAACAATAAATTAGACTAAATTTTGAATTTTATTGAGATTGATCATTCGATTTTGAATTTTAATAACGTCATAGGTTCCATCCCCTAGAGTTAGAACCGGTGTGTAGTCTTAGTGGACACCTAATTTTTCTTTTTGTTGGGTTGTTGTCATTAAGACTAAATTAATCAGACTTCACCCTGGACCGGTGACTCTTAAACCTTTCAAGGGGGTCTAGTGTGATTCCACCCCGATTTTAACTCAACGAATAAATCCCTTACCTCAAGTTCAACCACTGAACTAAACTAAAAGGTCAATTTACTCCTAATTTGGGACATTGGAAGACCAAGGAGAAAAACACCAGTGGTCTTAATCTCTTAATTTACATTTCACGTGAACAAAGAGATTCATCTTAAAGAATCTATATTGATAGAGAGAATAACGAACTCCAGAGGACGCCACTCAATTGTAGTAATGTATGACTTTTACCAAATTTAAACTTGATATACGAAAGTTTACATAAGGCCTTTTTCAAGCAACAAAAAAAAATTAAACAGTGATAAAACACGTTAAAAGGAGAAAAAGTATTCTTATTTCACAATCCACAGTCGAGGGTGTATAGGGGGGAGGGAGGTTTAGTCAAGAAATTTCAAAATTGATTACCTAAAAATTGATTGCTACAAGAAAAACACAGAGGGTTACGTATTCGTCCCTTTTTCCCGTACAATAACTACATTTTGTATTCACCCTGAAACCGTTGCTAACCCAAAATAAAAGTCCTGGATAATCCTAGTATTTAGGTACCTTTGCCTCGTCAACGGTTGTGTCAAAGGAAAACATTTTTTCTTGACGAAGACTCATCTCGCCTAATACAGAAAGTTATGGTGTGTAAACGATTTTTCACGTGTTTATATTTGTAATTAACACGTAAGGCTTAAAGGTCAATGACACATCATCTGTATTTTAACTGGAACAGGATCAAAATGAAAGAAACTACTGTAAGAATTCTCGGTGTCTTTTTAGTCTAGTTATTCTACCACCGAGTCAACCATTTCTTAGACGGACGTCACGTCCTCTGGTGGACGTTAAGTCCTCTGGGTCTAAGTTGGGGACCCAGCCCTTCTAGGGGACGTCTTCCCTTACCGTTGGGTGAGGTCATAAGAACGGACTCTTTAGGGTACCTGCCTTCTCGGACCGCCCGATGTAAGGTACCCTAGCGTTCTCAACCTGTACTGAACCACTGGTTTGGTGGTCGTGGTGGTTTGTATTTTAACTGGAACAGGATTAATATGAAACAAACCATTATGAGAATTCTCGGTGTCTTTTTAGTCTAGTTATTCTATTTTCACATAGACTGACATCATATTTTATGGTGAAAATTACTTTCTAGCATAGTTTCTAATCAATCATAGTGAATTTCGGATACTTAGTATGAATTGTGACGTGATAGTATCTTGTTTTGAGGAGTTCGTTGTCCATGGTCGTGGTCCAAAATCGTTCCTACCCTTGTTACTTGTACAAAAACTAAATTGAAAAACGACTTGAAAACAAAAATCCGAAATACTTTCCATAAAGGAAACGTTTGATCACTGACCAAAACTGAACACTAAAGGAACTAAAGACTCGTTCGAGTAATTATTTACTTAGTAAAAGATTGATAAAGAGGGTAAAAATGAAAATTTTTGATATCTTTACAATTCAGTCCTGAATTGTTACTACAGATGAGATATATGGATGAGTCAAAAGGAGGAGTAAAATTCTACATCTTTTCTAATTGGTTATTGGATTTGGGCATTACAGTGAAGTTTAAAAGGTCTCTATCTTAATCTTCCGGTTCTGTATATAACCCCCACCCTTCGGATACTTTCTGTTCCTGCCTCTCTTGTCCTAATTCAGTCTTCGGAGTCCGGTATTATGACTAGTTTAGGACTAGACTTCCCTGACTACCTGTCCTCTTTCCACACAATTTTTCTTGAAAACTGGTTTCCAAGACTCTGAGACCATTAGTATGGGAACATTCCACTTCTTTGATGTCTCTAGGAAAACGTCACTGGTACCCCCGATTCTTCATGACTCTCCGCGGAGTCACCTAGTGGACCCGAGATGTCACTAGGGTGTGTAGGAACTACATCTTTTCGTCGGAATGGAGAAGGACGATTCCACTCAAGTAGTGAGGACGGTTGTACCGACTCTTCCTCAAGGAGAAGAGTGACGACCAGGACCTGTGTCACTCAGGTTTTGTAGGTCCTTCGTAGGTATCGAGTCATCTTGAGAACGAGATAGAAGACGGTTCTTACACAGAGGAAACGTCTCGGGTCTCGACATCCTTGTCTTTCGTGTCTAACGGGGTCTCCTTGTAAATCTTACTTCCGTTCACCCCGGAAAGGACGAAGACGAGGAATCAAGGGTCCGGACACATCAGCAGCAGAATATTCCTGGTATATCTCTAGAGAGTGAACCTAAATCAGACGTAAGACCTCCTGTCACAGGGTAAAAACATCTGATGCCGGAGACTCAACCACGAAGTCGACGTGGAAATTTTTCGGCTACGTGTCGACACAGTGTACCGACAGAGACCCCCTCGTCACACCTTACACAGAACACCTAGTGTACTGGAGGAAACGACTCTTCACACAAGGGATAAGTCTACGATACAACCTATCAAAAGGTACTGATATCTCGTCCACGAAGAATCGAAGACCTGTCACCAGGACCGACTCCGAGAACCCGTCCTTTTCGTTCAGGTATGAACTTTATCCTAAAGTTCATACCCCTAAAGTTAATACTCCTCTTTGTCGACCGGGAAGGTCTCAGTATCCTTGGGTTACAGTAGTTGAGTAGTCATCCACTGGACGATCAGAGACCCTTTGTCACGGTCAAGTTCCCGAGTCATGACCAAAGACAACGACCGTCAGATGTAAGTCTCCTTAGTCACCAGTCTGACAGAAACCATTCACCCTCAAGTGCGACGAACCGGGTGTACACCGGAGACAGTGACACCGGTGATGCAAGTACATGGGTGGTCAGGTCGAGATCTTACAGATCACAACGTTCGAGTGATTACAGTTGACCGACTTAGTCGAACAGAACAGCCAACAAGTCACCAATAACACCTACGGAAAACTGACCCGAAGGAAACACCGAGTCTACCCTTTCTTAGACGGACGGGACGTTACGTCCTCTGAACCCAAGTTAGAGACCTAACCCTTCTAGGGGACCTCTTCTCTTACCAATGGGTGAAGTCATAAGAACGGACCTCTTACGGTACCTGTCTCCTCGGACCATCCGATGTCAGGTACCCCAACGTTTCTCGACCTGTGCTGACTCGCTGATTGTGAAACAACCCATCACAGTACACTTTTACCAGTGGACGGCACAGGTAAGGGTAGACGGAAATGGGACCTGAAACAAAGGGTGGCAGGAAAAGGAAGGTCCACGAACTGACCAACCCCGTAACCGGTTACTATCGTTAAAGATATACGAGAGTGGAACCCGATAAAGAGGAAGGTGTATTGGACCTACTGATCCATATGAGAACGGGTGACCCTTCTAAGGGGAGAGATGACAGAGAGTGGACTTACTCCAACATTACGATGATAAATGAAAGTCAAACATGGGGGGTTTGGAACGGTTAAGTGGACATCTGAGGCGACCCCTAAAAAGGAGGAGGTAGTCGATAAACATTCCATGGGACGAGATACCGGTGTCTTCTCTCGACTCCTTTCTCCCGACTACGTTAGTGCACCCACTACGCCTCTAGCTCCGAAGGATAAACACGTTGGCTGAGTGCGGGAGACCAGAATGAGCCTGAGTTCGGTCCTGTAAAGGTACAAGATTACCTAACAACGACCCGGGAAAAGTGAAATACCTTCCTGTCCACTCTGTCTTGGGTGGAGGGTCACCTGTCGACACCCTCCTGGCAGTAACCTGTGATATCAGTTCGTGACGGAGAGAGTCCAGAGTCATTTTGCGATGCTCTACGTATACTAAGGGGTAATATCTACTAGACGGGAACGAGATCTTGGGGTTCCGAGATTCGACACCACGAGGAACCCGAATGGTACTTGAGACTACGACGTAGAAAAGAGTGGTGACTGTGTAGGGTGTAGTGTCCCAGATGGTCTACAAGACGACATTCACCCCTCCGACGGAAACGATGTAGAACCGGGACGACATATCAGGAGGGACGGGGTCCAAGGTAAGTTTCGACCGTCAGACAGTGCGGGAAGTTACCTGGTCTGTCTCGTCCTAAGGATCTACACTTCATGAACCGGTGGTCTTGTACTTTTCCGAGGGGTCCGTAACATGAGGGAAGAAACATTATCCCTTAGGCTCTACGTTGGTACACGGAAGTGAAACCTCCCTATCGGATTGCACAGGGACTGGGATTTTTATACGTGGAGGAAAAAAGTCAGGTCAGAATCCTAAGGACATTCGAAATGACTTCACCGGACAGGAACTTTGAGAAGTCGTAAATAAAGGGTAGAAAAACTTGTGCGTAAAGAATGGTTCCAGAGCTCGCATGATCAGTACAGAAATAAAGTGTTTACATTACTTAACCACACGACAAGACGCCCTACAGGTCTACCGGGTCTAGAGACACCTGATATAATTCTGTCTTCCACCCGCTCGATTGTGTCGGGACCACGTTTTGACATTTACTTATGGCAACAAGTAAGGTTCCTTATACTTGACAAAGACTAGGATAAAAGGTAGATGAAAAAGATAGGATAAAATGGTAGACGACACCATTGAGTCCGTAAAGTGGAGACAAGACGCTGACCTTATTTTTGAATCACAAACGGAGGAAGAAGGCCCCAGGTACGACCTCATAATTTAGGGTACAAGGATCTTTCACTCAGGTTCAGTTCCAAAAAGGTGAACAAGAGAAACCGGAAGGTCAGGGGAGTGTGGGGTCAGGGAGCCACCCGGAGAGGGGACTGTCACCTACGACCGATTGAGGACGACCAGGAGATCCCCCATTAGAGAGAGGAGGGAGTTGTTCGAGTCGTACAGGAGACAACCCAAATTGGGTTCACTGACCGGTCCGTCGGTCCTCTCCGTCACCCCCGACGAGGACTTCCGTCCCCCAACCCCTCGTCTATAACAGAACATCCCTTTCCGGAGATACCACAGAAGGACGAGTTCGTCTCAGACCTAGAATTGATCCGTCACGTCCGATGGAGACATTCAAGTGCACAAGTCCCGGTAGTCGTCTCGGTTTGGCCCCCGTGGGTAAGGTGTCGAGTACCAGAGTCCAACAGGGACAGTCCAGAAACCGAGGACACATTGTCCTACGGGACCCATTCGTGAACTTTGTAAGACCTCTACGTGTGAAGGATTTTAGAACCCGAACGAAAAGTGTAGTAGGAGAAGGGGACGGTCTCTGTCGTCGGAGAAACGTTCACTGGTCTCTACCGAGACGGAGGGGGTCCTCGGAAATTGGTAGACTAAGGTCAAGAGTAACAGTGAGACGTCCCTTAGGAGGTGTAGGTAAGAGGAACATGTGTGGCTTGTGGGGGGGGGGTGGTATTGAAAGTTCAGGGACTAGGTGACGGGACCGTTTCCGTAAGGTGTTCTACTGGGGTACGAGTAGTCATCACTGACAAAAGATCGTCTACTTGTTGGTAGACACGGTTCCTGATCGACACGGGGTGTATGGTGAACCTGACCCTGGGAGGAACGGTCGGACCCTACTCACTAGTCAGAGTTTGGGGTAGAAAAGTAGTCGAAAGATCTTGGTGAGGACCATGGTCACCGTAACAAAGTTCAAGAGACCCTTTGTTCTCGTCTCAATCTTTACACTAAATACGTTCCTTATAAGGTATTTCGATTTCCCTTCTTCGTCACCCCCATTCTCCCTCTCGGAGTCTGTCCCCACACCCTTCCTAGCATGTCCTTCTCGGGGGTTCTTGTCGAACCTCCTAAGAAACCGGACCGACCACACTTCTGAGTCTCGGTTCTGACCGGTAATCTCTCTACCTGTCCTTACAGAACAACAACCGAACCTCGGGCACCAGAACCAGACCTGTGACACCTACGACCTCCAAACTCTCGAACCTCCGGAAGTCGATTGGGTGGAGAGTGGAGGACGTCGTCCACAGGAGAACTTCTTTCTGGACTCGGCATATGAGACGGACAGTGACAATATACTGACCAAATCACCGTTCCGGTCCTTTTCTTGGTCTTACCAGTGGTCCCAAAATCTTCGGATTAGAATGCAGAAAAGATATAAACCCCCCTCCCCTGTTCTAATTAAAGACGGTATATAAGAAGTTACATAATAGATCATAAATCGTTGAGTTTCGTTATCCAGAAGTTTTTTAGAGTTTTTTATCGAGGAAGTTGTCGTTTAATATGATATGTTAATTTTATACTGAAGTGTGACTCACGTCTTCAGTCTAAAACCTTCGATGTGTTAGGTCACAAACAAAATTCTGTGGAATAACGACTCCAACTGATACACGTTTTGTCCCGCGAGCACCCCTGAGAGACGTTCTGTCCCTCCACTTTTGTTGTTAGCTCTTAAAATTTAAACCACCGGCTCATAGAGTTTATGTTATTGTGGACTTAAAAATATTGTAGTTCTATAGTAAAGTGTTCCTAATCGACAGACTGTCGTTCCTTTGACAGGAAGTAAACGACATCATAGAATTCACTTTCATTTTCAACGAGTCAGCACAGGCTGAGAAACGCTGGGGTACCTGACATCGGGTGGTCCGAGGAGACAGGTACCTTAAGAGGTCCGTTCTTATAACCCCGTACAACGGTAAGGGAAGAGGTCCCTTAGTAGGACTAGGTCCCTAGTTTGGACCCAGAGGATATAATGACTGTCTAAGAAATGGTAGACTCGACGGTTCCTTCGGGTGACATAGAGATCCTGGAATATATAACGGACCGTGTATTAATCAACAGCTATTCTAATCAATCTACCTATAGTAACAATTAGATATTAACGTGTTCATATTCCTAGTGTCGATAAAATAAACGTCCGTGTCACTCTGGAAATCAGTTGTTTAAGCCGTTGATATAAGTAGGTCACCGATAAGACAGGGTCCGTGACAGGACCCGTGAGCCTTCTAGATAATCAGTTGTTTAGATTCGGAAGGACCATTATTTGTTGTTTGTTGGTGTTAGTTATTTGTTCCCGTACTATTCTACACAATCTTCGTGATGTCATTTTTCTTACCTCAACTCATTTCTCCCTTGGTCTGGTCCTCTTATCCGATATTATAGTTGATCCCACCAGTCACATCCAGGTGATTCCTCTCTAAACCTCTCACACCCTCAAACGGTTCGTATGTAGACCTTCTCCTCGGAAGGTCCGTCTCCTTCTCGACTTCGTTTCCGGGCTCTCGTCCTCAGTGGTGGGAGTACTGACACAGAAACTCCTTGTACCCCTCCCCACCCACCGACCTCAGTCGGTCCCTCTTTTCATTGTCCTTTGTTCAAATCCTCCTCCCACCCTCACCAAACGTCCACCACTTTCCCAAAAAATCCGGCAATTTCCTGGGACCCAAAATGAGAACTCACTTTTTCGTCGCGGCGGAGTCCCAAGACTCGTTTCCTCTTTTTATTTGAAAATGTCCTAATTACTTATATACTTCATCTATCTTAGTACGCTAAAATAACGGGTACTTGACCAAGGTATTTTGAGTAGTATTACTATATAATAAAAAAACGACCAAAAAGGACTGTGACTGAGAAATAGAAATCCCTCGACGGACAGAATACATTGAACTAGTAAGGGTGAAGGTCGTCGTCGTCCTCCTTGATAGACCGTTGGTGAATTAGTACTGATTGATCTATGGTAAACTATCAAGACTCTCGTAAAGAGTGTACATAACACAGTGAGTTTAGTAGGTTTGACATACACCATAATGTAATGTCTAGATAGTGTTTATGTCTTTGTTCGAGGTTCCCTACTACATATATATGACGGGTGTCAGTGTGTAAATTATTTACCGTCTCATACTTAAAGCAGAGGAGTAGATCATAAACATCTCGATGTAAGGTCCAGGATTTCTGTCTTTTACCGATGTAATGAGATTCTCCCCAAATCTCAAGTCCACCCTCCGGTCCTCCCCTTATTTGTTTTTATACCATTTATAGTCTTATTTCTTTTTCTCCGTTTCATGGTTTCAAAACATCACACAAGTCGTTTTTCCGGGTATTTCTCCCGCTACCAGTGCTACCGACCACCGGAATCTATGTGACTTTACCCCGTCACCCCCCTCCAGGTCTGCTCGTGACACAGAGGACCTTTACCAACCTTCGAGGTAAGACTCACCTTCCTTCAACATCCTTTGTCCTACTATCACTCATCTTTTTTCGGTGTACTATATCTTAGAGTTCGGTGTCTGGTTCTGGTAGACATGAAATAGATGACGTTCGACGGTTACTAAATACTCGTCTCTACTACAATTGTTTCGAAAACAAAAAATTGGAGGAACTTGAAAAATTTTCAAGTTATATTGTCCTTACACAGCACCCTCGACTGTACTCTCCGTCACAGTGTCTTACTCAAGGAAGTCTTCAGTTGTTACTCTACTTCTAAGTTCACTTTTAGTGACTAACACCCCCCACGACGGTCCTTTGTGGTCACACCCTGATCCCCCCTCTCCACCCTTGGTCTCCGTCGGTCGTTGCACAGGAGACAGTCCGTCAAATGGTGAGACCCATTGACCTCTAATTGGAACAACCCCCTGAGACCCCCGGTAACACCTTGTGTCTCGGCTCCCCTGGGGGGGGGTTCCCTACATCCTCGGCCCCACAAATGTGCACTCGAGGGTCGTCAGTGACTAACTCCGACGAGGACCCTCACCCCTAAGCTCCGAGGGGCCTTGAGGGTCGGACTGCGGGTCCGTGATACTGCCGTAGACCATCGTAGGCTCTTCGGGAGTCAGTCTTTACGTGGACGACCGTTACCCCCGACCTATCACACGTTTTATCTATTCCACGCACCAGGTCTGTCCGACCACCGTCCTAAACGATGTCGGGCTTTGTCATCATCTAACTCTGGAGATTCGGTCTCTCAGTGTACCCAAGGCTGGTTACACGACTGTTGTCCCTTAGTTTTCCCTGTCGAATTCTCGAAAATAATTCCCTCTTAACGTTCGGAACCAGAATATCTGGAAACGGAATATTCCAGTGTTCACTGAGGTGTATAAATTACTGACCTCAATTGGAGACTTTTTTCAGATTGACCAGGGTGTACGTAAGAAAACTTGTGTAATCCCTTTTATTCATAGATATTCTAATTAGTAAATTTTTGTGGATACTTTCCCTTTTCACTTTCAGTCAGTACAGACTGATATCAGGTACCTTAAGAGGTTCGGTCTTATGACCTCACCCATCGGAAAGGGAAGAGGTCTCCTAGAAGGGTTGGGTCCTTAGCTTGAGGGCAGAGGGTGTAACGTCCGTCTAAGAAATGGTCGACTTGGTGTTCCCTTCGGGGTTCTTATGACCTCACCCATGGTCACCTAGAAGGGCTGGGTCCTTAGCTTGGTGCCAGAGGGCGTAACGTCCGCATAAGAAATGGTTCGTTCGATAGTCCCTTTGGGTTTTTGTTGATATTTATTGTGAATAATCCCTTCCTAGACCCGTTTCCACACTATTTTAAATATATGAACACCCTCTCGTTGTGTGTAAGTTTAAGGTCTGGACGAGTAAAATCGGTTAAGTAGAAAAAGTACCCTTGTGTTCCTTTTCATTACTTCTCTATTACATTTAGTCCTTTGTAAATTTGGATTTTTAGTTCTTTGTACATTTGTTATTCTATTTTTTCTTCCATTTATGTACCCGAAGGGATCACCAGATCACCAATTCTTAACGGACGGTTACATCCCCTGTACAAGCTAGGGACGGGACCCCTTTAAGGTGTCCGACGTCCCGTGGATTCGGGTGTACGGCGTTGACGATTTCGAACACACGGATCTCGGACACGAGACGTTGTTCTCTTCGGTGGTGTCACCCTTCAGGCACGTGGTGTTGCTTCCCATCGGGGTACGTGACGTTGATCCCTTCCGGACGCCCGTCGTCGTTTCTGGGTCACGTCAGTCGTTATTTGTTTATTTTTCTTCCATTCATGTTGGTTTAGTAAACAAGTGTATAAAGATCGTCCTCGAAAACTCCTTTGAGTAGTTTCTTACGTCTATCTTTTACCTTCGTACCCTCTCATTAAATGTCCCCGTAAGTAAGGCGAAGTAAGAGTATCAACAGTGATTTTTCTATTCTCCATAATGGAGGAAAAGAGTGGGGAGACGAGGAACCGTTCTACCACTGTGAACCTTTCCTCTTCTTTCTTTTCTTATCCTTTTCCTTTCCCTATACGAGGACCTTCTTTCCTCGACTTTACAGGGCCTCCCCTTTGCGACTCCATGGTCTTCTCGTTTTAGTCCCCCTACACTACACGTCACGTCACCTCCGCCCGAGTCCCCGAGGTCTCTACGCCCCCTGAGTTCCACTTCTCCCTGGACGGAGCCTTCCAGTACTCTGGGCCCTTTATCCGTAAAGGAGTCGGTGACAGTGTTTGATCTTTAATTTCAAGGGGAGGAGTCCAAACACCCACCAATTGGGACTGAGACCCTTTCTAACTCCCGTCCTCCTCTTCCCCCGTTGTCTCAAAGTCTACCAACTTACCGTAGTGGCTAAGTTACCTGCATTCAAACTCGTTTGAGACCCTCTATCACTGCCTGTCCCTTCGGTCCGTGCGACGTCAGGCACTCCACCGTTTCTCAGTCTGTGTTGAATCACTGACTTGTCGTTGTTACAGGAAGTCCTGAGCAATCCTACAGACTTCTTCCGTCTCCAAAGATTCTGGGTCGACTTTTATAAATGATGGAAAACTACCCACCTGTACGTCGGTTTAGTTCGACTAAAGTTTTCTTTTTTACGACTGAGAACGTCGTTTAAGTAGGAACGTCATCTTCTTGATATATTAGGACTGAAAAGAAAGAGACAAACGAAACAACTTTGATGCACAGGGCATGACTCTAAGTGTACCCTCCTGTCACTCACTGTAAGACGGTCCACATACCTACCTTGGTAGGAGACACACTGAAAGGGGTCTGGACCAAGGAAACGTCTCCGGAGAGGTACGACTGTAAGAGTAATTACCTTCTTCTTAGCTAGAATGGGGGGAAGAAGAGGATTTAAAAAGAGAAGAAAGGTAGTTTAAACTATCTTTTTCTTACCCATGTCTTCGTGTTCCCCTACCTCTAGAAACTTTCCATGTATAAACTTTCCTTCTTCCTCCTTTGCTCTAATTCCTTTTGCTCCTCGGACCCTACACACCCTACCCCTAACTACCCTTTTACTTCACCTCTTTTTCCGTCTCATCTTTCCACCTTCCTCCTTCCACTCCTCGAATCACTGAAACTAGGGAAGCGGAATTCTTACGGTTCCTACGACTGATAAGTCCCAAGGAAGGACACAGTCGTTCTGTTAGACGTTTTTATGTAAACTCGGTTTAAATATCTATATCCCTTGGGCAGTTTACAGAGGAACACTACAATTTAAAATCACTGTACTTGTTGAGTTTCGTATAAATTTTATTCTATGTTTAAACATTTATGACAAACGAAGTTAAGTGTAAAGTAAATTATTTCGGAAGTATAAGTAAAGACTACCTTCATAGGAACAGTAGTTATCTCCATGAAAAGTCAAGTCAAGTCAGTCAGTCAGCACAGACTGAGAAACGCTGGAGTACCTGGCGTCGTGTGGTCCGGAGGGACAGGTAGTGGTTGAGGGCCTCAAGTGAGTTTGAGAATAGGTAACTCAGTCACTACGGTAGGTTGGTAGAGTAGGAGACAGTAGTTGAAGAGGAGGACGGAAGTTAGAAAGGGTCGTAGTCCCAGAAAAGTTTACTCAGTCGAGAAACGTAGTCCACCGGTTTCATAACCTCAAAGTCGAAATTGTAGTCAGGAAGGTTACTTGTGATTCCTAACTAGAGGAAATCCTACCTAACTAACCTAGAGGTTCCCTCAGAGGTCTCAGAAGAGATTGTGGTGTCAAGTTTTCGTAGTGAAGAAGCCGCGAGTCGAAAGAAATATCAGGTTGAGAGTGTAGGTATGTACTGGTGACCTTTTTGGTATCGGAACTAATCTACCTGGAAACAATTGTTTCATTACAGAGACGAAAAATTATACGACAGATCCAACTTGTAGACCTTCAAGTACCCAGTGCATAACGACTTCGGACCGAACTTGAAGGTCTACAAGTTCGACCAAAATCTTTTCCGTCTCCTTGGTCTATAGTTTAACGGTTGTAGACGACCTAGTGACTTTTTGGTTCTCTCAAAGTCTTTTTGTAGATAAAGACGAAATAACTGATACGGTTTCGGAAACTGACACACCTAGTGTTATTTGACACCTTTTAAGACTTTCTCTACCTTTATAGTCTGGTGGACTGGACGGAGAACTCTTTGGACATACGTCCAGTCCTTCGTAGTCAATCTTGACCTGTACCTTGTTGTCTGACCAAGGTTTATCCTTTTCCTCACGCAGTTCCGACATATAACAGTGGGACGAATAAATTTAATATACGTCTCATGTAGACTCTTTGTGACCCGACCTTCTTCGTGTTCGACCTTAGTTCTAACGACCCTCTTTATAGTTATTGGAGCCTATACGTTTACTGGGGTGGGAATACCGTCTTTCACTTCTCCTTGATTTCTTGGAGAACTACTTTCTCCTCTCACTTTTCAACCGAATTTCGAGTTGTAAGTCTTTTGATTCTAGTACCGTAGGTCAGGGTAGTGAAGTACCGTTTATCTACCCCTTTGTTACCTTTATCACCGACCGAAACAAAAAAAACCGAGGTTTTTAGTGACGTCTACCACTAACGTCGGTACTTTAATTTTCTACGAATGAGGAACCTTCCTTTCAATACTGGTTGGATCTGTCGTATAATTTTTCGTCTCTGTAATGAAGCAATTGTTTCCAGGTAGATTAGTTCCGATACCAAAAAGGTCATCAGTACATACCTACACTCTCAACCTCATATTTCTTTCGACTCGTGGTTTCTTAACTACGAAAACTTGACACCACGACCTCTTCCGAGAACTCTTAGGGGACCTGACGTTCCTCTAGGTCGGTCAAGTAGGATTTCGTCTAGTCAGGACCCACAAGTAACCTTCCTGACTACAACTTCGACTTTGAGGTTATGAAACCGGTGGACTACGTTTCTCGACTGAGTAAACTTTTCTGGGACTACGACCCTTTCTAACTCCCATTCTCCTCTTCCCCTGTTGTCTCCTACTCTACCAACCTACCGTAGTGACTGAGTTACCTGTACCCAAACCCATCTGAGGTCCTCAACCACTACATGTTCTTCCGGACCGCACGACGTCAAGTACCCCAGCGTTTCTCAACCTGTACTGATTCACTGTCTTGACTTGACTTGATCCAACCAGTATTGCAAAGAAGGTTCCTCGCAGAACATTAAAGTACCGACGTTAGTGGTAGACGTCATTAAAACCTCGGGTCTTTTTATTTCAGTCGGTGACAAAGATGACAAAGGAGTAGATAAACGGTACTTCACTACCCTGACCTACGGTACTAGAATCAAAAGACTTACAACTCGAAATTCGGTTGAAAAAGTGAGAGGAGAAAGTGAAAGTAGTTCTCCGAGAAATCAAGAAGAAGTGAAAGAGGGTATTCCCACCACAGTAGACGTATAGACTCCAATAACTATCAAGAGGGTCGTTAGAAGTAAGGTCGAACGTTAAGTAGGTGGGGTCATAAAGAGTACTCCATGAAAACCTCAGTAGGTTATAACGAAAGTCGTTCCTGAATTTTGTAAGTTCAAATGGTGGGTCCTTATTACTAACTTATTATAAAGAAACGGAGGAATTTTTTTTCACTAATAGAGTCCTGGGAAGATGAGTATAAATTTTAGACATAACTAAAATCGATTAAATACCGAGTAGAAGAGATTCACTATACGATAAATAGTTGTGTTCCATTGACTCTCTTTCAGAATATTTACTCTCATAGATATTCCTGACCACCTCTTCCGTCATCGTGGGGTGAGGTCATGAGAACGGACCTTTCAGGGTACCTACCTCCTCGGACCATCCGACGTCAGGTACTCCAGTGATTCTCAGTCTGTGTTGACTCGCTGAAGGGAAAGTGAAAAGTGAAAGTACGTAACCTCTTCCTTTACCGTTGGGTGACGTCACAAGAACGGACCTCTTAGGGTCCCTGCCCCCTCGGACCACCCGACGGCAGATACCCCAGCGTGTCTCAGCCTGTGCTGACTTCGCTGAATCGTCTAATTCCTGACCTAAATTTCCACTATACGAAATTAAAAAGAAACTTCATTTTGAATCCGTTTATACTATGTCAAAAAGATCTTCTCTCTTAAATTACCGAGTTCCGGTTCAACTGATCAAAATCGAGTTCTATAAGGTCTCCAAAGAAGTTTGGAGACGACAGTCTGGTCCGAACCTTGGTGTGTATCTCTTGTACAAGGTCCTTCATAAAATCGAAGGTAAACCAAGACCTGATAAGATCGGTCCAGTCGGAAAAGTCCTTGATACGGTACTTTCTTACGGTCGGAGTGGACAGTCGTCACCACCAAGAGTTGACTCTGACAAGATGGGGGACCCTTAGTGGACCGTTACGGACCTCTATGAGACCCAACAATGATGACCCAACATAAACAGTCTCAAGAGATCTCTTTCTTAGGTATCCTAGACATACACATGTGTGTGTGTGTCTCTTTAAATAAAATCTCTTAGCTGAGTGTACTAATACTCCGACCTTTCAGGTTTTAGACATCAAGTTCCACTTTCCGGTAGTTCTGCCTCTGGGTCCCTTGTCGACCGTAACGTTAAGTTCAGGTTTCCGGTAGACGACCGTCCTAAGGGACAACGGACATCCTCCACTCAGAAAACAATATAAGTGGGTGGACTATCCCCGTTAGACGAAAGGAGTTTCAGTTGGTTAAATTTACAATAGAGTAGGTATGGGTCTCGTTTGGTATTAAGTTTTTCTATGTACGTGGAGTCACAAGTATCGTCGTGATAAATGTGATCGGTCCTGTACCTTCGTTGGATTTATAGATAGTCACCTACTTACCCATTCCTTGTACACTATGTTTACGTACTACCTTATAATGAGTCGGTAGTCTCTTACTTTATCACGGTAAACGTCTCTGGACCTACCTGGATCTCCGCCAGTATGTCTCACCTCATTCAGTCTTTCTCTTTTCGGTCATAGCACATTATAACGAATCTACACCTTAGATCTTTTTTTTACCACGTCTACTAGAATAGACGTTTCGTCTTTACCTCCGTGTCTACATGTGTTGTTTGAATGCCAATGGTTCGCCCCCTTCCCTCCCCACCCTACCTAACCCTCTAACCCTAGCTGTATATATGTGACGGTACGTATTTTGGTCAGTGATTACTCTTGGACGACACATCGTGTCCTTTGAGATGAGCCACGAGACACCACTGGATTTACCCTTCCTTTAGGTTTTTTCTCCCCTATATACGTATACGTATTGACTAAGTGAAACGACATGTCGTCTTTGATTACGTTGTGACATTTGGTTGTTATGAGGTCATGTTTAACTAATTTTTTTTGTTAATTAAATTTTTCTTTTGTATATGTTTGAGGATATGTATTTTATCTATTCGTTGTTCCCATATAATATATCGTGTCCCTTAGTGTCAGTAAAAGAACACTATCGAAGATTATCTCATATTAGACAGAACTGAGGGATCCGATATACGGACTTTGATCGTAGAATTTAATTGATCTGAAGTTTATAATGTGAATTGTCATGTACAAATAATCATATATGTTTATAATTTATACAAATATATTGTATTATTTTTTCTCTCCGAGGGGACCACCAGATCACCGATTGTGAGGTACGAGGGTTCCGTCCCACGGGTACAAGCTAGGGACCACCCCCTTGATCTAGGGTGTACGGTGTCGATCTCAAACTTCCACGTCGATTTCTAGGGTGTACGACGTTGATTCTGGACCGTGTTCGTTTACTTATTTAATTTTATATATATATATTTTATTATTGCCCTTTTTATTATTTACAATAGAGTAGGTTCCTGGGTGTGTCTTTGTTGGTCTTATTGTAGACTCTCGTCTCGACCCGTGTCACGGGGTCTGTCACCGTGTTTTAATTGATGGTGCCCCCACCGCCAATGAGCGTAGATCTCCCATCTCCACTCCCCACGACGATGTCGGGACATTGTGTGTCCTGTGTGGGGGTGTTGTTTCCGAGTAGGTCGGGGTTGACAGTTATTACGGCTCCGACTCTTTACGACAAGGGTCGAGGTCAGTGTCTGAACATTACACTGATATTGTAGTAACTTGCCTTTACTACTCTGAAAAGGAGAAACATCCCTCGATAATCTTAGTAGATCTTTCTTTCATTGAGTACCTATACTTTGTAGAATTACTTCTAGTAGGAAGAGAAGAGGAAGGTGAGACTGAACGACCCTTTCTGTCGATTGAGGTGCCTCCGGATGGACATTGTCCAGCCGACCACACCCTGAGAACCCGTCTGTCTCTGGATTAAAGAAGTACGGCTGCGAAGTCAGTTACAAAGTCGACGTCTTTACACGACTCCTTTTCCCTTCTTTTCTCTCAAACACCGTCGAGGAGACCAGATCTATTTTACACTCGAGTCCACGAAGACCTCATTTTGGTCGTAAACTCACGTTGTCAGTGACCGGTCACATCGGTGGTTTTGTCCTGTTTTAGTGGGTTTGACTGTCACTTGGACGACTCTTGTTGTCTCGTTTACCCGGTCACCACGCTTCCGACGTAAGTAAGTAAGTAAGAAGTGAACGGGTTGTTTATCGACCGTGACCCGAGACTCCCTTACTCCGTCGGACCAAAGACAAGAGTACAAGACGTCAGAGTGTCTCTTACTTTGTGTCTTTGAATAGTACCTCCTCTTCCTTCAAGACCTACCTAAGTGTTGGAGTAGATCCCCACTGAAAACGAGACCATCCTCTCAGGACCTAAACCCCGGTTTCGACCTAAGTTTAGGATTAAATCTAGAGGAGTGACCGTTCAGTCAATAGAAGTACCTAGAAGATATTTTCCCCCGTTTTTATGGACGGTAGGGTAGACAGGACCTGAATTACACTCTTCGTTTATGTCATTACGTACTATTACGAAACAGTCAACATTTCAGGACTTAGTCGCAAAAGGTGGGGACCAACATGTAATTTTAGTAGACCATCAAAAAATTTTGATGGTTAAAACAACGACACATGAACTGTGATAGTGTGGTAACAATTAGACCATACGACGACGACGACGATTCAGCGAAGTCAGTACGGGTTGAGACACACTGGGGTATCTGTCGTCCGAGGGGGTAGGGACCCTAAGAGATCCGTTCTTGTGACCTCACCCAACGGTAAAGGACGAGGTTACGTACTTTCACTTTTCACTTTCCCTTCAACGAGTCAGCACAGACTGAGAATCGCTGTGGTACCTGACATCGGATGATCCGAGGAGGTAGGTACCCTAAAAGGTCCGTTCTCATGACCTCACCCCACGGTAGCGGAAGACGTATTAGACCATATCAAGTTATTTTTTTAGATTTTTCTGATGACTACCGACTGTGGAAGGAGGGTGAAGGTATGGCGGATGGGTCATCGAGTCTGATGACCCCAGTCCTAGAGAACCTCCTTCTTAGATTTCGTAATCATAAAAAATCTTCGAGAGTCCTCTTTTATTTTACTTCGGTAGTAGATGTTCGTAACAGTTACAGTGAAAACACACTATCACTAGGAACGTAGGGTTCCAACCAGTCTAAACTGTATTTTTCACCTATACCCGAGAGACGGGACCCCGTCCCTCACCAGAACGAAAGTACGATATTCGTCTTCGGACGATGTCGAGTCTTGGACCTACGAGATCCAGTGGGTCACTGGAGTGTCCGGTCCTCTCAGAACTCACCGTCCGTCCGTTGTCTGGAATGACGTCCACGTGCTTTTTTCCAGGTAGATGGTCCATCTCACACTAAAGGAAACCGTCCTTTGACCTGAGTATGTTGTCTGTGCCCGAAAAGACGAGACACTGCCTAGGAAAAAATCTGTAAACCCTGTGACACTATTGGAATTCTCTGTTGTTAGTGATGGAAGTACCTCTCGTACAAGGTCGGCCTCCTCCTTTTGTTATTTTTTGTTATTTTGCGTTCATGCTGTTCTTGATGTCTCTTTTCATTTTATTCGCCCCACCCAGGGACCAGAACACTTTCTTCACTTTTTTACTCCGCACAACCAAGGACCTCCTTGTCACAAACTCCGTCTCCTTTGTCGTTCAAGTCGCAGGACTGCGTCTCTGTACGGACCAAACCAACTTCTTGTCGTTCCTCCCGTCAAAACGACGGTTCCCACTCCTGTCCTCCTCCACTCTATTCTCAGTCCCCATCCAGACATATGTCTCGGAGTATCCTAGGGTACTTCTGAAGATGAAACTGAAGTTCACTCTTCCTAAAACTCGTCTCCTAAACTGAACACAAAAATATCCTAGTGAGAGCCGGTGTGCCTCTTACCTGAGTCCCCTGTTTCCTCCTTCCCTAGGGTCAATCCTCCGACAACACCGTTCGACTCTCCGTTCCCGACACCGAACCGGGTCCCTCCCTCGCCGCCTCTAGTACTTTTCGCCATCCGCTAGCCCACTCTTCGTCGCCTCGGGCGTGCACACTCCTCGGTCGCAGTGTTGACTCCTGAGCTCCTGTTCGACTGGTTTCGTTCCCTCGTTCGGGTCCGAACTGCACAGTCTTTGGGTCTCAGGTGATTCTAGTTGCGGTGACTTCGGGGGTCTGTCTGTCTTTTCCCGAGGGGGCGTCGGGAGGAGAGAGAGATACGTGGAATGTAAACTTTGCGAGGCCGAGTCTACCATGTCACACGGACGTTACGCCCTCTGGGTCAAAGCTAGGAACCCAGTTTTTCTAAGGGACCTCTTCCTTTCCTGTTGGGTGAGATCATAAGGACGGACCTTTTAGGGTACCTGCCTCCTCGGACCACCCGATGTGGGGTACCCTAGCGTTTCTCAACCTGTACTGACTCGCTGAGTGTGTGTGTGTGTTTGTGATAATTTTTTTACTTTCACGAAAAAACTCCTGTGACAGTGGTACCAACTTCGAGGTACTTGTGTTCTTAAATTTGTGACGGTTAATGACGCGCGACAACTTGTAAAGAATTCTGTATTTCACTAAGAAGTCTTGGATCGAAATAATAATAATACGTAGTTTAGACACTATGACTTTAACCGTTCTGACCTGTGTACGTCACCTTTGTGTACCCCATCTCGATACGTGCACACACACACACATACACACACGTACGCGCGCACGCGCGTGCGCGTCCGCGCAAGTGACACAGGTTGAGAAACGCTGGGGTACCTGACATCGGACGGTCCGAGGAGACAGGTACATTAAAAAGTCCGTTCTTATGACCTCACCCAACGGTAAAAGAGGAGGTCCCGTAGAAGGTCTGGGTCCCTAACTTGAGTGTAGAGCAAATAGAGGACGTGACCGTTCGCCTAAGAAATGGTTGACACGGTGGACCCTTTAGGGTCTCGATAAGATTTACGATCATACAAGGTGGAACTTTCAAGGGATAGACATTCTGTCTTCTCACACCGGCTCCTTCTTGTAATCGGTGATCTACCGTGACAAAGGGGACTTTACAGACTGTCAGAGATTTGGGCGTCCTACCCACCGAGGGATCGTTCGATCTCATCTCAGAAATGGTAGTCGGAGTGGATTTCAGGTCACGGATTTGGGGTCTCCGTTCCTTACTTACACCGACCCAGACAAGAATCCGTTAAGACGTCCGAGAGAACCTCACCTTATCGAACTTCCTAAGAGAAGAAGGGTTAGTTCGAGAAGTGTCTCAAATTATACCCTCAAGAATCGGGAGACCGTCAGACGATCCGAAGACTTGAGGAGTCGTAATACAAAAATTTACGCGTCCTAAATTTTACTTTCCTAATATTTGGTTCGGTTAATATGACTTTACGTTAGTATTCTGATATTTCCTTTACACTCTATGTGATTACGTACACGAAGAAATTATTACGTTATTTAATCTAGGCCCCCTCGGAGGTCATGTAACATAAAGACTTAATCGTTAATCGTTTTTGCCAGTAAAGTCCCTGAAGAGACGACCAGGTCACCAATTCTGAAGTGGACGGTTACGTCCCCCACGACCAAACTAAGGACCACCCCGTCGATTCTAAGGTGTACGGAGTGCCTGTTTTTTGGTTTTGTTTTTTGTCTTTGTTATAACATTATTCAAGTCATTCTGAAAATTTTACCAGGTGTAATTTTTTTTTTCAACTAAATTTTTATTATAAAGTTTCATAGACGTTGTGGACATACACTACAAACACCACTAATAAAAACTATTTTATCTAAGTAGAATCAATCACCACCAATCAATGATTCAGCACATACTGAGAGCACTGGGGTATCTGATATCGGACGGTCCGAGGAGATAGGTACCCTAAAAGGTTCGTTCTTACAAGCTCACCCAACGGTAAAGGAAGAAGTCTTCTAGAAGGGCTGGGTCCCTAGTTTGGGTCCAGAGAACGTAACGTCCACTAGAAGACGTAATATCCTTCTAAGAAATAGTTGACTCAGTGGTGTAAAGTTTCATAGACGTTGTTGACATTTCACTATAAACACCACTAATAAAAACTATTTTGTCTAAAAATCAAATCTCCGTCTTGGATTACTTTTATTTCATATAAACTAAAACGAGAGAAAGAGATAAAGTGAAGTACCTGACGACCTTAAGATAAATTTCTGGAGAGTCTCTGACCTTCTGGGGTCCAATTGTTAGGAACAAGTTACTGAGAGATTGGTCAGTTAGTGTGTATCGCGGTTGACTTCTTTCGTTTTGAAGTGAGTCAGATCGGTCCAAGGTCAGCTTCGTCCTCACTCAAGGACTGTTGGGAAGGAAAGGACCGGGAGGAAAGACGAGTACGGAGACTTCGTGACGTTAAAGATATGGTGTAAGAGAAGGGCTACAGAGAGGAGAGGAGAAACCGTCGATTTCGGTTTCGGCGAAGGACCGGAGGAACCGAGGAGAAAAAGAAAGAAATAGGTTTTAGTTCTACTCAGAGTGAGTCAGGGTCTTAGTTACGAGCAAACAGGAAACGAAAAAGAAGGGAAAGAAGGGTGGAGGTCTCTACCTCCTCCTTCTCCCTTCCACATCATTAACTACTTTCGGACGTTTCAGGTTGACAATCTCATTGTCTTTTATCCGTTGAAAGTTCAGAGTTTCAACAAGAAGGGAGTAGGACAATCAGAGGCAGAGGGTAAGATGAAATGAAAGAAGTGAAACGAATAGGAATAGATTCAGTAGACATATGAATAAAATAACAACAGGCAAAGGGTGTGAATTTGAGCTGGATGTTTTCCCGTCTCTGAACAGACAAAGTAGCGTCACAGGGATCACGGCTCTTGTTGTCCCGACTCATATCTCATCTACGAGTTTATTATGAGTAATCTCCCTACTCGGTTCGACCTTACCTAACCCTTACATTCATTAAGGACCTAAAGTGAAAAAGTCAGAAAAAAAGATGGTGAGATAAAATGACTACACTTTTCTTGTTTTTATGGGACCCATTCAAAGCGTCTCCCACTGTTCAGGTTGTCTCTTAGATTCAAAACCAAACCATTAATGTCCATTGTGTGAGACGTATGTATAGAATGAAAATACATTACGTTTACGTGAAATCGGAAAAAGAAATCCAATCTCTTATGAACTGTTTTTATTTATAAAAGAGGAGAAAACTTAAACTTTTTTTTTCATCGGAATACAAAGTAGAGAGACGTTTTCGGAAGTAGAGGCACGTTTTCAGTATTCACTTAGACATAATTTATACTATAGTTTGTATTATTGACATCTGTGCCACCCCATTTCCCCACCCTACTTAACCCTCTAGCCCTAACTGTATGTATGTGATGGTACACATTTTATCTGTCGATCACCCTTGTACGTGTCGTGTCCCTCGAGTCGGGTCGCGAGACACTACTGGACCTTCCCACCCTGTCCCGTTCTCCCTCCCCTATGTACATATGTGTATGGACTAAGTGAAGTGACATGTCGTCTTTGATTGTGTTATAAAATTTCGTTGATGCAGGGTATTTTGTATATATATATATATATATATATATATATGTGTGTATATATGTATGTGTGTGTGTGTTGTATTCGTCTAGGAAATGGCTGACTCGGTGGTCCCTTTCGGGTGAATCGACATAGTCAAATCAAGTCAAGTCAACGAGTCAGTACAGACTGAGACACACTGGGGTACCCGACGTCGTGTCGTCTGAAGGGACAGGTAGTGGTAGAGGGTCTCGAATGAGTTTGAGTACAGGTGACTCAGCCACTACGGTAGGTTGGTGGAGTAGGAGACAGTAGGGGAAGAGGAGGGTGGAAGTTAGAACGGGTCGTAGTCCCAGGAAAGGTTACTCAGTCAAGAAGTGTAGTCCATCGGTTTCATAACCTCAAAGTCGAAGTTGTAGTCAGGAATGTTACTTATAAGTCCTGAGTAAAGGAAATCCTAACTGACCAACATGTAGGGACACCAGGTTCCCTGAGAGTTCTCAGAAGAGGTTGTGGTGTTAAGTTTTCATAGTTAAGACACCACGAGTCGAAAGAAATATCAGGTTAAGAGTGTAGGTATGTACTGTTGACCTTTTTGGTATCGGAACTGATCTGTCTGGAAACAACCATTACAGAGACGAAAAATTATACGACAACTCCAACCAGTCTCGAAAAGAAGGTTCCTTTTTCGTAGAAAATTAAAGTACCGACGTCAGTGGTAGACGTCACTAAAACCTCGGAGGGTCTTATTTCAGACAGTGACAAAGGTAACAAAGGGATAGATAAACGGTACTTCACTACCCTGGTCTACGGTACTAGAATCAAAAGACCTACAACTCGGTTGAAAAAGTGAGAGGAGAAAGTGAAAGTAGTTCTCCGAAAAATCAAGAAGAAACGAAAAACGGTAATACCACCACAGTGAACACATAGACTCCAATAACTATAAAGAGGGTCGTTAGAACTAAGGTCGAACACGAAGTAGGTCGGATCTTAAAGTGTACTACATGAGACGTATCTTCAATTTATTCGTCCCACTGTTATATGTCGGAACTGCATGAGTAAAAGGATAAACCTTGGTCAGACAACAAGGTACAGGTCAAGATTGACAACGAATAACTGGACGTATGTCTAAAGAGTCCTCCATCCATTTCACCAGACCACAAGGGTAGAGAACTTCTTAAAAGGTCAAACAACACTAGGTGTGTTTCCGAAATTGTATCAGTTATTTCGTTTTCATCTACAAAAAAAGACTTGAGAAAACGAAAAAGTTACTAGGTTGCCTACAACCGTTAAACTAGAGACCAAGGAGACGGAAAAGATTTTCGTCGAACTTGTAGACCTTCAAGTGTCAAGTACATGCCAACTTCGGACCGAACCTCTTAAAACTCGTAATGAAACGATCGTACACTCTACTCACGTTAACATGTCACTAAACTTGTAAGAAACCGTACCGGAAAGAAACCCTAACCTTACTTTTGTGGAAAAGGTCAGGACACCGGTGAAGACTCAAAAGGTTTAAACGACCGTATGACTCACGTCGTGAAAGTGTCGTAGTAGAAAATCCTAAACTTTATTGAATTGACCTTAAGGTAGTGGAGTTGGTCGAAACGAACATCACTACGAAGGATTCCGGGTGAACTGAAACGTAAGGTCCTACAGATCGAGATCCACTTACTAGTGTGGTAACACCAATAGACCCAGTACTTCTAGAAAAAAACATATCGAAAAGACATATAAGAACGGTGGAGAATTATCGAAGACGAAGACAATCCAGGTATAGTAAAGTTAGGAAATAATACGAGTAGAAACGTACTTCACAAGGGAACCACAAACATTAAAAGAACTTCTCTAGAGATCAGAAAGGGTAAGATAACAAAAGGAGATAATAACGATTTATTTAAATTCAACCTTATGTAAAATATGTTAGAGAATTGTCATGTTTACTTTCAACCATGAAAATAACAATTATTAAAGTAAGGGAACATTTAGCAGAATGAAGTCGTAATACGTGTTCTACCCATTCCTGTCCAGTAGTAAAATGGAAACACGGAAAACCGGATCCGTTTAGTTCCAAATCCATGACTCTATGACTTGACGACGACCACCCTGAGAACATTGGGGTACTCATTGTACCGATTGTTTTCTTACGTTCACCCTTTATATATAATAAAATTAAAAGATTCTTCCCTCTTTTATTTAAGACGTTCGATGTCTCACCCCTCGATTCAGAGTCAAGGTTTCTCTGTCCGTCGGACCTCTTCGACATTCTGTGGGACCACGGTCACCCACCTCGGTCACTCGTCGCAGGTTGGTTCCTGCTCACCGCCTACCCATTGAAGTAAAGGGAGAAGGACGTCGTTCGATGTGACTGGGCGTGTGGCGTTGGTGTGTACTCAGGAGACGTTCTACAGATTCCTGGAGTGATTGTCATACGAAACCGTTCACCTCTCTACACCCGATTCGTGTTTAGTCCACTCAAACCTCGTAAATTTTTTAATAACTGGTAAGAGTATAGGATGCTTTAACAATTCTAAGTGATAGGATAGGAAAGATGTTGGTTGGTTGAAGATCTAAGTGTGGCTTAGTGTATATTGTAACAAAAAAAGTTTACTCAATTATTGTTAATCTCCCAACTAAATACGTTAAAATCGGATGTAATCCTTTATTTTGCCTCTTCCGTTACCGTTGGATGAGGTCATGAGAACGGACCTTTTAGGGTACCTGCCTCCTCGGACCGTCCGCCGTCAGGTACCCCAACGCTTCTCAGCCTGTACTGACTCACTGAAGTGCAAGGGAAAAGTGAAAAGACGTAACCTCTTCCGTTACCGTGGGGTGAGGTCACAAGAACGGACCTCTTAGGGCCCCTGTCCCCTCGGACCACCCGACGGCAGATACCCCAGCGTGTCTCAGTCTGTGCTGATTTCGTTGAATCATCGTCGTCATCGTCGTCCTTTATTTTTGTTTTTATTTGTTTATCCTGGATTAATTTGAATTTTCGAAAATATGTCGTTTCTTTTAGTATTTGTCTTGCTTTTCTATTGGATGTCTTAACCTCTTTTATGTGCGTTTACTACATTAGGTGTTTTCTAATTAAAGGTTTTATTTGTTTCTCGAGTATATTAAGTTTATAGTTTTTTAAGTTTGTTGGGTTAGTTTTTTACTCGTCTTCTAGATTGTATATAAAGAGGTTTCTTCTATATGTGTACCGGTTCTCCGTGCACTTTTTTACGAGTCGTGATGATTAATAGTCTCTTTACGTTTAGTTTTGATGTTGCTCCATAGTGGAGTGAGGTCAGTCGTACCGGTAGTGGTTTTTCCGATGTTTATTATTTACGGCTCTGACACACCTCTTTTCCCTTGGGAGGATATGATAACCATCCTTACATGTGACCATGTCGGTGATACCTCTTGTCATACCACCAAGTAATTTTTTTTGTTGGTTGTTATCTCAATAGTATACTAGGACGTTAGGGTGGGGACCCGTATATAAACCTCTTTTGATATTAATCCGATGTAATTTACTTCTTCATATTACAGATCTTATTCTGTCTATTTCCCGCATAAGAAGAGACTTAATCATGTGGATCTTCCAACATGAGTCAAACCTCATAGTGTAAATATTCACCTATGTCTGTTTATCCTTTCGACGGCCGTCTCACTGTTCCTACGACTACTGAACCCTACACACATACTTTAGACATGGTTTCCGGTTCCGAGAAAGTTGCACTCCTCCTCCTCCTCCTCGTGCCCGCCTCCATATTTCCTACAACGAGTGTAGACCTCCCTTTGTTCACTTTGCGACCTATCCCACCGGTCATACACGTCCGTGGCGAGGTCCTGACTATTCGGGTTCACTTTCTGGACCTGAATCCAAGTCGTCTGTCTCCCTGTAAGTCCATCCCGTTCTACGAGTTTCTACTGCCCTACAGTAATCCTCCCTCATTCAAGAGTAAGTGGTCTTCATAAGTCCTTTCGTCGTGTAGAGTTCCTAAACCCTTCTTCCGAGTTCATAATCTCCTCTCCAACTGTTCCCGTTCCAAGTGGTATACGATCAGGTCCCTACCGATCACCAGATGACGTTTTGAAATGTTTTACGGACCTTTCTATGTCCGTTGTACCAAGTGTTTGGAAGTTAGATAAGTTGCATCTCCTGATGGTAAACAAGATAAAAAATGGAGAATGAAATATTCCACTTTACGGTAAGGAACTTACTTTAGTACCATTACTACCCCGATACAAAAATTTGTATGGAATGGGTCGTTTTAATCTTCAGACCATTCGGAGAAAACTTTAGAGATTTGACAGTACTTTGTATTATTTTTAACTTTACTTTTTGTTCCCGATGAATAAAAAAAATTAACGTTGTAAGTATACTTCAAATCGACTAAGTAATCTTATATACGAAAAGTCTCCCCCACTCATTTTTGTATCTTTTTTAATATTTATTCTGTAAATTTTTATACTTAAAATCACTCGAGAATCCTGAGTGACTCTTTAGTGTGTTAGGTCGGATTAACAAGTTCCTCGGTCCTCGTCGTTTCCCGATGAATATAATCACTGGAAACTTCTAAGGAAGGTTGGGACTCTACGATGCATACTAAGATCTTTGTTTCATAAGACGTAGGAATTCCCTTACTCTAAAAGAATATGAACTAAAGATAGGGGTCCCTCGGATCTTACCGAAATCACGTACAGTCAGGACGGGGGAACGGGTAGATAAAATCCGAGTAGTGAAGGACCCAAAAGAAGTGTGAAAATGACACATTCGAACATGGAAATTTGTGAGTGTCACATCTAAAACGTATAAAAGACTAAATTACTTTTCCGTCAGTATCGTTTGGACAGGAAACACAACCAGGAGAAACCGAGTCGTAATTTTTTTTTTTTAACTAGGGTTGATGGAATACATCGAAAATGAAACACCGGTTTATGCCGGTTTCATATCATGTTAAATAATTAAAGTGAAACTACCTGTGGTAAAGTCAAAAAAAAAAAACGATAAAAAACTTATACGAAGAGACTTGTAAGAACGGGTACAGGGGAGTACGTCTTATTTCTGCTTAACTACATTTAACTCATAAAATATACTGTATGTTGAAAACATTTTTAGTTTATAAGAACGATGTGTTAGTGTCTAAGTTCAATAATGAGGATCCTCCTTGTGTACTACTTTTTTGAATGTTTGAGAATTGTTTCAGTCTTTGTTTGTAGGGTTACATACTCCCTGTAATAAACTTCATACTTCTCCAGTAAATAGTCTAAATAATGAAAAGGGACTAATTACATAGACGGACTTAACTCGGAGAAGTCAAGACAGCCAAAAAAAATTTTGAAGTAAACCTTTTTTGTTAATGTGTACATGTTTTTATGTGCTTTGTATTTATACGTCGAAGTACTTAATCACATCTCGCTGGTAGACTCATTAATGGTAAGTCCAGTTCTTTATCTTGTAGAGATCGTGGGATTTTCAGGGGTGCCCAGGGAGGACTAGGGTGCGGGGGTACAAGTACGAGAAGTGAAGAATAAAAAGAAGGGAAAATGGTGTATTCGAACGTAGGGAGTTGTGACGTAGAATCAAAACAAAAACAAAAAATGGTAAAAACTGAAGACATTTTTACTTTAGTATCCCTTAACAATACCTGACATACGAACACAGGAAGGTTCAAGGACACGACTTTGAGTTGGGGTGTCATCATGCCATTAGTCTCCACCCCGGAAACCCTCCACTAAGTCTTCTCCAGTATTCCCACCTCAGGAGTTCTCACTATGACCCGGGAAGGGACCACCAGGTCCCCGATTCTGAGACGTCAGGATTACGTCCCCCGGGTCCAGACTAGGGACTAGTTCCTCGATCTAAGGTGGTATGGCGTTGACTTCTAGAACACACAACGTTGATTCTGGATCGTGTCGGTTTATTTATTTATTTTTATTTATATAAAAAAATTAGGGATTTTTTTTTTTTTTTACCACTGTAGTCACAGGACCACCTCAGTCCTCTCTCAAACGAAGGTGAGGTGAGACGAGAGACGGGGCACTCTTCTGTTACTTGTCGTCGGGCCTTCTCTCGAGAGTGGTCTCGGGTAGACATACCGGGGGTTGGAACGTGAAGTCGGAGGTCTGGACCCTCTTCATTTACAGGCAACAAAGGTACTGTGGACAGACACCATGAAACAATCTTGTCGGACTTCCCTGATTCGGTCTTGAGTGAAACACCAATACAGGGAAACAGGTTGTAATTCCTTTCTTTCTTCTACACGAGAATAACAAGTATCGACAACAGGTGAGTGAAAAGAACGACATACCTTACGTTATTTTTAAGGTGAGAGTCAAAAGGAAACCAGCAAAAAAAGGACCAGAAAGCAATACTTATCACGACGAGACCTATAAGAAGATGCACAGAGAACTACGAATACGTCTGGAAGAGATCCTTATTTTAACGATCTAGTTCTACATGCAGAATTCGGTACGATCTACCACGGTTCGATAAAGGGTTACACTTTTATGTTTACACATGAAGGAGGTTGTTCCGCATACTCTGGAGTAACAAGGTACAAGAATGGTTGTAAACTACAATAGTTTGAAAATCGCCCCCGATGAGAGATCCCCACCATGTGCCCAAAGAGTAACACCACCGAAGAGAACAACGTCTCGTGCCCGAGAGCCGCACGTCCGAATCGACGGGGTATCGAACACCTTAGAAGGGTCTCACCCCTAGCTTGGGTACAGGGGATGTAACCGTCCGTCTAAGGGTTGGTGACCTGGTGGTCTCTTCAGAACGGAAAGTGTAAATCTAGAAGTCAGGGAATCTCGACTAAAAACACATACCAAACTTCATCCTTAGTTCTGGGAAAGGTAAGAGGAAGGAAGAGAGAACGGAAGGGAGAAAAAAGTGAATTCCTATAAGTTGACAAATAAATATAAGTGGTAAATAAATTTTTCTGTAGAAAGGGATAATGAGATGTTACCAAGAAATCAATTTTTCACTAGAATTACATTTTTAGACACAGTCCCAAAAAAGAAATTTAAAATAACTACCTCTCGTCTAAATATTACACAATTAAAGACGTCTTATCGTTTCACCAAGTCAATGTATATATGAAAGTATAAAAAGGTAATACCAAACAGTGTCCTATGCCTTATATCAAGGGACACGATAGGTCGTCCTGGAACGGCGAATAGGTGAAGTACATGTGATCAAACATAGACGATTGGGGTTTGAGGGTCAGGAAGGGAGGAAAGGGGTAGCGTTAGCGTCCAGACAAGAGATACGGACACTCAGACAAAGACAAACATCTGTTCAAGTAAACATGGTACAAAATCTAAGGTGTAATATATTCACTATACCACGGACGGAAAGGGAAAGACTGAATGTAACGAATCATGCTACTGGAGATCCAGGTAGGTACAACGACGTTCACCGTAATAAAGTAAGAAACATTTCCGACTCACTATCAGGTAACCTATATACAGGGTGTCAAAGGAATAAGTAAGGGGACGACTACCTGTAGATCTGACGAAGGTACACAACCGATAACACTCTTCACGACCATATTTGTGTCCCCCCGTACATAGAAAGACTTAAAATTAAAACAGACCCATACACGGGTCATCACCCTAACGACTTAGTATGCCGTTGAGTTAAAAACCAAAAACTCCTTGGAGGTATGAGGTACGACAAAAGGTATTACCGACGTGGTTGAGTGTAGACAGACAAACCATAAACATACACACACACACACATACACACGCGCCTTGACAGATGAACAGGAAGGAACGGGGATGTGTACCGACAGAGGTCGTGTTATTGACCAGAACTGTATACTACCTCTTTCAAGAGACAGGAGAAGAAGTCGTCACGGGATCGATAAGAAACGACAAACGAAAACATGACTTAGAAGTCACTGCTTCTGTGTCTAGATAAATCAGAATAAAGAAAGGAGGGAGAATTGTGACAAACGAGAAAAGTAAGTTTGGATAAAATATCGTTGTAGAACGAATACATTAAGAACAGAGGAGGAGATCCAAGTCTTTTAAACTTAATATTTTTTTAATAGGAGAGTATAAAGAAAGAGTCATTTTTTGTCGTAAAGATGAATAAATTATCTTACCCTTTTCTCTAATGTCTGTCTGAGAGAAATAACAGAAATATCGAGTAAATATTTACTTGAGTCACCTAGTTTGATTGAAATATAAAGTGCACTTTAAATTTGTTCTTCTGTATTAGGACTCACGGACACAAGGCAGTGGGAATAGGGTGGATACGGTCGGAGAAACAACCATAGTCCGTGGGGAAAGAAAGAAGGGTTGGGGAGGAACCATTACAAACGAGAGTAAATACACGTTTTAGATAGAATGTCTACAAGAAAGGTAAAATTGACGATTCGGGAAATTGTAGACGAGTGAGAGCACATAATGAACCTGTTCTGGAGCGGTACGTAGTAGTTGGTGGACGAGATCTCGACGGTGTCTTCTTGACTTAAACTTTTTAAATTCATCTTTTATTTGACGAGTTACTAATTACTTTCAGAGTATCGTAAAGTCCTTTACCTACAGTCTTAGTGGGTTTACGGACGTTGGTTTCAAATACCGTTCTCACGAACACTTGTCTTCATTGATTTGAGTTAAAAAATAATTTTCAGAAAACTAAATTTGACGTAAACTACCGACCATTAGTCTCTGGACTAGACTCTCCGAAGTCGTTTACTCCCCATATAAGAAACTGTATTCTTTTCTAGGTCTCCATCCGTCGGGTTCCGATCATACCGTTGAGTGACGGTGGTGCTTAGGTCCGTAGAGGAAGAAAACGGAGGGATGGACCCCAACGCCGACGGAAGGGTTCCTACCCTTCTACCGACGGTCTCCCACTGACGAGAAACACATCAAATCGTTTCGGACTTACTTCACTTGTCCAATGACATTCTCGGTCTTACTTCCCCAAAACGGAAACTCTTCACTCCTCTTCTCTCCTCACTTCCTTTAAAGGGGTTTATCCCGTCTTAAACCTTCAGTTACCTCTAGTGTTTACAAACGAGTGTAAACATATATCCAGAGACCTGACCACCGAGTCCACCATTTCTTAGACAGACGTTATGTCCTCTAGACCCACACTAGGGACTCAGCCCTACTATGGGCCCTCCACCCGCACTGTTGGATGAGGTCATAAGAAAGGTACCTAAGGTACTATGGGCCCTCCACCCGCACTGTTGGATGAGGTCATAAGAAAGGTACCTAAGGTACCGCCCGATATGAGGTACCCCAGTGTCTCCCAGTCTGTACTGATTGACTCTCTGACTGTGAAGGTGACCTGATTGACCTCCAGTTTTGTAAATTAAACACAAAATTTTGACAAGGAGTCCCTTCGACACTTGGTCGGTAGACGGTCTCATGGATGTAGTGAAGTGATTCGTCGGTCACGGGTGTACGAGGGAGAAGAGTTAAAAGATAGTTCGGGTCAAAATCCGTAATCTGATTTTAGGCATAGTGACTATCTTGGGTATTGAGAGGGTTACTATAAAGATAAATTTGTGAGTAGTTTCCGTAGGTTTCAACTAGTGACATTAACAAAATATAAAAAAGGTTAAACCCTAATTTTGTCATATAGTACCGAAATAAAATATAAATAAACTAATAACCATTCGAACCTACAAAAAGTACAAATAACCAGTAAAGACAAAGACAACTCTTAAAAACGAGCATAGAAAACGTACAAGTGTTTAACCTCACAATTCGCCAAAATAAGAATTGAATGTGTCAAAGGAATATGTCAGCCCAATAATCGGGTAACAGATATAAATAATGCTTGATTAGAAGGTCAACCCGAAGGGACCGTCGAGTCGCCATTTCTTAGACGGACGGTTACGTCCTCTACGTTCAAGTCAGGGACCCAACCTTTCTAGGAGACCTCTTCCTTTACCGTTGGGTGAGGTCAGAAGAACGGATCTCTTGAGGTATCTGTCTCTTCGGGCCGTCCGATGTCAGGTACCCCAGTGTTTTCTCAGTCTATGTTGAATCGCTGATTTTGTTGTGTATTGTTAGAAGATTAAGGGACGAAGTAAGGAGTCGATATAGACGGGATAATAAATGAGGTAGATAATATAAGAGAAATTTTATAGTATCAAAAATAGACCAAGAAAAGACTAAAAAACAAAGCACATAGATAGTGGGGACTAGTATGCGTAAAGAACACAAGTAAATTTTAAGAACAAGGTCGCTATGACGAAACCTACCTCAGTTTTCACGGACAGACGTACTCAAGTCCATTGAAGCTTCTTTCCTTTCCTGTTCGGGGTACCACCTCGGACCCGTGGTGTCTTGGTGTCGACTAGAGACAGTGACCGACGATACCGTTGTGGACACCAGTCTTTCCGTAGAAATTTTTGACTCTCTTCGTCGTAAAACCCCTCCCGTAGAGAAGTGATGTAATACAAGATTCGTCACCGAGACCCCACCTCCGCCCCCTCCTCTCCTCACTTAGGAAGTTCTGGCGGGACTGGACAAGAGCAAAGGAAGTTATGGAAGGAGACGTTCCGAAACCCCGGACGTAGGTACAGTGTGGCTGTCGCCTTTAGACTTCCCAGCCAGTCACTAAAGAGGTTCAATGAGTCTCCTCTCCTCCCCGTCCAATTTTCCGAAAGGGGGTTGAAGAGTGACACCGGAGTCCGGTGGGAGACCGAAGTCGGTGTGGCAAAAAGGGTGTTTTAGTCCGTTGGAACTCTTAAGAGTCCCCGTCGAGTGTAAAAAATAGAGATCAAAACGGTGATCAAAGATCTTAGGTACCAAGAAGAACCAATGAACCTCTCAATGAGGTCCCACCTGAGACCTCCTACCTTGGTCGTTGGAGTCACCAACCAGTAACATACCGAAAGGATCCCGACGACATTGTTTCTGGTGTTTGTGCCACCGAATTCTGTTGTCTTTATATAAGAGAGTGTCAGGATCTCCGCCCTTTGGTTCTTAGTTCGACAACCGTCCTAACCAGGGACGACTTTCTAGACTCACTCTTGGGTAAGTGACAGAGAGAGGATCGAAGACCACTGAGACCCGGTAAGAACCGTGTATGACCGAACATCATGTCGTCCGAGGAGACAGGTACCCTAAGAGGTCCGTTCTTATGACCTCACCTACCGGTACAGGGTGAGGTCCCGTAGAAGGGTTGGGTCCCTAGTTTCGACGTAGAGAATGTTCAGGACGCATGTGAAGTTATTAAAAAAAAAGTAAAAATTTTTCGGGGGAAAGGGTTTATTCCAGCGTAAGTGACTACAGGTCCTGGTGGTAAGTCGGGTGATACCGGTAGCACCGTCCTCTATGTTGGAGGTTCCTGTTGACCAAGTCGATGTAGATAAAAATCCTTGCGTAGGTTTGTCCCGTAACCACGATAAGACCATAGTGGACAGGGAGAATACTTTGTACGGAAGAAATCGGGTCTCCAGTTCAAGAAGGTCCTAGGTGGTTTTCCAGGGAGAAAGAAAGAGTTCAGAAACCCTCCAGTCTTCCTAAGAATAATTCCTCTGTAAAGAGTCAGACTGAACCTCCTTTCGGTGCGGACACAGGGTCCGGGAAACTAGAAGAGGTCAGAGACTGTTAGAATTGTCTTTGAATTGTCTGTACGGACCTCTCCGGTCTGAGATTTTTAGATATTCGGTAATTGGTATCGATATAATTTGTTTATTCTTAGGTAAGGGTGGGTACGGAAGTTTCGTACGGTCCGAGATCTTCCCCGATCTTCTCACTGTCAGACGTCGGTCCGGGCAGTAGGTACCTCCGCGACCACCCCTTATCGGACACCCAGTGAGAAGTGTTTGACAGGCTGGGAGTCTTCTGAGAGGTCGAAGTGGACTCCTCTGATAACTCGTCCTTACCTCTGCCGGTAAGGAAGTGGGCCTCTGTCTTGCCTTCCGACCCTTCCTGACGTGTCCCTTAGTCGTTACCGGTTCGAGGACTTTAGTCACCCGAAACTTTTCGGACTCAAAACGAAAGGATTTACTGAGGACCAACGTACTACGGATAACTACAAGGACTCGAAGGCGCCGACCATTGACTACTCGGAAAATAGCGTGAGGTACTGACTTCCCGTGTGTTGACACTCTCGTCGAGTAAAGTAAAAAAAGCTAAATATGTTTTCTACAACACGGGGCTCGGGAGATCCGTGGGTAGAGTTATGTATTTATACGGTTAATTCGATTTACCTTTAGGACGTCCAATTTTCACGGAGTATTTTCTTCCTCCGAAAAAGGTCTCGGTCTTTCAACTAGGTATCTCCTTTATGGTCTAGTTGTTTTCACCCAAACACGGTTTGGGACTTCTAATTTTTTTTTTATTTTTCTTAAGACGTTAGGTTTTTACTTCTTTTTGGCAAAAGGGGGGAGTTTCGGTTAACTCCCCCCTTTATGGAACTTCCATGGAACTTCGACACTTAAGTTCTAAGATTCGTTGACAATAATGACTCAAAAATAAATAACGTAAAAGGACCTCTCCCGACCATCACGACCCCCCGTCCACTGTCCAACCTCTGGTTACGATCCTGGTTTGTCTATGGTTCTTACAGAGTCCATCGGGAGGTTTTACGGTATCACTACCCATACCCGTTTGGTCCCAGTCTATACAACTACCAAAACAATGGGTTTCTCACCGAGTAACTTGACTACGGGTCGTCATGTTTGTCGTCGCGGTTGTCCCTCGAACACCAAATAAAAAAACGTGGTACGACACGCCGTACACCTTAGAATCAAAGGGTTGGTTCCTAGCTTGTGTGCGGGAGATATGACATCCGTGTAGAATTTAATTGGTGACCTGGTGGACCTTTCAGGGGCCCTTTAAACGATTTTCATCTCTGAGATCCCGGGGTGGGTCTAATTAAACCCGTCTTTCCTAAAAAAAAAAAAATTGGATTACGAGAATCATTTCTATTCGTCCCAATTTTTATGACACATTAGGAACGTTCAAAAGAGGGTCGTCATCATGGTTTTTTCGTATATTACCGTGTCTGATTTGTTACAGTTATAGTAGGTTGTGTAAATTAGTTTGGTGTTCGTAGAAGTGAGAGAGTCAACGAGAGAGTCGGGGGTTATTTATGAGTCACTCATAAATAGTTAGAATGTGAACTGTTTTGGGTGACGTCAACCTAACGACGGAGGAGACTAAAGAAAAGGACGGTGTGAAGTATTTCTCCGGAGTCGTGATGAACATAAAAGAATTCTGGAACGAGATAAAGAGACAGTAGACAGACATAGGGGATGACGAAGTGTCTTTGTTCAGAACTTTTGGGGGACGTAGACAAACGGTTTATGTTCTGTCACTGAGAACTTACAGGTAGTCCTCCGTCATGAGAGTCTTTTGCGGAAGATAAAAACTGAAGGTACTGCCACGGAAAATGACGAGAGAATAGGGGTACTGAAGAGAGAGGGAGTCGACGGGCGGAAAGGAGACAAATAGATGAGGTCCTGTGTCTGAAAAGTCAAAAGGTGACGTCTGACTATTGTCGATGTTTAAAACTCGACTACACTATACCCCGCCCATGTTACAACCTGTAAATTAACTGTAAGAATGAATTTGGGTGTTATATTGTAATTCATGAGTAAGGGAAGAATTTCAATTCTTTGAGTTCTTAGTTTCCTCAAGTTAGTGTTCCAGACTCTCGACCGACTATCCCGTAGAGGACGTAGATGTTATACCGGTAGTCCTCAGACAGTAGGAGACCTCCTTAAGTCTCATTACCCACACCCTTCCCGACTGACTCTGAAGTCCTCTGGTCCTCAGGGTATACCTGCCTCACGACGCGTCTCTTCCGACGTCCCGCGGGTACGGTGTCCACCTCAGGTGTTCCTCAGTGACAGCCTCGACGGTTCGCCTGCTTCTTTGGACTCGTCTCCCCACCGAAGTGGCGACGTTCGTGACTCTGACTCTTCCCTTCTCAGTCGTCGTGGTGGACCCGTCTTTGAGCCCAGGTCTGTGTTTCAGGATTGACATAATAGATGTTCGGAACACCAGGTTTGTGAAAGTTCGTCCACAATAGTGAAACCAAGTCAGGTCACCCGTTGTGGTACCCAGAAAAGGTGTGGGGTACGACAGATGTCTGTTTTATCCATCTTAGTGCAACTGAATTCCCGGGTCTGAAACCAATAATCTCCCCGTACCTACAGTTCGACCTGAGATAGGTGTGCACGATACACCGAAACACGTTCATGGTAGAGGGAGCCTCGGACAAAAAAGTAGACATTTACCCCTATTATTCCTACGGATGAGTGAGTTGACTGTGTGACAGGTTTCTCTAGTACGTTCGTTTCGAGGGTCCTGGTATCTTTCGGAGGGATTTTACTAACTCTCCAGCCTCCGACCCCTCCCTCCGCTCGACTGTTCCCCATCCCCTCCTTCTCTTGTGTGGAACTTGACCCATTGACTTCGTAAATTGGCATCAAAGGAGTTCCCTAAAAGGACCTCTTCGTAAACAACCCTTTTGCACACTCCATTGTCTAAGACAGAAATGTCGTGTCTTTCCGTTCTACTCCTTTTACTTACCTCTGACACCCCTTCGTCTAAAGTCGACTAATGTTCATTATCGAAAGATTGTTATTTGTAACAGTTTGGTAAGAACTGTTACTTCCTGACTCAAAGGGTTGTGACCCTAAGTTGTTCGGTTCTTCCCATCGACACTTTTCCGGAAGTCCGCTTACTCACTGACTTGACTTCAACAAAGTGGGGACGGGTAAAAGGATCGGAAAGACAGACTCTCCAGGAGTTCCAAGTCCACCTCTTCCGCTACCGAGGGGTGAGGTCGTGAGAACGGACCTTTTAGGGTACCCGCCTCCTCGGACCACCCGACGTCAGGTACCACAGCGACTCCCAGCCCGTGCTGACTCGCTGAAGTGAAGGTGAAAGGTGAAAGTACGTGACCTCTTTCTTTACCGTTGGGTGGGGTCACAAGAACGGACCTCTTAGGGTCCCTGCCCCCTCGGACCACCCGACGGTAGAGACCCCAGCGTGTCTCAGCCTGTGCTGACCTCGTTGAGTCGTCGTCGTCGTCGTCCCAAGTCCGCAGAAGGAGGAGGAAGAGAAATGAAAGTGAGTGAGGATGGAGGGAGAGACGGTGAAGAGAGACTCCAGAGCGAAGACTTGAGGTCTGTCCGCAGAGGACAATGATCGGACGTGAACCTGCTGTGGTTAGGGGGTTCAGGGTTCGCCTTGACCAGGAAGAGTTAGTCACTCGTTCCTGAGTTTCCGTAAAGTGTCCGGACAGTGAAAGTTTCCTAAAGGGACGACCCGAAGCTCCCTTGTCGCTCTCCGCCATGACAGTCATCTCCCTCTACAGTCGATTCTTTTCTGAGAGTCTCCGGGACAGTCATACTAAAAGTTCGGAAAAAAAAAAAGGGAATTGAGTTTTTTTCGAAATTTTTAACGGATCAAAAACTTGAGACTTTTTTTACTTACAACAAAATATTGAAGACTGTACCATAAAAGATATCAACCCTCCCAAGAGAGACGATCAAACGGAATACGCTCACTTCGTTATCAACGTAGACCAAGAATTACGTTCGTTCGGAGTGGTTCCGTGTACGAATAAATCCTGATGGAAGGGGGACGGTGGGTGTCGTATCTCTGCGATGGGGTACTTCAGGTTCAGTCACATGGATCAGGTTCGTTCCGTGTGCGGTGTCCGGTCTCGAGGTCCAGACCGTTCTACGAGTGAAACCAATACTCACAGGGACGGAGAGTGACAGTGTTCGTCGGGGAGTCTCTCGTTAGGTCAGGTCGCACACACACACGCACGCACACACACACACACGCACGCACGCACGCACGTACGCACACACACCAGTCGGACCGAGAACCGAGACATAAAGGGGTAGGAACATAAAGAGACAAAAAGATGTGTTGATATTAAAGATGATGATATAGTATATATTAAATAGGGACCTTTTAAACATTTTTCGGTCCCACCTACCTATCTATTCACCTACCTCCTCATCTGTCTACTTGTCCGTCCTTCTGTCCGTGAGACATTGACGGTGGACCCGTTTCCCCATGACTATTTAGGGATGACAGAGGTGCCTAAGTCAATGTCAAGGGGAGAGAAGAGAAGAGGGAGATCAAGTGGAAGAGAAACGAGAGTCAGAGGAGAGTACGAGAGACACTGGGTAGGGGTGGTGAGAGGAGTGGAGACTCGGACCTATCCCAGACCCCTTTACTTCTGAGTCGTACTAAGCTTGAAGGGTCCTCTTTTCGGGGGAGTTCGCACAAGGGCTTTACGGTCCGGTCACAAGTAGAAGAGCCGTCGCAAGGGGAAGCACAAGGTAAGAGAGCAGGTGGGACCAGAAGTAAAACCTCACGAGCGGGAGACGGAACGTAGACCGGGTAAAAGTGGACTCCGAAAACCCCTGTTGACATCGGTCTGCCTACTCAATGTCTCCCTCCCCTTAGAACTCTTGTCTTGACAACCTCTTCCTTGTCAAGACTTACGACCGAGGACCACTCTTCCTACGGGACGACCCTCGAGGGCGTCAGGAGCTTATTTCATTGCTACGGAGTCTGTGTCCGCACATGAGTCTGAGCAGTGTGGAATCCCTACAGGAGTTGGGAGTGTGGAAGGGTATGTAACTGGCGAGTGGGGGTCCCAGTCCCCTATTAGTCAGAAAAGTTGTCAAGTCGAGGGTAATCCTGTCACCGAAGTATGTTCCCCTCAAGTACCCTTTGTTTCGGGTGACTTACACAAGTCGTCACCTCGGAGTAGTACGAGATTCTTTCTCTGAAAAGTAAACCATTTGTACATGACTTGTGGATGACATACGTTTCCTAGGGTCATCCGGTTACCTCTTTCCCATCCCACATCTTTGTGTTTTTACACAAGTTGAGTCGAGAGGTCCTGAGACCCCTTTTCCTGGTGTTTCTTTTATAAATAAGTGCTAACCGGGTAGTTTCACTGGTCTAACCGTTTAGTGCGAAAACGAGTCGTAAGTAGTTCGACTTAAGAGAGTGTTAAATATACCTGCCTCACACGTAAAGTCGGAGACTCTGTAGTCATTAATACTCGTGGTTGGGAGATCCTGTACGTTAATAGTGGTCAATTCAGGTCAAGACTCAGTAGCTGTCGATCCTTTTATGACTAAGGGTTTGGTGACCTTCTCTCTTGTCCAACCATTTCTGAAATGCCCCTTGTTCCTGTCTTCGGCTTTTGACTCTCATAGTCACCTCTACTCTAAGTCCGTTTACGAAGGTTCTTACCCATTCTCTTCGATCTGACCCTTCGGATTTTATATGATGATAAAAGAAAACCCAAGTAGACATCAACACAATAAAATTATGTTTCAATGCATAATACGCCCGAAGGGGTCCACCACAGTCACCATTTCTTAGGTGGACGTTTACGTTCTCTGTGCCCAAACTAGGGACTCAGGTCTTCTAGGGGACCTCTTCCCCTGTCGATGGGTAAGGTCATGAGAACGAACCTTTTAAGTTTCCTGTCTCCTCGGACCACCCGATGTATGGTGTCCCAGCGTCCCAGTCTGTACCGACTCACTGACTCGTGTATATATAATACATACACTGTTTATTTCCTTGTTCTTAGATGAACCCGGTTTGTCGACGGATTGTCAGGAGGTACGACTGTGAAACAATGTCCTCGAGTCAAACCGAACTGGGAGGAGGGTACTACGGATAGAATTCAACCGTTACAAAAGTAGAGTCGGAGAGACCCAAAACCACGACCATTACGAGTAAGAAAACACGAATCGAGACACCAGACGAAAACTCTAAGGGAAAACATTTTTGGACCGATAAAGGAGGGGCAAACACTCGAGTCCTCCTTTTATGAAGTCAAAAAAAGAGGGGAATCTCGGTAGTAGTGAGGGATTGTATGTACTATTGTCACATGTACTTTCACAAAATAGGGGTCATTTCGCTACCTGTTGTAGTTATCTACACTAAGCTTCATCGACGAGATGTACAGAGTCCAACTAAAAGTTAGTGTTAAGGACAATGGTCTAATTTAGACTCTATTTGACGGGAGGAACGAAGGCACCACTGTCTCGGTAGGTCCGTGTTACGATAACACTGTCGACCCTTAGTAGACTTTTACTCGAAGCGAACCTTACAGTCTACCATTACATTTTTTGTGACCCAAGACAAAAACAACAAATTATAATCCAAACTAAGTGTAAGTTCTCCGTGTGTGGGGGACGGACCTCTCCCCGAGTCTATACGTCGACCACCACCCTGTAGTTTGACCTTCGTGCCCCTGGACCAGTGTGTTATTTGGAATTACCTACGTAACTTCCCTACCGGTCGGTTCTCCCTCCATAAACGCTAAGGTCCGGTCAGAACTGCCCCTTGTCGACCACTAGCAGCATCGACTGACTGAAGTCTCCCTCGACCGGTTCCTGGGGGAACCCACATGACCGTCCTCCCGCTTCGGAAGTGTCTTCACGACCTTCCCTAGCCACTACCGTTCCAAGGTACTGTCAGGACCCTTGAACCTGTTCTAAGAATCCGTGTTTACAGTATAAAGGAGAAACAAGAGAGTTCGTGGAAAGTGGAGGAGTACCCAGGTGGGGTAAGTTACCTACGAGGGTCTGTGTCCTCTAGAGTTAAATCTGAGTTAAATAATACGGATGATGAAGTATGTTTTGACGAAAGGATTTTTTACAAATAGTGTTTGAAGCACCGACAAAACATCAACACTTCGACGTTTTTAGGTGAAAAGACGGACACCGGTGTAAGGACCGAAACATCTACCTATTGGGATAAAACCGATTTCGTGGTGAACACGGTTTTCCACTCCCTCCCTTCTTACCCACGAGGACCGAGGGACAGATGTCCTAGTTCAGGTTTCAGTGGTGTCGTGTGTAGACCCCTCCTCGGTGACTTGTGAACGTCTCTCGTTAATTGGAGAAGCAACAGATGAAAGAAGGGGTAGGAGCATCTATTCGAGTGCATAAGTTGGTCGAAAACATCTTGTCGTACTGAATTTTACCGTGGAGAGAAGAGGTATCCGTCTTAAGTGTAAACTCGTGGATGTGGAGTGAAGCTGCCGGTCCCACACCCCAATTCACGTCAGCGTGTCCAAGGACACGACTCACACCAAATTACGAGACCTTAGTGACAGGACTCTAGAAATTATAAAAATAGAAACTTAGACACAAAACAATCACGTCACACGACCCTGAAGTCACTGCGAACTCCGACCCCCTGTCAAGTGCCCCTGTCCTAAGACGGAAGGGAGACGGAGAGATCCTATGTCGGTGCTTCGGGGTCCAAGACGGCCCGGAGGGGGAGGAACAGGGACGGGGATCCTGATGTCATCGTTGTCCACCCCCACCGGACTCAAGACAATGTGAGACATGGGTACGCCCAAGGACAGTTCGGTGTCCGTCTTGACCTTAGTCCGTTCACAGGTCGACAAAGAACCCACCCCTTCTCGTTACGATGAAGGACGGGTCCCTGACTCCAACCACCGTTTAGGGTCCCCAGGAGAGTGGGTAAGAGGTAGAGTCGTGCCCCTTCGACGTCCGAACCCTCAGTGGACAGGTGGTGCCAAACCTTGTTCTCCGAGTGCTTTCTCCTCTGACTGACTGAGTAAATGGGTCGGACCCAGAGACGTAGAAGAAAGACGTGACCCACCATGTTTAATACATCGGACGAGACTGACACCGAGAGACTACACAAAGAAATTTACATCACCTTTTCAGTTCAGTATTTTACACTGTAATTATAATGAAGGTTCCCACGACTCACGTTCTGTGATTGTTAAATTATTCAAACCCGAAGACGTGACTGGATACAATTACACACTAAAGTGCGATAAAACGTACCGTTCCCTTCAAGGGGTCTTAAATAAACTAACGATCTAGTTACACTTTTACGTAATAGACAGACGGAACTCGTACCGGTTGGCAACTGGAGAGGTTAATTCATCTGAACTCTTACTTTTAAGTCAATGTTACTTGTTTGCAAAGAACTTGTGAAAGATACTCGGTCCGGGATACGGTCCGGGACACCCCTTATAAGTCTAAACACTCTAGACAAGGATAGAAACCTCACGAACGTTCGTTCACCCTTCTCCCTTTCTATGCACACACCTACTGATGCCACGTTATGTGGTACAATGGAACTTTCACATGTCCCTTACCCTAATCGTCTCGTCGACCCGATGAAGATCCGTCGGGACGTATTCGTCTACTGTCACCGAGGAACGACGTACAGGTCATATGAAGAACCCTTTGTCTTGGGATAAAAAAAAAAAATGTCTCAAATAGGTAGATCAGTTCCGCTACCAAAAAGGACACCAGTGCATACCTCCACTCTCAACCTGACACTTCTTCCGACTCGTGGTTTCTTAACTACGAAAACTTGACACCACAACCTCTTCTGAGAACTCTCAGGGAACCTGACGTTCCTCTAGGTTGGTCAGGTAACACTTCCTCTAGTCGGGACCCTAAAGAAACCTTCCTTACTACGATTTCGACTTTGAGGTCATGAAACCGGTGGAGTACACTTCTCAACTGAGTAACCTTTTCTGAGACTACGACCCTCCCTAACCCCCGTCCTCCTCTTCCCCTGCTGGTTGCTACTCTACCGACCTACCGTAGTGACTGAGTTACCTGCACTCAGACTCGCTTGAGGCCCTCAACTACTGCCTATCCTCCGGACCACATGACGCGAAGTACCCCAGCGTTTCTCAGCCTGTGCTGACTCGTTGACTTGACTTGACTAGAGAACCCTTTCTACTCAGATAGAGGTCGAGTCACAATTTAGACTGGTCGAGTCGAGGAGACGTCACTAGAGTACAGAGGACCGTCACTGACCCAACCTCCACTCGTACACTGAGTCCAGACCGGTAACTTTGTCCTTCTGTTCAGACACCCGACGAAAACCTTTCCAAAAGAACGTCACGTCTCTCGAAACACCAAGACGTGTCTGAGATCTCACCCAACTTGAGACCTCATCTGACGGACCAACTACTAGGACCTTGATAGTGAGTGATTGACACAGTAAACCTTTCAATGAATTGACAAGACGGAGGTAAAGGAGTAGGCAAGTCGTCCCAATTATTGTTATGTATGGATTATCCTCACGACAATTCCTAGTTTTAATTACAGACATTTCTCGGATCTTGTATCATTCACGATGTATTTACAATTGATGGTAATAGTGGTTCTCCTCTGTGGTCTCCACTGTCGGAGAAGAATTCTGAGGTCTATGACCACACACATCTACACCGAGGACAATAAAGGTGCCAGTGGAACACGGAGATTCCCCTCAGACTGGATACTCCCTCCTACCGTCTCGGTTTCCTCCCTTCTTGGAGTCAGGAACTCCTTTAGAGGCTCGATGAGTCAGGGGTTAGGACCTCTGGTGAGATGGAGTCCTGAAGAACAAGTCACTATACTATTTCAATGACCAATAGAAGTCAGTCCCAGAACACAATGACCGTCAGTTTACGTGTTAAATTGGAGATGTGGATATGTAGGACCTCGAGGAATCGGACACGTTGTAGGTCCAGGGCGTCACCAGACCGATCTACACCCGATGGAGTCTCGTCGAGGACTGTAGTCGGGGACTGGTTGGACGACTGAGGGCTCCCGAGACCTAAACAGACAAAAAAAAAAAGTTACAAGGTCTACACTACGTTTTGGATTCTAAGTTGATGACGTGTCCCTGGTTATACAATGGTCCAGTACTTTTTCACCACACCCTGTACGTCCTCCACTGCCTGTTGGCCTCCCAGCCCAGTAGAGGAAACATTGTCCTGTGACGTAACAGCGACTCCTTGTGTAACTTTTATTGTGACGTCTTGACTTGACTTTACTCTGTGCTTGAAATGTCGAAGGTCCGTACGGAAGTTCGTGGAGGGACTCCTACCCGAACCTCAGATCCGAAGTCTCATTCCTTCTAATGTTTAGAAACCTTCTTGTTTTTCAAGTGGGAAAACTTTAAGGTGTCTTCTTAAATTTTCGGTCTTGTGTAACCCAAGTAAAGAGAAGTGAAAGTCCCTGTTTCTACTACGAAATAAGTTTTGAGGTAGTTCGAAGTTCAAGTTTAGAGTCGGGCTAGAACACGGGAGGACGTGACTTCAAGAAAGGTAGCGACTCTCGACTGTCCCAGTCAAAGTGAGAACCAACTTCCCAGACGCTTATCGGGTCAGGTTAGTCCGACCGTAATAAATGAAATCGTCTCTCTCTTCAAGATGTTAGGTTGAACATGAATCGTCGTTACGGCTATGTCCACAAGGACGGTCGATAGACGTGTTCCAAATAACTACAAGACTAGAAGAGTAAATGGAAGACCATCTAGTTGGGAGGTTTAAGTCACGGTATCAAGTTCATTCCGACATCAATCTTCAGACTTCGGAACATTGGGTCTCACTTTAATGAGACACTGTCAGACCTAAACCGACACAGTTTTGAGTACACTATCGGTCGTTCGGTTGGAAGTTTCGAGTCAGTATCTATTGACCGGGTCTTTATAGATACAGTTGTAATAACGGTTCTACCTTTGTTCGGGTAAATATCCTCCGGAAGTTAAAGGATGAGAAGAAAGGACACGAACTATGTTTGGTGGAAAAAAGGTTGAACAAGAGGTTTCTCTAAAGACAGGGCTCATGACAGACACAAAGTGAGAACCCACTTCCAGTCAGGTGTTAATGTCTAGTACATAAACCAGAGATCCAACGGACTACGAAAGGGATTTAGTCACATTCATTCGTTCCGGTCTTCATCCTTTAAGGTGAGGTGATATACTGGACCAAGAGTCTAGAAAAAGTCAGTACGGTTTAGCTATAGGAGACAACTTCCGTAACTACCATCAGAAATTACCCAGTATCGTTCAACCACACAATATGTATAGAGGATGGGTTCCCGGACACACGAGGTGGTCCCGTGACGACTTCCAGAAGAAGTCTGGTGACTAGACTGGAACAGAATTAATATTACACTACCAAAGTACTTCCTAACTCCAAAGGTTCCAAAGGGATTTAAGTAAAAGAGAACTATAAGTTTCCTCTGTACAAAACTCCAGTGAAAGTTTGAACGTTTATGATACCATTACATTAAAGGGGTATTTTGTGTCATTTAATCACGAATTATTCATTAAGGGAAACTAAGAATTCTTAAGATATCTATGTCCTGACTCTATTCTTTTTCAATAATTTAAGGAGGTAATTTTATTCGAGATGGGATGTAGTAACCAAATCACTGAACAAATTCTCGAATGTAAAGATTTTTATTCCACTTTCACAACTTTCACGATCAACGAGTCATCACAGGTTGGGAAGTGTTGGCCTACCTGATGTCGGGTGGTCCGAGGAGACAGGTACTCTAAAGGGCTCGTTCTTATGACTTCACTCGACGGTAAAGGAAGAGGTCCCCTAGAAGGGTTGAGTCCCTAGCTTCGACCCAGAGGACGTAATGTTCGTCTAAGAAATGGTAGACTCGGTGGTCCCTTCAGGGTTTTATTCCACTTCTGTTACTGTCAAAAATTCTCAATGACTACTGTACCTCCACGTAGGAGACTCAATGACTGTTTTTCTGTGAGGGGAGTATGACTGGAACATCGTCTATAGTCATGGTTTAAACACGAGGTCGTTTTAATATTTAGGTATTATGATGTTTAGAAATTCTGACAAGTTTCTAACCCTTTATTATAGTTACAAATCTCAGTAATTTTCACTAACCTAAAGTAGAGGACACGGGTGAAGATGTCTGAGTATTACCGAAGGTTCCCACAGTCCGATTCTTCTTGACACTCCAGTATAGTCCCAAGTCACCCTTTCTCACGCCCCTAACTAATGTTTACAGAGGGAACCCAAACCCACCTCCATCGTCGCAGTCGGTATAACAAAGGTATTAGGTCCAATGTCAAAGAACTTTTCGTTAATCTTGTAATAGTCCTAAGTATTTAACATGGGCACAAAAGAAACCAGTCAGAGGGTTCCGTTATTTTTATTTTTGTTTTTATTTCTTTACCCGTTTGAATGTTCCAAACGTGTCGTTTCCTCTGATACTTGTTTTACTTTTTTGTTGGATGTATGATCCTCTTTTGTAAACGTTTAATACACTGGCTGTTCCCGAACCAAAGGTTTTATATGTTTGTGGAGTATATTGCGTTGTTGTTGGGTTAGCTTTTTTCCCGTCTTCTGGATTATTACCTTCTTGGTTCGACGGACTGAAGTCCGATATGGTGTTTCGTTGTCAGTAGTTCTGTCATGCCATGACCGTGTTTCTGTCTTTATATCTAGTTACCTTGTTTTATCTTTCGGGTCTCTATTTAGGTACGTGGATACCTGTGGATTAGAAACTGTTTCCTCCGTTCTTATGTGTTGCCTCTTTTCTGTTAGAGAAATTTGTTCACCACGACCCTTTTGACCAGTTGGTGAACATTTTCTTACTTTGATCTTGTGAAAGATTGTGGTATGTGTTTTTATTTGAGTTTTACCTAATTTCTAGATTTACATTCTGGTCTTTGATATTTTGAGGATCTCCTCTTGTATCCGTTTTGTGAGAGACTGCATTTAGTATCGTCCTAGGAGATGCTAGGTGGAGGGTCTCATTACCCTTTTCGTTTTTATTTGTTTACCCTGGATTAATGTGAATATACTGACTGTGGGTAAAGATATTCCCAATAAGTCCAGGTCCCTTTTGGACGAGAGACCTTTCTGGCAGAAAGTAGCGGTAACCTTCGCACTGTATCTTGTCTACAGAAGTCCTTTCCTCTCCGGAGTGACACATGTTACAAATAACATTTTGATTCTCCCGACTGTGTCCAAGGTAGAAATAAGAGACTTGATGTGTGGCTCAGTAGTCAGCACCGGTTGCTCTTGTAAGGACTACATCATAAATAATAAGAAAATGGACCTATTCCGTTTTTAAGAAATTGTGTAACGACTCGATCCGTGATCGACAACTAAATGACTTTTATAAACGTTCTTGTCTAAGTTTGACGTTTATCTCCTAGTGGGGAGTGTACGAGAATACAGTGCAGCATATATTCGTATGTAATATTTGTGCTCCGTCGTAAAGCAAGTTAAAGAAAAACTTTATGAAGTTTTTAGTTTCGTTGCGATAACCGAAATGAGATTTTATTTCTTTCTTTGGTCTTTTCTTTTAGTAAAAAGTCGATGTACGTCTTTTGACATTGCCCGGTCAGGTCCATTTCTTCATGGTTCTTTATCTAAACAGTCATTTTAATCCTCCGTGTGAAATTTCGATTCTTCCCTCTTCCCTTAAATTTATTTAGATTGTAGGAACATTTTAAATCTTACGTACAGGTCTTGTCCTTCCTAATTGAACGTACAGTCCCCTGAAGAGTCCGGAAGTGAATGAATACCGAACCGAACAGTGATAGCAGATTCGTTTGGATTTTGTCTCTCTTCCACTGTGACACTATGACTCATTCAAGGTGGTCCAGGTTTCGATGTCCGTTCGACTAACAAGTACAGGGAGGGGTCGGGGAGGATGAAGGGAGAAAGGTGAGGTACGGGAAGAGACCTCAAAAATACCCGTCGGAATCTAGATATAAATAGGTGATATAAATCACTCAAACTAATACGTATCGGATTTAAGTCTAGACTCTACTGCTAGGTCTAAAAACAAGTGACTTTCTTGAAAAAAAAAAATTATCCAAATATCGTTTCTGATTCGTGACTGAATAAAGAGAGAAAAGAACGAAAAGTTATCCGAGCAAAACCGAGTCCGGAAACGGGAAGGACAAGAGAAGATCTTTCGAGACACACGTGTGGACGGGTCCGGTGAAGGAAGGCCTATAAATGGACCGGTGAGAGGACGATGGAGCGGTACCAGGTTATCCAGTGGGACAGGTAGACAAATGACGATAGAGAAAAAGTAAGTGGATTCAAAACCATATTAACTTTATAAAAATATCTATATCATTTCAAGTGGGAAAAATCACAGGTCAAGACATTCAAAACTGTTTGTGTATTTCTGTGTGACGGTGTTGACGTCAGTTCTAAATCTTTTTAAGGTAGTGGGACGTGTCGCAAGGATACGGGGGAAATATCACTTGGGGGAGGGTCGGCGTCAAGAGTAGACAAAGGACATAGATATCCCAAAGGAAACAGTCTTTCAGTGTCTTTACCCCAGTGTCTCGTGCATTGGAAAAGTCAGACCGAAAAAGTGAATCGTTTTTCATAAACTCTGAATTGACATAATAATGTGGACAATCGTGAAGCAAAGAAAGCTAACGACTTTTACTGAGGTAACATACCTACAATAAGTAAGAGGTAAACTTTTTGTAAGCAAAGCTTAAAAAGCACTAAGATTCATCTATGTCATTTGTAAGTTTATATCAAGAGCAAAGTGAACACATTTATAGGTCTTCACCCTAACGACCCACTATATCATTTACTTATAAATTGATGACTTTTTTGATGAGGTGACAAAAAGTTTCACCGACATGGCAAAACATAGGACCGGTCGTTACTCACTCTCAAGGTCATGGGGGTGTAGAAGGAGTCGTGAACCATAAAATAAGGTCGGTAAGATTCTCGACGTGTTCTTACAGTGACACCAATGTCAGACGTAAAAGGGATTACTGATTAATACGCCTTGTAGAAAAATACATGTATAAACTATAATATAGAAAAGGGAAACCTTAATTAAAAATCTCTACCACACTCTATACCTTCCTTCAAACACAAAGATCGTGGATTTCACATTGTGACGGTAATGTGTGACGTCATCCGTTCTGAAACACGAGTTTCATACGCTCCTACGTCTGTTTCTTCTTTCATTAATTATTATTGTCTCTGTCTCGGTAGGCCCACGGGATTTTCACCGTCGACGTGTGACGAGAAATCGACTACACCCTCCCCGTGGAGCCACAGTCCGGACCTGCTGAAGAGTCTTCCCTCGTTCGAACTAGTTCCAGAGTCCAAAGTTATCCTTTGGAACCCAGGGTCGAGGAGAACCACCCCGAACCGTTGGGCCATGGTGTCTCGAGAGAGAGGACCACGAGAAGGTGTCAAAGACCCAAACCCCATGGGTACCACCACCCTAATGTCTAATTGTGAGATGACCGTTGGAGATGAAGAGGAAGTACGGCGAATGCTACTGTAGTAATTAACACGTCAATTCATAAATTGTGGGTGGAGAGAGGGTGATTCTCTCGAAGGACCCGGGGCCCGACGTGGACGGGACCAGTGTCGGCGTGAAGGTGTTGGATCGTGTCTCTCACCGGGTCGGTCCAGGACCCTGTCTGTCTCACCCTGGGTTTCCTGCTTCCTGATCAGAGTGTCAAGGACCTTTTTAACTGATCCAATGACCTCTTAAAAGGGAGGGACCACCCATCAAAACATGGAAACGAGTGAAAATCTTCGTCGACAATCGAGAAATAAAAGTTTAATGATTTTATTAATTATCAGTTTTATTTCCAAGGGGATGGGACAGGTTCCTTTTTGTTTGAAAGTGTAACACATATTACCACCTACGAGTACGGAATTCGTTAGTTAGACAACGAGGACCCTACAAATATCGTACAGTGACCACCAGTCTACCATAACCCCTAAACGGTTTTGTTTTTTTCTTTAGAGAACAGTTTTTCCAGATAACACGGGATTTTTACCCATCTTGTTCTTTTTTACCTCTCTTTCCATAAAACTTCGATTTAATGGATAGTAAGGAGGTCCATTACGGTAAGTAAGATTAAGAGGAGTCATAAGTGTATGCTGTGTGTGTGTGTGTGGGAACCCGACGAAGAGTAACTACGTTATCGTTTAGTCTCGACTTGCACCCCCTCGTCTTCCTTTATTAGTGAAACCTTGTAAGTTGGTTCGTGGATGATGCATGGTTCATGAACAGGTTCTCAGAGTAAATCGGGTATGGAGGTGACTCCTACGACTCCGGATCTCTCGTCCTTTACCTGTCATTTCTTTGTCTTAGTTCGACACCTTAAAGGTCCCCTCAGTGTAAAAATTCGTGTTGTAACCGAATTAATTTATGTACTTAGTCTGAACGACGACTCAACCCCTTTTCCCCTTGTCCATCCCGTGGCGGAGACCGAGGTGTCAGACGGACAGACTGTCCCAACACCGGTAGAAGTCGTGGTGGTCTGGAAACTCTTTGAGAGTGAAACTGGAACACCGGCGACACATATACAGTGGTACGTTTCGTCCCCGACCAGTTCCGAGTCCAGAAGAGGCATGTCAAAAGACCAAGTCTCAAACAAGAACACATTACTTTACCTTCACCCTGAGTCCCAATGGTCAACTGTACCAAGAACGTAAGTTTTCCATCCAAAAAGATTTTGGGATGTTTTTAAGTAAAAAAAGGGTTTTGGGTTTACTAATACAAACCTCACTTGATGTTCAGTTGTAGATAAATGAGTGTCTCTCTTGACTACTCGTCTCTTGTCCTTCTTTTCTTTCACCGTAAATAAAACGTGGTTAATACACTTAATGATTCGTAGACCTGTACAATATCTTTAGAAACGTGAACAGGTCATTTCATACAACAAATAGGGTAAAATGTCTACTCTTTTGACTCCGGGTTCTTGTAAGTTGTCATGATCATTCAACAGTTAGACAAGAGAGAACTCCGATTTTGGACACGGGAAACGAAATGTACCGTCCTGACATGTTCTCCTACCCTCATTCCTAAAGAGGGAAGAGTACCTTAATCTCTATCTGGAGATAGGGATTAACCGTTATCCAAAGTTTCTCAGTATGGTGCACTCTGTCGGACGAGTGTTACATGTGTCAATATCGGAGCGGACAAAATAAAGGAGGGGACGAAGTTCCAGTTGTAGAGTAAAAGGGTCGCAACGGTTTCTCAAGAACCAAACCAAAGAACTCAAAGGAGAAGAGAAGTTCGAAAAGTTATAATATGTCTGTACTACGAGACTTAATTTCGGAACCTTTCTGTAATTTTATACCCCCCTTCAGTGAAAGATCGGTCATCGAAATAAACACACGAACTGAAGTATACACCTAAAAATTAAGTAAGTATAATTTGTCTATGTTTCTACCCTCAAAAAAGGTCTTCGTAAACAACATAGGTTGAGTAACACCGTTCAAGAAGTATAGTCTGTTTTAGACGTATCGAATTTCTCTCAATACGGGACTGAATGTACTAGAGTTTTTTGTAAGTTTTTTACATGGAATTTACCTGAGTACAAAATCCACAAAACCTTAGTGACGATGTATTTTAGTAGGGTATCACTTACTTCCAGTTTCCTCTAATTTGAGATGTAAAACGTCTACTCTTTTGGTTACGGTCTTCCTTTCACTGAAACGGACTCCAGTGTGTCGAGTAATATCGAGTCGATCTTCCTCTTAAGTGAAACATCCTGAGAGGACGTGAGAGACAAAACTCTAGTCTAACGATATATAACTTAAGACAAATTACCTTGTATTTTGTGAGTTGATGCATAGTCTTAGATTCAGAGGAATCTCTCCCTTCTTATCTACGAAAAAGAGGAGAATCCCTTCTGTCTAATAAGATTTCGAGAAATGGAACAGTATACCAGTCAACTCTAAGTGTGGATATATGTATCCACACTTTATCTACTCCCCAAAGAATGGATTTCTTTCCTAAGAAATTTAACTCCCACAAGGGTCTGGACTTCGGGCAGACCAAATGGTCATGGTACTAGACTTACAGTATCGAGACAGACCTTCCGTCCTTTTTTTGTGTAGTAGAGGGTTCCGACCACAGTCGGTCAGTGTATGTAAATCCCGTAGAAGCTGTGTACGGATGAAGTACTTCTAAAATTCTCATGCACAACCTGTGGAATATACACAGACGTAGACAAATTTGAAGGGACCACAGAGTCTGTCATTTCTTATACGGAAGTTACGTCCTCAGGTCCCAAATTAGGACCCCAACCATTCTAGGGAAACTTTTCCCTTACCGATGGTTGAGGTCAGCCTCTTCCGTTACTGTGGGGTAAGGTCATGAGAACGGACCTTTTAGGGGACCTACTTCCTCGGACCATCCGACGTCAGGTACCCCAGCGATTCTCAGCCTGTGCTGACTCGCTGAAGTGAAAGTGAAAAGTGAAAGTACGTAATCTCTTCCTGTACCGTTGGGTGAGGTCCCAAGGACGGACCTGTTAGGTCATAAAAACGGACCTTTTAAGGTACCTGTTTCCGCGGACCACCCGATGTCAGGTACCCCAACGTCTCAGTCTGTGCTGACTCACTGATTGTGAAAAGTAAAAGTCATAATGTTCTCCGTTGACTTCCGAGCAAACGAACGTTTAACAAACAATGTTTTCAAACTATCGATATTAAAGAAGCAAATTTATAATGTTTACATTGCCACAAAGACCAACCAATTTCACTAAAAAAAATTTCTTTTCGAAATGGTTATAGTTACCGTCTTTACCGAAATGTATTGTCTCTGAGAAATACCCAGTGGTGACTACATGGTTTTGTTAGGATTAGTACATTCTTAACCGATTCGATCATAGAGTTTGACTGTTTTTCGTCGATTGTTTATACTGACTAAATTAAATTTTGTAGGGTCTACTTCCGAGTTCATTAATGTTCTTCACGGATTATTGTCGTTCATCATACGATATGGGAACTATTGATTAGACTTCCCCGACACTAAACCCCTAAAATTAATAAGTAAGAATTCTTATATACATAAAGAAAACCAATATTTTCACAGTGTATAAGTGACATTTTTTTATTCCTTTACAACTTTATTTTATTTTATTAGGTATTATAGTAATCTGTCTAAGAAAGTTGATTGTAACATCTTATAAAGGGAAGACACATAAAAAGTGAGATACATAAATATTTACATTTAAACATCATTTTACCACGAATTCATAAGGAAGTAGAGAGAAATAAATTACAATCGTCAATAAGATGTTAAGAATTGTTACTTGAAGAGTTACCGCATTACACCCATATCGTGTTAAATCGTTAAGAAGTAATAATTTATAAATACGAAAATTTTATTGTATAATAATGAATACCATTGTTTATAGACCAAAATACTGTCTTTAAGACGACATTTTCTGTAAGAATATTATGTAGAAATACACGATAGTTCCTAATATCAAAAACCTTATTTAAGAATCTCCGTCTGAGTGGTCCGATTTCGTATATTCCGTATAAATTCCAAGGGTTATGGACGACGATTTTACAGAAGGTCTTTCACGTGGTTTAATGAAGGAGTGGATGTTTCATATTTCCACGATTAAAGTAATATGAAAAGAGTTGGAAATTATAAATTTACAAACCCTAATCTTATAATAATAGACTTAAACTTAAAGGAACTACTGATCCGAAGGAAAAATTTAAGGTGTTCAATCGTTTCCTGTATTAAGGGAGGGATAATAACCGGACCCATCCAAATTTAGGTTACGGTTTAAGACACTTTGGGCGTTGAGGTCCAGATTGAAAATAACTCCTATTTGTTCTCCTTCTGTATAAGGTTTACCAAGGTTTAACCCGTTCCTCATGCAGTTCCTACATATAGTAGTGGGACAAATAAATTTAATGTACGTCTCATGTAGTACGTTTTACGGTCGGACCTACTCGTGCTCGACCTTAGTTCTAACGGTCCTCTTTATAGTTATTGAAGTCTATGTGTCTACTATGGTGGGAATACCGTTTTTCACTTCTTGATTTCTCGGAGATCTACTTTCACTTTCTCCTCTCACTTTTCAACCGAATTTTGAGTTGTAATTTTTTTGATTCTAGTACCGTAGGTCAGGGTAGTGAAGTGCCGTTTATCTACACCTTTGTTACCGTTGCCACTGTCTGAAATAAAAACTCCCAAGGTTTTAGTGACGTATACCACTGACGTCGTTACTTTAATTTTCTGCGAACGAGGGACCTTCGTATCGATACTGGTTGGATCTGTCGAATAATTTTTCGTCTCTATAATGAAACGGTTGTTTTCAGACAGATTAGTTTCGATACCGAAAAGGTCATCAGTACTTACCTACACTCTCAACCTGGTATTTCTTTCAACTCGTGGTTTCTTATCTACGAAAACTTGACACCACAACCTCTTCTGAGAATTCTCGGGAAACCAGACATTTCGCTAGTTTGGTCAGTTAGGATTTCCTTTAGCCATGACTTATAAGTAACCTTCCTGACTACGATTTGACTTTGAGGTTATGAAACCGGTGGACTACGCTTCTTTACTGAGTAACCTTTTCTGGGACTACGACCCTTTCTAACTTCCGTCCTCATCTTCCCCTACTGTCTCCTACTCTACCAACCTACCTTAGTGACTGAGTTACCTGTACTTAAACTCGTTCGAGGCCCTCAACCACTACCTGTCCATCCGGACCACACGACGTCAGGTACCCCAACGTTTCTCTGTACTAACTCACTGTTGACTATCGATCTCTAATTTTTTTTTTTTTTTTTTCCATTACAGGAAACTCCCGAAGTTCCCCCGAGGTATCATTTCTTAGGTGGAGGACCGATGTCAGGTACTTTACCATTCTCTCAGTCTGTACTGAATCGTTGAGTTATTGTTATTGTTACAGGAAAGGATAAAGTTGAGTACATTGATTGAACCTTAAGCAAAAAAAACAAAATTTTACAAAGAAGGACTGTGAGTGTAGGACGTCACGTGAAGTAAACACTACGAAGTCCCATCTAAACTTTTCTTGGTCTGTAACTCTGTCACTCGAGAAACCCTTGTTCCAAATATTTCGTCAGTTATTACCTATTAAAAGGTTCTGACGTAGATGTCCTGGGATTTATTGATAAGTGACAAAACTTAGTCAATAAACGGTTACATGTAATTTTCTTTTACGTTGGATTAAGGAACGGTCTCAATGAGTAAATTTTAGAATACACCGGTCCCTTAAGGGACCACCAGGTCACCAACACGGAAGGTTTCGTCGTCCCCCGTAGTCAAGCTAAGGACCAGTCCCTCGATCTAGAGTGTACGGAACACCGGTTTTTTTTGTTTTTTTTTTGTTTTGTATTTTGTCTTCATTATAACATTGTTTAAATTATTTCTGAAATTTTTTCCAGATATGGTTTTTTATGGAATTTTTTTAAAAAAATTGATTTTTTTTTTTAGAATATCCCGGTCTCCTCACCGGATTCACTGATTCACCATTGTATGAAATCAAATTCTTAACTTATGTTTTGGTAACGAAATATATACTTCTAAAGAAACCATTATGAGTTCTTGTAAAACCTTTGGACCCTGATTGTGTTCGTTAGTACAAGAATGACATCTTTATTAAGGACTAGTAAGTAGAATCTCTTTTGTCTTCCACGTCATCACCCTACCCAAGTCACCACTGGTAATTCCTTCTTACCCTACCTCTTGTCTTCTCCGTCCTTCGAACCCCTGGTTTACCGGGTTCAGTGGTATGACTCTCTATTTCCTTCCTTACTCTTGGAGTCGTCTACGTTTGAGATCTCGTCACAAGAAGTTTCCCCAACCTTGCACGGGGTCTTTCCAACACCCTGCCATGGAGTACCACACCTTCTTTTCTGGCTTGACAATAAAAGTTAAAAAAGTCAATGAACAATATCACCTAACTTAACACAGGATGGTTGTACATACGAGTTCAGGCTTTCGGGACATAGACACGGATACTAACCTAGACCTATCTTCTCGAAACGTGTGCACTACTTCAAATGTACTTCAGTGTGACCTAATTCACTTTCAGCGAGTCAGCACAGGTTGAGAAACACTGGGGTACCTGACATGGCAGGTACCTTAAGCGGTCGGGTCTTATGATCTTACCCATAGGAAAGGGAAGACGTCCCCTAGAAGGGTTGGGTTCCTTGCTTGGGTCCAGAGGGTGTGACGTCCGTCTAAGGAATGGTCGACTCGGTGTCCCCTTCAGGTATGACCTAATTCTACTCGGGGGTTAGGTTACTGGTCACAGGAATATTCTTCTCTCCTGTGTATCTCTGTGTGGGTCCTTACTTTTGGTCGACTTCTGTCACCGTCTCTGACCTCAATACGTCGATATTCCTTCTAGTTCCTAAAAGTCCGTGGTAGTCTTCGACTTTCTGGGTTCAAAGAAGGAACCTTGGAAGTTCCTTTGCACCAGGACGACTACAGGACTAACATGTGTAGATCGGAGACCTTAACAATCTCTTATGTAAAAACAACAAAATTCGTGGACTAACCATCACTAAATAATGTCGTCGGGATCCTCTGATCACGTCAAATAGTTTATATATAACTTGTGTTCACCTAACTCATCCATTTACGATCTAAGATTAGTGGTCGAATCTCAATTCTATAGACAATCAAGTGGATTCAAGGAGTCCGAACCGATTCCCCCCAACCAAATCGTTCTGACACTAATGTAGAATTTGGTACACGATGTTACTATCACTCATTTATGGTCGGTACTCTGACAATCTATCGTAGTGTCTGAGTTACCTACATGTAAACTCGTTTGAACCCCTCTATCACCTTCTGTCGCCTCGGACCACACGATGTCAGGTACCCGACCCGTGCTTGTTAGCGTTTCTCAATTTGTGTTGAATCGTTGACTTGTTGTCGTTGTTGGTCGGTACACTACCTGTGTACCCAGTCTCAAACTTATTAGACTCATTCCCACATCTTGTACCTTCACAATGAATTTCGACGGGTAGTGTATAGTAATAAAGTGACGTGGTTTCGCACGTGTTGTCAGAGGGGGCATTAAGGAAGACGGTGTCGACAGGCTTATGTGTCTCTCACTCTCCTAAACAGAATCGACCTCAGGTTCCACCTCTTCGAATTACGATCCGTACACTTCGAAGGTTTCGTAATTAAGAGACCAGTCATACAGAAGGTCAAAATTTTTGGTTTTTCGAGTGGGTTGAGAGACCTTTGGTGGAGGAGACCGTCTTATGGACCCATCACGTCTGGAAGGGATCCCTAGGTTTTTAAAACTTGATACAAAATTTTGCAATACCGTGTCCTATTCGTCGACTCGACCTAGGTTGTAATTCGGTATAAATCAAAAAGTTAAGTACAAAAATCAAAATAAAAACATACAGAATCTTTTACGTGTGATATACTTAAAGATATACACATATATGTGCAGATACGTACACACATATATATCATATATATGTATATATGTAGGTATATCCGGATTGATATATAGACCTCGTAAAATAAAACATAAAAGATAATAATGGCATCATGTCGGTGTGTTAATTTTCTCTTAATAATTAGATGCACCTCGTGTGTATTTCTTTCACTAAGATGAGTTTGCACGTGTATAGGTTATTGTAACCTCTGGTAAAGACACTTGAAATCCCTATATTTGAAGTATTTCAAGTATTTTTTCTTTACAAGAGAAAATGACAGGCCTCGTTATTTTGCTTTCTGTCGAGTTCTTACTATCCTCCGACAGTCTTTATTTTACGATGGTCATGTTAGTCTTTACAACGACCGTCCCTTCTTTTCCCGTCAGTGACAGTGTGGCCACACCAGCGTGTCCCTCAAGAGGGTCCTCCAGTCTCAAATTTTCTTATAAACTGCTATTCCCTCCGCCTCTAGGAGAGACTCCGTCTTGTTTTTCCATCGGGGAAAGACTTTTTTATCGTACTTTTGGAACTGTAATTCCTTCACGGCTCCAAACATCTTTTATGGTTCCTTTTGTTAAAATTCTGTTTTTTTTTTTTTAGTCTACTCTATGTTATTCTCATTCTTTCATTCATCCTCTTCTCCTTTACCTTGACTCCAAATGACACCTGGGTGACACACGATTAATAATATGACGAAAGAGGGAATCATAGACGTTTTCGGATCACTCTGTCAATAGTATTTTAGATGAAATATCTACTACTCCACTCCTTTGACCCCACGATCTCTCTAACTAATTTAACGGGCTCTAGTGAGTCCATGGTTGATCCTACATCTTTACTGACCTGTCTTGGTCCTGTGTAGGTCTGAGGTCTTGGACCAGAGGGGGTGATGCGTTCCCGGGACCAGATTGTCCTCCTTCTTGAAGGAGGGAAGGAGGAGGACGTTTCGTGACGTACGGGTACTGTAGAGTCGTGGAAGAAAGTCACCACGGTCTGATGCAAAAATTATTTTCTCCTTAGTCGATACTGAGACACTAAGTCCCTCAGTAAGGTGTGGTGACGATTTACAGACCTTACATAATCCACTCCTGTCTGTGGTGTCTTATTCTGAGTCCGGGAGAAAAAGCCTTCAAGTGTATGTCCATTTATTGTCGTTATATTGTTACGACAGTATTATTTCGATACCTCCCGACATCCGCGAGACCCTCAGTCCTCTGTCACCTCTACCAAACGAAAGAAGAACCGATAATCCCCTTACATCCTCGCCTCCCATCTTTTTATACTGACTATTCCTACCTTGGGTTCCATACAATCTTTTTTCCTCGCCTCCTTTTTCTACTGAATTTAAGTCAGTGGATTAATATGGGACCCGAAGGGACCACCAAGTCTCCAATTTCGAGGCGGAGGTTACGCCCTCTGGGCCCAAGCTAGGGACCCAACCCTTCTAAGGGACCTCTTCATTTACCGTTGGGTGAGGTCATAAGAACGGACCTCTTAGGGTACCTGCCTCTTCGGACCATCCGATGTCAGGTGTCCCAGCGTTTCTCAACCTGTGTTGACTCGCTGAAGTGAAGTGAAGTTAATATGGGATCCCATGGAACTTTATAAACTTTTGTTTACCTACAATAAGACCAAACGTGTTTCGTCTTTTCCATTTCAGGTTTTGAGGTCCGTCTACGACCAATGACGAGGAATCGTGATTTCTTGGTCAGTAATTTGTCCACCATATATTCCCAAATCCTTCTTTCACCAGTGAAGTTCCTTCTTGTTTCGTACTTTATAGAGGGTGAAAAAGAGGATCTTTCGAAACCCTACGGTAGGGTTTGTTGGCTTATCTCTCTGCGAGGTTTGGTGTCTCGTGTAAAAGACATTTTAACCATCTTTCTACAATAGACGGTAAAGGTTGAATCCACACTCCCGACGGCTTCGTTAACTCTAATCAACACTCGGTGTACCCCTTTTTCACGTCTACACGTTTCTCCCCGTTCTGTCGGGTCCCGGTCATACGGAGTCTTTCACGAGTGTGGTGATGTGATGGACTTCTATTCCTTGTGAAAGACTGTACGTTTTCAAAATAGGGAACATGGGATTACACGTCCTTAACCTCATTCATTCCGACGACGACGACGACGACGACGACGATTCAGTGAAGTCAACACAGGCTGAGACACGCTGGGGTATCTGCCGTCGGGTGATCCGAGGAGGCAGGGACCCTAAGAGGTCCGTTCTTATGACCTCACCCAACGGTAAAGGAAGCGACCTGTCTTGAAGAGGACCTTGACCCTGTATGTCTTAATAGGTTTCTTAGTGTATTTGTCGGGACAAACGTCCTTCGTCATACTGAGACCGTCGCGTCCTCTCTGTCACACTCAAGTCCTTTTTGTCGTACTCCAGATAGTGTAGAGGGAGGAGGTGTCCTTGAAGAAGGAACATTTAATGACAAGGTTTTTCGGGGTGATTAGTCTGTTACTTGTTGGTATTATAATCATGTTTCTATAATAATCTTTTTTTCATCTTTTTTCGTCGTTCAAAATGATTGTCGACTTTTTGTGTGTAATCCATTCCGTGTCTTTTCTTCTTTCTTTCACTTCAGCGAGTCAGTGCAAGTTGGGAAACGTTGGAGCACCTGACATCGGATCGTCCGAAGAGGTAGGTACCCTAAAAGGTCCGTTCTTATGACCTCTCCCAACGGTAAAGGAAGAGGTCCCCTAGAAGGACTGGGTCCCTAACTTGGGTCCAGAGGATGTAACGTCCGTCTACGAAATAGGAGACTCGGTGGTCCCTTCGGGTGTCCATTCCGTGTTTATGTCGTTTATAAAACAATGTTAAAAAGTTTTGACGTTACTTTGGGAATGGAGACACTTCCTTCATTATTACAAATACTTCCTTCTGGTACTACATCTTTATGTTATTGAGTTCCTTCTCCTTGTCTTTCTAGAGTTACATGGCTATACCTTTAATAAACTCTACGTAACAATTCACTCTTATGATTCAACATCTTTTGTCCATATCTTACAATGACAAATGCATATTTTCGTCTCCTTTGTATAGGGATGTTTATGTCATAAAAGATTGACATATAGGTTTACTTTGAGAATTCTCCATACGTTCCTTGTCAATTGCCACAGATGTGTTACCTCCTCTCCTTCCTTACTTACCCCACACCTACTTGTAAAAGAGACATTCGGAAAAATATGTGAAAATAACACTTGTCGTACTGATATAATAGTTTTTAACTTATAGGGGAGTTCCTCTATCTTTCAATACTATTGACCTCTATATTGTGTCAAAATATTTGTTGTCATTACTTTCACTTTTGCAATCAACGAATCAGCACAGACTGAGAAACGTTGGGATACCTGACCTCGGGAGGTCCGAGGAGACAGGTGCCCTAAGAGACCCGTTCTTATCACCTCACCCAACTGTGAAGGAAGAGGTCCCCTAGAAGGGCTAGGTGTCTAGCTTGGACCCAGAAGACGCGACGTCCACCAGAGGACGTGACGTCCGTCTAAGAAATGGCTTACTCGGTGGTCCCTTTGAGATTTTCTTGTCATTATCGATCGGGTTAATCAAAATAAAGAGAAAAACCGTCACAATAAGCTAACCCAATACTCCCACTTTGGTCTCCAATTTGAGTTCACCTGGTGCAAGTTATTTCCGACCAGGTATGAAAGAGACCGGACGTACCTCCTTGCATCCGTCCTATACTGCTGTCCACCTCCCAAAACTCGATGAAGGTACAGTCTAGGTTTCCCATTTCTGTCCCGATACGTGTAAACCTTCCTTGTAAATGTGAGACCCAGAGAAAGACGACTTATTAAAAATTTGTTTATAAACGGATAATTTAAACGTTTACTATTTTTTACCATCCGTAGGGATTGCACGATGTGTTTTCTTACAAATTTTCATTCATTTTCTTCGGTGACCGAGATCATTCCTAGATGTCTGTCGTGCTATTTACGTACTTCACCTTATTTGTGTTTTTGAACTTGACCTCGACTGTTTTTAGTCGACACATGATCCTCTTTTCTGAATTTGCATCTAACATTTTTTTATCCGAAAAACGAAACTTGATAGGTTTGTGAGCTCATTTCACCGGGAGTTGGATGTGAAACTAATATAATAATATTCTTACCATGAGTTCTGTCGTCACCAGTGATAACGAAACATGAGTCGTACATAGTCTTCTACAGACGACAGGACAATAAAATTTCCCCTGTAACTTTTGGACCGATAAAGGTCTCTCCTGAATTTCAAAATTTGATCAAGTTTTAGTGAGAATTTCTCCCCTCCTCGACTCGTACAATCGGACTCCTGTCCCTCTGATCCTCTTATAAAAGATTCTGAGAGGATTATGAACTTGTTGGCGGTGAACCTCTAACCCTGTCTAGATAAAGAAAACTCAAGTCTTCGTGTTGATTCTAATTACTCAACTTATATGTCCTTCATCTATTTCCTAGGCACAGCTCACTAAAAAAATTATTAATTCTCTACAGATTTCATCTTCTTTCATCACTTATCGGGAGCTGATATACTTTTCAATGAATTGAAATAATCACTAATTCCCAAAGGGACCACCGAGTCTATCAATTCTTACACGGGTGTTACGTCCTCTGGGTCCAAGCTCGGGACCCAGTCTTCTAAGGGGACCTCTTCCTTTACCGTTGGGAGAGGTCATAAGAACGGACCTCTTAAAGTACCTGTCTCTTCAGACCACACGATGTCAGATACCTCAGAGTTTCTCAACCTGTGCTGACTCGATGATTGTGATAGTCACTGATTTCTTGATATTTAGTTGATATTGGTCTACGTTGAAATTTGGGAATAAAATCTCAGATAATCTAAACTTTTTCGTATCTCTGACCATTGTAGGCCAGAATCCTTTTTATACCTCTTTTCTCGGACGAATAGATACCGACCTTACTCATCTTTAACCACGACGGTGACTTTTTCAATCCTAGATCGTCTGACATTGTGCCTACATGGGAGACTGGGTCGTAAAGATAAAAATCCGTAGAGTGAATCTTTATAAGTACAGTGACACGTTCGAGATACAAGTTCACATGAATCACATTTTAAAAAACGTTACCGTTTTTTTATTTTTTATTAACCTTCGTTAGATTTACAGTCACCTAGTCCCTAAAAAATTTTCTGTACTACCATATAGGTACAGGAACTGACAGAAAGTGGGTGCTTTTCTTGTTTCGTATAGATAGACATGTCTAAGTCCTGAATGATGATTCTCTTTTGCAATCAACATCTGACAAACAATCATATTGGAAGTATATTTTGTTATCGTTGAGGTGTTACTATAATAAACAACCAGGTCCGTGTCGTTTAGTGAACTTTCCTATGCCTCGTTCGTTCGTATAGACTCCTTACCCCACTTCCCATCCACACACCAAACTGGGATCTGTAAACACTTCAAAAGTTAAATATACACTCGTACAAATCCAAAACATTACTTTATCTCTGAAATTTTTACCTTTTCGACTGACCACTCCACCTTAACAAATTCGTGTCCGGATTCCTTCGCCCTATACCCCCCTCCATCTCTCCCTTCTTTCAACCCACTTTACTGGAGACTTATGGTAATTATAGGACTCTATATTATAAGTTCAAAGGAACTTGGTGTGTGGAGATCCGGGAAGAGACGATTGAGTGTGTCCTCTTCGAGGGTGTTCTACTTTCTTTTGTCTCGTAAGATTTTTACTCGGTTCAACTTCATTAGTGACGATTCTGGAGCACACGGGTAGTGTCTCCCCTCGTCACGGGACGGACCGTGTGGCGTACACGGGGAAGTCATGAGAGGGGGGACGTCATGTCTACCTGAAGGGTCGTGATTTGAACCCCTACAAACCGGTCTGTCTACGTTCATTTCGGTCCTTCGACGGCACCCGGAATGTCGTAGCTCTCGAGTTCGAAAACGGTCACAGGGGTGTCCAACTACCCAAACGAAGGTCCGACGCATCAGTCTCACCTTGTGAAGGAAACTGAATAGGATTCGAGGGAGAGGATCGACACGAGTCACGTTCCACTACACACGGGACGTCCGAAACTTCGGCCCCCGTGGAAACGGTCGAGTCGTTCCGGAACCATTTCGGACGACCGGTGAAGGTCAGGACCCCAGAACCCCCGGGTGGCCGAAGGGTGTCCGGGTCATTGGTCTCCGTCCTAACTCAGGTATGAGAACGAATGACGAGTAACCGCTGTTTGTCGTGAGAGGGGTTCTCCCAGAGAGGAAGGCACCGGTTCTCCCCTCAGACTTCTTCTGTGGTGTGGACTACGGTCACTCAGTCTCCGAGTCACCCCAGACAACTGTCGGTTTACCAATGGGACACCCCGTTCCTTTCTCAATTTTCGGTTAATCCGAAGTCCGGGTCTTAACCCCTGGTCATCAAGTGACAAATAACTGAGTACCTTGTGAAAATTTTATTCCTATCGAGTTAAATGACTCGTCAATGATACACGACTCATAACAGGGTCCTGGTAATCCATATAATCGGGTAATTTAGATATGTTGTTGGATACCTCAATCCGGTCCGAAGTTTAGGTCCCTGAACCAGTGAGCTATTTAGATATACCAACATAGTTTCAAGTAATCTTTGGATTATTATTGTTTCAAACCCCTTAACTAAAGAACCTTTTCAGACCGTCCCCCTTTCAAACCTCACACCGGAAAATGACAGACTACGGTTCGGCGAGTCGTCAGGACTACCCGAAGACCTTCGTTCTTTTGGATAACCCCGTCTACCGGAGACGATAGAAAGGTCGGGGTTACACACACACACACACACAGCACACACGCACACAGATACGCACACACACACACGGATATACACACACACACATAGACATACACACATAGACATACACAGACACACACACACGCACACAGATACACGGATATACACACACAGACACATACACAGAGACACACACGCACACAGATACACACACACACACACGGATATACACACACAGACGCATAGACATACACAGACACACACACGCACAGATACATACACAACAGACACACGGATATACACACATACACATAGACATACACAGACACACACGCACACAGATACACACACAGACACACGGATATACACACATAGACACATAGACATACACAGACACACACGACCACACAGATACACACACACACATTCAACTCAACGAAGTAAAGTATACTTCCTCCTGTAGGACGACTACGAGACTTGCGTTCCAGTGGACAGGACCCTAAGCCGTCCCCGGCACCCGACCGTCCCTTAGTCCGCGTGTTACTCGTACCTCATGTAGGGATCTCCCCTGTAAGACTTAACTTCTAGACACCTCCCCCCTTGAAATATATCAGATTTACGATTCATTGTACTTGGTGGAAATATAGTTTTATGTATGAGTCGATATAATACTCCATCTTACGTTTACCTCTTCGAAAAATTTTATTTCGGAAATTGAAGTTTCTCTAAAGAGGGTACTTCGTCCGACGAAGTTCGAATAGAGGGAGTGGGAACGTCCTTGTTTAAGGCAATGAACCCTACACTCTCACCCCTTCAGAGTCTTTATCTACGTGTCTAAGGAACTTGTGCGTACGACACACCCTATCCTTAGTGAGTGTCTGTCACAGGAAAGAGACTGACAGTCAGGTCTGTTCCGAAGACCCCTAGGGGAGGAGGACTCGAGGTGTTCGGGGGACTCGACATAGTGTCCGGGTGCCCGTGAAGAAAGAGTCGTCCACGGCACCCCTCGGACCTACGAAAGTATTCTTCACCTCCTCCCACATGACAATCAAACGGAAGACGGTCCAATGTACTGAGTCTAGTTGGGAGTGACGACCACCCTGTGTACCTCTTCACACCCTTCTCTCGTCTCTAAGCCCCCAGCGGCTCACCGTGTCGGGAATTCTCTTGTGGTTTGTGGCTGTCAGTCGAACATCCGTCAGGAAGGGGAGAAGGGGGTGTCGAGAGTTCGAAAGGTCATCCTCTCTTCCCCCATGTGTCTCGTCCTTCAATGGTTACGACGTTAATCGTAACAATCGTGGACGGACGGACTAGTAATTTTGTCCTAGGATCTAACACTTTGGCTTTCGACATTGGATGTACGCCTTTTAGAGACCTCCATAATGAGTCTGTGTTCTCCAAGATGTTGGTCCCTACTCCCTTTGTTTCTGTCCCCGAACGAGTAGTTGGGGAGTAAGGGATGGTTGTGGGTAGCTAAGACCTTTTCTTGTTCAACCGACTGTTTCGTGTCTGGGATAGAGTGGGGAGGTTTAGGGTTGGGTTGACCGAATTCTCTAAAATAATGTCTAAAATAAAATCGGTCTCAACTATGCCGATGGTGTCTTTTGACAGAATAGAAATAAGGTGAGATTTTTGATTTTCATTGCAATTGTAGTCACAAATAAAAGACCTTTGGACCTCTTTGTTTATGATGACAAACTTGGATGAAGAAATTTTGAAATTTCGATATTCCTGTTTATCATCTCCTACTACACCTTTCCGTGTCTGCTTCTTCCCCTTACTATGGATGACTCTCGGTTGTTTCCGGTACAGTGTGGTCTTCCGGTCCGACGCGGTAGACTTTGTGTTTCCCTTAAAGATGAGACGTTCCTTTATTTTTTCTCTGTCTTGTTTCTTTGTGAACTTTAATAAAAAGACAACTGTCTGTATGACCTATGTAAACACTCTAGCCACCCTTGTAAGTGTCTTGTAAAAGAAAGAGAGACTTCGTGAGAACGAAACCGTCGTTCTGAGAGAGCCACCCACTAATTACGAACCCACTCCGGCGTGTAAACTCTTACAACGAAGAACTACTTTGAGACGTACCTGGTCGGGTGACACGACGTCACTAGGTCTTGAGGTGTCCCTCTCGTGTCGTAAGCCTTACCCCAAACTGATGACTTGTCCTCCTACTGAGTCGTGTGTCCACTGTCGGCAGGAAGCACCCGACACCGTGGAGGGGATCCGTCGTCAAGTCTTCCCTTTCCGATGAGTCTGGGAATTTCCTACTTTACCTGGTGTCCCCACTTCTACTTCGAGGCTTCCAGTGACAGTCAAGTAAGGAAAGAGTCCCTCCGTTATCTTGAAGAGTGGTGCGATGACGTTTTGAGCACGTCTTCACCGGCACCGACTACAGTTTACGTCTCATTCGTCCTTATCTTTCTTGCAACTTTTTCTGTACTTCGACCTGGACAAAGTCGGTACCTCGATACCTTTCAGTAAATTTGAGAGACTCGGAGTCAAAGGAGAAAACAACGCACGAATACGAGTCAGTACAGACTGAGAAACACTGCGGTACCTGACGTCGTGCCCGAGGAGACAGGTACCCTGATAGGGCCGTTTTTATGACCTCACCCAATGGTAAAGGATGGGGTCCCCTAGAAGGACTGGGTTCCTTGGTTAGGCGTAGAGGTCGTAGCCGTCCGTCTAAGAAAATGGTAATTCGATGGACCTTTCGAGGAAGACTCACCGCTTTAGAGAGAAGGGAGAGTTCCAAGAACACATCCAGTTCACCCTTTTTTACATATACTTTCACGAAATATTTGAACTTTCATAAAGTGTTAATTTTCTGCTATAATAACCAGGTAACGACCTCGACATGACAAGGTTCCTCTGTGTAAAATCACTTACGAGATCTCTGACTGTTTCCTTTTAGAATAAAAATTCTAACAAACATAAATACCATGGTAGTTTCCGGATTGAAGAAGGTAAGACGTCATCAGTCTTGTAAAGAGCTCAAAAGGTATAAACAGTGTGACTTAAACAACCATAACGTAATGTTAATAAAGTAGAGGATTTACCTGGTACTCGAAGAGTTCCTCTTTGAATTCACTGAATTACATGGAAACGTCCGTGGTCATGCCATGGACCGTGACGTTAGTTGTAAGTGACTTAGACGTGTTTACTGTAGAGTCTTTTCGGTTGCATCTATGTGAAAAATTTTTTGTGGGATTCCTCAGTCTGTTCTCGTCGTTTATTTCGACACCTTCAGTTACGGCAGACGTAGAACTATCAATAACCTGAAGAGACCACCGAGTCGTCATTTCTTGTGTGGTCGGTACGTCCTCTATACCCAAGATAGGGACCCAGACCGTCTAGGGGACCTCTTCCTTTACCGTTGGGTAAGGTCATAAGAACGGTGCCTGTCTCCTCGAAACACCGTATGTGAGACACCCCACCGTCCTCAGCCGGTACTGAATCACTCACTCGTGTGCGTCCCGTCAATGATCTCAACAAGGGTGTACGGATCAGAGAACGAGACTCGTGTGTCATCCTGACGTAAGTAGGTGGGAGGACACGAGTCCATGACGGGACACTAAACGAAACTGGTTAAGTTACACTTCACTCACCACAGTAAAGAGTCGTCTTCGATCATGTACGAAACGGTACGAGAAAAGAGGAGTCATTAGGTATAGCAAGGAACAACGTCTATCCCCGACGCCGTGGTCGGACTATCGGCCCCACCCACTACGACGTACCTCGATTTCGACCGCGTGTTTCTTATTTGTCACACCCTCTCTTTCCAGGGACACAATAGTATTCGGCGACTTCTAACCAAAACAATGACGTCGTACGGGATCGGATAGGAATGACTATGTCGTAGGGAACAGGTAGTACTAGAGCTCTGTCTACTACCAGACTCAATTGATCGACATGGAAGACTTCAGACAGACTGAGCACGAAGGAGTCAGTGGGACCGTTTAATATTGGACCCAAATATGAATAATTAAAAAATTAAATTCAAAATTTAAATAACAGGTCCTTTTTTTCCAGTTAGAAGAGTCCGTCTTTTCCCATTTTAAGATTACTTTCCAGTAAGTTTCCCCTAAGTATAATGGTAGACTCTTTACTCAGAAGTAAAGTCTCAGAGAAGTTCACCTTTTTTCTCCTGTTTTTGATTGTAAATGGTTCCCGGAAGAACCTTTTACTCCGTCTCGGACATTTTAAAAATCGTACAATGGATCATACGTCATTCGTGAGGTTTTTAACATCGAGGAGAAGGACAGTAATCGCACCCATGAACGGACCCAATTTTTCAGGTCTGTGACCCGAAGACTTTCCAAGTTGAGATCGAAGTTGTGTGTATAATTAAGACACGTAAAATGTATTAAAACATATACGTTGAATGACAAGGTAAGACGAACTATACACAGTAATCAATTCACCCCTGTTTTTGTCATGGTAGACGTATCCCAACGACACTCCTAATTTACTCAGTAATATATATGTATGTTTTTTTATATGTGTGTATATATACACACATACACATACACATATATATATATGTACCGAGTCTTGTCACATATATTCGTATTCGATGATAAGTCACAAAGAGTAAGTTAAGGATTGCGTTAGGATTCTTCCTCCGTGGTAATAGGAGTAAAAAGTTATTTACTTTGATCACACTTGTCTGGGAGGGAGTGTGGACTTTAGAGAGGGGACACACTCGACACTTAGAGACGGGACTTCGAATCCCTTACTCTCTCCATCTCCTCTAAGGTTTTTAGTTCTCGTCGTAGCGAGACATGGTTGGGTACCTCCAGACGGAGAACGCGCAGGTATTTCAAATGACACACGAACTGACAGGCTCGGTAGTTTTAGGATTACAGTTTACACAGGAACCCCTTTTTTGGGTTTCTACTATAGAAAAAAGTCCCATTTGACTTCAGTTCGTTCTAACGATAGATCGAAAGGAGGACTTTAAAATTCAGTCGTTCTCACTCCCAAATCTCCCGTACTCGAATTACTCTTATAATTGTTATTTTCGAGTGTAAATAAATCACGAATGATATGCGGTTCGTGATTCACGAGACATGAAATCATTCAAGAAATGATCCAGGACAGAAAATTAGGAGTGGTTGCAGAGCCCTTATCCGTAAACCACAAAAAACCTGGTAGGTCTAAATGGAGGAGAGGTGTGAGGTTCTTCAAAGTGTCGTTCAATCAGATGGGAGTCGAGGTCCGTCTTCGACGTCGAGTCCGTGGACTGTAGCTTTTTCGGTTAGTCTCGTAAGGAAAGAGGGACTTCTGTCCTTGACTAAGTGTCTACCTCCGTCTACGGTTTCATACTGTTTGTCCGAGATAGATTTGATTAAGACCCCGAAAACGGATTCAATAATCCTTTTCCGTCCAAGAGGACACCCTGAATCAATGTTCCTAGACTTCAACATCGAAGACTACGATGGAACATTGGGATTCCTCTCTAGGACAGACCGTTGTCTCATTTTAGGGTCCTTTACCTCTATGTACCATTCTCATCTTTTTGGTCTGGGAACACTGTTACGGACTTGAACACGTTGTCCAGGGACTTCGTTCGAGACAGAGGTCCGAAACGTCATAACCTCTTGGTTATTAAAGTAAGATCGAATTCGGTGACACTCAGTCCAAAGGAGGGTGATTTTTCACTTTCTCAAAATCTATTACGTTTGAATTCAACAGATTCCAATGTCGATCTACCCTAGTGTTGACTTTGGGTGTAGACAGACTGTTGTTTGAGAACGAGGGTCGATAAATAATAGGTTTCGAAGGGGAAGATAATACGCAAACCAGTGATCTTAGTTACTCTCCTATACTTAATAACTTGTTCATACTCCCGACTCACACACGTACACCACTCAGTCCTGTGAACCTCTTAATTTTCAATGAATAGTTTACGTCAGTCTTTCAGAGGAACGAAAGTTGTCGTGGTAAGAGACTCTTAAAAGGATTGACTAGTCCTCTAGTCTCCACCTTTTGAACTTTGTCGTAAGGTTCCTCGAAAAAGAAACGAAGACACTACCGAATCGTATCTCGGACCGTCGTGTCGAGCAGGGTCCACGTACTCATTCACCTACTTAGTCATCTATTTGTGCGCCCTTCTCGGGTGAACGGTGATAACCGACAGACTTCACGAGGAGGTGACGCCGTGGGACCTCTGACCTGTCCGACTGGGACTTCTTACAAGGATTGACTAACGACCATGGACTTTATCTACCGTCTTTCGTTATGGTACATAGAACAGTACGAAGGAGTTCGGGGTGACTTGATATTACGTGACGTACCGATGGAATACCCAGGAGTCGGGACCCCGTTCATACTTTTGCACACTTCCCGTTCTCCAACTATCCCCTGTCTCCTTCTGTGAGAGAGATTTCTGAGACGTGAACCCCACCACTCTTTTCGTTCCTCCATTAACTCCACCTCCTTTAATGAACGCCCCTCTTATGACTGTTCTCATAAATCTCCGACTTTCCGGAAACCCAGGGGTGGGAACTGGAGTGCGGTGTTCCACCGACGGACAAGGTCCTGTGTAGAAAGTACAGGACTTTATGTTAAGGAACCGGAAGAGTAATAGAGTTGGGTCTCGTGTTGACCTCTGGAGGTCTCAGAGAACTATGAGGGTCGTAAATGTCTTCACCTAAAGGAAAAGGACAAGAAGGTATCGGTGAGTACGTGGGACTGCCGTAGACAGTACCACCGGCTGTGGAGCAGATCACCTCTTGCCCCCGGGTGAGTAGTGACAGGTAACCCGTGTGAAGAAGAGTTAAGACCCCAGTCCCAGTAGACCTGGTGTCGTTGCCCGTGTCAGATGTTTACGACGAGGGAGGGGAGTCACTCGGTCTATACCTCGTTTACGAGGTCGTGTGCGGGCCCCACCCTTGTGTCGTTCTTGAGGGACGACCGACCCGATTTCCAGAACCGAAAATCGCTTCTCTAGACCCCACATGTAATCGTAATCGTAATCAACAAGTCAGCCCAGACTGAGAAACGTTGGGGTACCTGACCTGACATAGGGAGGTCCGATCAGACAAGGTACCTTAAGGGGTCCGTTCTTATGACCTCGCCCAATGTTAAAGGAAGAGGTCCCCTAGAAGGACTGGGTCCCTTGTTTAGGCCCAGAGGACGTGACGTCCGTCTACGAAATGGTAGACTCGATGATCCCTTCGACAAAAATCGGAGACTCGATGATCCCCACACATAATTCTCACCGAAATGAGTTTAAGAAGGTAACGGACCGACACACGGAACCCACTCAGTAGACTTGAGACACGAAGTCAAAGGAATAAAGATTTTACCCCTATTAATATTTGAGTAAAACATCCCAATGTCATTCCCAATTTACTTAATTATGTTCATTTCGTGAAATTCGTCACAAATCGTAAAACAAGGATGATATATTCACGACCGATAATAAGAGACTTGAAGTGGAAGACTCTAGTGTGTCCCCTGATTCCGTCACTAAGGGACAACCTGACATGGTACCCTAATGAACCTTTCAATTAATTTTTAAGTTTAACGGTCCGTGTTGACGTCACTATTCCGACCCCCTGGAATAATGACCTCTATCTTCCGGAAACCCTACTCTTTTTCAAAGGGATGATTCCGACACATACGCACACGACATGTCGGGTACTTAGTCTACCCTTAAGTCAAGTAATCAAAGATAAGGAGGGGTTGGGTTACGGACGGCTGGACGTCCCTTCTCTTTTTTTGTTATCTTGTTTGTTTTTTACACCTAATGTCAATCTATAATCGGTTTCCTTCCGAGACTTAGTCCTCTGTTACGGAGTCTACGGGACACCCTCAGTCCTTCCGAATTATGTCAACTCAGTTGTCGGTCAGGGTTTGGACGTTCGTTTCGTGGTCCGGAGGTTCTGAGAAAGTCTGGTACTTTCCGATCATGATAAAGAGTGGAGACTCGGCAACAAACGAAAAGGAAGAGGGATCTTATAAGGAAGGGGAGGAAACGGGGTAATTAAGGATCAGTTAGAAATACTGAGTCGAGTTTATAAAGGTGAACTTTTACATTTTGGATCATAATGTTAATTTATAAGTTCAAAATGAGTGAATTTTCGTCTTCAATAAGAAAAAGAGAGTCACATATAAATTGTGAATTGTGCCCCGGAGCTTGTGACAATCATGTATTTTTGTAGATACATTGATAGAAACATAAATTACTTACTTACCTCTTGACTCGTGGATTTGTCGGGACGGACACCCGGTCACTGTTATTCCTGTTACGACACGAGTCAGTACAGACTGAGAGACGCTGAGATGTCTGATACCGGGCGGTCCGAGGAGAAGGGTACTTTAAAGGGTCCGTTCTTTGACCTCACGCAACGTAAAGGATAAGGTCCCCTAGGAGGGGTGTGTCCTTAGTCTAAACGAAAAGGACGCAGTCCTCCGTCTAAGAAGTGGTAACTCGGTGGACCCTTCGGGTTATTCCCGTTACCCCTTTACCTTTTAGTAAACGGTTTCAGAGAAGACGAAGTAGAGCAAAGAGTGTGAGAGAAGGTAGTACCCGGTCTCTTTCCGACAGGTAGTCAAGTCAAGTCAAGTCAAGTCAGCGAGTCAGCACAGGTTGAGAAACGCTGTAGTACTTGACGTCGTACGGTCCGGAGGGACAGGTAGTGGTTGAGGCCTCAAGTGAGTTTGAGTGCAGGTAGTTCAGTCACTACGGTAGGTCGGTAGAGTAGGAGACAGCAGGGGAAGAGGAGGACGGGAGTTAGGGAGGGTGTAGTCTAAGAAAAGGTTACTCAGTTGAGAAGCGTACTCCACCGGTTTCATAACCTCAAAGTCGAAATCGTAGTCAGGAAGGTTTCTTGTGGGTCCTGACTAGAGGAAATCTTACCTGACCAACCTAGAGGGACGTCAGGTTCCCTGAGAGTTCTCAGAAGAGGTTGTGGTGTCAAGTTTTCGTAGTTAAGAAGTCACGAATCGAAAGAAGTGTCAGGTTGAGAGTGTAGGTATGTATTGATAACCTTTTTGGTGTCGAAACTGATCTACCTGGAAACAACCGTTTCATTATAGAGACGAAAAATTATACGATAGTTCCAACCAGTATTAAAAGGAAGGTTCCTCATTCGTAGAAAATTAAAGTACCGACGTTAGTGGTAGACGTCACTAAAACCTCGGGGGGTTTTAATTCAGCCTGTGACAAAGGTGACAAAGGGGTAGTTAAAGGGTACTTGACTACCCTGGCCTACGGTACTAGAATCAAAAGACTTACAACTCGAAATTCGGTTGCAAAAGTGAGAGGAGAAGGTGAAAGTAGTTCTCCGAAAAATCAAGGAGAAGTGAAAGACGGTATTCTCACCACAGTAGACGTATAGACTCCAACAACTATAAAGAGGGCCGTTAGAACTAAGGTCGAACACGAAGAAGGTCGGGTCGCAAAGAGTACTACATGAGACGTATCTTCAATTTATTCGTCCCACTGTCGGAACTGCATGAGGAAATGGTTAAACCTTGGTCAGACAATAAGGTACAGGTCAAGATTGACAACGAAGGACTGGACGTATATCCAAAGGATTCTCCGTCCAGTCCACCAGACCATAGGGGTAGAGAAAGTCCTAAAAGGTCAAATAACACTAGGTGTGTCAGTTTCCGAAACCGTATCAGTTATTTCGTCTTTATCTATGAAAAGACCTTGAGAGAAGGAAAAAGGTACTAGGTCGTCTACAACCGTTAAACTAGAGACCAAGGACACGGAAAAGATTTTGATCGAACTTGTAGACCTTCAAGTGCCAAGTGCATAACGACTTCGGACCAAACCTCTTAAACCTCGTAATGAAATGATGGCACACTCTACTCACGTTAACACATCATCAAACTCGTAATAAACCGTAACGGAAAGAAACCCAAACCTTACTTTTGCCTGGAAAAGGTCAGGACACCGGTGACGACTCAAAAGGTTTAAACGACCGTATGACTCACGTCGTGAAAGTGTCGTAGTAGAAGATCCTAAACTTTATCGAGTTGACCTTAAGGTAGTGGAAGTGATCGAAACAAGCATCACTACGATTCCGGGTGGACTGAAGTATAAGGTCCTACAGACCGAGATCCACTAACTAGTGTGGTAACACTAATAGAACCAGTACTTCTAGAAAAAATATGTCAAGAAGACACATAAGAACGGTGGAGCAGAATTATAGAAGACGAAGACAATCCAGGTATGGTAAAGACAGGAAATAGCTCGGGTAGAAATGTACTTTACAAGGGAACCATAGAGATTAAAAGAACTTCTGTAAAGATCAGAAAGGGTAAGACAACAAAAGGAGATAAAGAAACGTGACTAGCGACTTCTTCTGAAAGAATAGAGAGGTACGATACGATAAGAAACTTTGAGACGTAAGTCTACGAATATAGAAAGGAAAAGAGGAAACGGAAAACAAAGAGAGGAAAAGTGTCGATAAACATTCCGGAGGGGTCTGTCGGTAAAACGAAAAAAACGTAAAGAAAAGGTACCCCTACCAGAACTAGGGACAGAGGACATGTTACAGTGCTTGGAGGTAAGTATCAAGTAGTCCGTGAGACAGATAGTCTAGATCCGGGAATTTAGATAAAGAGTGAAGGTGACATATTAGTATTCCTTAAACTAAATCCAGTATGGACTTACCAGATCACCAAAAGGGATGAAAGAAGTTAAATTCAGACTTAAACCGTTATTCCTCAAGTAGCGGTTTGACGACATACAGTGAAATATTCATGTGTATCACCTTTGTTCTGAGGTCAGTAGGACCTTTTACAAACCTTTGTCTTGTGACATTTAAATTCGTTAGAAAGAGTCATAAGTCTTTCTCTCACTTTCACAAGAACACCTTTATTCGGTAACAGTGTTTTCAAAAATATCATCCCTTTACCCCACTCCCTCCTACCCCTTTGTTCCTCACAGTATCCTTCCTTCTTCTCCTCTCTCCCTTCCCTCTCCTCCCCTTCCAGTCTCTCAGTGTCTTCAAGGGTCTTTCGGGTCTTTGTGAGTTGGAACAGAGAGGAACTCTTCGGGGACCCTTCGACAATGTTGTACGATGTCGGACCTGCCTTCGGGGATCAACACTAAATAACCTAGACCCTTAAACAAAGGTTTCGAGTTGTCCACTAAGATTACGTGCTGGTCCCAACTTCTGGACTCAGTCACCAAGATCTTAGGACCGGTTCATCCACTTTCCCTTTTGGCTCTTCCGTTTCTGGCGGGAGGCGGACCGTCACCGACTCCGACCCTTGACGAGAGCCAAGAGACACATGATCAGAGACGTAAGTTGGAGTCGACACGGTGAGTGAGATACGGTTAATTTTGGGTCGTCGGTGCTGGTCACACCACGTTTACCCGTGACAAGGACCCCGTCTGCCTCTCGCCACCCGTCTCTCGGGTGACGGACCCAAAAATTTTAAAAAGACCGACCTGATATAAAGGTTAAGAATCTTTAGAGGTTGGAGCAAGACTTTACGTAGTCTTCTATTAATTTCGTCTACCCTCGACCGTAGCAAAACCTAGAGGATTCTATATAACAGCCTCTACCTAGTCCTTTGCTTAGACAACTGAACCTTCGACTTCTATTAAAGGTAACAAAAATAGTATACACCCAAGATAAAAGGTTCAATCGAATACCGGAGAAAACTCACGTATTCCATCTCACTCACATATACGTAAAAAAAAAAAACAGGACTGAAGTTTAAAGTTCACAGGGGTAGAGGAGAAGAGGTGGTTGTAGAACTTTTCAGAACGTCCATATCAGGTCTTCCTTTTGTTAGAATTGTGACCGATATGGATTTGTGTTGGTCTTATGTCTCTTTCTCGGGTCGGTAAGTGGTAGTATAGTCGGAGAGGTTCCAGAGGTATGTCTCGGTTTGGGTCTTTTCATAGGTACTCTTAGAAAGGAGACCGCAGAGAAACCAAGAACGGAGAGGAGACTGAATGGTAACAGGAAACAGGAAAGAGGAGGAAGTGTAGAGAGGGGGACAGTGTCACAGGACCTGGACATAAACTTCCTACCACCATGTCGGGTGGTGGGGGACGGTCGGTCCAAGATAACGTCTTCAATTGTCACCGCCAAAGAGGTTACGTGTGTGAGGAAACAGAACGATTATACTTGTGTACAAGAGTTTCGTATTGACTCTGCAAAGGGATATTATTTTTAGAGACTTAGATTGTGTAACATTTAGTTGATATGAGATTATAATTCTTAGAAACGAAGGAGGAAGACTGGTTTTTTTTTTTTTTTTAAGTGAGAAGGGGTAATTTTTGAAGGAAGGACAGATCCGTTTTTTTTTTTTTTTTTTTTTTTTTTCTTTCTTTCTTTCTCTTCCCTTTTTTCATTCCCTCCTTCCTATTGGGAAAAGACGACAAACTGTTAATTCGTTGAAACCCCGTAAATCACCTTATACAAGATGGTTTTAATTGGTGGTCACGGTACGATTGGGGCCACTCGATGTCAGGTACCCCGACGTTTCTCGGTCTGTACTGACTCGTTCCTGCGTGTCGTACGATTGGACTCCTCTTTGTGTATATTGGACTTCTTGGTCCTCTGTGTTCGTTCCTAGATTCTTACAGTGGATTCGGTGTGCGTTACGGCTGCTACATCGGATTCTCCCACACCAACCTTACCGGACGACCCTTACGGACCATCCTCTTTCTGTGCACAGATCTTTGTATAACACAGAAATAAAGAATAGGCAAGGAAAATATATCGTCCTGAACTTCGAACCAACAACAACTGTTAAAAGGTGTGGTCATCGTACATCTGTATGGTAAGACATTTCACCATATAGATATTTCTACGAGTCGAGTAATACAGAGACCAAGATGACCGAATTTGGGGTCGTTTCATTTACCGAATATGAAATGTACGCAACATAAATATACGAAAACGTAAACATTTTTATCCAAAAAAAAATCATATTTCGTCTTTCCCTTTACCTACGTGTCCGAAATTTTCTTTGGTTCGAAGTCCGACAGAGAAAGGATCCTTCTATCCCTCTCGGTCCTTGAGACACTTCCTTAGGTACCTCGTAACGAGTCACATGGTTGTCCTTAGATCCGTAATGACCAAACGTACTCTTGTCCCGGGTGTCTTTGCCTGGTCTTCTTTGTGACGTAGTTCTGTTGATACCCCCTGTGAAAAACAAGTAAGATGGGTCGTTTATCAAAGGAGAAGACCAACATCGTGGTCTAAAAGAAGACTTTCTGTGGAGCAGGAGTGAGAGTCAAGAACCACAAACCTACCAGAACTAAGACGGGAGTTGTTATTTCAGACAATGCATCGACTCAACATCGGTTAGTCTCATGGAGTAGAGGGACCGGAACTACTACCTGGGGTCCCCATTCGTTCTCTGGGGTCCTGTCAGTTCACTTTCTGAAAACAAGATTGACAACGTTGTCTCTTCTCCGGTACCTCGAGACTCAGATATTTAGGTCTAAACAACCTTTGGTGTAATGACGGTACTCCCTTCTCGGGATAGGTTCTTACCTCAACTCGACTACCCATCTCTCTCTGGACTTGGGTTACTCACAGATACGGGACCCTAGGTAAACACGGACTCTTCGACTTCGATGAGAGCCCGAAAATTCTATGTAATCGGTTTTTATAAGAAAGAGCTATTTAGTAACAAAGTAAGAAAGAAAAAAACAGTGAATTTTGATGTTTTCAGATTTGATTTATCTTTTATCGATTATTCTCAGACAGTATACACAGTACTTATATTAAGACTACTTATCAAACGGATTAAGTCCCCTCAAGATTAAGACACTCATACCTTAATTTCACGAAATCGAATCTCACACATCTGGGTCTGGGTCCCTACTACTTCATTACAGACGACTTGAACTTGAGACAGACCTTTACCTGACGAGACTACGGTCTCCTAGGTCTTTAACTTTGTCATATAGGTACTGATGTGTCTAGACCTAAACATACCCGGGTCGTCGTCTCATAATACCTTCTCGTTACCTAAACTATGTCCAATGGTTTTTCTACTTATGACTCCAGATACAGTACTCGTTCTCAGTCACTCAAGTTCTCGACGTCTGTATTTTCCTCGTCGTATCCTTTATAGTTCTTCTTTATGACCCATCGACTTTCTTCTGATGTCAAGGTCCTTAGTGACGTTATATTTACTTTGTTCTTATCACCATATAGTTTCAGGTTTGTACCAATGTAACGACCACCGTAAGGACGGTTTCAAGAGACACTGCGAAACACGTATATAAACCGAAGGTCAATTTTAGACCGACATAGAGCACCATTAAACTTTATAAGAAGAAACCAGGTGTACCATGAAGATACTTGATCACTGATAGACCCGGTTTATATAAAAACCCTTTCTGGTCTTCCGGATTTTGAGATCGAAATGGTTTTCATGGAAATCATCTTTAAAGTCAAACCCCCGTCCTAACCGGGTCCTTGTTTGGGTAGGTCACGGAAGTGCCATCTTAACTCGTCGAACAGGTAAATCACCTTACCTAAGGGAAGTTCGGTGTGGTACCAGTTCTTCCGTAAGTCCTCTCAGTCTCATCTCTCCACGTTCTTTCCTCGAGAGTGGTAGACACCGTCCTAAGACGAATGTAAATAGAAGGGAACAGGAAAACGTTCGTGTCTAAGGTTAAAGACATTTCTTGTTGACTGATGTCCGGGAGGTGGTGACCGGAAGGACGGTAGTGAGATGGACGAGAAACAGTTCGTACTACTCACGAGTAGTGGTGAGTTTTATGAGACTTTTCCTTTGACCCTTTAGAGAAAGCCAAGGAATTCACCATATGACACTGGAAAATTTCCAGTCGAGTCGAGGAGACACAGTTCCACACCCAAGTGGACTGAGACACACTCGTGCTGGGTCGTCACGGAGTGGAGTCTGGACGTGGTACTCGAGAGGGGAGGACGAGACTCCCGGGGACGTCTGACACCCCGTGCTCCACGGCACTGGACTTGAACCACAGGGACGTGCGTGTTGGTCTTCAAGTCTGATGATTTGCAATTCCTCATTTGTCGACCGGTTACTTCTCCATTCTCGGTCACCCACTTAGGTGAAGAAAGGTTAGGAGATATATTTGCCAGGACTGTACATGACGTACACTGAAGGACTTCTACCAGGACTCCCTAGGTCGTTAGAGAGCCATAAACGATGGACCACCACTAGTCGAGTCTTTACGTGAAAACGTAATCAAGACGGAGGAAGGAACGGAGTGAGACCAAAGAGGAGTAAGAACAAAGTGACCCTGACGTAGTCAAGTCAACGATTCAGTGCAGACTACAAAGCGCTGGGGTACCTGACGTTTTGAGGTCCGAAGGGACAGATAGTGTTTGAGGGCCTTAAACGAGTTTGAGTACAGGTAGTTCAGTCACTATCGTAGGTTTGTTAAGTAGGACACAGTTGGGGAAGAAGAGACGTATGTAATTATTTTATCGAATACTCGAAACGGATTCTAGGACTAAGGACCCCTTGGGTTCGATTCTGTAATACCAACCTTACCAGGGACTTACATCTGGGAGTTCCACCTTAATGACCATCCAATTCTAGGTGACGTGACAGCGAGGGACGGAGGTCCGATTACCGGGGAGTAACGACAGTCCGATCATTGAGGTCCTGTCTTACTCGTAATTCATATAAGGATGTTGTCCTCCTCTATTGAATGTGTTGTTTTGCAACGTCTTCGACCAATTATAAAAGACGATTCTTGGTACCTTTATCCGTAACCTCACCTAAAAGTCCCAAAACCTAACCCCCAAACCTCCCGTCGTATACAGTCCCATCAAGTCAGTGGGTCAGTGCAGACTGAGTAACGTTGGGGTACCTGACATATCGTGTGGTCCGAAGGGACAGGTAGTGGTTGAGGGTCTCAAATGAGTTTTGAGTACAGGTGGTCAGTCACTACGGAAGGTTGGTAGAGGAGGAGATAACAGGGGAAGAGGAGGGCGGAAGTTAGAAAGGGTCGTAGTCCCAGAAAAGGTTACTCAGTCAAGAAGTATAGTCCACCGGTTTCATGACCTCAAAGTCGAAGTCGTAGTCAGGAAGGTTACTTATAAGTCCTGACTAAAGGAAATCCTACCTGACCAAAGTAGAGGAACGTCAGGTTCTCTGAGAGTTCTCAGAAGAGGTTACGGTGTCAAGTTTTCGTAGTTAAGAAGTGGTGAGTCGAAAGAAATACCAGGTTGAGAGTGTAGGTATGTACTGATGACCTCTTTGGTATCGGAACTGATCTGTCTGGATACAATTGTTTCATTACAGAGACGAAAAATTATACGACAGATCAAACCGGATCTAAAAGAAGATTCCTCGTTCACAGAAAATTAAAGTACCGACGTCAGTGGTAGACGTCACTAAAACCTCGGGGGTTTTTATTTCAGACAGTGATAAAGGTAACAAAGGGGTAGATAGACGGTACTTCACTACCCTGGTATACGGTACTAGAATCGAAAAACTTACAACTTAAAATCCGGTCGAAAAAGTGAGAGGAAAAAGTGAAAGTAGTTCTCCGAGAAATCAAGAAGGAGTGAAAGACGGCATTCCCACCACAGTAGACGAATAGACTCCAATAACTCTAAAGAGGGCCGTTGGAACTAAGGTCGAACACGAAGGAAGTCGGACCGTAAAGTGTCCTACATGAGACGTATCTTCAATTTATTCGTCCCACTGTTATGTGTCGAAACTGTCTGAGGAAATGGTTAAACCTTGGTCAGACAACAAGGTACAGGTCAAGATTGACAATGAAGAACTCGACGTATGTCTAAAGAGTCCTTCGTCCATTCCACCAGACCATAAGGGTAAAGAACTTCTTAAAAGGTCTCAAACAAAACTAGGTGTGTCAGTTTCCGAAACCGTATTAGTTATTTCGTCTACAAAAGGACCATAACAGAACGAAAATACTACGAGGTTGTCTACAACCGTTAAACTAGAGACCAAGGAGACGGAAAAGATTTAGGTCGAACTTGTAGACCTTCAAGTACCAAGTACATAACAACTTCGGACCGAACCTCTTAAAACTCGTAATGTAACTATCATACACTTTACTCACGTTAACACGTCATCAAACTCGTAAGAAACCGTAACGGAAAGAAACCCTAACCTTACTTTTGACTTGAAAAGGTCAGGAAACCGGTGACGACTCAAAAGGTTTAAACGATCGTATAACTCACGTCGTGAAAGTATCGTAGTAGAAAATCCTAAACTTTGTTGAGTCGACCTTAAGGGAGTGGAGGTGATCGAAACAAGTATCACTACGAAGGATTCCGGGTGAACTGAAACGTAAGGTCCTACAGACGGAGATCCACTCACTAGTGTGGTAGTACCAATAGACCCAGTACTTCTAGAAAAAACATATCAAGAAGACACATAAGAACGGTGGAGAAGAATTATAGAAGACGAAGACAATCGAGGTGTGGTAGTTCCGTCCTCCTTTGTTTGATCACAATGTAAAAAAGGGGGAGAGATATATTTAAATTTTTCTCCAAAGAGAATTTTAAGACACAACGGTATTCCTGTGGACCAAGGTGGACTTGAAAAGAGTTTGGAACTCGGTTGGTTACGCAAAAAGAATACCTTTACAAACAGAATTCGATACAATTACACGATACATAAATGGGGTCTCAGAAAAAGTTCTGTCAAGACGGATTTCCGAGTCCGAGTCTTGGTTAAACTGTTTGGTCATACAATATGAGTATGTAACAAGAGGATTAGATACAATTACTTTGATATATAAACATACCCTTAGACGGAAAGAAATTCTAAGTCCAGTTAGTAAAATACCGGTCCCTACTGATTGGACCACGGTTCCAATAGAGTTTTACGTATAAGACCCACTCCCCGAACCACGGTAAAAGACTCAAAACTCTGTAAAAGAAAGAAATTACTCGTCTGACGATCCTCGATACATTGTAAGTCGATTTCTGTTCGTCCCCCTGTGAGAAAGACGGGAGAAGACTACAGATACAGTCTTCGAAAGAGATAGGGAAAATATGAAAGTATTTTGAAATAATGTACTTTCGAGACTCACTAGTTCGGAGGAGTGACCGGGACCTAACTTAAGGAGAGGAGGTCTTCGGTTCTTAGGACCGTAGAAAGCACCAAGTCGTTGTTGGAAAGTGTAGAAACGTACTTTGCCAGGGAACCATAAAGATTAAAAGAACTTCTCTAGAGATCAGAAAGGGTAAGATAACAAAAGGAGATAAAGAAACGTAACTAGTGACTCTTTCCGAAAGAATAGAAAGGAAAAATAAGAAACCTTGAGACGTAAGTTTACCCATATAGAAAGGAAAAGAGGAAACGGAAATCGAAGAGAAAAGAGTCGATAATCATTCCGGAGGAGACTGTTGGTAAAACAGAAAAACCTAAAGAAAGAGAACCCCTACCAGAACTAGGGAAGAAGGACATGTTTCAGTGCTTGGAGACAGGTATCAAGAATTCCGTGAGATAGTCTAGATTAGGGCACTTAGATAAACAGTGAAAGTCGTATATGAACATTCCCTAAACTAAATCCAGTATGGACTTACCAGATCACTAAAAGGGATGAAAGAAATTAAATTCAGAGTTAAAACGTTATTCCTAAAGTACTAGACTCGGTGTCAGTCAAGGACCAGAACAAAACCGACTGACATGTCTCGAAGAGGTAGAAACCGACGTTTCTTATATTAGTTGGACTAAAACCATAACTGGTAGACCAATACAGGTACACATCTCAGAAGAGAACACGACAACTTTCTCCCATAAACGATACTGGTCACACAAAAGAACCGTTTTGAGACAATCGGAAACGGAACGAAGTAAAACATGAGGTTCCCGTTTAAACGGACAATAAGGTCCATAGAGAACTGAAGGATGAAGACGTAATGTCAGGGGACACTATTTTTCCTGTAGAAAAAACCCACAATCAAGATCTTCCAAAACATCCAGAATAACTGTTCCGTGAGGGTCCTAAGTTGTAAGATCGTCTATGGTAATAATTGTCAGAGACCTCTACAGTAACACTTCTTGACAGTAGTACTACCGGACATCAATTACTCTACCTCTAAGGTCTTAGAGACGTCGTATCATTAAAAAACTTAAATAAAAAATTAACCTTCTTTTGACGAAATATTATATAAGTAACACCGTATCATAACTTCTTCCCCAGATTTCCGAGTCTCTCCACCTTTTCGATCCATCTAAATGACACCTTCTGGATTCTTACAAGGTGGATTGAAAAGAGTCCGTTTCAGGTCCTTTGAGAGTAAAGTATATCTATTGTCCCTTTTTTGGTCCCCTTTCGTCTCCGTAAAAACTCTGTAAATTCCACCGGTAAGAGTAAAGTATTTCCTGTCACTGTGCCGTACACCGGTAATTTGGCACCAGACTTACTCGTGGTGGACCTATCTTAAAGTCTTACATTCTTCATTCTTTCGTCATTAATTGGTAGTATCCGTTCTTACAGTATTAATGAGACAACCTGTCGTTCTGATCTCACTGTCAGTCCCTTGGGGCTGGGTCTCCGTAGACACGACCAACGATTCTCTAGGATCACAATAATCTCTCCACTTTATCTACGTCTTAGTGATCCTATCATGAGTTGAGACATTGTTGTTGTATTTCAAACAATTGAATACTCATCCTACTACAGTTAACAGTGTTACCTCTAAACCAGGGAGTAGGTCAAAGGTCTAGACCAAAAACCTAGGTCACTGGTGACCGGGTTCTGACTTCCCCTTTGAGTCAGGGGACTCCTCCCTAGACGTCGCGGTAGTGTCCTCGTATATCCTTTGTTAAGGGTTTGGAAGAGACACCCTTTCGTTGACACAACCTCTTTCCTCTTATAGACCTAAAAAAAACTCCTTACACTCTATTCTTCGGTGTAACTATACTCTTTAAAATCTTATAGAGACCAACCATTGTCGAATACTTCCATCGTCTCCCTCCAGAGTGGTGCTGATGACGTGAACCACAGGTTACTCATGAAGGGATGGGACACCATTGATAGAGTCAGGGACCTACATGTCGACCCTCTCTTTATAAGTCGTGGACCATTTTGGGAATGTGACCGGACATTTCTTTCCCGATGCTACCATCATATTCCTCTCCTGGGTAGGGATTTGACTTTGAGGGGCAAGGGGTCCATCTATTGTGACTATAGAAATTAAATATTTATTCCCTTGAACGGACCACCAGGCCACCGTTTCTGACTCGAGGGTCACGTCCCCCCCGTCCAAGTTAGGGACCAGTCCCTTGATCTAGGGCGTACGACGTTGATTTCTAAAGTGTACGACGTTGATTCTGGGCTGTGTCGGTTTATTTATTTGTGGATTTATGTTTTAAAAAATATTTATTTAACCCAGATTCTCTTCAATCTAATTGAACCGATTCACAAATGTCAATCATTACCTATCTTGGTTCTTAGTTTACGTCAACTTAGACCGAGGTCTCAGACTAAATAGATAATTATCACAAATTGATGACGGATGAACGGACACAGGTACCTGTCTCCTCGGACCGTCCGACGTCAGGTGTCCCAACGTTTCTAAGTCTATACTGACTCCCTAATTCGTACGTACCTGTGTGAACGGACGTAAACATATAAGATATTGACGTTATTTATATTGTTCCATTTGCTCGTGGTAGAGTTTGAAGAACTCTTATAGACCAATGAGGAGAATTAACAAGGGTGCATATGTAAAAAGAGTGTATAAATAAATGTTCTTAGGTAATTTTAAACATAAATTTCTGGAACCAAACGTGGGTGACTTGGTTAATAAAAGTCATTACAGTCATCATGGATAGTGTATTTCTTCAAAATGTCGACTCTTATTACTACAAGTACTGACTCGGAATGAGACTTCTCTATAAAAAGTCAGAATTAATTATTCCCGTTGTTTTAGAATCAGTTCACTCTTTTCTTTTAGTAATTAAAACATCCACTGGTGATCATTGTAGTCTTACATCATTAGAACAGATAAATGTCTTTTGGGGTACTGAACAATAAATTTTTGTCAATTCAATATACGTATGACGTATAAATTTAATTTTACTTAAATCTCAATTTACGTATAAACTTTCTTCCAATTCACTTTCTTCATTTTATATTTTCTTCTTCTTCCTTCACTTATGATTTCACTCCCACCCCTTCGGAAAAAAGTTTATTTCCTTTTCTTTCTTTAACATTTTCTTTTATAACCCTCCAAATGTATGTATTTTCAAAGATTGAAGAAAACACTATTTTTGGTGGTGTTTCTTATAATGTTTCACTTCACTTTTCAGACTTCTTTTATGTTGTTTCAGAATTATAGGCTTCGTGGCTTCTTGAACAGTGGACACCAAACAACAAGTGAACTCGCGATCTCTTCCTTTCGTAGAAGGTCTTGATCCGGGGGTTCCAGTATGTAGACTGACCAGTATCTCGACTCATATCTTAGGTCTAAGTTGATTTTTTTTCTTTTCAGAATTATAGAAATTATATATTCCTTAAGAATATTTATTACGTACAGAAGATCAATCGGTTTTACAGGACTTGTTAATACTACTCGATCCAGTTAAAAGTAAAGTTAGGGGTTTTTCCCGTTACGACTTCTTACAAGTTTGATGGAATATCAATGTGAGTAAAAAGTGGAATCATTCCGATACGAGTCTTAGGAAGTTCGATCCGAAGTCGTCATGCACTTACGTCTTAAATGTTCGCCCCAAAGCTTTTCCGTCTCCTTGGTCTGTAGTTTAACCGTTGTAAACAACCTACCATCTCTTTCGTTCCCTTAAGGTCTTTTCATGGATGAAGACGGAGTAACTGATACGTTTTCGGATACTGATACACATAGTGTTGTTTAACACCCTTTGAGAATTTGTCGACCCCGATGGTCTGGTGGAATGAATTCTGTGGACATACGTCCTGTTCTTCCTTGTCAATCTTGGTCTGTACCTTGTTGGTCGACCAAGTTTGAACCCTTTCTTCATGTTGTCCGAAATATATGTAAAGTGTACATATAGTACACTTTACGACCCGACCTTCTTAATGTTCGACCTTAGTTCTAACGACCTGTAGATTCCAGATACCAAGACCCCTCTTCAGACCGGACCTCAAGATTAATGCTCTGAACAGTTGTATGTCATAAATGACGGTTCTAGGATTTACTCTAGTAATTCTTTCACTCTTGTCTGTCTTTTGTCTTCTGTAAATTCTTGATTGGACCTCAGTTAGATTGTTCCTTCTAAACTCAGTCCTCCTTGTCAGTCGTTTCCTCTTAACCACGGTTATTTCTTCCTCCTTTAGCCCGAATCCGAGGTCTTCACTTCTTAGTTTCCACAGCTCACAACAACGATAATTCAGTCAACTCTTGACTACTACTTAACATAGACCACTAGAATAAATGAATCAGACAATTAATAAGGAGTTAGAGAGTCGAGTGAGGGCGTCTTGTATGTGTCTGAGTGACGAATGTGGGTGGAGGAAGAGAGTCGGTCGTAAAGGTGAAGAAACGGAGAAGATTACCTTTGACTTTTAGTACGTTCGAAAGTGATGGACAAGGAACCAAGGTACGTTCTTTCCTGGTCGTGTGAGCGTTAGATTTCGTCTTTGAAGGAATATGTTCCTCCCCTTCATCTTCGTCTCACTTCCGATACTTAAAACTATTGATATATAATTTTTTGAAACACACAGACAACTGACTTTTATTTTGGTAAGTTTACATGATCGATAGTTTCTTTATGTCCAATTTTTATTTAACCGGTGGTAAAAAAAACGTTTAGTTTAACCGTAAATTGTTTTGTATCGGGCATACCCGTTCTGAGTCGTCTGTAAGAGTATATGGTGACCACCTTCACAATTAACCACTTTGAAGAGATGTCCCGTTAAACCGTTGTATATTCTTATTAAAAAAATTTCAAGTAAGAAGTGTAGAAAACCAGGTCACTAAGAAGAAAATCGATAAATAACATTCCATTATTAGTCTTACGTGTTCTAAAGATATTATCCTATAAGTGAAGTAACGACGAAGGATATCTTAAATCCCACATCTTCAGATATTTTAAGATATACGAACACCTTATATCCTTGTTATGGAATCACCATAAAGGATTATCTTCCTTATCTTAATTTTACCATCACCATCACCAAATCAGCGATTCAGTACAAGTAGAGAAAACGCTACGGTACCTGACATCGAACGTTCAGAGGAGACAGGTAACCTAAAGGGTCCACTTTTATGACCTTACACATCGGTAAAGGAAAAGGTCCCCTCGAAGGACTGGGTCCCTAGTTTGAGTCCAGAGGACGTAACGTTCACCTAAGAAGTGGTTGACTCGGTGATCCTTCGGGTGTCCCAATTTCCTCATTAATTTATTAAATTATAGGTTGTAACCTCGAATTCAGTTATTTAATACTCTATCGGTGTTTTCTTTATTGGACATCGTTATCTTATAGATTTTCTCTACTCTTATACAGTTATTCCGTGACTAGTTCAAAAAATTTCACGATATTTTACATAAATACCATAATAAGATTAAAATATTTCGTTTTCTTTTCACTCTTACTATAGTTGATTTTAGAATCACCATTAATAAAGGTATGTACGAACTCTAATATCCTCAAAGATAATAAGTCTTTATAAAATCCCCCCGGATGGTACATTGTCTTAAGGTCGAGAACGTCACGAATACAAGATACGTCTCCCTATGTCTGTTATTTGTTATTATTTATTTACTTGCTACATAGAAAATCCTTCACCATTCGTGACACCCCCCTTTGTTACTCGTCCGTTCCACACTAACCCTCACCATACCGACGGTGAAATTTACGTCACCAGTCCCGTCCAGGATAACTCTTCCACGTAAATTGTTTCTGTACACCACTTCCTTAATCGGTACACTGAAGTCTCCCTTTTCATAGGGTCTCCTCCCAGTCGTGTACGTTCCGGTATTCTTCCCCCACTCAACCCATACGGATTCCTACTCTTCCCTTCGGACCCACCGACCTCACGTCACCTGTGTTATCAGCCTTTACTCTTTGGTCTAATCCATCCTGGATGACCTTCCCACACTCCTACAACCCTATCTATCCACTTCTCGACGACGTTATTGACTCTACTCTCTACCGTGCCAACCCTAGTTCTCCTTAGTCACGTGTATCCCCCTGACCAGTCTCAGAGGGAACCTGTTGTACCATGCCTCAACAACCGTGTGGGTGTCCCCTCTGAGGAACCAATTTAAATGTCAGTCGGGAGACGTAGACACCAAAGTATCGACGTCTAAGTATACATTTTGACGTCTTACATAAATAACTTTTGTTAGGTGTATATTCACCTGTGTGTGTCAAGTTTGTACTGAAGAAGTTTCCAGTTTACAAAAATTTTCATTTTGGTTGTATTAAATGACTACCAAATCCATATCTCCTGTTTCTTTATTCCGGAAGTTCTAAAACCTAGACTTAATAATCCTTCTATTTCAACAGTCGTTAACTCCACCCCTCTGACACCCATCTCGTCCACACCCACGCTCACCCATTCCAGTCCTCAATGTAAAGCGTATACCACTCTATAGGTTCTCCGTGAACGACACCTTTTCATACCTTAAGTGTCCTGTTCAGACTCAACCCCTCTATGTGACTTTTTGGTACTCGTATCTCTACCATAAACTTGACATCCTTAGTAGTTCCCTTAAGACACCTGTCTCTTCTACAGATGTCCGACGTACGACCCCGTTAAGGTAGTTATTCTCCAACTCCTCTGTTCATTACTGGACTCTTTTCGACCAACTCTTTCCCTGGTGTCTTCGTCTTCTTTTTTTAGTTTTCTTATACCCCGTTCCCACGAGACGACTACTGGATCTCCCGACCCTACGTCACCACCCTCCCTCCGAGATCTCTCTCCCATATATACATAAAAATCCCGACTAAGGACCATTTCGTCTCTGGTTCTGTTGTAACATTTCGTTAATAGGAGGTTAATTTTTCTTTAGTTTTTTCTTACACCCCGTTTATACACAAAGTTTACGACCATCAATGCATTCAACTCTTCACTATTTACTGGTGTCCTAAATCGTTACACCTCCAGTCCCGTGACCGGTGGAACCTTTTTTACGAAATCCATCTTGCACACCTCTCTTTAGTTTCTCCTCCGGCTCCCTACACTGATCTCTGGTACTTTATGTCTGTCGAGAAGACTCCTTGAAGTGACGTTATTCAATTCACCACCGACTGAGCCCTTCACTCCATATTTTTTAAAAAAAAGACTACCTTATTTGTCGTCGTACAAACGTCCAAACTACCCCTCTGTCGGTACTAACAATTATAACAGGTCCATAAGTATTCATTCTACCGTCGTCTACCATACCAACCCTCCAGTGTATTCTTTATGGACCTGTCAATTGGAGGGGATATTCAGACCGTATGAGACAGTGGACTTTGAGGATAGAGAGGTTGAAAACATAAATTTTATCTTTATAAATCCCAGATGTACTGGAATTATACCGTATTAACGATGGGGGATCCGTGTGTGTATGAGTATGTGATTCTCCGGTAAGTAGGGGTAACCTTTCAGACCGAACATCAAAGTATTAATGTCTAATTCATCTGAGGTATCATTCTTTCGGTTAAAACGTTCTTTTTTGATCCCTCTTTCTTTTTAGCATTGAGAGACTAGAGTGAGGAGTGTCTTGAGATATATTGGGTCCTTTGGTTTCGTAGAGGATAAACGAAGAGGACGTGGTCTTCTACCGTAATGGTTCTTTTTCAGGACCTTTAGTTGAAACCTATAGAGACGACCTGTCGAGACGTATGAAGTCGGTCTTACGTTTCCAAGATAAAATCGTACGTAGGATTAGGTGCACAGGTGTGGACGCGGGGAAGAATGTGTGGATTGTAAGTGTAAGTCTACCACAGATAAGACAAAGAGGAAGGGTACCCAGGTTGTGGTAGTAAGAGGAGAAGAGGAAGATTTTTGGTTAGAGTACTTTCTTTCCGTTTTCCTCCTGAAGGCACACCAGGTCACCAACCCTTAGACGGACGACTACGTCCCCTGTACCCAAACTAGGGACCAGGTCCTTAGTACGGTGTCTCGTTGATTTGGGAACGTAGTCTTGGGGACTCGGGCGTGATCTCTGGTAGGCGACGTTATTCTCTTTCACGCGTGTGTCGTTGTTTCTGGGTCACGTCGGTTTTTATTTATTCATTTTTTCTTTCCGTCTTCCTTACCACTGAGTTGTACCAGTTTGATAGTCCCCAAAATACAATCGAAAGTAAGATGTTTACTTCTTTAGTTCAGACCTCCCACTGTACTTGACGGGGTTTCAGTGGTCGATTTTAATCATCCCTTCGAGGTCTAAAAAAACTAGTTGAGGAAATGTAGTTCCATATATCCAACTAGACTGTTTCCGTACAAGAACGTCTTTGGTATCAAAACCCGGTTTCCTTATCTACCTCTTCACCTTTCTCCTTTACCATCCGTCCCCTCCTACGATAATTGAAATCGTAATCCCGTCATAAAACTTACCATCGAGGGAATAAACAGATAAAGTCCCCGAAGAGACCACCGAGTCTACCATTTTTTTTTTTTTTTTTTTTAGACGGATGTTACTCCCACTGGGTCTAAGTTAGGGACACAATCGTTCTAAGGGACCTCTTCCATTACCGATGGATGGGGACGTAAGAACGGACCTCTTCAGGTTCCTGTCTCTTCGGACCACCCGATGTCAGGAACCCCAGAGTTTCTCAGTCTGTGTTGATTCGTTGATTGTGAAAGTGAAGATAAAGTCATTAAGAGTTGTTCCCCACTAAAACGGAAGGTTCCCCTACAAGCCGTTACAGACCTTTATAAAAACCAACCGTGTGATCACCCTTCGTACGGAAACCGTGGGTCATTATGTACGGTTCTTTCGACGGTTTGGAGGATGTCACGGGTCCAGTCAGGGACGGAGGTTAAAAACTAGGTGACACAGTTGTCCAATCCTTACAACCAAATGAGACTTTTCCTCCTCTTCTCTCTTTTCTTGTAATAGTTTTCAACTGAGACCTCGCCACAAGGTACATATCGACGAGTAGTCTTTTCCCCCGGTTCACCTACAGTGACTTACAACCCTTGTAGTAAGGATAACTCATTTTCTGTTCTCCGAGTTTCAACTGTGGATGACGGAAGACTAACTTCTACGAGTGAACGGTAAGTTGACCAAGGTAAGAAAGTAAGGTAGAGTCAATGGTACGTTGTCCGATTACGCATTTCGACGGAGTTTCGTCACTATTATTTTGATCCGTCGTTTTTTTTTTTTTTTTGTTTTGATCCGTCGTCTGACCTCCGCTATATTCTCTGATAGTAATCAAGTCAAGTCAAGTCAGTGAGTCAGTACAGGCTGGGAAACGCTGGGACACTTAGCGTCGTGCGGTCCGGAGGGACAGGTAGTGGTTGAGGGCCTCAAGTGGGTTTGGGTGTAAGTAGCTCGGTCACTACGGTAGGTCGGTAGAGTAGAAGACAACAGAGGAAAAGGAGGACGGGGGTTAGGGAGGGTCGTATCGTTCAGTGTTTCGATACGACATTACTTTCGAATCTCAGAATCCACTCCGGAAATTCGACCGACTGACCGGAAGAGTCGATAACCGAAAAAGGAAAGAGATACAGACCACGAATCTTTAGACCCGTAAAGGTAATAAGTAAATAAATAAATGAGAAAAATAAACGTAAATAACTTTGTGTCAAGAGTTTTGAAAACGTACTTTGACCGGAGGAAACCATTCGTTCGACGACGACGACGACGATTCAACGAAGTCAGCACAGGCTGAGACACGCTGGGGTATCTACCTTCGGGTGGTCCGAGGGGGCAGGGACCCTAAGAGGTCCGTTCTTGTGACCTCACCCAACGGTAAAGGAAGAGGTTCCCCTGGACTTATATTATAAATTTTTTACTTGTTTCAGAAGTCTAGTAAGTGTTGTGTCCATACCACGAGGGAAGAAAAAAGAGTTTGAGACTTCGTGGGTCAAGAAGGTATATCAGAATTTCGATCTAGTTCTCGTGTAAACACCACCTTACACAAGTAGTGAACGACTATTGATCAACTTTCTGGTTATAGGGGAACATTGTCGAAATTCTTTATCGAAAAACTTCCGTATATAATACATTGAGTAAGGGACGACATATATTATGTCTAATGTGTTTCCGACTGTCTAAGTGTAAATATATTCGTAATTCGTAAACGACATAACTTTCTAGAAATCAAAATTATGATCGTCATATCTCAATGTTTCGTATTAAAAATGGTGAATTAACGTCCATATTTTTCGTACCATACAAAGCACCTGACCTCCTTTTGCCCGGAAAGACAGAACTTAAATGATGACTGTTAGATTAGACTTGTCAAGACGATTCGTAACTATACAATCTTTCTTTACATTTTTAGTTTGACATGACAACGAAAAACGGTGACCATCGTAAAACGTGTGTCCGAAACTAGAAGTCTTATGGGACCTAAGTCCTTCTTTTGGTAAATGTGCTTCAAGATATGTTGTCTTTGAAGAGTCGTCAGTTTTAAAATCTGACATTTTATTATGTACGTTTTGTATGAAAAGACTTTTGTGAATTGGAACTTGTTTCGTGACTTGATGTGTTTACGTGTTACTTTTGTCGTAAAGTTGAGGTGGTTTTCATCAGTAGTATTTTCCACATTCAGTGGATTGAAGCGATCCGTGACAAGTGAAAAATTTGTCCTCTATTATTTTTCATGACAGGTCTCTGTTATAGGGTTGAGATCCCGTCTAAAGTCCTTCAGAAGTAGAAGTACGAAGCCGTCACTGTTCCACTCATACTAATTCCAGACCTTGTACTAGACATGGCAGGTGCTGATATTCTCCCTCCTCCACTGGTAGAAGAGATATAGACTGGGGACAGAACTCGTCGAGAGGTAGGAGGAGGAGGAAATATGCTATACGAAATTATCAGGACTGGTAGTGTCGGAGTTAGTATAGGAGACAACATTCATTTGAGTTACCACACTCGACGGTGTCCATCGAGGGGGGGTACATTTAAGGACCAACCCCATACACGAGAAAAACAATGTCTTTCTAGTTGAGATTGTGATAGAGGTAGTTCGAGTTAAGGTGACTGTGCGGGAAAACGAAGAAACCGTAGTAACTGTAAAAGGTTCATATGTGTCCTTTTAGGAGAACTTACAGATCTAACGACCAGTATATGTTATCTGTGTGTAGTCGTTGACCCGGTATAAATCTCTTGTGAGGAGAATCTAGAGAAAGACATCACCTGTTCGAGTTGGGTTTATGAGGTTTTGTTGTCAACCCTAGTCCTAAACGGGTTAACGGTTGTACTGTGGATACTCAAGTGTACCCTCCTACTGACACCGTTACGGTAGGAGGTATTAGAGGTGACATTCTAGACGATACCCTGGATGACACCCTCGCCCTGACTCTAGCACTGGAACATATTACGGAAGTTCTTGAAGAAGACCTAGATATGAATCTAAGTCTAGACCTGAACCTGAAACTAGACTTTACGGACCGTAGAAGGAACCTCACTCTGGAACGTCCCCATACGGAACGTCTAGAGGGTCTAGGTACCCGTGGAAGTGAAACCTTCGTCTTACCATAAGGGTAGACGACATCGAGACGAACGGTGACAACGAGTTATGAAGACGACAGCGGTGAGCTGCACGAAGTCAACTTCGACGGTTGGAGAGCACGGAAGATATGTCTCCGAGTCGACGTCGGAACGCAGAGCATGGTACGTGGTCAAGGGCTCGGTGTCTCTCGACTTTACGAGACACGACGGAGTCTCAAGTCCGAGAGGTAAATAAAAAAATGAAAGACATTTTTGTTGAATCGGTATTTGTTTAGTAAAGTAAGTATCATAAAAGTCTCCACTAGTCTCTTTTTATTAGATGTAAGTTAGGAGGTTGGTGTAATAGCAATCATAAAAGTCAGAGTTGAAACAACTACATTTTGGAATGATAGTAAAATTCACGATAATCTTAGACACGAAGACACGACCGAGTGGTAGGAGGTACGGTCCTTCGGTGTGACCGTAAAACAAGGACTGTAAACGTTAGTTTTCCCCTTTTCCGTAAATGAAATCGTCTTTTGTTTGTGGATCCGGTCGTACGGACTTCAACCCGGAAAGACCCGTCCGTCTGCACCACTAGTCGTAATATCGTGAGTAATAGATTTTTTGATATTTAGGACAGTAATAGTAGTAGTAAGATTATTATCATAGGTTTTAAAGAACCAATACAGTTGGGACAGAACTTGGAAAGGTACCCGAAAGGTACATAATTAAGTAAATTAAGAATGTTCTTATATTTCGTCCATGATAATAATATAAGTAAAATATTTACTCTTTTGATTCTTTGTCCCTGTAAATTTACTAAGTCGGTATTAGTGTCTCGATAATTCATCTTCCTTTTTTTGAGTCCCCTATTAAGGGAGGATATCAGTTACCAGAGTATGAAATCGATACAAGGGAAACTACAGAGAATTTTAACTTGTTTAGTAAAGTAAGTATCATAAAAGTCTCCACTAGTCTCTTTTTGGTACCCACATTGTAGTAAGTGTAAAGAGGTAGATTTAGAGTTCGTGACAACAGTTTTGTCATTACTGACGACCATCAAAAAGTTTAAAGTTCCTATAATTTGTTGAAACCTTTTCAGTTTACATAGTAATAGACACATTTGAACAGTTCAAAGTCTCGAGACTCGGGTTCAGATTGTCCTTAAAGTTTCTATAGTCTACTTTACCTCCTCTCCTTGAGTAGTTTCCATTTTATGTTCTCTTTAAGGTTCTCTTCTGCTTTTACTCAGAAGACTAAATTGTATGGGTAATGTACAGGATCTCTTCCTTTACCGTTGGGTGAGGTCATACAAACGGACCCTTTAGGGTACCTGTATCCTAGGACCGTCCAATGTCAGGTTCTCCAGTGTTTTCTCAACCCGTCCCGAATCGTCGTACCGTTAAATTTTACAGAGTGTGATTCTCTTGATTTCTTTTTGATGATTTTCGTAGTTTACCTTTTTCATATGGTAAGATTGTCAAGTCTTCAGTCTTACCGTAACCTGAGAATCATTGTGTCCTCTGGTCTATGATTTTTTTCTACGGAATTTTTATGACTCATTTTCAACGAAAGTTCAATTTTAAGAGACAGATTGTTTTGCTATTACGTTCCTGAGTTGTTTGTTTCATTGAGAGTTCGTAGGAAAGAGGTCTTCGATAGCCTTTTATAAGAAACAACTTTCCTTACCACATTTAGTTTTGTCTCTTCTGTTTTTTACTACTGGTTTTCAGTTTCATCTCATCGGCATGTTATCCTGATCTCTCGGTGGTCAAGCACGCCATCTCCTCCTGTCTCTTAATGTGCTCTTAAGATGTTTTATTTGTGACTATCCGTTAGACAGTCTGGACAATTTCGTACCTTTTTTAGTCAGTACTCATATGTCTTTTTTTTTTTTCCGTTAATTGAGATCCTTCTTGTTTTCTCAGGTACTTTTTCTATGTATTAGTATACATTGGACCACCCGATGTCAGGTACCCCAGTGTCTGTCAGCCTGTGTTGACTTGTGTGTATGTCTCTCCTACGTGGATGACATAGTGGACTGAGTCGTGAGTTGTCATAAATGTAACAGTATTACTACATTTGTGACTAATAACTAAATTTGGTTCATTATTAGATCCAGTTATGACGGAATATAAAAAAATTTTTAAGATTTTAGGTTTTTCGAGACGTTTCGTTGTCTAAAAACAATCCAAACGTTGTAGTATACTACCGTTCTGGACTGGACTTAACTGAACTCAAATATCAGAAATGAGTAGGGAGGACTCTTCGGACATACGTCCTGTTCTTCGTTGTCGTTCTTACCCTGTACGTCGTTGCGACGACGACGATTCAGCGCAGCCAGCACAGGCTGAGACACGTTGGGGTATCTGCCGTCGGGTGGTCCGAGGGCAGGGACCCTAAGAGGTCCGTTCTTGCGACGTGACCGAGTTTTGACCCTTTCCTTATACAGTTCCGACATATAACAGTGACACAAATAAATTGAAAATTCGTCTCATGAAGTACCCTGTGTAGTCCGACCTACTTAGTGTTCGACCTTAGTTCTAACAGTCCTCTTTATAGTTGTTGGAGTCTATATGTCAACTATGGTGAAATTACCGTCTTTCGTTTCTCCTTGATTTCTCGGAGAACTACTTCCACTTTCTCACCTCACTTTTTCGACCGAATTTTGAGTTGTGTCTTTTTTGATTCTAGTACCGTAGGTCAGGGTAGTGACGTGCCGTTTATCTACCCCTGTTGTTACCTTTGTCACTGTCTAAAATAAAAGAACCCGAGTTTTTAGTGATGTCTGCCACTGACGTCGGTACTTTAATTTTCTCCGAACGAGGAATCTTCTTTTCGATACTGTTTAGATTTGTCGTGTAATTTTTCGTCTCTGTAGTGAAACGGCTGTTTCCAGGTATATGAATTTCGATACCAAAAGGTCATCAGTACATGTCTACACTCTCAACCTGGTGTTTCTTCCGATTCGTGGTTTCTTAAGTACGAAAGTTTCACACCAAGATCTTTTCTGAGTTCTCAGGGGCCCTGTTATTCCTCTAGTTTGGTCAGTTAGGATTTCCTTTAGTTGAGACTTATGAGTAACCTTCCTGACTACGACTTCGAGGTTATGAAACCGGTGGACTACACTTCTCGGCTAAGTGGCCTTTTCTGGGACTACGACCCTTTCTGACTTCCGTTCTCCTTTTCCCCCGCTGTTCCCTTGCTCTACCAATCTACCGTAGTAACTGAGTTACCTGCACTCAGACTCGTTTGAGGTCCTCTATCACTCCCCGTCCCTTCGGACCGCACGACGTCAAGTACTCCGACGTTACACAACCTGTGTTGCATCGTTGACTTGTTATTGTTGTTAGGTATGGTTATGTCTGAACCATAGGTATAAGCACAAAACAACGTCTTTATAATGTACAAAGTAACACCTCACAACGGAGTCTAGGGTGACCTCCTCACTTCATATTGCATACAACACAATAAGATGTCGGAAAGGTTTCAGGAGGTCTAAGACTTAAGACTTTGTATGGACCGGGGTAGTTTCCAGACCTATTCCCTGACTTCTGGACATATTTATGTAGTTCTCCTACCCCACCCCCACGGAGTTGTTCTCTTCCTCAACGATATATCCTCTCGATTGAAGAGTCGGTCTCCCACTGTTCTTCTCGTTGTACTATTAAAATGTACCTTTACACATCAATTTATTATCTTCGTTATCTTTTCTCTCGACTTTTCCTTTTTCGGAAGTCCCTCGTCAGAACCCTAACCTTCTCCGTACCGTCTCCCAATGATAAAAAGTGACAGAAAAATAATAATACACTACAACATTTGATACAGAATAAAACTACCTTTTATTTTTATTAAACCTTTTTTTAGTTAGTAGGAAAGGGGGTCCTTACGTGTCCCATCTTCCGACTATTTTAGTCATAAGTAAAGATGAACAGATCAATTTCTATGTAGTGGGTTATATTTTAAAGTATATACAAGGATTATAGACCCCCTTTTCCTACGGGTCTATAATTCAGGTTTATAAGTCGTATCCCCCGTCGAGTAGTCTACGTACACTTAATTGAAACAAATTTTAAAGTAGTATGCTTCTGTGGATTGGTAAACTCTTTTTAGGTCTTTTCCATATTTTTAAGAAAGGAGGAGGTGACTCCTCCTTTAGGTTTGTCGAACAAGGAAACGAAAGTAGAGGGTATCAAGTTAAAATAATGTCTGGTGTTCCGAAGGTTTTAGAAGGAACCGACAAAATATTACCTTTACGATTGCTTCAGGAATTGTAATCCATATGAAATGGATTCGAGTAAATAAAAACGTACGCAAAAAAAATTTTAACGGATAACCTTTTAGGGATTTAAAACTTTGGACATCCGTGGGGTGAGGTCATGAGAACGGATCTTTTAGGGTACCTAACCTCCTCGGACCATCCGACGTCAGGTACCCCAGCGGTTCTCAGCCTGTGCTGACTCACTGAAGTGAAAGTGAAAAGTGAAAGTACGTAACCTTTTCCTTTACCGTTGGGTGAGGTCACAAGAACGGACCTCTTAGGGTCCCTGCCCGCTCGGACCACCCGACGGCAGATACCCCAGCGTGTCTCAGCCTGTGCTGACTTCACTGAATCGTCCTTTAATATCTGTTTGTAGTTGGAAATGAATATACGTATATATGGTCCATTAGACCACTCATGTACAACATAAAATAGGATAAAACAGAAGTAACCCTTGATCGTCGCTCGTATTGCTACCATTGAAGGCCAGTCATATTGTCCCTTCCCTCCTCGACGGTAAGAGTGATCTCTATGTTGACGATTTTGACCGGTCAATAAAAAGATTGAGAGTGAACTTCTTTGCACAATAACCTTATGCAGGGGAGAGACCACTTCTCGTCTTTCAATCACACACACGTTCCTCAACACTCACACCCAAAGTCGCGGTCTGTCTAGATCGTAGTTTAGGGACGAGACACTGAATAATCCCAAGACAGGAACGGGTCGACGAAGGGGAGTGCCACGAAGTCACAAGATTCACCCCTGACAGTATGACAGAGGATGACTCGGTCCAGAGTAAGAACCGTGATAACTGTAAAACCCGACTTATCGAGAAACTACACACCCCCACTATAGGACGTGTAGTTTTCTATAAATCGTTCAGGGACCGGAGGGGGTATCCACGACCATCATGGAGGAAACGGTCAATACTGTTGAGTTTTACAGAAGTCTGTATTGATTTGTAGAGGACCCTTTCTTCATATTTTAGTGGTTCTTAGAGACGTCATTTGGAAGTTTATTTGACTTTCGAAAGTAATGAGTTTGAAACGTTCCAAAAGTATTTTATTAAATATGTTTCAGACGAATCGTGTGTGTTTATAAGCCAGTCGTGTTTCTCTTATAACTTGAAATAGAATAATAGAGTTAATGTACATCGCTAGTATCCCTTTCTTTGTGTCGTCTTCTCTTATACAATCTTTCTTCTTTACTTGTGGTCTCTGAAAGAGTGTGATGTCTTCCGGTTGTGAACTTTCCCGAAATCTCTAATGAAAATTATTATGTCTACTCCTTCGGTTTCAGTTTTCTAGTCCGGTTCAATCACTTCTGTCTTTCACTAACGTAGTCCTGTTCTTGTGTAGTGAGCCTTGACCAGAAGATGTGGTAAGACTTGTGGTACCGGGAGTCCCAGAAAACCCCTGATCGAGTTAATAATACCCTCTTATTCTACTCCTTCAGTTTATGGACCAAATTGTCTTTACAAGAAAGGAGGAAAGACATTTCCTGACTTATATCCCCTTCCTTCTACCGTTTGGAATGTCTTTTCAATCGGATGAAAGTTTTGGTTCTTGATTGGTCGAGTGGTAAACAAAAGTCGGTGAAAAACCTTACTTCCATTGAAAGGTCGTAGGAAAGTAACTTGTCGTACATAGGGTAACCAAGACTTTACTAGTGTAGATGTCCGAGTCCTTCACTCTAAAGAAGTTAAAAGGGACCGTTTTGTCACTAGAACAGACTTTCCAACAATGAAAGGTGATCGTAGACTTTGTCTATTTTACATGAACATGACAATATGTCTTAGAATACTTTGCATTCAAAATGTCTAATCCCCAACCGACCCACTATACCTACTCTCCCTTCACTAAATAAACGAAGATATTATAATATGTCTATAAAAAGAATGACATGTTTGTGAAGTACAAATGACATCTATTTAATCTTCTATGTCTATACCTTGTTTATTTGTGTAGATATTAGTTACGGTGTATGTTTATTATCGATAATTATCGAAATATACATAGGAAGATCTGAGATATGTTTGTATGGGAATATATGTGTATGTATGACATACACGCCAGACACATACACACACTTTCAGTTTCAACGAGTCAGCACAGACTGAGAAACGTTTGGATACCTGATATCTCAGGTACCTTAGGAGGTCCGGTCTTATGACCTTTCCCATCGGCAAGGAAAGAGATCCCCTAGGAGGGTTGGGTCTCTACTTGGGTCAAGAGGGTGTAACGTCTACCTAAGAAATAGTAGACTCGGTACTCCCTTCGGGTACACACATATATATACGTGTACATGAAACCCCCTAATAATTACCAAAGTCAGATAAAGGATAACAAGATGATCGTAATTCCTCCGGGTTCTCAAGACATGTTGTTAGAACGCATTGTATTATTAGGACTAGGAATAATTTAGTAGGAAACTAGAAAACTAAGGTTTCTATTTACTATGGTACGAGTAATCGAAAAACAATTTTCGTGTAAAATGTCAATACATAAGTAAAAAGAAACTACAGGAGACATAATATAAATTATTAAAACTTGAGAGAATTTTCTTCCTGGAACTGCTCTTTATACCAATACATAAAGATTGTATAAAGAAGATTTACAGTTTATGTTATTCCACTAATATAATAATGTAAATACAGAAAGATGACGGACTTTTTTATAAAGGATTATTTGTAGAATATACGTAGTAGTGTTTACATATGTCGTATAACGAAAAGTTCGACACGAAAGGAGTCTAAGAATGCAGAAACGAGTAACATAAATATGTATAAGTCTCTGGGAAGTAAAACATAAAAACGTTGAACTGGGAAAGGAGTAGGTTTTACGTTATATGGTTCGTAGACAGTACTAAGTCAACGTAAAAGAGTTGAAGACTAGTGAAGAAGGGTTCTAATCCTATGGAAAGTGAAACTTGAGCTAGAAGATCCTACGACGAGTCAGTGTAATGTGGTGTTCGAACAACTTACAGAAAAGATGGATGTAAAAGAAATTTTCTTTACTTCATCAGAGACTAGATTCCTTTTTGTTACTTTTGATAAACTTGTACGGTAGGTGACAGTTATGGATGGGTACGTGTTCCTGAGCTCCTTAAGGTAAGATAATAACAAGATGTGCACGAACAGTTCAAATCCCCCAGACACCTGTGTTCCGGATTTCCCATTCCGAAATCCACCGGACTAAAAGACTCATGTAAGAAAAGAGTCCTCTCGGGAAGAGGACTTACCGACATTCGTACCGAGGTACACCTACTGATGCGTGTCGAAGTCCAAAAGAGAGAGTGGACTCGTGACCGGTAATGGACCTGTAAAGGTGGTTGGACCGTCCAATAGAGGAGTCAGAGTTGTTAATTTCTCGGTTAGAGTTTTGAGGAAGAACTTTTGATCGGTAAATAGATTTAAGGAAATTTTAGAAGTATACTAAAATATAAAAGAACTAAGGAAAAAACCAATGGTTACGGTATTAGGAGTTATAGAACCTCCGTACGCATGAACAAAGGGCACCTGTTAATCAATGATAAAAGAGAATAAAGATGAAAAGTCTATACAGAGTAAAGGTGGAAGAAGAAAGACGGACGTAGTTGAACAGGACAAGGATTATTGAAGTTTAGACTTTAAATTTTTATCGTCACTGTATTACTTTTATCATTATCGTCACGGATGTGAAGTGTCCGGACGAACTCCGATTTTGTTCTATTCAGTATAATTCCCAGTACATTCATAATTTAATGTTAACAGTATAATAAAGATAATTTCTTTTCGTAAGTGATTTTTTCTCTTTACGTCTACTCATTTTCGTACTCTTATTTTTAGTGACATAAGGGTAGTGGGCCTGTATCCGTCCCTTATAAAGGATCGTGTTAAAACTCACATAGAGACAAATATTTTTATGTATGAAAAGATCATTATAGAGTATTAGAAAAATGTACATTATACAAAATCTGGTCAAAAGACTTATAAAAGATGGAGTACCGTATGTGTATTTTTCATTGTAAAAATACTTATCATCACTATTGTCCCTTCCTGCGGACGTCAAGACTCTGTAAATTGGACCCCCAAGTTCGGGGTACTCTGTACTCTGGGACTGGTAGAGGGTTCTTCCGTTTCCCGTGGTTTTGTAAGAAGGACCGTGTAAAAAGGTCTTCGAGACAACAACTATAGAAAGATACTTGACGAGATCTTATATTTAAAATAACCGACATCCCATGAAGTATTATGTGAAAACTAAGTGATTGGTTATGATACGAGGACCTGTAAGTTCAATATAGTTTACAAAGTAATGATGTTGTCATATAACTGTTTATTATTACGTCAAGTTAGACCCCTGTATGAAGAATGTTGAGACAAAGTTTCAATTTCCCAGGTCTTGAAAATTCCCAAAGTCCAAGTGTGACAGGGAAACGGATTACCTTTCCACTAAGGTAAAGATTTAATGTTCGGGAAAAATTTAAGGTGAATGTCCCACACTCCTACAGATGTACTGACGTTACACATTCACTTTCACTTCAACGAGTCAACACAAGCTGACAAACGATGGGACACCTGAGATCGGGTGGTCCGAGGAGACAGGTACCCTAAAAGGTCCGTTCTTATGACCTGACCCAACGGTAAAGGAAGAGGTCCCCTAGAAGGTTTGGGTCCCTAACTTGAGTCCAGAAGGCGTAATGTCCGTCTGCGAAGTTGGAGACTCGGTGGTCCCTTCGGAGTAGTTAAACCTGCTCCTACAACCTTCCCTTTAAAAAGACCGATTTAAAACGACCTCCCTGATTATTCTATCCTACCAGTTGTGTCACACTATAGGTGAGATGTACCTCTAAAATGTCTCTTATTAGTCTCTGAGAATTTAGGAGTCCTTCTAGTCTATAGATTCTTCCAAACTCTCTCTCCAACGATACTCGACAGTCTTCCCGTTAAACTCCAAGTGTCCTTTCTTAAACGCAGAATGATAAGAATGTCCATTTTTTCCTGTATGGTGTATACACATTCACTTATTTTTCCGAACGGAAGTCCGGTGACGTAGAACACTGAATAAAAAGGAATTAATTTTTTCTTAAATAACCTCATATCAACGAAATGTTACAACACAATCAAAAATGACATGCCGTTTCACTTAGTCGATATGTATATACGTATAACCGTGTAAAACCTAAAGGAAGTGTAAATCCAGTAGTTCACTGAAGTAAATAAAAACTGGTCTAAGTTTCTTGTAATCTAGTTCTTATACTTCTATGTCTAAGATCTGGACGGTAATGGTAGTTTCTCGACATACGGACACCCCTTCAGTGAATTTGAGAGATGTAAACAAAGGGAGAACTTTTTAATCTCAAATTTTAACTCAGTGAAATTCCGAGGTGAATCAAGATTTTAAAGTACTAATCTTCTTTCGTTTTAAAGACGTTTCCGATAAGGTCCTTAGGTACTTGTGTTCCTCAAAGTACTAGTTTATAATAACCTTGAAACAATATTACGTATAAAGGAGAATGTTTAAGTCTCTCAAGTAATGGTATAATTGTCTAAACTTTTTAAGACGACTTTTGACCAAACCGATGTGGTTTCTATAGGTTTGAATAAACTCATAAACTGCAAAAAAAAGAACTTACAAATAGAGTCTAGTTAGAAATTCTTTGTTTTTTTTATTAATAAACTATTAGGATCCAACGTTTCCTCTTTTCCTTTCTATTTGGGTAAACTTACGTCTCAAGGTTTCTTATCGTTCCTCTCTATTCTTTTGGAACGAGTCACTAGTCACGTTTGTTTGTCTTACCCCTTTGTTTTCTTACCCTTTCTGATCTCTAGAGAAGTTCTTTTAGTCTCTATGGTTCCCTTGTAAAGTACGTTTCTACCCGAGTTATTTGCTGTCTTTACCATACCTGGATTGTCTTCGTCTTCTATGATTCTTCTCCACCGTTCTTACGTATCTTCTTGATATGTTTTGTATAAGTGTTGGGTCTATTAGTGCTACCACACTAGTGAGTGGATCTCGGTCTGTAGGACCTTACACTTCAGTTCACCCGGAGCCCTTCGTAACGATGGTTGTTTCGATCACCTCCACTACTTTAAGGTCAACTCGCTAAAGTCTAAGATTTTCTACTACGACACTTTCACGACGTGAGTNTGTTTTCTTACCCTTTCTGATCTCTAGAGAAGTTCTTTTAGTCTCTATGGTTCCCTTGTAAAGTACGTTTCTACCCGAGTTATTTGCTGTCTTTACCATACCTGGATTGTCTTCGTCTTCTATAATTCTTCTCCACCGTTCTTACGTATCTTCTTGATATGTTTTGTATAAGTGTTGGGTCTATTAGTGCTACCACACTAGTGAGTGGATCTCGGTCTGTAGGACCTTACACTTCAGTTCACCCGGAGCCCTTCGTAACGATGGTTGTTTCGATCACCTCCACTACTTTAAGGTCAACTCGCTAAAGTCTAAGATTTTCTACTACGACACTTTCACGACGTGAGTGATACGGTCGTTTAAACCTTTTGAGTCGTCACCGGTGTCCTGACCTTTTCCAATCAAAAGTTAGGTTAGGGTTTCTTTCCGTTACGGTTTCTTACGAGTTTGATGGTGTGTTAACGTGAATAGAGTGTACGATCATTTCATTACGAGTTTTAAGAGGTTCGGTTCGAAGTTGTCATACACTTGGTACTTGAAAGTCTACAAGTTCGACCTACATCTTTTCCGTCTCCTTGGTCTCTAGCTTAAAGGTTGTAGGTGACCTATTAGTTTTTTCATTCTCTCAAGGTCTTTTTGTAGATGAAGACGGAATAACTGATACGGTTTTGGAAAGTGACACTCCTGACATTGTTTGACACCTTTTAAGAAGTTCTCTACCCTTATGGTTTGGTGGACTGGACGAAGGACTCTTTGGACATACGTCCAGTCCTTCGTTATCAATCTTTACCTGTACCATGTTGTCTTACCAAGTTTTAACCCTTTCCCCATGTAGTTCCGATATATAACAGTTGGACGAATAAATTTAATATACGTCTCATGTAGCACTCTTTGTGACCCGACCTCCTTCGTGTTCGACCTTAGTTCTAACGACCCTTTTTATAGTTATTGAAGTCTATACGTCTACTGTGGTGGGAATACCGTCTTTCACTTCTTCTTGGTTTCTCGGAGACTACTTTCACTTTCTCTTCTCACTTTCTAAACCGAACTTTGAGTTGTAAGTCTTTTGATTCTAGTACCGTAGACCAGGGTTGTGAAGTACTATTTATCGACCCCTTTGTTACCTTTGTCACTCTGAAATAAACCCCCCCGAGCTTTTAGTGACGTCTACCACAGACGTCGGCACTTTAATTTTCTACGAACGAGACACCTTCTTTTCAATACTGGTTGGATCTGTCGTATAACTTTTCGTCTCTGTAATGAATCGGTTGTTTACAGATAGATCAGTTTCGATGCCAAAAAGGTGATCAGTACATACCTACACTCTCAACCTGATATTTCTTTCGACTCGCGGGTTCTTAACTACGAAAATTGACGTCACAACCTCTTCTGAGAACTCTCAGGGAACCTGACGTTCCTCTAGGTTGGTCAGGTAGGGTTTCCTTTAGTCAGGACTTATAAGTAACCTTCCTGACTCCGATGTCGACTTTAAGGTTATGAAACAGATGGACTACACTTCTTGACTGAGTAACCTTTTCTGGGACTACGACCGTTTCTGACTTCCACCCTCCTCTTCCCCTACTGTCTCCTCCTCTACCAACCTACCGTAGTGGCTGAGTTACCTGTACTCACACTCATTTGTGGTACACAACCACTACCTGTCCCTCCGGACCACACGACGTCAGGTACCCCAGTGTTTCTCAGTCTGTCCTGATTCGTTGACTTGACTTGACTTCAACTTTTGTTAAGAAACTATCTCTATAAACTTCTATCTTGTATTTGAGTTAGTCATTATGGAGGATCTGTGTTGTCGTCGATTAAGGTCTACACTCTACGTAAGATAAGACTCAGTCTGAACGACGGCATGAACGAGAAACCATTAGTTGTCGATGAACATACAATCAGACAGTGAAACCTGGGGTAAGAAGGTTTTGATTTAGGACATCTTGATAGGAAAGATCTCTTACGTATGGGTTATAGGTCCTTCTCTTATACAATATGAGTTTAGTATGTATTGGTAAAACCTTTTGGTAGACCGTAATGAACTATTTCGACTTCTACAGATATTGAATCTTTATAGTGAGGGTATTTATGTGTAAGATCACTTAAAAAACTTCTACACATGTTAAATTGGATATGATTTTGAAATATTATTATAACCATTAATATTTAAATTTTTTATTTATTTGTACTAAATGATTGACTTTCCCTACACTTACTTATATATGACAATATAAGTATAATACTTATGATGATTTGTCACTCTTTCTTTCTTGTTCTCCATAAGTACAATTGTTTGATTAAAGTATTCGTCTTAAATTTCCTCCTTTTTTTTGGTCCAACGACTTTTTATATGTGATACAAAGGAAAATGTGACAACCACCCTTACGTTTGATCATGTCGGTGATACCTCTTGTCACACCTCTAAGGAATTTTTTGACCTTTATCTTGACGGAATACTGGGTCGTTAGGGTGGCGACCCGTATGTGTGGCTCCTTTGGTCTTGACTTTCTCTGTGTACATGGGGTTACAAGTAGCGTCGTGACAAATATTATCGGTCCTGTACCTTCGTTGGATCTACAGGTAGTCGTCTACTTACCTATTCTTTCGACACCATGTATATGTGTTACCTCTTAATGAGTCGGTAATTTTTCTTATGTAAACTTAGTTAAGATTACTCCACCTACTTTGACCTCGGATAATATGTTTCACTTCATTCGGTCTTCCTTTTTGTGGTTACGTCATATGATTACGTATATACACCTTAAATCTTTCTACCATTGTTATTGGGACATACGCTCTGTCGTTTTTCTCTGTGTCTACATATCTAATCAGAAAACCTGAGACATCCTCTCCCTCTCCCACCTTACTAAACCCTCTTACCGTGACTTTGTACATATTATAGTATATTCTTTGCTTAGCGGTCAGGTCCAAGCTACGTCCCATGACCTACGAACCCCGACCACGTGACCCTACTGGGTCTCCCTATCATTTCCCTCCCTCCTCCCTCTCCCCAATTCCTACCCCTTGTGCACATATGGACACCACCTAAGTACAACTACATACCGTTTTGGTTATGTTATAACATTTCATTAATTGGAGGTTAATTTTATTTATTTAAATATAAAATTTTTCAGTTGACATAGGTTTTCATTTTGATAACTAATCCTATACGACGACGACGACGATTCAGTGAACTCAGTACAGGATGAGACACGCTGGGGTGTCTGCCGTCGGGTGGTGTGAGGTGGTAGGGTCCTAAGAGGTCCGTTCTTGTGACCTCACCCAACGGTAAAGGAAGAGGTTACGTACTTTCACTTTTCACTTTCACTTCAGTGAGTCAGCTCAGGTTGAGAAACGCTAGGGTACCTGACGTCGGATGGTCCAAGGAGACGAGTACCCTAAAAGGTCCGTTCCAATGACCTCATCCCACGGTGACGGAAGAGGTATCCTGTTTTATGTAATAAGAATTTTTGAGAAGATAGGATTGTACGACCATTGAAACCCCTCACTTTTCTCCCGTACTTTAAATCCTCTTCGTATTTACTTAAAATTATGTGTCAATATAATAAGATCGACAATGTGACGTAACACCGGTATATACACCAAAAATATAAATGTGAGTGGAAATAAAGACCTACGTTCTCATAAAATATTATCCTTCATGAAAATTATCTTTTCAAACTCCATTAGTATTTTTTACGTTTAAAATTTTTTGTTTGACTAAAGACGTTAGTCTTCTATTGTCTATACTTTCTGTCTGAATTTGGTTTCGTCGTATTTCCATTAATTACAGAGACTTCTTACCTTTTTAGTGAGTTTCTATATAATTTTAAGGGAACTTTATTTTTTTGACTTAGGTAATTGTCTTTTTTATGTGTCACGAGTATCCTTTTACAGTATGTTATTATCGTTGTACCTTTATATAAGATGGGTTCTAAAATTTAATTTTCTTTTTTCTTAAGGAACCCATGGGTACGTCTTTCTTTTTAGTGGGATTTTGACTTTCTTTTAGTCTGACCGTAGTCTGACGAGATATGAGTATAAGTAAAATTTTTCTGTTCCCTTGTTATAGACGTTTTAAATCTTTGTTTTTAGACACTAGTTTTATTCTAATTTAGGTTTTTATTATTATTATTTTTTTCTAATTTAGGTCTCCTCCATGATAAGTATAAAAGTTGTACTCTTTTGAGTCCTATCGTGTGTATTCTGACAGGAGTTTTTGACTAAATGGTTTTTCTTTTTTATTTATTAAGTACATTAATTCTATACTCGATTTGTTTCTTAAACCATTATTTCTTCAATATATGTTCTTTCTATAGGTAGACTTACGTCTTAAGGTTTCTTATCGTTCCTCTCTAAATTTTTTTCGGAAGGATTCGCTAGTTACGTTTCTTTGTCTCCTTTTGTTATCTTACCCTTTCTGATCTCTAGAGAAGTTCTTTTAATCTCTATTGTTCCCTTGTAAATTACATTTCTACCTGTGTTATTTTGTCTTTGTCATACTTAGATTGTCTTCGTCTTCTGTAATTCTTCTCCACCTTTGTGTCTTCTTGATATGTTTTTTCCAGAATTACTAGGTCTATTGGGACTACCACACTAGTGAGTACACCTCAGTCTGTAGGACCTTACTTTTCGCTTCACACGGAACCCTTCGTAGTGATGCTTGTTTCGATCACCTCCACTACCTTAAGGTCGACTCGACAAAGTTTAGGATTTTCTACTACGATACTTTCACGACGTGAGTTATACGGTCGTTTAAACCTTTTGAGTCGTCACCGGTGTCCTGACCTTTTCCAGTCAAAAGTAAGGTTAGGGTTTCTTTCCGTTACGGTTTCTTACGAGTTTGATGACGTGTTGACGTGAGTAGAGTCTGTGATCGTTTCATTACGAGTTTTAAGAGGTTCGATCGGAAGTTGTCATACACTTGGCCCTTGAAGACCTACAAGTTCGACCTAAATCTTTTCCGTCTCCTTGGTCTCTAGTTTAACGGTTGTAGACAACCTAGTAGTTTTTTCGTTCTCTTTAGATCTTTTTGTAGATGAATACGAAGTAACTGATATGATTTTGGAAACAGACACACCTAGTGTTGTTTGATATCTTTTAAGAAGTCCTCTACCCTTATGTTCTCGTGGAATGGACGGAGGACTCTTTAGACGTACGTCCAGTTCTTTGTTGTCAATCTTGGTCTGTATTTTGTTATCTGTTCCGACATATATCAGTGAGTCGAATGAATTGAATATAGTACGTTTTATAGTTCGACCTATTTCGTGTTCGACCTTAGTTCTAACAGCCGTCTTTATAGTTATACCGTCTTTCACTTCTTCTTGATTTCTCGAAGAACTACTTCTACTTTCTCCTTTCCCTTTTTTCAACCAAATTTCGAGTTGTAAGTCTTTTGATTCTAGTACCGTAGGTCAGGGTAGTGAAGTACCGTTTGTCTACCTCTTTGTCATTAACTGAAACAAAAAAACCCCGAGGTTTTAGTGACGTCTATCACTGACGTCGGTACTTTAATTTTCTGTGAATAAGGAACCTTCCTTTCAATACTGGTTGGATCTGTCGCATAACTTTTCGTCTCTATAATGAAACAGTTGTTTCCAGACAGATCAATTCCGATACCAAAAAGGTCCCCAGTACATACCTACACTCTCAACCTGATATTTCTTTCGACTTGGGGTTTCTTAACTAAGAAAACTTGACACCATAATCTCTTCTGAGAACTCTAAGGGAACCTGACGTTCCTCTAGTTTGGTCAAGTAGGTTTTCCTTTAGTCAGGACGTATAAGTAGCCTTCCTAACTACGACTTTGACTTTGATATTAAGAAACCGGTGGACTTCGTTTCTCGACTGAGTAAACTTTACTGGGACTGCGACCCTTTCTGACTCCCGTCCTCCTCTTCCCCTACTGTCTCCTACTCTACCGTAGTGACTGAGTCACCTGTACTCAAACTCATTTGAGACCCTCAACCACCACCTGTCCCTCCGGACCACACGACGTCAAGTACCCCAGTGTTTCTCGACCTGTACTGACTCACTGACTTGACTTGACTTGTCTATACGTCTACTGTGGTGGGAATACCATCTACCACGTTTCTCCTTGATTTGTCGGAGAACTACTTTCACTTTCTCCTCTCCCCTTTTCGACCGAATTTTGAGTTGGAAGTTTTTTGCTTCTAGTACAGTAGACTAGAGTAGTTAAGTACCGTTTATCTACCCCTTTATTACCCTTGTCTCTCTCTGAAATAAAAGAAACCGAGGTTTTAGTGTCGTCTACCACTGACGTCGGTACTTCAATTTTCTGAGAACGAGGAACCTTCTTTTCAATACTGGTTGGATCTGTCGTATAATTTTTCGGCTCTGTAATGAAACGACTGTTTGCAGGCAAGTCAGTTACGATACCGAAAATCATCAGTAAATACCTACACTCAACCTGGTATTTCTTCCGACTCCCGGCTTCTTAACTAGGAAAACTTGACACCACAACCTCTTCTGAGAACTCTCAGGGAACCTGACGTTCCTCTAGTTTGGTCAACTAGGATTTCCTTTAGTCATGACTTATAAGTAACCTTCCTGATTACGACTTCTAGGTTATGAAGCCGATGGACTTCTCTTCTCGACTGAGTGACCTTTTCTGGGACTACGACCCTTTCTATCTTCCGTCCTCCTCTTCCCCTATTGTCTCCTACTCTACCAACCTACCTTAGTGACTTAGTTACCTGTCCTCAGACTCATTCGATGCCCTAAACCACTTACTGTCCCTTCGGACCACACAAGGTCAAATACCCCGGTGTTTCTCAACCTGTGCTGACTCACTGACTTGACTTGACTGTCCTCCTTGCTCCTCGGTACCCCTGTGACTACTAAAGTGAAGACAATATCCTTCCTCACTTAAACATAGTGCTGTAAACCTTTCTAGGTCAAAGAATTATAAAAGGTTTTGTAATGTCCTTAGGTAGTCCTTAGTTAAAGAGAATTTTAAAAAAAAATTAACCTCGTATCAAATAGATGTTACAACACAATCAAAGTCCATATGTCATTTCACTTAGACAATATGTATATAGGTGAGAAAAAATCTAAGAAAAGGGTATATCCGGTCATATCCCTTACCTCATCTCAAGGGACACAATATGTTATCCAGGAATAATCAATAGATAAAATATATATCATCACACGTATACAATCAGGGTCATCCTTCGTTAAAAAAAATTACACTTCTTGAATAAATTTCAATTTTGTTAAAAAGAAAATAAGAATCAAAAGAAGTAATTTAAGTTGTTTTAAGTTATAAAAAAATAAGGCTTGTAATGTCTAGTCTATTAGAGTAAAAAGATTTTTATAAAGAGAGATTGGTAAGAAGAGGAACATATAAACGTATTTTTTTCAGACTTTACGTCTAAGTTCACTATAATTACTACTGATAATACCCACTAAATTTAAAAAGAAGAAACAATTTAAAGAGTTAACGAATTAAAGAAATAATATTCCGTAATAAAAATATTTATGTCGGATATTTATTTTAAATATTTTTATTTATGTAAAAATATTTATGTTTACTAAAAAGAGATTTATTTTGATAATCATTTTGATCCTTAGATTCGTTTATATTGACAGAGGAGAGAAAAGACTCTAGGGTGGCTTTATGTCCTTTACTTTATTTAGTCTTTCTTTGAAATTATGTGTACATGTAATTTTTCTTGATAGTTCTCTACTCTCTCAGACTCTCTTAAGATATTCTATCTTTCGTCTAATCTAACCTAACTACCTTTTTTGTCTCATGTAATGAGACTTGGGGATTTAAAGTCTCGATTTCTGTCGAAAGACATTCCCTCAAACCCTCCTTTTTAAGGTTTAAAGTTCAGTAGTTTACAGTTCTCGTCTTCTCGGGTGCCCTAATGATAGATCCGATCATACAGGTGGGAGGGTGTGTAAAATCCTTATGTCTGAGATACTCTGACCGGAGACACCGAAAACAAGGACCGATTTCGAGGATCGTACCGAAAACACTATACAGAATCGTCCTTAGGATTACACTTAAAATTTCGTGTTTTCTTTTTGTGTCTTCTCGAGCCCATTGAAGTCCAGGGTTACCCTTCTTTTAATACTCCACCACGGTGGGTTTCAAGGTAAGGGTTCCTATTTCGAGAATGAAACCGTTATCACGTCCAGTGATCCGATGGTCACTCGATGTGTGTGTAGGTACATGTGAATGTCCCTTCGAGTGGTCGGTCGTGTAAAAGAGGTACCTCGTTTCCGAAACTAGACGAGAGGGACAATTCCCCCTCTACACAACCTTTGTGTCTGAGTGTGCGAGATATGATTCGTTACATCAAGAAGTAGTCGAGTCTCACTCATTTGTTCCTAAAACTCTGTAACCTCCTTTCATTTATCGTACTTTCTCTTTCAACCTCTCATTGTTTATCTTGTTTACTGAGTATTCCTTTGTCTAGTGATAAAAATTTTTTACTGATTTGAGTCTCTCCACTCTAAAATATCGGTATTTTGGTGTTATCCGACGATATTTTAATTCTTATACCAATGATCTTTTATTTAAGTCAACCATTTGACAGTTTTGAATTCTGGTTCTATCACTTGACATTCTATTGAAACTCCTTTAGACTCTTGTCTCTCTCGTTTGAGTTTCTCTGTCTGTGGTATTTTTTTGTCAACTTAACTCTACCCATATTATAATTATTAATTTATTTATTATCTTTTATAGGGTCTTGAGTTCTTTTTGGAATCAGAAGTTTAACTTTCTCGAATGACTCTTACTGTGTCTCATCCGTCAGATTTTTCAATCAAGTGTAGATTTATGTATTACCGTTTAAACTGTTGGGGTCGTTAATACGACCATTTCTTAGGTGGACGTCACGTCCTCTGGACCCAAACTAGGGACTCAATCTTTCTAGGGGGACTCTTCCCTTTCCGATGGGTGAGGTCATAAGACCGGACCTCTTAAGGTACCTGACACATCAGGTACCCCAGTGTTTTTCAGTCTGTACTGACTGACTGAAAGTGAAAGTCCTTAATATTGATTCTAGGGATTTCAAAAATTTCAAAATTTTTCAGTGTCGAAGACTATTTGTTTTCAATGTGACTACAGTCTTAAGAGTGGTCGTCGTGTCCGGTAATCGTCTATTGTTTCGTTCAAGTCTCCCTTTTACTGAAAACTCATCCTGAAAACTCAAAAATCCTTAGGTTTTTGAAACTCCTTTATGTTTTGAAAAAGTCTATGTTTTTCGAAGTTTCTAAAACATACAGTGTCACTTTTTTATATTCCTTAATCAGTTCTCCTCTTTGTTTGTATTCTTTATAAAGGACCACCAGGTCACTAACGCTGAAATCGAAGGTTACTCCCCTCATCCAAGTTAGGGACCAACCCCTCCATCTTCGGGTGTACAGAGTACCTGTTTTCCGATTTTGTATTTTGTCTTTGTTATGACATTGTTTAAGTTGTCTCTGAATTTTTTTACTGGATGGAGTTTTTTAAGAAAAATTTTCTTTTCCCAATTGTATCTATTGTTGCTATCGTTTCTATCTTCTTTGTCACCGTTACACTCATATTTGATCTCCTTCACTTCTTTAAATTTTTCTTTATTCTTAATATAGGTAAACATTACTTATCGTGTAAGAAGGTCTGATTGTTCTCAAGTCCCAGTGTCCTATGAAAAAGATAATCGGATACTTTGATCAACCAAAGTATTACTTTCCATAAATACCAGTAATGCGAATTATACGAAAAACATACCCCCCATTTAAAAGACTACGTCAGATATTTGTTTCGTATAAATCACTTGATGTGTAAGATTTAGAACTGATAGATCCCTATTGTATTGGTTTGTGGTGACCCTCAATGTGTCTTCTCCTTTCACGAGGGAGATAATGTGACCCTCAGTCGTCATGTGGGTCCATCTATCGAGTCCTTTGTCTTAGTGCCGGTAGTCGATTTTGTTCATTTATTGTCTTCCAGTCTCGTCTAGTGCGACGCTTTACACTGGTCCGTGTTCACCTCACCCGCCCTCTTTCAACGAAAATAAAATGTGTGAGGATATGTCAAACTGAGGGGAAGGAGTACAAGTTGTAAAGAAATTAAAATTTTTCAGTCATTCGTCAGGGGGTTTGTTGTCTTATGGATTTGTTAGGAAGCCAAGAGAGGAAAATTGGGGTAAAGAACCACTTGTTAAGACTTGTAGACGAATTTATAAAGTCTTTCAGGATAAGTGGAATGAAAATTTTTTAAGTCACTGATCAAATGACTTTGTCTCATAAATACGATTTCAAGAAGGGTTGAGTGACAAACCTGGGGCAGTAAAAACTTAAGTCCTTTGACTCAGGACCCCTCCAGTCACAGGTTCGGTTCCTGCGCGATGTTCCGTCACCGTCTACATGCCCCGAATTCACCAAATATCGATGGGTATTGACAATAGTCTCCGTCATCGTAATACCCAACCGAAAGACTCTTCCAAGTTTCTCCTTTATGGCCACCATTGAAAAGGAGAGGGAGGGAGTCACATGTCGACGGAGGACGGACGTTAGTTCCACTTGTGATTCGTAGTGCATAGTGGGAAGAATCCGGTGACCATACAGTAATGAAAACACGTCTATAGTCCCGGAGGACCTTAGACGCCAATTGTTTCTTATTTGCCCGGGGATCTCCTTGGTCAGTCTCGACACTCGCGTTTTTAGGAGACGTTTGTACTTGATCAACCGTCCAATCACTCCTGTCGTGTCTCATTCTTTCTGTACTGACTGTCTTCCTACCCTTCCTCTCCGTTTCTCTTTCTGAAAGAGGACAAAGAGAATTCCCACTGAATGTCCCTGTCTCGAACGCCCCAAGCGTTCAAAGGAACGTGACCCACTAATATGTGGGGAAATAGTGACGTCCTAAAGGTTTCCACTGTCTTCCTTTATTGTACTCCGAAGACACTCCCTTTACGATGATTAGGATGTCACACCGGCGGTTGTTCTTGTTTGTGCAGGACCGTTGAAATTTTGTGTAACAACAAAGGGAGACTACAAAGTGCTACGAGTTCCTGCCCCTTTCTTGTTGTAGTTCTTCCGTCTGTTGGACAGATTTGAACCTTTCCTACGAAACTGGTTCTATATTTTATTCGTGGTTCTTTATACAGACGTCTTCGTTGAGTCTCGATACTCATACACACACATTATATGTAGGATAATCGGTCGATTAGACGGGAGGCACCCTTCCATGCGACAGGGGACGTCTGACGTTCATAGACTGTCGTCGAAGGTACGGGTGACACGAGTAGGTCGTCTTATAGACCGTGTACTTTACGTAGCCCATTCTTAAACGATTAATGGAGGGATTTCCCTTGTACCGTCGGGGACCTTAAGTCAGAGGTAGAGTCAAACTTCTCTACTAAGACACGTGAAGAGAAGGAGAAACGTCGAGGAGACCATCGTCTATTTACCTCCCATCCATCCATTCTCCCCGGACCCCCTATAAGAAGTACAGAGAGATTTACGACCATGTAAACCGTTGTCTCTCTCCCATTAAGTCCATACAGTCCTTTTCCAAACAAAAAAAAAAAAAAAAAATTCTTAAAAAAGTAAACCTGGTAAAAATTTCAGAAATAACTTAAACGTTGTTATAACAAAGACGAAATACAAAACCAAGGGGGGGTGGGGGGCGGTGGTGGTGGGGTCCGTACACCCTACAATTGAGGGACTGGTCCATAACTTGGACGTGGGGGTCGTAACCTACCACTTCAGAATTGGTGACCTGGTGATCCGTTAAGGGTCCTTTTCAACAATTTGATATAAAAAATTACCTGTTTTTCCAATGACTCACAGGACACGTCATATTAGAAAGTCCCACAAGAAGTGGAAGGTCTCAGAATCTCAATAAAAAGTTGAGACACTCTTTTTGATTGCTACTACGTTCATTAAAAACAGGAATCTTTGACTTACCTTAATATAGACCTCCTTAGGCTTACTACTGACGGGATGTCTACCTAGTCAGAAGGTAGATACATATTTAAGAAAGGTCGCAAGGAGCAACGGATGTTTACACCAAGGAACTCCAACGGAAACTTGTCCAAATTGTAGAATGATCAAATGGATAAGTACTCAATTTATTTCATAGACAGTGTACGATTATAAACGTACTCTTAGTACAGAAATAGAAACATTTTTAATAGAAAATCTTAAAGTCATGTGAAAAAAGTGAAATCAAGATCCTACATTAAATATAACAGTGGAGTAGTACTGAAAAGGAGAAAGGAACATCCACATTACGTATCGTATAATTGATTGTCATATGAACGAAACCTCTACTGACTGGACGAGAGGGAGAGATAGAGGATTATTAGAACCAGTTTAATTAATTAGAGTTCGGAACCGAAGATATAAATATCTTGTCCTGATTATAATCGTCAATGAAATACCCAACGAGACTCTGTTACTCAATTACGTACTTTTTACTAATATGTACAGAACCATTTGTCGTTCACGTGTTGTCTACGTGACAATTAGGAGAAAATAACGGGACACCAGTCACTCGGTCTGAAAGTCACTAACCACAGGTCCTTCTAACTCTCCCATCTTCACCTGTCGACGTTGTTAAGAGGATCTAACATTAAAAAGGAAAAGTGCGTAAGGGACCTTTCAGGGTTCTTTACATATCAAACACATCGTTGACGATCAACGGATAAGTTTAGGTAAGAACGGAAAGTGGAATAATTGTTTTACGGATGTTATGACAACCGTTCTTACGTGGTTGACTTTATGATATGACAGGTCGGTGAGAACGTCGTTTCACACCGATTACTGATTCAAGACTGAAACTCTACTCGTGTATCTAAACGACCTTCTCTGAAGGATCCTCCAAGGAATTTTCCCCCTCCTTTTCGATCCCTTTCTGTTAAAACTCAGGGGGAGAAATAGGTAGAATACCGGATGTTGTACCTAAAGAACCGACTTCGAGGTCGACAGTAGAACCTACAACTCCACTGAACGTCCTCTATTCGACACATGATTCTGTCACATCATCAGCTACGTTCGTCGGACCCCAATTTGTTTAAAACACATCGACGGTATGACGGACTCCGAGGGAGTTAGTCTGAAGAAAGTGTCTTCTATTTTTTCACAAGGATACACAAATTCAGTGCCAATTAAACCCAAAACACAGTCAATGGATCTCCACTTGATTGACTATTTGTGACAGGACAAGTCTGGTTCCCCGTAGAATTGGTACACTCAGTATTGCCTTGGTACCTCAGACTCTTACGTCTAGTTAAAGATGGGAGACGAAGATCAATCCAATGAACGACCTAGACCCCCTCTTGGGTCATCATTTCCTGAGTGCAGCTGTCCACTTCCCAGAGGGGAAGACAGGCACGGAGGTGAAAATGTTCACTCAGTAAAGGGGTCACTTCTGAAAAAAGGTAGGTATCGTTAGAAGTCTTGATACTCAGAGACCACGTTAATATCTCACTTTTACGATTTACTTTACGATTTACAATCGTATAAATCTTATACGATCCTATAAAATACAATCTTATTTTTTAATTTAAAACTAGACGAAGAAGACCCGTCTATATTTGTCATAAATCAAAATATACTGATATATTGATAGTAATATCAATCCAATATATTACAGTCATTCAAGTCGAGTCAAGTCAACGAATCATCACAGGTTGAGAAACGTTGGGGTACCTGACGTCGTGCGGTCCGAAGGGATAGGTAGTGGTTGAGGACCTCGGACGAGTTTGAGTACAGGAATTTTAGCCAGTACGGTACGTTGGTAGAGTAGGAGACAGTAGGGGAAGAGGAGGGTGGAAGTTAGAAAGGGTCGTAGTCCCAGAAAAGGTTACTCAGTCGAGAAGGATAGTCCACCGGTTTCATAACCTCAAAGTCGAAGTCGTAGTCAGGAAGGGTACTTATAAGTCCCGACTAAAAGAAATCGTACCTGACCAACCTAGAGGAACGTCAGGTCCCTGAGAGTTTCGTAGAAGAGGTTGTGGTATCAAGTTTTAGTAGTTAAGAAACCGTGAGTCGGAAGAAATCTCAGGTTGAGAGTGTAGGTATTACTGATGGTCTTTTTTGTATCAAAACTGATCTACCTGGAAACAACCGATTCATTACAGAGACGAAAAATTATACGACAAATCCAACCAGTATTGAAAAGAAGGTGTCTCGTTCGTAAAAAATTAAGGTACCGACATCAGTAGTAGACGTCACTAAAACCTCGGCTTTTTTTTATTTCAAAGAGTGACAAAGGTAACAAAGGGGTAGATTAACAGTACTTCACTACCCTGGTCTACGGTACTAGAATCAAAAAACTTACAACTCAAAGTTTAGTTGAAAAAGTGAGAGGAGAAAGTGAAAGTAGTTCTCCGAGAAATCAAGAAGAAGTGAAAGACGGGATTCCAATATAGACTCCAATAATTATAAAGAGGGCCGTTAGAACTAAGGTCGAACACGAAGTAGGTCTGGTCGTAGAGAGTACTACACGAGACGTATATTCAATTTATTCGTCCCACTGTTATATGTCGGAACTGTATGACGAAAAGGATAAACCTTGGTTAGACAACAAGGTACAGGTCAAGACTGACAACAAAGGACTGGACGTATGTCTAAAGAGTTCTCCGTCCACTCCATAAAGGTAGAGAAAGTCTTAAAAGGTGTCAAACAACGCTAGGTGTGTCAGTTTCCGAAACCGTATCAGTTATTTCGTCTCCATCTACAAAAAGACCTTGAGAGAACGAAAAAACTACTAGGTCGTCTACAACCGTTAAACTAGAGACCAAGGAGACGGAAAAGATTTAGGTCGAACTTGTAGTCCTTCAAGTGCCAAGTACATAACAACTTCGGACCGAACCTCTTCAAACTCGAAATTAAACGATCACACACTCTACTCACGTTAACACACCATCAAACTCGTAAGAAACCGTAGCGAAAAGAAACCTTAACCTTACTTTTGACTGGAAAAGGTCAGGACACCGGTGACGACTCAAAAGGTTTACACGACCGNTTTAAACGACCGTATAACTCACGTCGTGAAAGTGTCGTAGTAGAAAATCCTAAACTTTATCGAGTCGACCTTAGGGTAGTGGAGACGATCGAAACAAGTATCACTAGGAAATTCCGGGTGAACTGAAGCGTAAAGTCCTAGTGTAAGGTCACTAGTGTTATCATACTAGTAAGTGGATCCAATATATGATATATAAATATATTAATATGAAAACACCGAAATGAAAACCGTTTTAGTTGCTTTTATAATCTAGGGACNTTATCGAGTCGACCTTAGGGTAGTGGAGATGATCGAAACAAGTATCACTAGGAAATTCCGGGTGAACTGAAGCGTAAAGTCCTAGTGTAAGGTCACTAGTGTTATCATACTAGTAAGTGGATCCAATATATGATATATAAATATATTAATATGAAAACACCGAAATGAAAACCGTTTTAGTTGCTTTTATAATCTAGGGACACAAAGTGTTTCACACGAGGTAAATAGAAGGCCAGAGATAAGGTGTTGTGACACTCACTTCGTACTTGCAGGGGTCAAACAACAAGTCAGCGACTCGACACAGACTGAGAGACTCAGTCTATGTCTATGAGAAACTCATGTCTATATTTTTGATTTTACGTTTTACTAATTTACTAAGCTAGTTCCTTTGAGGATAAAGAGGCATGGTTCACCAGGCATGGTTGACTAGTGATTTCTTTGGGAACTGACTTGACTGTAAAAAATTATCGTTTTCTGTAAAATTTTAAATTTTGTTTCTTTGTAAAGATTGTAAACTTCAATCTTGAAAGTTTTATATTTTCTCTGGTTGTTTAATGTATGAACTAAAACGACTAATTCTTCAGTTCGTTGTAAAATTGTTAAATTTGTACTTCCTTCACCCTAATAAACCTAAAATAAAAGGTGGTTTATACACTTATATTTTAGACAGGGTCCAAAATGACTTAAAGTTCACAAAGTAGAAGAGTTAACAAAAAGGAGATTACACTTTACGTTGATTAATCGAGTAGGGACTAAACTATCGTTGATCACTGAACTCTTATAGGTCCCCTGTCTGGACGTCGATCGAGACGTCTCGGGACTTCTCCGTTGTCTACTCATTTACCTAAACGAGGAGATCCCACTCTCAACTACTTTACGTGTACAGTGTATCTACCTCGGTTCCGTAGGACTTTAAAGAAAAGAGGTCCAGGGAAAATTCTTCTTATAAATCAGATTTTTTCGACGGACGGTTACTTTATCAGTGTAAAAGTTTTCCACTAAGTTCGGCATAATGTTTATCCATTTTATAAATATTGTTGGTTTTTTGTCTAGATTTCTTCATAATCGCAAATGCGTGTTTATGTAATTACATTAATTATATTAATCCCCGGATATCTTGTTTGTGTAACCTCCGTTGTCTCGAGATTATTCTCTGATACAGACTTAGTTTTGTGTAAATAAGATGAGAATTTTTAGTGTCTGAGAACCCTAGACCCAGACCTCTCCATAGGAGGGAGGGGGAGGGTATGGTGAAGGAAGAATGTTCCTAATAAGTCATCCAGACCTCTCAAGTCTTGAAGAGGGTGTAGTCTTCGGAAAGCCGAAGTCTCTTTGTAGGTCGGTGACTTGTAGAAAGAAGGTTCTACTAGGGTTTAGTGAGTGACACAGTCAATTCGGACGGTTTCTTTTAAAGTAGGGGTCGGTCAATCACGGAATTGGCTGGACACACACACGAGTCGGTACAGGTTGAGAAACGTTGGGGTACCTGACACCGGGAGGTCCTAGGAGACAGGAACCCTAAAAGGTCCGTTCTTATGACCTCACCCAACGGTACGGGAAGAGGTCTCCTAGAAGGACTGGGTCCCCAGTTTGGGTCAAGAGGGCGTAACGCCTGTCTAAGAAATGGTAGATGTTGGTGTGACATGTTCTCTCCTTTGTCTACGTCTTTTCACTGTTCTGAATAGTTAAAGTTCTTTGGTTCCTCGTTGGGTCGGTTCCGATCTTCGACTTGACCGACAGGGGGAACGTTCATAAAAGAATCCGGTCGGGAACCTCAGGGTGTACCTCCATCGGACGATGACGACCTTGTGCGCCTTCTAGTAGGGTCAGTCCTACGTGGGACACGGAGTGTTCAGACGACTTACTGTAAACGTATAATAAAGGAACAGGGAGGAAATGAGTCTTATTAAGTTGGTCGAAGAGGTATGATCGACGACACGACTGGTCGACTCCTTAAGACGACTACATAATCAGAAACCACTCGACACAAGGTATATTAAAAGTTCGTTTTCGTTTTTTCTAAGGATAGTCGAACCTTCAACATACTTCGTGTCTCCAATTTTGTAGAGGGGACTTATTGTGTATATTTTTCAGTGGGTTTCGTAGAATGAGTTAGACCGCGGGTCTAAATTTCTAACGGTCTACCGGGTGGGTCCGGGGACTCCTTCTTTACAACGTAACCAGAAGGGAAGAATAAGGACAGAACGGGACTTTTATGGTTTTTGAACATCTCTTGGTGTCTTGACGTCGTAAGTTAATACGATTATTAATTTCCATTCTATGAGTCCGACCTACGAGGGAGTGATGGACCTCTGTTTTGTGTCTCAAACATATACATTATGGTTTAAGGGACTCGTAAAGATTCTTTCGACCTTTGGAGTTCTTCTCTAATTCTTTCTACTCCCCAAAGTTTAAGGAGGGTCCTGTTCGGAGACCCTACGTTGATACACTTACCGTACTATTTCACATTAGTTGGTTTATGTGAGAGAGTGTTTCGGTCTACCTGAAAGTTAATGTCGGGACCATAGTGAGACTTAACAAGAACGGGATGTAAACGAAATTTGTTAGTCAAGTCACTAATCCGTAGTCCGTGTTTCGTGAAACGAGACAACATGGTATGTACTGCACTCTCGTAATATTTATACTGCTCGTCTCTGGGTGGGGACATCCAATGACTCCCGCTATCTGCGTGTGTACCGGTTTTTGTAGTCGATTACGATTACGTCCCGAATGAATACAAAACGCGATAGAGTCATAAGTTGTATAAGTGAACAACTTAGTGTGTCATAGAGATGTTGTATCCGATATAAAAGAAGATAAACGACTTCATCTTTAATCCGTTAAACGGTAGCCAATGAGAAGACCCAACTAACACGTGGGGGTGGAATTAATTATACCAACTTCAGGATTAGTACCCATGGAGTCCTACACTAGAATAAACCTTTATCTCGACAACGTCTACATTGATTGAGTCCAACTTCAGTAACCTCGTCCCACCCGAGGATTAGGCTTTACTACCCAGAGAAATGGGTCTACCCTTTGGACCTGTGTCCGTTCGTATCTCTCTCTCTCATGGTGTACTTCGACCTCCGTCTCTGGTCCACTTCCGTCGTTTCCGGTCCCCTGTGGGTTCTGAGGTCGTTTTGAGGTCTACGAGTCTCTCTCCGTACTTGTCTAAGTGGGAGGGTTGACAACATTCATCGGTCAGTCGGTTGTGGAACGAGAGTCTGAAGATCGGAGGTCTTGGCTTTGTTGTTTAAGACAGATTCGGTAGGTCAGGTACCGTGAATTATGTCGTCGGGATCGTTTGGTTATATCGGTGATTCGGCTATTTTGTACTTGTTGTGTTAGGGGTCGTCGGACCACGGTCTCAACCGTAAGTATTCGTAAAGTGACTTCACGAATATGATAAATTTCGTAACTCGAATTGTGGTATGTGAAAGGATGGGCACTCCGGCTCCGGCTTACTCTTGGTGTGTTCCGTATGTCTTCGGTTCACTCACGTTTCCTTCGAGAACTCATCAGAGTAAGTTTTGTAAGCAAGTCATTCGTAGACAACTCTTAATTGTTTACATTTCTGAGTTTTGCATTCTGCACAGAGATAAGAGTACCTTAAGTTATGAGATCAACCTAGAGACTCGTTGATTTACTGTTACATGACTTAATCCCTCCGAAATGTAGTCTTCAAACATTTTAGGTGTTCCAGTACGTCCACGATCTTCCAATTATGACCCCATCCTCCTCTAAAACTCGTCTGTTTTTTGTTATACATATTACAGTGTCTTAGTGTTTGACTTCTATCATTCCGTTCCTTCTCTTTCAGGTCTAAGACTTATTTCACACACTCCGAACCACTCTCGGTGATTCTAGATCTTTCGTCGGGGCCTAACCTCGGACGACGACAGAGTCCACGACTGGACCCGGTGGGAGGACAGTGACGTGACTAAAGGAGTAAGTGCTCCTAGAGGACAAGGAGTAAGTACACTGAGATCGACGGACTGAGGTACCTCGATTTGGAGTCGAAGACTCCTGGCAAAGTTGGGCGGCCCGAAAAATGGGGAAGGGGGGCGGGGACGAAGATCCCGCAGAACCGGAACAGAGGTCTAAAAAACCCCCTTTGGTAAATCAATAAGAGAGACCGAAGGATGTAGACCGGTGACCCCTCGTCCTAGTCGGTTCGGACGGACCTAGTCCACCAATTCCCTCCGCTTCCCCGGTCCAGTGGATGGTCCTATTCCCCTCCGTCCGCTCGACAATACCCGATTGACACAGTGTGGGTGTTTACATATACAATCTCAGGGTTGAAGGATCGTGGAGTCTTACACGACACAAACTTCTCTCCTCGAAATTTCTTCATTAATTCAATGACTCCCACCCGCGATTAGGTACGTGGTTGTGTCTGTGAACGGGATTCTCTGTATGTGTGTGTGCCCTTGAGGTACCCTTCTGTGCCCCTCTTCTGTCGGTAGAGGTTTGGTCCGTCTCTCCGAAGGGTCCTTTGGTTCGGACGACTGTCGAACTAGAACCTGGCGACCGGAGCTCTTGGCCCTCTTTCATTCAAAGATAGCAACTTTGGTGGGTCAGACACCATGAAACAAGATTGTCGGGACCCTCTAATTATGTGTCCACTATGTCCTTTTCGTTTCCCTCCATGGAGAGGCGCCTAGGGGTGATAGTAGGCCCCCTCCATGGAGAGTCACCTAGGGGTGATAGAGACCCCGTCGAGACTAAGGACCTTATGTCAGTTCTAACTCTCTGACCCGGAAAGACCTAGGGTCAACACCCTGTTTCGGGGGTCAGCTACTCCCGAGACCCTTCGCCCTCCGAGTGCCTCTCCACCTAGAATAGGAACAGAGGAGGAGAATGAGACTTCTGGCTTAGCCTGAGTGTAACTCCGGACACCAGTGTTATTCCCATTCACACTAAGGTCTGTGGAACGGGTACGGGAGTTGTGTGTATTAAGTAAAAGAGTCGACAGTTACTGGGGTCAAGTTTCGATTTTACGTTTCATTAACTCTTCCACTTTAAGTCATTGTGTTCTCATTGTGCCCACTAGTTAGTTGTGTTCTTTCACTGTCGATGTAGAAGAAGGCTCAAAACTAACCTTTTGATCCGTCGTGACCCACAACCTTCGCCCCCTCCCAAGTGTTGTCTCTCCTTACGTCGTGTCGACATGACACACGTACACACGTGCACAAGCCCCGCAGCGACTCGTTGATAAAACCAACGTGAGTGTGCACGAGTGACGACCCGAAGGTCCTTAAATACTTCTGACGAAAGTACTGAAGTAATATTTCCACGGAGGAAGGGTTCCCTAGGTATGTAGTTCCGCGGTTCCATCGCACCAAGGACGGAGACCAGACCGATGCTTTCCGGAAAACTTGTTTGATATGTGTCGACGTTACACCTCGTACGACGGCGTTCGTGTCCTGAATTTGTAGTAAGTCATTCATGTTCTATGTTCGACAGTTCCGTAGTCCTCCTTCTCTTATCCTAAGCCAGGTAAACAGGACTTGGAAGGGACTGTCTTAGACGTACAAACCTCGACAACCCCAGACGAACCCCAATTTGTAAGGAGGTCCTCTCCCCGACGTAGAATAAGAAGGTCTTGAAGGTGATTAAGGTTCGGTCCCAGTGTCCTCGTGGGTCGGTTACGTACGACATCTTGTGCAGTGGTACAGTGGGATACATAGACAGCAGACCGTCCACGTTGGAGAAAGGCTTCACTGTTCGTTGGCACAAGGATCCAAATTATGATTTTCCAAAAACAGTGACTGAGTCAGTTAAACGACGATTGGAGAACGGATAAATAACGTTGAAATAAAAGTGGATTCACTCACTCACCTTGTTATGTCCGGACGGTCGTTGTGATTACATGGGAGCATTTGTTTCCCTGAAAAACAAGTTGAACTTATTCTTGTCGTTAATTGTAAACCTGTTACGAAACGTTAAACGTTTTCCGAAAGTGTACGAAGTAGAATAACTCTCGATCCGTCCATACACAAACTCGGAAACCCGACTAAAGTGGTCTCATCCGGGACAAGAAGGAGAGGTTCTTCCCCCTTCAAGACCCTTTAAGTAGGAGGGGATAAGACTAGGATACTAGGGTCACACTGACGGTCAATGTCGGTCGAAGGGTGTGAAGTCAGTGTCTTCACCCGTCCCCTGGTCAAGTCCGGGAGGGTTATGAGGTAGCTTTAGGAAGGGGTTCTAGAGAAGTCCCGTCTGCACCTCCTCCTCCTCCCGAGAACAAAAGACTCAGTACGTCGACTTTCCCCGACGACCACCAGAAGGGGTGGTGTGCATCTGACTCTCTCATACCGTCCTCTTATTTAGGTTGTGTTTCTCGTCCTTCCCGAAGGGTCTACCATTTCTTAGGCGGACGTTTCGTCCTCTATGCACAAGTTAGAGACCCAGTCCTTCTGAGGGACCTCTTCCCTTACCGTTGGGTGAGATCATAAGAACGGACCCTTTAGGGTCCCTGTCTCCTCGGACCCCCTTGATATCAGGTACCCCAGTGTTCCTCAGTCTGTGTTGAATCACTGATTTGTTGTGGTTGTCTCTCTTCCTTCCTCTCTACTCCACCCCTCCTCTCTCACTCCCCCTTTCTCTCTCTTGTTTGGAGTAAACCTACGTGTCGTTGAGGGACCAATACGTTTCGTTATTTAAGAGAAAAGAGAATTCGAATTACACTCAACATGAAGACACTAAACGTCAGATTTCAGATTGTCTAACATGTTTTAATCTGATTAGAAACTGCAATTTTTTTTGTTTAACAGAAGGATGACAGAAATTTATAGAGAAGGGGAAGGATACTGGGTAAGTGTAGTCCGAACCAGTGCACTCTACGAAATCAATTATTCTATTTGGTGTCTGTACCTGTACACTCGCTTTTTAATTTGGAAAACAACAATCCAAGTTCTTCAACCTCAGAAAACAAAGACATCGTCTTAGAACTCCTTTTTGGAACGGATAGGACTGTCTATACGGATGTACTTTAGTATGTCAGGTTCATAGTTACATCTGACGAACTAATGTTTGGGATGTCAAGAATAAATGTCATCCGGTCCGACGGACACCGTTTGGATATGAGAGGTTCAAAAGGTTTCATAGACACTTTTTATTTCTGGCATAGTGTTGTTTTATTTTGGTGTCAGAGTACCGTTTACGATACATCACGGTCCAATTGACTATGTTTGCTACTACGATTATTGTTCTTGTCGATTACTATTGTAGGTGATTTTCCCTCCGAATTACTCTCGTCCCTGGATCCTACGACACGAGTAACAATATAGGAGTCCTCAATCGTTCACAGACCGTACGACATTTCGAGGTATTTATAGACAAGTCACAATTTCTCAAGGTGACCGTCCACGGTACGACGCACGCGACGGGTCAGTAACATAAGTAAATGAGTTGTCTTTACCTGACACGTGAAGGAAACACGGTTCGTGTCAACATTGGTGACTCCTGTTACCTCTGGTGTCTGGTTCGGAAACGAGAGTAAGGCGAAGACAAGATGTCATACCGACGAATAGAGTGGTAATCACTGTAAGCCCCGGTATCTTGAAAGGCAACACTTTAAGACAGACTTGGTAGACTCGAAGAATGAGGGTTGTACTGTTGGGTCTTATAGAGATCTGTGACGAATCACAGAGATTCCTCCGTTTATAGTGACGTCTAACTCTAGGTGACCCAATTCACCATCCTCTGTTCGTCCGAGAACTGAACTTTATAGACTTTCATAATGCCACGGTACTCACTTGTATTTCGCCCATTGTCTTATCACGTACCAGGTTTCCCTCCACGAAGGAGTGACTCACTAGTCTCTTGTGGAACCAAGATATACTTCCACACTCCTCTTGACTTGTCTCACTCACGGTCGGGACGCCGGTGAACCACCCCTCTTAAAAGGACATTGTCCCTTGTCACTCTCGTTCCTGGTCCTCCTCCTTTACACGACCGACAAAGACTCTTCTCGTTACTCAAGTCCTTCCGACCGCGTCTCGTTCGTTCCCCTCCACACCATCCTTTACAGTACCACCTCCGACCCGACGTCCTGAGACCTGAGATGAGTCCGATCAGACCCCTCAATGACCCTCCAAACTCGTCTCTGTGCGGTCTAAGACTGAATGTAAAATTTCTTAATGTGTCCGACGTTACACTTTTTGTTGTGTTCCCTGTACCTGTCTTCGTTCTTTTGATCAATTCTCCGACTAGGCGAGAAGACTAGGTCCGTGAAGGACCTCCCCTAACCCCTCACCACCCACCTAAGTCCTATATAAAACTTCCTTCTCGAACGATCTAGACCACACAACCTATGTCTCCTCCTCCTTTCCTTGTCTATTGGTCTACAAGATAATAATTATAGGCGTACCACATCTACTCCCTTGGCTTCACGTCTCTCAACTTCGTCGGACCCGTACTGGTACCGAACATCTACAATCTCGGCGGAAAGGGGGTCTGTAACTAGAGTCTCGGATCAGAGAGAGAGAGAGAGAACGACCGTCGAACTTCAAATAAAAGGCGAACCTCGTCCCAATACCCCACAGTCCTTCCAAGAGTACACCGAATCTAACATTCGTCACCCCAAGAGAGTTGAAGGAAGAACCATAAAACGACAAAAAATTTAATAATAATAAAATGAAATGTTATAACATAACAAGACGGTGTGTAGTTGTGCTTAGGCAGTACCCGCATACGCACAAGGGGTAGGACTTGGGGCGAGGGTGGAGGGAGGGGCATGGTAGGGAGGTCCAGTAGGGTCACGTGGTCGGGGTTCGTAGGACATAGCTCGGACCTGACCACTAAGCAAAGAATATACTATAATATGTACAAAGTCACGGTAAGGGGGTTTAGTAGGATGGGAGAGGGAGAGGGTGTCTCAGGTTTTCTGACAAGATATGTAGACACAGAGAAAACAACAGAGCGTATGTCCCAATGACAATGACAGAAAGATTTAAGGTATATATACGCAATCATAGGACATAACCACAAAAAGAAAGACCGAATGAAGTGAGACATATTATCCGAGGTCAAAGTAGGTGGAGTAATCTTGACTAAGTTTACATAAGAAAAATTACCGACTCATTATGAGGTAACACATATACATGGTGTCGAAAGAATAGGTAAGTAGATGACTACCTGTAGATCCAACAAAGGTACAGGACCGATAATATTTGTCACGACGCTACTTGTTACCCCATGTGCGCAGAGAAAGTTAAGACCAAAGGAGTCATACATACGGGTCGTCACCCTAACGACCCAGTATTCCGTCAAGATAAAGGTCAAAAAATTCCTTAGAGGTGTGACAAGAGGTATCACCGACATGATCAAACGTAAGGGTGGTTGTCACATTCTCCCAAGGGAAAAGAGGTGTGGGAGAGGTCGTAAATAACGAACATCTGAAAACCTATCGTCGGTAAGACTGACCGCATTTTACCATGGAGCAACACCAAAACTAAACGTAAAGAGACTATTGCTCACTACAACTCGTAGAAAAGTACACAAACAATCGGTAGACATACAGAAGGAACCTCTTTACAGACAAATCAAGAAACCGAGTAAAAAACTAACCCAGCAAATAAAAAGACCTTAACTCGACGTCCTCAACGAACATATAAAAACTCCAATTAAGAAACAGTCAACGAAGTAAACGATAATAGAAGAGGGTAAGACGTCCGGCAGAAAAGTGGAACGAATATCAAAGGAAACAACACGTCTTCGAAAATTAAAATTAATCCAGGGTAAACAAATGAAAACGAAAATAAAGGTTATAAGACCCTCCACCCAGTATCTCCTAGGACGACACTACATACAGTCTCTCCCAAAACGGATACAAGAGGAGATCCTCAAAATATGAAAGACCAGAATACAAATCTAGAAATTAGGTAAAACTCAAATAAAAACACATACCACAATCTTTCACTAGATCAAAGTAAGAAAATGTTCACCAACTGGTCAAAAGGGTCGTGGTGAACAATTTCTCTAACAGAAAAGAGGTAACATATAAGAACGGAGGAAACAGTTTCTATTCCACAAGTATCCATACACCTAAATAGAGACCCGAAAGATAAAACAAGGTAACTAGATATAAAGACAGCAACACGGTCATGGTATGATAGAACTACTGACACCGAAACATCATATCGGACTTCAGTCCGTCCAACCAAGGAGGTCAAGGTAAGAGGAAAGAGTTCTAACGAAACCGATAAACTCCAAAAAACAATAAGGGTATGTTTGACACTTTAATAGACAAGATCGAGACACTTTTTATGGTAACCATCGAACTATCCCTAACGTGACTTAGATATCTATCGAAACCCATCATATGAGTAAAAGTGATATAACTAAGAAGGTTAGGTATTTGTACCATATAAAGAGATAGATAATCACAGGAGAAACTAAAGAAAGTGGTCACAAAATATCAAAAGATATATATCCAGAAATCAAAGAAATTCATCTATATAAGGATTCATAAATTAAGAAAGTAACGTTGTCACTTACCTTAACAAAGAAATTAAAGAGAAAGATAAAAGAGTAATAATCACATATCCTTACGATCCCTAAAGACACACAACTAAAATATAGGACGTTGAAATGATATAAGTAACTAATCGAGATCATTAAAAGACCACCTCAGAAATTCCAAAAGATACATCATAAAACGACAAAACTATGATTTTTGGGTTGACGAAGGTGACCGATATCGGACGAATCAACTCTCCTCCCCGTCCGTCCCACGTCTCCCGAGACTACCCGGACTACAGAGGCTTCCTTCGGACCGTCAGCCACCACCGGGGATTCCTGTCCCCGGACGTCAACCAAAACGGTTCGACCAGCCGTCCGACGACATCGGGGTCTCGAAGGGCTCGGTCCAGTGTGTGTCCACTAGTACGAACACCTGTCGACCCGTCCAGGGCTCACGAGACCCCTGAGGTTGTGACACCGGTGTTTCCCCAACACCTGAAGGGAGGTTTCTTCGATCGGGTGGTTACAGACCCCAGCCGAAACTCCTTTGACCCCATCACCCCCTACCGAAGGGGTCCTTCTCCTGTCGACGGAGCGAACAAAAACACCCGACCGTCTTTCGAAACGGTACCCCTAACGTCCTTTGGCCCGGTATCTCAGGTAGACGGATCCTTTGGTGACCACCGACGAGGTACTGGATCTCTGTGCCCCGGGTCTCGGATATGGGAATTAGAGATAAAATATAGGGTTAGTATCCCGACCGTCGTCTCTCCTCCTCTTTTTTGTCCTTTCGAGGTTGCTGGGTAAATGAAGACTGTGTCGTGGGACAATGGGAGAGAGTCCCAGGTCCTGTGGGGTCTACTACACGAGTATGTCTGTATTATGTTTTTGTTCGTGGGTTCTGTCGTCGTCTGGACTCGGAAGAGTAATGATCGAGAACAATCCGGGTACGTGTTTCTTACCTCCAAATTAAGAATATTCTTCTGTTGAATTTTTTAAGTTTTAATGGTTCTTTTGAAGAAGTTTATATATAAATGTGGGTTATAGTAAGTGTTGTTTTCGAGTAGAGTTCCAATATATAACGTGATCATTTTTCGTAGACCTAAACATTCTGTAAATTTATCGATTAGTTGACTCGATACTTCTGTGAAGATGTTAAAAAAGTTTATGGGTAAATTTCCATACGTAATGAGTTGGGTCAAGGTGTAATTTAAAGAGGTTTAAAGTATTCGGTAAAAACTCCAAGGAATGTATTATTGTTTAGTAACTTCGGTTCATAGTTACTTTTTACGAACAAGCAAAAATGGACGACACCATTTTTGTTGACTTTATTATGTACCTTTGTTATATTTCTTTTTCATTTTACGTAAGTAGACAATGACTTATTATGACAGTTACGTCTCTTTTACGACAACTATTAGATTCTTTGTTAAGTCTTTTTTTTATGTACACCTTCGGAACGGTGTATGTAAACATAATTTATAACTACAAGGATTCCATTCAATATCGAAGGGGACACTAAGTCACCATCTCTTGGGCGGACGGACACGTCCTTTGCACCCAAGTTACGGACCCACCCCTTCTACGGGACCTCTTCCTTTACCGTTGGGTGAGGTCATAAGAACGGACCCTTTAGGGTACCTGTCTCCTCGGACCTCCGGATTTTAGGTACCCCAACGTTTCTCAGCCTGTGCTGACTCGCTGATTTGTTGTTACAATTCAATGCAATTTCAGATCTAAGACAAAGTTTTTGTAAATAGTGTCGACAAAAAGACTCCCGGGCGATTTCTTCGGTGTATGACCTCTTCTAAGTACTAGAAGTTATTATAGTTACATACCCTTTTGACACATGTACATTGGTGAGTATCTCGTCAATAAAACCACACTTAAAGATTTTTAAGTGTCTCTCTGACAAATGTATACCTATCGAGGTATACATTTTAAGGAAGTCTCATAGTATGTAGTCGTTCAATAATCTCTGTTCTACAACTCCATTCTTTAGGTGTACCAGATACCCCGACAGTAGTTACACTTATTAAAATATATATAAAATTTTCAGTATTCTACATCTACCAAATATAATAAAACATTATTACTTTTACCGGAATCTTTAGAACTACCGGTACTTAGAAACGACCAATAAAGTATTGTTTCAAAAATCTTCTTGACAAGGTGATTGTCTACTTAGTACCTTAAAGAACAAGTTCTGTTCTCAACATTAAACGACTTTAAAAGGCACTACTGTACATCGACAGTCTTAATAAGATGATCGTACGTAAAAACTTCTTTATTTGAATTAAACGGGAAAGTTTCTACTGAAAAACATTACTTACTCCCTCCTTGTTAAAAAAGTTCTCTTTGAGTACGATACCTTTCTTATAAAACTTTTACCAACAGAAATATATAAAGTAATAATGTACTAATGTGAAGACTTTTATTATATCTTTCAGAGTCTAACCTTTTAAAAAAAAATTTGGATCTCTATACTAAAAGATCAAACAGTTTTTAGAAGGTTCTCTTTTTAAAATTATAAAAATATAGATAAAAAAATTGTTACATTCTGAAAGATTAACTATAGTAGTCTCTTCTCTTTACATAATTGATTTAAAATATACGAAACGTATTGTCATTTATCCAATTTTTAGCTCATGACACTGAATAAATCGAGTTGAGTAAAACGAAAGGAAGGTAAACATAAATATATAAAAACATACGAAAGGTAAGTGGTCGTTGTGTGGAGTATTGATTCATTTTATATAAATTATATCTTGGTCTACAAATTTAGTGTAATAGTGGTTTGTAATTTTAGTTATAAATTTTAGTGTGTTGAGAAATCCAAAGACCCAGGATAATCGTATTGTGTCTACAAAATTATATAATTATTAAAAGTAGGTCCAGAATAGAAGAGGGAAAAGTAGGTAAAATAAAGACCAAGAATAACGTACTTGAGACTTAAGGTCATGTTTTCACTTCTCTTAAAATGAAAACAAAAAATTTTTCACACGAATGACTTTCAAACGACTTATTAAATGTATGTTACTTTGTGAGTGTAATTCACATATCAATTTACATAAAATTATTTACACATAAATCCATTGATAGTGGTATCAGTTTTATACGTTTTGTTGGTCATGGAAGTTAGAGGAAGTGCAGTAGAAAACCAGTTAGGTCTGGGAATGCAGTGAGGATGAGTTTTGGTGGATGAGGGACAATTGGTGACTATACGGAAGACTGAGATAATCTAATTAAGACTCCGTCCTCTATCTACCCGACGTCCCATCTGTAAATGTTGACCGGAGGACAAATGTAAAGAACCCCACTCTTTTTTCTACCCGAAGTCCGACCTGTGAATGTTGATTGGAGAACAAACGTAAAGTACTCTGTCCTCTATCCACCTAAAGTCCAATCTATAAATATTAGTCACAGAACAAATATGAAGTTTTGTCTTTATCATTGTCTCAGAAGGGTTCACCGAATCACCCTTTTCTTTGGTAGACGGTTACGTCCTCAACGTCCTCTACGGTCAAATTAGGGACCCCAGTCCTTCTAGGGGACCTCATCTTTTACAGTAGGGTGAGGTCATAAGGACGAACCTTTTTAAGGTACCTGTCTCCTCGGACCGTGTGGTGTCAGGTATCCCAGTGTTTCTCAGTCTGTGTTGACTCTCTGACTCGCGCGTACATGGTCCGGGGGAGTGGACAGAGGGCTCTTTGGACATATACCCAGTTCTTCCGTGTCAATCTTGGTCTGTCCCTTGTTTACTGACCAAGTTTGGACCCTTTCCTCATACAGTTCCGACGTATAACAGTGGGACGAATAAATTGAATATACGTCTCATGTAGTACACTTTACGACCCAATCTACTTCGTGTTCGACCTTAGTTCTAACGGTCCTCTTTATAGTTGTTGGAGTCTATACGTCTACTATGGAGAGATTACTGTCTTTCACTTCTTCTTGATTTCTCGGAGAACTACTTCCACTTTCTCCTCTCATCTTTTCGACCGAACTTTAAGTTGTAATTTTTTCGATTCTAGTACCGTAGGCCAGGGTAGTGAAGTACCATTTGTCTTCCCCTTTTTCACCTTCGTGACCGTCTAAAATAAAAGAGCCGGAGGTTTTAGTGACGTCTCCACTGACGTCAGTACTTTAATTTTCTGTGAACGAGGAACCTTCCTTTCGATGCGTTTGGATCTGTCGTATAATTCTTCGTCTCTGTAGTGAAACAGCTGTTTCCAGGAATAAAAGTCTCGATACCAAAAAGGTCAACTCGTGACTTCTTGACTAGAAAGCTTGACACCACGACTTCTTCTGAGAAATCTCAAGGAACCTGTCGTTCCTCTAGTTTAGTCAGTTAGGATTTCCTTTAGTTAGGACTTATAAGTAACCTTCCTGACTACGACTTCGACTTCTTCGCGGTTATTAAACCGGTGGACTACGTTTCTCGATTGAGTGACTTTTTTGGAACTAGGACCCTTTCTGACTCTCGTTTTCCTCTTCTCCCACTGTCTCCTACTCTACCAATTTATCGTAGTGGTTGAGTCACCTGACTCAAACTCGTTTGGGGTCCTCTATCGCCTCCTGTTTCCTCGGACCACACGACGTCATGTACCCTAGTGTCTTAACCTGCATTGAATCACTGACTTATTGTAGTAAATGGTCCCTGCCCTGTGTCAAGAAGTTCACGATCGGATGACACAAGAACGAAACGGACCGTTTCATTATTTCGGTGAGAAAGAAAGAGGAGGTATTTTTTTTTAAATATGTATATACATGTATGTATATATATATATATATATATATATCGTTGTCTTTGTCCCATTTATCGATCCGAAACAGAGGACTCCTGTGAAATTCTATTGTTAATACCATCCTTTTTGTTGTTGTTGTTGTTGTTAATACCATCTTGTCTCTTCCCGATTTGGAACAAACTCACTTTCTAGTTCTCCAGTATGTAAAGGGTAGGTACCCAGTTCCCTCTGTGACGTGTACACGTCTTTCCGAGTAACCCCTAGTTTTTCCTTCCAAGTGGTAGGGTCTTGTCCACTACGGTTTCGGGGGGTATCCGGAGACCCGACCTTAGGTAGAACCTATTTTCAACACGTGTATACGACCCCTTCCAGGATCCCGTCCAGTCTACACCTTTTTCTTTGGTCTAATGACCAGTTTCCATTTGTTTCTGGACCTTCTTGACGGGAGACATTTACTGTATAGACGGATAAATGGCTCGAGGAGAAGTAATCCCTCCTATGGGAAAGAGAGACCGACACGTAAAGACGGAACGAAGACAAAGTAGATTTGACGAAGAGACACACGAGAGGGTGAACGACATGACACGCAGAGATTATTATTTGAAACCTGGACAGAATCGTCAAAAACGGAGGAACTCTTTACGTAAAAAGTTCCCCACCCTGTTCCCGGTCCCCTTAAAACGAAGATCGGAGATCGGGGACCACCAGATCACCGATCCTAAGGACCAAAAGTAGGTCCGATGGGTCCAAGTTTTTACCCGTCCCACAGAACGTTGAAGGAATTACCAAGTGACCAATTCTGAGGTTCGAAGGGGACGTCCACCGTACTCAAGTTAAGGACCAGTCCCTTGACTCTAGGACGTGCGACGTGTCCTGGTAGTTTCTAAGGACCCATCCCTTGGTTCCAGAGGAAGGTTCGGAGACGAGTCACGACAGAGAGACTCCAACCAAGACAAATAAAGTTATATTATTTTGTTATACAGGAAACACAGATCGAAGAAAGTGAGTCGAATACAAAGACTCTAAGTAGGTATGACAATACATATTTTCATCAACTGAGTAAACATAAGAATTATCGTTAGGTAACAAACCTACATGATTTTGACTGAACAGAAAAGTATACGACTACCTGTAAACCCAACGAAAGTTACATGTTTAGAAACACCTTTGTATATAAGAATAAAGAAAAACCATTTACGGTTCCTCACTTAACGACCCAGTGTCACTCTCAAGTACAAATTGAAATTCTCTTTGACGGGTTAATAAGAACTTTCAAGAATTACGGTAAAATGTAAGAGTGGTAGTTACATACACCCAGGGTGACCGAAATAACATAAAATGTAAAGTCGAGACACACCCACATATCACCCTATAGTAAAATTAAGACCTCTTACAAATATTACGTGTATTATACACTCGTGTCATCATGTGTCAAAAGTTTTATTTGAATAGATATTTATATATAACTACCCTATCGATTTTTACACGTGGTTAATACTATGTGTGTGTCTCAAAACGTCTATGTATCAGTGTCAATTACTAGTCCGGAGACGGAATTCTTGGTCAATAGATTGTGGATCCTTTGATGAAAAATTTTTATAATGTGATACCACCAAAACTTTAAATTTTCTGAGAGTCTTCCTCTCCCTTGTTAAAGGACGGAAGTCAGACTATGGTCAGTCGTCTCCGACGGATAGGTGTCCCCGTCTTCCCTCTGATTCGACGCACAAAAGTGAGGTCAAGGCACACGGGGCACCACGACCGAGACCAAAATGGGGACTAACTTCAAGAACAGGTGTCTCCTATTGGGATTTCCTTTTGTGTAAAGGGGAAGGTCGTGACAGGGTCCTCCACCGACCCGGGGTCCTCAAAGAGTCCGTGAAATTGACACCGAGTGTGAGTTCAAATCCCTGTGAGTAGACAGTAAAGTGCCGAACAACCGTCTTTTCGTCGTCACGTTTAAGGTTCTTCGGAGTCACCATTCAGGCTAAGTTCGTCCAGTCTACGGGTCATTATACGCGTCACACTATCAAATTAGTCTCTTATCACGTCATAATAACGAGGACGGACTCTCCTCGTCTGAAAAAAGGAAAGTTCTTTCGAGAAAAGTCTACCGATAATCCAACAACTTACTCCTCTTCGTGTTTTCTTTGCGGCCGAGGAACACCAGAAAGTCTAGTAATTTTTCATTGGGTCCACCGTTTTGGTCAATAGTAAAGGAGTCGAAGTCATCTACTTTTCTCGTTCTTACCTGTCGTCAGACTCCGATACCCTGTTGGTTTGGTAGTCGGGTCTCACTCCCCTAAGTAGTTAGGACGTCTTTTACTCCTCAGTTTCACTAATACATCGTGACTCGCACCTCCGGTTGGACAACTACACTATACCGACTTAAAAAAGGAAGAGTCTACAACCAGACCAGAAACTTCTCAGAGTGTGTCGATTTGTACCTAGAACCAAAACAAAACAAAACAAAACAAAAGGCGTGAGAATGTCCTGAAGGATGTCCCACTTCGAGAACTCCATGGACCTTGCCCGACCCTTTTCATTTCAAATGCACCCGAATCCCCACACGCTCGCACTACGTTTAAGTGTCGGTCTCGACTTCCTTAAATCGACATTCTACAGTTCTGTAAAAAAATCGTTACTAATCATTAGTTGGTAGACTTACGAACAAGTAAAGGGAATGGACGTTTCAAGTTTACTGTAAGAAAGAATAAACCTACTTAAATTCAATGTCAGACAGGGTGGGAGGGACGAGACGAACGGTTCTTTTACACATCGGATTTAGTGTCAAGGGAATTTGACACATCGACGGTGCCGTCCGTTTACAAAATCCAGTTGTTCGTGAAAGACGACGAAGAGCGGAGAGTGTTGGTCTTAGTTTGTCTGGGACTTCACCCTCGGCTTTTGTCGAGACGTGCACCCCCGACACCCCGTTTTCCTCTCCCTGTTCTCCACTGACCGACACTCACCTCTGAGACCGAATCCCTTTCGTCTAAAGTCTTCGTCACTCCCTTCTTCGACGAACTTAATACCAAATCTGTGCGGTTGTGACGTGTACTCCTGTCAAAGGGTGTTGTCTCCTTTCCGTTAACAACTACATCCGTTCCGGGAATCAAGAGTTCCAAGGGGAGACCTTTAACTCCTTTGACCTGTAGTCAAAGTTTTCCAACGAAATCGGAGGTCTTCACTTCGTAATCAACGAGACAACACAGGCTGAGAACACTGGGGTACCTGAAATTGGGCGATCCCAGGAGACAGGTACCCTAAGAGGTCCGTTCTCATGACTTCACTAAACGGTAAAAGAAGGGGTCCCATAGAAAGACTGGGTCCCTAGGTTGCGTCCAGGGAACACAACGGTCCACCCAAGAAATGGTAGACCGTATGGTCCCTTCAGGAGGTATGGGAAGAAGTTTATTATCAACTAGGTCTTTGGGTGATTCATTTTTGTGTATTTTCCCCACAACAAGAAGATTACTAGTCCCTTTATGTCTAGTTTTAGTGTTCTGTAGTGGAATTCATCCTAACGACAAAGGATTATTATCGGTTTTTTATTCAACCACTCCTACACCTTTTTAACCTTGGGAGGAATATGTAACCATCATCCGTATATTTTACCACGACGGTGATATCTTTTGACCTCAAGGGTGTTTTTAATTTTTGTCTTGATGACACACTGGAAACTTAGAGTTGACACTCATATATAGGTGTTCTTCATTTTAGTCCTGTTACTTTTCCATAGCCGTGGTTACAAGTGACGTCGTAATGAGTGTCGTCTTTACACCATATATATATGTTTCCTCATTATAGGTCCGAATTTGTTTCTTCCTTTAGGACGGTAAACGTTGTTGCACTTATTTGTATCCCCTGTATTACGATTCACTTTATTCGGTTAGTGCTCTTGTTTATGACATACTAAGGGGTATTTCCCGGGTGGACGGTCACGTCCTCTACGTCCTCTGAGGTCAAGTTAGGGACCCGGCTCTTCTAGGGAACCTCTTCCTTTACAGTTGGGTGAGGTCATAAGAACGGACCTCTTAGGGTACCCGTCCGATGCCATGTACCCCAGCGTCTCAGTCTGTACTGACTTCGTTGAATCGTACGTGTATGGGGTATATAGTTCATACATTTTATCAGGTTGAGTAACTTTGTATCTTATCATAACGGTCTCTGATGTCCTTCCCCTCTATGTCTTAACAAAAAGTTACCCATAATTAAAGACAATACGTTCTAAGGTTTGGGATTTCTACTACGACACTTTCACGACGTGAGTTATACGGTCGTTTAAACCTTTTGAGTCATCACCGGTGTCCCGACCTTTTCCAGTCAAAAGTAAGGTTAGGGTTTCTTTCCGTTACGGTTTCTTACGAGTTTGATGGTGTGTTGACGTGAGTGGAGTGTGTGATCGTTTCTTTACGAGTTTTAAGAGGTTCGATCCGAAGTTGTCATGTACTTGACACTTGAAGGTCTACGAGTTCGACTTAAATTTTTCATTCTCATTGGTCTCTAGTTTAACGGTTGTAGACGACCTAGTAACTCTTTCGTTCTCTTAAGGTCCTTTTGTAGATGAAGACGAAATAACTGACACGGTTTCGGAAACTGACACACCTAGTGTTGTTTGACACCTTTTAAGAAGTTCTCTACCCTTATGGTCTGGTGGGATGGACGGAGGAATTTTTGGACATACGTCTAGTTCTTCGTTGTCAATCTTAACTTGTGCCTTGTTGTCTGACCAAGGTTAGTCCTTGCCTCATACAATCCCGACATATAACAGTGGGACGAATAAATTGAATATACGTCTCATGTAGTACACTTTACGACCCAACCTACTTCGTGTTCGACCTTAGTTCTAAAGGTCCTCTTTATAGTTTATGGAGTCTATACGTCTATTGTGGTGGGAATACCGTCTTTCACTTCTTAATTTCTCGGAGAACTACTGTCACTTTCTCGTGTCACTTTTTGGATCGAATTTTGAGTTGTAAGTTATTTGTTTCTAGTACCGTGGGTCAAGGCAGTGAGGTACCGTTCATCTACCCCTTTGTTACCTTTGTCACTGTCTGAAATAAAAGAACCCGAGGTTTTAGTGTCGTCTACTGACGTTGGTACTTTTCTTTTCTACGAACGAGGAACCTTCTTTTCGATACTGTTTAGATCTGTCGTATAATTTTTCGTCTCTGTAGTGAAACGGTCATTTCAGACAGACCAGTTTCGATACCGAAAAGGTCATCAGTACATACCTACGGTCTTAACCTGATATTTCTTTCGACTCACGTCTTCTTAACTACAAAAACTTGACACCAAAACCTCTTCTGAAGACTCTCAGGGGACCTGACATTCCTCTAGTTTGGTCAGTTAGGATTTCCTTTAGTCAGGATTTCTCGTTCGAGGCCCTAACTACTATCTGTCCCTTCGGACCACACGATGTTAGGTACCCCAGTCTTTCTCAGCCTGTACTGACTCTCTGACTTGACTTGACTGACTACGTTCTACTCATTCTAGAGTCTCTACACGACATGTCGTGTCGTGGATATGAATTGTTACGTCGTGACACATGAAATTCTATACAATACTTCTATCTAGAGTACAATTCAAGAATAATTTTGTGGTTTACTTTTGTCTTGTGTTTCTGGAGAAACGTCCACTACCTGTACAAATTATTGAACCAACGTCACTATTATAGTATCTAATACTTATACAGTATAAGAAATTATAATGTGATTCACACACGTTAAAATTTCATAGCCAATACAAAGTTAATTCGTTTTTTCCCTCCCACAATTTCCTTTTTTTTGGAAATAGTTTTTGTTTTGTCCATAAAGTTTTTCTATGGATATGAGTGTTAAAGTGATGTCGTAATAGATGTTATCGGTTCTGTGTTTTGTTGGATAGGTAATTAGTTACTTACCTATTCTTCAACCCCATATATACATTTATATTACCTGATAATAAGTCGGTATTTTGTTCCTTTAAAATGGTAAATACTGTTGTACCTACCTGGAACTTCCGGAATACCATTCACTTCATTTAGTCTGTCTCTTTCTGTTTATGAAGTACTAGAGTGAATGTATACTCTAATTTTGTTTTGTTGTTACTTTTTTGGGTGGTTTGAGTATCTTTTTCTCTAGTCTCCAGTTCCCGACTACTTCCTTGACCTCCTTCCTCCCCAGGTTTGCAAAATTCTTTTTGTTCGTGTTCCCTACATGTTGTACTATTCATATTAATTGTGACGATATACAATATATACTTTCAACAATTTTCTCATTTAACATTCTCAATAGTATTATTCTTTAGAAAGAAAAATAACATAAATATACTCCATCACTTACAATTGATTTGATAACACCATTAGTAAAGTGTAACAGACATTTAGTTTGGTAGTAAAACGTATGGAATAAGAATGTCTCACTATATAAAGAGTTATTTTGACCTTTTTTTGTTTTAACTCCAATTTTTAATTTCGTTTGAAAAATTTTCTTTTTTTTATCTTTTTTTCTGTTCAATAAAAATTAGTTCAGAGTTACTACACGTCTTATGTAGACCACAATTCGAGAATCGTAAAGACCGATAAATGATTTAACCTACGTTATTATAAATAGGGACCATCGAGTCTGTCATTTCTTAAACGGACGTTACACCCTCTGGACTCAAATTAGCGACTCAACCCCTCTAGAGGACCTCCTCCTGTACCGTTGGGTGAGGTCATAAGAACGGACCTCTTATGGGTACCTGTCTCCTCGGACCGTCTGATGTCAAGTACCCCAGTGTTTCTCAGTCTGTGCTGACTCACTGATTCGTGTTATAAATAGGTAGTAATATTTGACTTCACAACGAGAGTGATATCCCCCGAACCCCGTCCATCCGAGTGACGGTGATCCAGGGAAAGGAGGGATTAAGTCAGGAACTTTCCAGAAGATCTACGTAGAAAGTCTTTGTAAAATCTTTTAGGAAAAATCCCCGACAAAGTAGAGACAAAGAGTTTCACACCAGGGGAGTAGTCTTCGTAGTCCTAAGTCTTAAATAATCTTTACATTTAAGAGTCAGATGTAAGGTCATTCCTGACTTAATCTTTTACCCCGAGCCCGAGTCGTGGACTCAATGTCTTCGGGACACCCCCCCGCTAGGATTCCGTAGGAACGGACTCCCGGTGAAGTGATAAAAGACTACGGCTTCACCGCCCCAAGGAGGTTTGTCAGTAGTCATGACTCCGGTAGACTCCTATTGACGTATAAACCCGGTCGTTCCCTTTAAGGTTGATCCTTTTCCTGTGACCTTGTCGATACTTAAAGAGTCTTGACCCATAGTCTCTTGACGAATAGTCCGACGGGACGAGTCAGACACCTTCGAAACTCTTCTCAACCCGTGAACATGTTTCTACTAATGTTCTCATTACAAATCTATAATCTTTTCCTTATTATGACCTGAAGGGAGTACCAGGTCACCGATTCTTAGGCGGACGGTTACGTTCCCCGTACCCAAACTAAGGACCAGACCCTTCTAGGGCATACTACACCCCGTTGACTCGGACACATGGTTTTGATGACTCGGAGTCGTGGGATCTCTGGTGTGAGACGTTGTTCTCCTCGGACTCGTGACACTGTCCTCTCCCCGGAGACGAGGGCGGACGACGTTGATCTCTTTCCGATCCGTGTCGTCGTTTCTAGGCCGCATCGGTTTTTCTGTATGTAATTAAAAAACCTTTTTCAAATTTTTCCTCATTATGTTTAGTGTCAGATCTCTTGGGACATGAAAAGAAAGTATTGGTGATGAACTCTCAAAGATTAGCATATAAACACACCAATAAGATAGTACTCGAGGTACTCCTGTTCCTGGTGCAGATTTATGTCTACAATGTCAGGGGTTCATATCGTACCCTGGACTGTATATAGTCGATGAATTGATTTTTTTTAGTAAAAAAAAAAATTAACAAAAAATACTTAATCCCAATACAATCTGGTCCTCAGTCGTAATGGCGGGTGTCCTTCTAGACCAGGTGAGAGAGAGAGACGTATCGGACGTTCGATTCTTACCAAAAATATAAAAATTTACTGACCCTTTTTTAAATTTTTCCTATGTCGAACTGTATACTTTTAATTTATTTTAAGGTAAATTCTTTTTAGGTAAAGTCACAAGTATTTATTTCGAAATAACTTTACATTTTTTATATTTCCTCATTCTTTCCTTTAAAGTTTTAAGTTAAATTTGTGTGTGTAAACTTTTTACAAGAGACGGACCAGGGTGCTAAGGGTGACACCGGACCGGAGGGACGAGTCAACTAGACATGTCTCTACTTTACTCTGGGGGTATTACTACGACTATTATTGGTACTACCGTTATTGTTAACGATCTCTTTCAGTCTGTAACTAAAAGAGTAAGTCAAGAGAATTATAGAAGTACTTCCTAATAGTAATAGATGTTAAAGTATCCACTTCTTTTACTCCATCTCTTTCTAGTTCATTGAACAATACCAACCGTCTTATTAGTGTCGAGGAGGGTTAGGGGTGTTCACAGATGTAGGATAAGGGACCTTTGAATGTTTACACAATGAAATGTACCGTTTCGCTACAACATTTACCCTCATTTAATTCCTAAGACTCTACCTCTCCAATGACCCCGATAGGACCACCCGGGTTATATTAGTGTTCCGACAAATATACGGTCTTCGTCCTCTCACTCTTTTCCTTTTGACTACGAAGGCTTCGTCTCACTACATCAGTGACCGATTCACTCCGGTCGTTGGAGGTTTCCGACGTTTTCCGTTTCTTGTCTAGGAGGGAATCTCAGAGGTCTCACTCGTGTCGAGACACAGTGAGACTAGAATGGGGTAAAAGAGAACCGAGGACCTACTTGATAGATGTCCCCATTCTCGAGGTCGAAGACCTTTTGTGTAAGTGGAGAAGTGGAGGTTCCTTTGGAGATTAGTGACGAATGGACCTACGACTTCCTCCTCCCCCGTCACTCCCAGACACAGAGTCTTCGGTACAGGTTAGGAGTACTGGATTGAAGAGGTTCCAAGAAGGAGTAGACAGTACGCCTATACTATAATAGACGGGGTTCGTGCAGTTTCTGAGAAGGACTTCTTGATCCTCAAATATCTATATCTTTACGTTGGATTTAAGATTTTTCGGTTGATACGTTTTACCCATAATAATAAAAAAATTACCTAAACAATACCAGTGGAAAATTGAATCACGTTTTTATTTTTCACAACTACGCGACCTACCTTAAACCACTGAGTCCGAAAACCACAGATACCCTCTACTGTTCCCTCTTCGTTCGATAATCTCTGTGATTTCTTTTTTTTTGTTTTTGGTTTTTTCTTTTTGCTTTTTGTTTTTTTTTTGTTTTTTGCCTCTTTTTAGGAGGAATGGAGTTTCTTACTTGAGCATAGTCTTTTGAAGTTTCATATGTAAGAAAGATCATAAGTTCTAATTTTTAATCTTGCTGGAAAAGTTATTTACTGAAAGTTAATAAACACTTTTCTAATCGTTGTATAAATCCCATCTTGGGGTACTCTTGAGTTCCCAAAAAGTTTTTAGAGTAACAACCGTCATTCTCCACTTTTACCTAGAAATTCCTAAGTTCGGTTTAGTGTGGCGAATAGACTACCAAGAGATTTGTCGGTTCGACTACCCTTAACAAGGAATGTTCACTGTAAAGAACAGAGATGGTAAGTATACGTGAACCGCAAATGACAGGACACCGTTATTAAAGTGAACACACTTCGGGTTGACCTCCTGTTTAATGAACTCCCCTCTTTAATGTAGAGTATACAAGACAGACGTGTCTCGAATCTTTTCATGTTTCATGAAGTCTAGTCTACAGCTGACTCAAAGATCCATTAGAGACGGGTAGGGATTTCGTGTGTGTTGTTTAGTGGGGACCAGAGTGTGTCCGAAAGTCATAGTGGGGGAGACGAGGCAGTGAAACTGGGAGGAGGGACTAAATGATAATACAAAGAAGAGGTAGTCGAAGGACAGGCTTCTGATTTCAGTCCTAGGACTTAGGACTAGGACATCATGGACGACACCGTGTGGTACGTCTAAGAAGAAAGTCCTGGATCCGTAGTAAGGGGTCTTCGACCCTTACGACGTCTACTACCGAGAGTCGACTCCAAACCAGATATTTGAAAGGAACCGGGTCCTCTCGGTGGAAGGGGGTCCAATGAGAGGAAGGACTCCTTCATTTTTACACTTCGTATTTACGGGAACGGAGTTCCACCAACTTGAGACTTTGTAAAGGGGTCGAGTTCTTAAGGGACACCCAAACGGACTCAAGAAATAAGGTTGATGTCACGTCGAATTGAGGAGGAGACGGGTTAAAATAGGATCAAGGAAGTGTCCAGTCTAAGGACTCTCGGAAGACGTTACTTAAAGGACGTACATTTAGACACGTAGTGGTAGACAAAGGATCCCTTGGACAAGATTCGGTCTAGAATGTGTTTTTATTCCCTTTCTATTTGTTACGGGTGTCGTTCTCCCTGACCCCTCCCGACAGAGTTGATTGTGGTTTGGTCAGACTAGACCGGTACCCACGGTTGTGGACCGTCACTTGTGTCGGTGGTCGGACCGGTAGGGTACGGTCTCTTGACTGCACACCGGTGGACGCAGGAGAGGTAGTCATGATGGGTGAGTTTGAAAGAAACGACTCCCTGTATAAGGTATGAAAGTGGCAGATGATGTTGTCGGTAATCGATGAACACCAATGATTCGTGAACTTTACATCGATCACTCTGATTCTTTAAATTAAATTTTTTACTCAAATATAAATGTATATTTCTCGACATACACAGATTTCCGACGGTATAATCTGTTTCTTCGGGATCTAATACTTGGGTCATCTAACTCTTTACGTTACAGTGTTGTAAAGGTCAAGATAGACGAAAATTAAGGTGATGAGTACTGGATCTTTATGAACTAGACTGAGGAATTTTTAGTAGGATTACTCTGTATCCATCCTTGATACACGATCATTTCAGATTAATTCACCAGGTGTTTATTAATACTTGTAACACTTTAGATTCCCGGTCTTTCGAAACGACATTCCTATGCGACTAATGTTATGTATTTAGATAAGTACTGACGAATGAGAGTATCAGAAAATTAAAGGTCGGAAAGTTTCTTAAATAGTAGCTCTACCTCTCCGTAGACACATGTTAAAATTGAATTCTTTGTAGGAGAAGGAACTGATACATGTACATATGTAAACTAATTACGGAAGAGGGGTGAGGGTAAACCAGATATACGTCTCCCGAAGTCGAAATACAAAGTATTCTTTTCTTTTTCTCTTGTTCTTTATCGACGAGAAAACTCCACCCGGCTGAGTGTCCGACCCTTGAGTCCCCTCTGGAAATCAAGACGGGACAAAGCACCTGTTTCTACCAGAGAATAACTGGGTCTTTACAGTCTACGCCGGGTCCCGCTCTCGTGTGCTGACGTGGACCCGTCCAAGTACTGATAGGGCGTTTTTTACTGGTTTACACGCACGGGAGGTCTGTTCCTCAGTAAAGGCAGTAGAGTAGTAGACTCCCAGTCGGGAATGTTTTAGTCGAAATCGGTGACTTACGCTGAGTTTAACTTAAGTTACGTTTGACTTTTATAAGACAAATGAATTTCGGGTCTTCGGAAAACACTCTTCTTAGGTCCCCGTCCGTTACCATCAATTTAAACATGTAAAAAGAAAGAACAATGTCAAAATAGAAAAGGTTCGTTAAATTACTTCTGAGGTCTCCTTTCTTAATTTACAGACGACCAAGTTAATGACTTATTACTTTTCCACCTTTCCTCGTGGTACGCGACACACGGCTCGCCGGTCGTTTCGGATAAGAATCTCTTCTTTAGAAAAGACACGACAAGTGTGAGTGCACACGGTAGGTGTTCAACATGTCTGTTCTCAGCCGCCTCCTTCGTCTTTGGCTCGGGACCATACTAGAAGGAGGTGCTCCCACTGTCGGGACCGGGTGTCCCCCGTAGCGTCCTGTGGGTGTCATCGTCGGTCCTTGTACCGGTAGGAAGTTCTTCTAAGATTGGTCGGGACCGGGGCTTACGTAAGCATTGATCGGACAGGAATCCTGGTGTGAGGTCCTTCCGGAGTCCCCGTCTCTTTTGCACGGTCGTTCCTAAAGTTCCTATGAAATGTCAGGGACGTCGTAAGCCTTTTGATGGGGACGGGGGGTGGACGGGATCGGTATGTGTCCTTCTAATGTCTTTGTGTTTTTAGGAGGGACGAACGATTTTGGTTTCTATTTTATTTCGCTACTACGAAGTCTTAAGAAATCTTATACCAAATTTACGAACTTTTTAGTTCAGAGGGACCTTTATGAGACGTTCCTTTATCCGTCACTTCACATCTGACAAGAACTGAGTCACGGGTCCTACTGTCACATAGAGACGAGTGCGACCCCGGAGGGACTTTGGACAAGTCATTATAGTCTTCTGAGTTACCTGTTCAGTAACATGTCGAAGAAAAAGTGGAAACTTAAGAAGAGCCAAATAAATTCTCTTACCGAAACAAGAACGTTTTGTGTGTGACTTTACAAATTCCTATTTTCCGATACTATATGTCTTGATAGGGTATCCTTTTTTACACACACAAAGATAGACGTATATATATATATATATATATATATATTATATATACATATGTGTGTGTGGGGATATAAACACATATGTACAAGTACATGTACACACAAGCACTGTCACCTCGTTCTCATTTACTATTTCATTTACCCTATTTTATACTTGTTGTCCACTTAGTTCGACTTCTCTTGAACCCTTCGAAAACTTAATGAAAGATAAAAAAATGTTGAATAAACATTCAAACTTTACTTTATCAAATTTTATCAAAGTTTCAAATTTTGTTATGTTTCAAAATGGTAAAATTTAAGAAAGAGAGAAGAAGAGGTGTGACCGAAGAACGATCTCTGGAAACATTAATCGGTCGCCTGGATGACCCATTTTCATAGGCACGCCCATCGGGGCGAGACGTTCTTCCGTTGACAGGGCGACTGCACAAATTAGTCCGACTCTTAAGAGAACCTCTTTGGTTAGTGTCTACCAAGACCTTGTCAAGGAGGATACCACACGACGACTACTGACCTCGACACACGACCCGACTTCTGTCCTGACACAGATCCCTCACGTACTCCTAGAGTTCGATTAGAGAAGGAGAGAAGGGAATTTTATAATGTTGGTTTCCGTAATGTAAAAATTTTTATTGATAGTTCACACAGAGTTCGGTGGAATTTATATACTTATTTATTTGATACTCTTTCTTCTTTAGAGATTGCGAAGAGAGCGAATAAAAAAAAAAAAAACCATAGACTATGTTCTCTGTTGTTGTTGCGGTTAGATAGTCTTGTCTTCGAGAAATTTATATTCTTATGAGGAATTAATAAACAAAGAGGATATGAGAGGGTTCTTTGTCTTGACACCCTACGTTGACTTACTTCTACACTAATTTACTTACATGTTGGGGGCTCTGTTTCAAGATGTACGTCGAGGCAGACGAATTCTGACGTAAAACTTTAGATAGTTTGTGACTTCGTCTCTGTAAAAATAGATACCCAAGAGAGATACATTCAAATATAAGAAGAAGAGAAAAGAAAAATCTTAAGACATAAATTTAGAATAAATCTTGAGGTCCTTCTCTTTTCCACTCCATAATTGACTCTCTTCTATAAAAAAGGGTATATTTTGACTTATCTTAATTATAGGTCTTATATCTGTAGTAAGGATGTTTACTTAATCTGTTATTTTGTTAATTTTTTTTTTGTGACATGTTTTTTTGACCTTGTCCATAAAGTACCTCCTCTTCTCTACCAGTTTGTGGTACCAGTTTCAGTAAATCTAGTCAAGTCAACGAGTCAACACAGGCTGAGAAACGCTGGGGTACTTAGCGTCGTACGGTCCGGAGGGACAGGTAGTGGTTGAGGGCCTCAAATGAGTCTGAGTACAGGTATTTCAGTCACTACGGTAGGTCGGTAGAGTAGGAGACAGCAGGAGAAGAGGAGGACGGGGGTTAGGGAGGGTCATAGTCAGAAAAGGTTACTCAGTTGAGAAACGTACTCCACCGGTTTCATGACCTCCAAGTCGAAATTGTAGTAAGGGAGGTTTCTTTAGGGTCCCAACTAGAGGAAGTCTTACCTGACCAACCTAGAGGAACGTCAGGTTCCCTGAGAGTTCTCAGAAGAGGTTGTGGTGTCAAGTTTTCGTAGTTAAGAAGTCGTGAGTCGAAAGAAGTGTCAGGTTGAGAGTGTAGGTATGTACTGGTGTCCTTTTTGGTATCGGAACTGATCTCCCTGAAAACAACCGTTTCATTACAGAGACGAAAAGTTATACGATTGATCCAACCAGTATTCAAAAGAAGGTTCTCATTCGCAGAAAATTAAAGTACCGACGTCAGTGGTAGACGTCACTAAAACCTTGGGTTTTTTATTTCAGACTATGACAAAGGTGACAAAGATGACAAAGAGGTAGATAAAGGGTACGTCACTACCCTGGTCTACGGTACTAGAAGCAAAGGACTTACAACTCGGAATTCGGTTGAAAAAGTGAGAGGAGAAAATGAAAGTAGTTCTCCGAAAAATCAAGGAGAAGTGAAAGACGGTATTCCCACCACAGTAGACGTATAGACTCCAATAACTATAAAAAGGGCCGTTAGAAGTAAGGTCGAACACGAAGAAGGTCGGGTCGCAAAGAGTACTACGTGAGACGTATCTTCAATTTATTCGTCCCACTGTTATATGTCGGAACTGCATCAGGAAAAGGATAAACCTTGGTCAGACAACAAGGTACAGGTCAAGATTGACAACGAAGGACTGGACTTATATCCAAAGAGTTCGGGATAATGGGTAGTTAAGATAAGAACCCATATATTACTCTATCCACCTCTCACACATGTTCTTATAAGTACTATTATGAACATATTACCTTCAGTAGGTTTAGGACAGTTGTCATGTGATGTGATCGTTGAATTACCTAAAATATATTGTCTTACGATAGGTTGTAACTACTCCCGACATACGTAGTTGTTTTACTGGGAGTCTTCGTTGTAGGACCCAATTTTTCCCTTTAATATCCTATGTATGTAATACTAGGGTAATACCATTCAAGTAATTCTAAACAAAATCCTTATCTTTGAGCACACCATTTTGATATCTCTTGTCGTACGTTTACTGGTTGTCTTTAAGTTGTATCGCGAATGGAGACAAATCCCGTCCTTTCTTCTCACTTGTCCTGTTCTGTGTGCTTAGAAATAATCTTTACGATACCAATAAGGAATTTTCTGCATCACCTGTATATAAGTGACACAACAATAAGAACTATAAAATGTTTACATGTGGAAAATGTTTATAATTATACATACCATTCACGTACGAGTGAGTCCATACAGACTGAGAAGCACTGGGGTGTTTTACATCTGGTGTTCCGGAGAGACAGGTCCACTAAAGGGTCCGTTCCTACGACCTTACCCAACGGTAAAAGATGAGGTACCCCAGAGGGGCTGGGTTCCTAGCTTAAACGCAAAGGACGTAACCGTCCGTCTAAGAAATGGTTATTCGGTAGTCCCTCCGGGGTTATTATCCATATGTAAATTATTTATAAGAAAACACACATGAGTTATAAATTATTTTTACTGAGAATTCTTAACCAATAGTTCGGTTTCTGGTTTTTATAAAATAGGTTCCGAACAACCTTCTTCCTTCACTTTGTTGTGCGACCGGTAGTCCGGGACCGTGAGGAAGGAAGGTTTGTGCCGTACGACAGATGACCAGAGGTCAAGGAGGACCCAGTAAGTTAGGTTTGAGTCGGTAGTGAGTCTCGATGGTTGACAGGATCCAGTCTCCTTTCAAAGTCCTACAAGGAGTCTTCGTCGTCCGTTCGAAGGGAAAGAAAGACGTTAAGATCGGGAGTAAATTCGTATCCGGAGGAGGTCCACACTTACTGTTCGCGTAGTGAGACTAGTACAAACCCGTGTGTGTGAAGGTTGAGACGTCGAAGTGACTCAATAATAATGTAGATTTATAGTGACTTTCCATGATAATGACTGAGAACTGAAACTGAATAAGAGGTTATAAACATGTGTAAAGTATTACTATTACCTCATGGCGTAAATTTTGTTTCGTAGAGGGACAGGAGGTCAGTCTTAGACGTTAGACTTTTTCGAGGAACTTTGTATGTAGAGAGGTACGAGGTTGATGTTGGTACATCGTTGGTAGGGAATTTGGTTTTAACTTTAAATTTCACTCGTCACGTCAATGACAGTCGTGTCGTAACTTCTTTTTTTTAGTTGGGTCGAGATCCCTACAGACTGAGGAGTGGAATAACTTCAGCGAGTCAGCACAGGCTGAGAAACACTGGGGTACCTGATATCGGGTGGTCCGAAGAGGTAGGTACCCTAAAAGGTCCGTTCCCATGACCTCACCCAACGATAAAGGAAGAGGTCCCCTAAAAGGACTGACTCCTTAGCTTGGACCCAAAGGACATAACGTCCTTCTACGAAATGGGAGACTCGGTGGTCCCTTCGGGAGGAGTGGAATCATCCGGTAAAAATTTCTATTCTTTCGTAAATGGAAGGGGTCCGGGTAGACGGTGGGTCACCTATCCCTTCTTCTTTCAAAACAATATAAAAATCATAACACTTGAAAAATATATTAACAAAAGTAATAGTTAATGATGTTATTTCCACCCGAAGAAGTCGTCATTGGAGGGTTGTCTATTTTTCTAGTCTGACCATTTTTTTTAAGAAAATATATACTGAATGGAACTTTTCAGGTAGTGAGTCCGGGGATATTTTTACGTTTGTGAATGGAGTCGTATAACACGATGTCTTGGTCGGAGTTGACGTATCTGAGATTCTCGAGGTCGAACATGTCGTTTTTTACTGTCATAAGGACTAGGTGTTGGTTGTAGGTTTTGTTGGACCTTCCTTTACTCTTCTGTTTTTCCCCACTTTTGTGTATGACCTCGAAACTCTGGTCTGTTAATTTCATGACCGAAACTAAAAATGTTCACCAGAATGTAACCGGTTGAATACGTAGAACGACTCTGAGGGAAAAGAGTATATAATTTGTGTCAATCATGGAGGGTGGAAAATTCCAAACGACATCCCTGTCTCCTACTCTACCGACCTACCGTAGTGACTGGGCTACCTGCACTTAGACTCACTTGAGGTCCTAAACCACTACCTGTCCCTCCGGACCGCACGACGCTAAGTACCCCAGCGTTTCTCAGCCTGTGCTGACTCGTTGACTTGACTTGATTTGACTTGACATCCCTAATTATACTTCACATATGTTTCATGAACCGTGTTTTAACCAAAAAGAGTTTAATAACGATAGTAATGATGTCAAAGAAACAATGTACCAAACGAAAATCCTATAAATCCTGGTTATTTTCGTCTCGTAGAACTTACTTGAACGAATAGGATTTATAGTTATACTTGTTTTACTTTTGACAGAGGTTATTAAGAATCTTAATATATATATATGTATATATATATATGTGTGTGTCCCTATACAAACACATATATATATGTATAAGTCTTTTTTTGACTTCTATTTCAGAAAGTGGGTGTATTTGACCCTATGTTCGAAAGTAAGATGCACGGGGGTTTTTTCAACACCACCAAATATACTTCCCATCTTCCCATAATTCTGTCACCTGTCTGTCTTAAATGTCTTTGAAAAGAAGATCTTAAATTTAGTTGTTTTGGTGGTGAGTGACCGTGTTTTCCTGTTCGGTTATAAACCTAGACGTACGACTCTCCTTCTCCACCTACTATACCTGACCTAGAGACCGGGTTGTGTGACGACTTCGACTCCAGATTTCGAGTCAGACTACCAACTTTGGAATCCTAAGACATAAAGACGGTATAGAAAATAAGAATCGTAGAAAAGTGTGATCGAAACTCGTTCCGTAAAGTGTACCGAGTTTGGAAATGTTATTTACATACTTATCTATCGTAATAGTACGGATGAACATTCTACTGATTTGACTTTTAGTCTCTGTGACTTACTCGGGTAAAAATGGATCGTATTCGTCCCGTTGATCCTCAACTTAGACCCGTAAAGACGGAAGGTTCGAGTACAAAGTATTTTAGTGTGTGACTAATGAATTCAAGTAAAAATATTTAGATTGTAAAATTGGGTCGTTATGGTTCTCCGTTACTTACTGTTCCTTTGTTTCATAATTAAAAAAAAGTCCTTTTAAATATTGTCAAAAATGAAAATGAAACTATCGTCCTTTTTAAAAGGTTTTTCATCCTTTATAACCTCCAGCGTGTAAGTACACACACACGCACACAAAATTAACGTTATGGTATGACACGACTGTGTCTAAGCCACGGTAATAAGATTCTCTTGTACGACAATCATTACCGGAGTGTCACGAGTGAACATAATTAAGATCTCGACACCGACATAAGGTATGCCAGAGGATCCCGGACCCATTAATCCTCGTAATGGTTAAATTTTACGGTGGGTCAGAGACCTTAAACGGTAGTCCGACGGATAGGAAAATCTTTATGGCGATAAATAAAGAGGGGTAGGAGAGATCCTCGTAGTAGAAGTGTACCAGGACCAAATGACGTTCTTGTGAGTGCTAAAGACCGATTTCTTGTCTCCGAGACATCCAACCTGTAACGTTGGGTGCCGGGGGAGTTTTTTACGTGGTGTGGGTCTTCTTGAAAAAGACTTAGAAGAAGTTAATTTTTATCCTGTGGAAGCTAAAGATACAAGTCAGGTTTTATCCCTATGTTTTAATTCTGTGCTGTCTTTGACGTGGACGAACGAGACCACTGTCCACGGGGTCTTTACACACTTCCCTCGTAAAATAATCCCAGAGTGCTCCGTGTAGAATCTCCTCACATAAAGTCAAGGGAACTAGGAAGTCTGATTTTTTGTTTCTGTACAAATTGGTGATCCTCTCTCTGTCACCTCTCTCCCCTACTCCTCTCTCTCTTTTCTCCACTCTCCCTCGGACTGTAGCAAGTTGAAAAACGGTTTAATCCTGAAATTCATCCTTCTGCGAAACTGTCTGGGTCTGAGATAGATCTCTTCTCGACTTTTGATACGGGTTTATGGAATAAAGTTATTGATTAAAGTTCAGTTTTGTTGAAATAAGTAAACCCACTAAAGTTTTGTCTCGTATCGGGAACTTTTTCTTAGACTAGCAAAAGATCGTAATAGGTCTATTACGGTAGACAAAGGGCGAACACACATATAAATTTTTCAATTGTTCACTTAAAAGTCAGACCCCGAACATCTTCTCCCTCGCCTCTCCCTTCCTGTAAGACCGAACAGCTGCGTCTCGGTACTTTACGACCTTTGTTTCGACTCCCTACGACTCTTATGTAAGAGACCACTTTTTACTTTCTCAGTTTCGTTTATAAGTCGGAGATTACTTTTGTCTGAGGGAACCGGGAAAGGTTGACCCTAAAGGGTCTGGTCCTCCTCTCTCCCGTAATTGTGTCTATTAAGAAAATGTGGAAGAATGGACCGTGGAGTCCTTCGGAACCTCGACGGTGATTAGTGTAAAAGAACAGGAGTGTCTTCTAATATAACTCGGATAAAAAATAAGATGGTAACCCTCCGGTAGTGTCTTGACCCATACGAACTCCTGGAATATGAAGGACCAGGATTTCTTTTGAGAGAGGGGAGTCTGTCTCCGTTTTCCCTCAGTATTTTAGGGGAAAGTGCGCATTTCGTCATACATCAAAGGTTTCCTGCAAGGGAACTGCGAGAGATACACCAGGAGTATGGAGGGACCCTATGTGTCACGCACCATCCCGGGGTGACATGACTCTTCCTTTGTCCGAACGTCTCTGACACAAGTCGGTCTACATTGCGCCGACCATTCCGCGTCCCGACCTACCCTTACGTCACGAGTCGGGAGCCGCCGTAGTACCGGTAGGAAGACGTCTCACTGTTTGCCCTCCTTTCGCACCTGATCCTTCTCTCCGGGACTGGTGTGGCGTGAGACTGACTTGTAAACGCTGCCGAGGTACAATAACCTGAGACCAACCCTAGTTGGTTCTCTTCCCAGCTGTCCTCCAGTCTCCCTCGCCGTCCTGCAGTCCCCTGGATAAGAGGACTGGAAGAGGGAGGACCCAGAGGTGCCTGACCGACACAGAGAGGTGGTTTCGGTGCCGAGACGACTCGAAGGTAAAGAATGTCGAGACTGATGACAAAGTCCAAAGGTCGTTGGTGACGAAAGAGAGAGGAGGAAATCCGGATCCCCACCCTTGTCCACGGGTGAGAACGACCACGATCCCTTAAAGTGGCAGAGTACGACCAAGGGATATAAGACGGGTGTCGTAACAATTATCAGGACAGGAAGTTGAGAGGATTTTGTGGGACAACCCATACGGTACAGAGATAACGTCCTTGAGACGGTTAATGTGGTTGAGAAGGAAGACAAGGGGTCGTCCCTTATAAAGGAATTGGAAACGAGGGGAGGGTCCGATTCAGTTCATGAGGACGAGATACGAAAAAATAGTAGTGGATGAGTTCGTTTCTCTACCTCCTTTTCTTGTCTTACCCTTTCTGATCTCTAGAGAAGTTCTTTTAATCTCTATGACTCCCTTGTAAAGTACGTTTCTACCCGAGCTCTTTCCTGTCTTTACCATACCTGGATTGTCTTCGTCTTCTATAATTCTTCTCTACCGTTCTTATGTCTTCTTGACATGTTTTTTCTAGAAGTGTTGGGCCTATTAGTGCTACCACACTAGTGAGTAGATCTCGGTCTGTAGGACCTTACACTTCAGTTCACCCGGAATCTTTCGTAGTGATGTTTGTTTCGATCACCTCCACTACCTTAAGGTCAACTCGACAAAGTTTAGGATCTTCTACTACGGCACTTTCACGACGTGAGTCATACGGTCGTTTAAACCTTTTGAGTCGTCACCGGTGTCCTGACCTTTTTGAGTCAAAAGTAAGGTTAGGGTTTCTTTCCACTACGGTTTCTTACGAGTTTGATGGCGTGTTAACGTAAGTAGAGTGTGTGATCGTTTCATTACGAGTTTTAAGAGGTTCGGTCCGAAATCGTTATGTACTTTACACTTGCAGGTCTACAAGTTCGACCAAAATCTTTTCCGTCTCCTTGGTCCATAGTTTAACGGTTGTAGACGACCTAGTACCTTTTTCGTTCTCTCAAGGTCTTTTTGTAGATAAAGACGAAATAACTGAGACGGTTTCGGAAACTGACACACCTAGTGTTAGGTGACACCTTTTAAGACTTTCTCTACCCTTATGGTCTGGTGGACTGGACGGAGAACTCTTTAGACATACGTCCGGTCCTTCGTTGTCAATCTTGCCCTGTACCTTGTTGTCTGACCAAGGTTTATCCTTTTCCTGATGCAGTTCCGACATATAACAGTGGGACGAATAAATTGAATGTACGTCTCATGTAGTACTCTTTGCGACCTGACCTTCTTTGTGTTCGACCTCAGTTCTAACGACCCTCTTTATAGTTATTGGAGTCTATACGTCTACTGTGGTGGGAATACCGTCTTTCACTTCTCCTTGATTTTTCGGAGAACTACTTTCATTTTCTCCTCTCACTTTTCCAACCGAATTCCAAGTTGTAAGTCTTTTGCTTCTAGTATCGTAGGCCAGGGTAGTGAAGTACCCTTTATCCACTCCTTTGTCACCTTTGTCACAATCTGAAATAAAAACCCCGAGGTTTTAGTGATGTCTACCACTGACGTCGGTACTTTAATTTTCTGCGAATGAGGAACCTTCTTTTCAATACTGGTTGGATCTATCGTATAAGTTTTCGTCTCTGTAATGAAACGGTTGATTCCAGACAGATCAGTTCCGATACCAAAAAGGACACCAGCACATACCTACACTCTCAACCTGACACTTCTTCCGACTCGCGGTTTCTTAACTACGAAAACTTGACACCGCAACCTCTTCTGAGAACTCTCAGGGAACCTGACGTTCCTCTAGGTTCGTCAGGTAAGATTTCCTCTAGTTGGGACCCTAAAGAAACCTTCCTTAGGTTTTCGATTTCGACTTTGAGGTCATGAAACCGGTGGAGTACGGTTCTCAACTGAGTAACCTTTTCTTAGACTACGACCCTCCCTAACCCCCGTCCTCCTCTTCCCCTTTTGTCTCCTACTCTGCCGACCTACCGTAGTGGCTGAGCTACCTGCATTCGGACACACTTGAGACCCTCAACCACTACCTGTCCCTCCGGACCACACGACGCTAAGTACCCCAGCGTTTCTCAGCCTGTGCTGACTCGCTGACTTCACTTGACTTGAGTTCCGGAGGGAGACGTTGTAAGTCGTGTCAATATAAAAAAGTAAGTTCCTCCTTGATAGAATAATCAAAGACGAGGGACAGGACCTAGGATTCGAAGTAATTTCCTCTCTGAAGACAAAGAGTCCTGTGAGTAATTTAGAAACAATTTATTTGACTCGTTTTATCTTTACCCAGAGTGATGGTGTCTCTTCCTTGTATAAGTACTAGGTTTTCTATCTCACGTTTAGGCAATGGAGGTACTCTTTCGTGGAATATGGCCGTATTGTGTAGGTGAAGTTGGAACACTAGAATTGTTCGTAGAAAGTTTCCTACTGAAAGGAAACTACCACGGTATGGTAGTAGTGCAATGTTAGATCAATCGAGACCAAACGGTACAAGGAGATCACTGTCTTAAGTAGGAGTCGAGGGGGACCTATGTGTCCGTCAATTGATATCTTCACCAATTAAACCCGAAGTATACACCGTCGTCGTCTTTTACCATACTTTAGGAACGGTCCTGACTACCCCTTTTCAGTTGTTAGCCAGGTACATTGTTACCAGGTTACGAGACACTTAAACAAACATTTATTTCAAATTTTTTTATAATTTTTCTATTCCAGTAAAGTGTACATGTCTACTAAAATTAATGTACGAGAATACCAAAGGACCCGTTTCTTTAGAACGTTTTACAAACCTGTCCCGATTTTTTCGAGGTTCTCCCAAGTCTCTATAAATAGTTCTAAATGATCCAATTTTAATTGCTTCTTGTGGGTCCAGGAATACTTTTGTACTTTGTGTTCATGGGACCTTATTATTTCATTTTTATTTGTACGTGGTAACAAAAATATGAATGAAACATGATACGAACGACTCATGGAAATGGAATAAATACCTACTGTTACTGATAGTTTGCGCCCGTGGAATAAAAGAGGTATCATGTTTATTTCTCTGACTTTTGATCTGTCTTGACTTCAGTATGTGAATTATTTGCCCGTCTCTACTCTATTTTCGTTTACATGGATTGACTTTGTAATACGATAATCGGTGAAGGGGGTCGAAACTCAGTTTCGAAAAAGACACACGACAAGTCCGATGTCATTGTTATAACCCGTGTAAATCAGAAGAAAGGTACGATGGGCAGAATGTTGATGGAAGGTTCTAACTCCAGGACTGCTAGGATGTTAGTCAAGAAGTTCAATACGGTCGACAATACGTAAGTGACAAAGAAGTAAACGAACTCCCATAGTTACCGACGGGACTTGACGTTTGGGATTGTCAGTAAAAACATACGGAGGATGAGGATTTGACGCAGGATGGTGACCCGTGAAAGTGCCGGTAACGACGAAGAAGGTCTGTACTAAAATAATGTAGGCGTCTATGGTGATAACTTGGTAGGGTTCAATGTTCTTGGGGTACGAAAGCGTTACAGTACATGAAATAGTAGTATCGATAGACCCAATGCTACCCGAGTATCGGGTATCACTGCCCGAGGGATGGGGGTGTCTGACGTGGGTTGAGAAGGTTGTTGGTTTAACGATTGATTGTCCAAATGACTTGTCGAAGATCCCTCCTTGTCTTACTAACTTGATGTGTCGGAAGACGTCCGGTGGTGTAGAGGGTGAGACCGAAAACAGTCTCTTCTTTTTGAGGTTTAGTGGAGTTCTCGATGTCTTCTGTAGGGAAACACCGGAGGTGTTGATCCAAATTTAGGACAAGTCTATTAACCGTGAAAGTGATACCGTCTTCTCAAGGAGTCACTGCCGAGGAGTATTCTGTCTTGAGATGTTGACAACACGTCAATTTGACCGAAAGTTGTTTTCCCAACGGACATAAATTTATTACTCATAAATTATGAATACTCGTGCGAACAAAGTGGGGTGGAACAAAGAAGACCGTCTCCTGTCTATTTAGGTAGTTGTTAAAAAAGTGGTGGGAAAGTGGTCAAGAGGTTGATGAAAAGAGATAATAATACCCTTTATGTCTCTACGACTAGTGAGAGTCGAAGAGAGGGGTACTAATAGGGGGAAGTATACGACGGTTGTCTGAGTCTGTTCGAGTGAGTCGAGATTTGGGAAACCGTACGTTAGTAAGTAGTCTGTAGTTTTCACTGAGGATGATGAGTAACACGGTTTATACCGATCTACGACCTTTACGTCTCTACTTTTATTGGACAGATCAGCCCTCTTCATGTTATTACACAAGAGCATCGTTGCTATCATAAAATTGTCCGTGTTACTTTCGTACTTTCCCCTTGTCAGACGAGATGATTCCTCGACCTTTCTGAAGTGACTCTACTGGGCTTCTCACTTTTAGCTGTCTATTCAACTACATACAGCACACTTACCTCCCCCACCGTCCTCAAAGTTCGACTTTCGCATACTTCCGTGGTTACTTACTGTTGGTCAGTACAAACAACAAGTCAGTGGGTCAGTACAGGTCGAGAAACGTCTCGGGACCCGACGTCGTGTGGTCCGAAGGGACGGTGCAGGTCCTCCGTCGTTTAAAAGAGTCCTCGTACTACACACACCATCTCTGTCTTCAACCCGCTTACCAACTCTTTAATTGTCGTGTTCTCATTTCCCACTACGAACTAACATTTACCAGAACATATGCTGTGATTCTCGAACCTGAATTAGGAATTCGTTTCTTCCTGGTATTTTTACAAAAGTCACCTTCTTAATAAAGTATCAACCTAAAGTCGTTGTAGTCACACCGTATCTAACCTCCCGTTCTATAGTCTCCGTCGTTTCGTCTGTGACCATCAAGGATTAGTGGGAGTCAGGGAAGAAGGAAGGATAGTCTTGGAGTGAGACACACTAAATACGGGGAGACACACTAATCGGTAGGGGTCAGGGTCGGACCCTTTGAGTTGTAAGTCTTTTGATTCTAGTACCGTAGAGCAGGGTATTGAAGTATCGTATATCTATCCCTTTGTTACCTTTGTCACTTTCTGAAATAAAAGAACCCGAGGTTTTAGTGACGTTTACCACTGACGTTGGTACTTTAATTTTCTGCGAACGAGGAACCTTCCTTTCGATACTGGTTGTATCTGTCGTATACTCTTTCATCTCTGTAATGAAACGACTGTTTCCAGGTAGATCAGTTTCGACACCAAAAGTGTCATCAGTACACACCTACACTCTCAACCTGATATTTCTTCCGTCTCGTGGTTTCTTGACTACGAAAACTTGGTACCACAACCTCTTCTGAGAACTCTCAGGGGACTTGACGTTCTAGTGTGGTCAGTTAGGATTTCCTTTAGTTGGCACTTATAAGTAACCTTCCTGACTACCACTTCGACTTCGAGGTTATGAAACCGGTGGACTACGTTTCTCGACTGAGTGACCTTTTCTGGGGCTGCGACCCGTTCTAACTTCCGTTTTCCTCTTCTCCCACCGTCTCCTACTCTACCAACATACCATAGTGACTGAGTTACCTGTACTCAAACTCGTTCGAGACCCTCTGTCACTTCCTGTCTCTTCTTGCCACACGGCGTCAGGTACCCCAGTGTTTCTCAGCCTGTGTTGGCTCGTTGACTTGTTGTTCAGGGTTTGTTTCCTCGGACTGACCAAGTCCCGTTATTATTCACCAAGAAAAAGAGAACGGTCACTACCGAAAATATGTACAACACACATTATGTTATAACGATTATTCTGATCTCCCCTTCAGACAACCCTCGTTGACCTTTTAAAATACGGAAAATTCTGTCTGTGTGTTCTTTCTACAATGAAAGAAGAACCTTTACTAATTTAAATTTACATTACAAGTGTCCTTAACCTAATTTTGTCGAGCCTTAGAGGGATACAGGTCGTAAAGTTGGTTAAACTTTTCCTAAAGGAGGATGAACTCCGGCTTCAATAGAATTGACCATGTTCATCCCTTTGATTAACCTTTTATAAACGTTATGAGATCTTCCGTTACCGTGGGGTGAGGTCATGAGAACGGACCTTTTAGGATACCTGCCGTCTCGGACCACCCGACGTCAGGTACCCCAAAGATTCTCAGTCTGTGCTGACTCGCTGAAGGGAAAGTGAAAAGTGAATAACCTCTTCCTTTACCACTGGGTGACGTCACAAGAACGGACCTCTTAGGGTCCCTGACCCCTCGGACCACCCGACGGCAGACACCCCAGCGTGTCTCAGCCTGTGCTGACTTCGCTGAATCGTTGTCGTCGTCGTCGTCTTTTCTGTGTCATTCTTACTCTTGATTCTTAGTCGACACCCTTTTTCCCCTTCTCTTCTCGGCGTTTTTACGACTCAATTATCTGTGATTTCTTAAACCTTTAACCTTTCATATTCTTTTCCAGCTCTGACTGAGACCCAAGGACCGACTCCACGGCAAACATTGTGGAAGTCAAAAACGTCGATCTCACCTTACAAACGAACGGAACGACTGTCCGGTGTCACCGACATCTTTAACGAACACGACCGGAAACTTTTCACCTCGACAAAGTGACGACGACGATGTCGGTGACGACGAGTGTCTCGGACGTCGTCTCCTAAGAGGACAGGGAGTGTGACACGTACCCGTGTTGACTTGTCACGGGTGGAGTGACTCTGGTGTACGCGAAAGAGGGGACGGAGGAGGACGACGACTCCGTGATGTCGGGGGTAGACCGTGCGTACGTCGACGTGGAGCCTCTCATGCCCTCCATTGGGACACCCCCGTGCGAGATCGTCGCCCTTTACCGTCGGTCACCTCTTTGGTAAGAGGAGGGGGTGGGTACTTGATAGACTTCTGTTTCGCCAAAGCATACTAGAGAGACTTCTACAGAATACTGTGGCTCGTAAGTCAAAAAGTAGTTCACGACCGATCGAGTCATTGTCGGGGGGCGGGGGTTGTGTGGACGGGAGGGAGAAAGGGACGGAACGAGGACGAGACCCCTCTGACGGGAGGGATTCTGTCAGGATCGTGTATTCGGAAAGGACGTACTAGACACTAGACCCCTAGACTCCGATTCTTTTGTCGCCAGGAATTTGTTTTAAGTTACGGACAACTGTAAAAAGAAATTAAGACAGAAAAGACCTAAAAACATGAAGATTTAAGATTTGGATTCGATGATGAGACCTCGACTCACTGACACAGTCGTGGAGTCTAAATCCTTTCACTCGTTTTTCTGCTGTGTTCGAGATCCAAGTGGCTACGGGTTCAGGATCAAGTCCCGACCTCTTCTGGTCCAAGACGATATCCTGAAACGAAACAGTTTAAATTGACGAAAATGATGAACTAAGAGAAATAGATAAATGGAAGAGTAGAACGTTTCATCTATAATTGTGTTTCTGTAGATGCAATCTTCAAGGACGACATGACTCGGAAATTGTTTCAGTCATTGTTTATTGTTTCAGTCATCAACGAGGTTTAATCGGAAAGTACGGTGACAGAATATACCTTACACTTTCCAAGTCTTTAAGTTGGGATCCTACAAGAATTTTACGTGACGGAAAACACCCTCCCCTGAGGTGGTCCGTCTTCAATTATCATTCGATTGGTTATTTTGGTACAGTCACTTTTGTTTCAAGAAAAAACGGGACCGAGAGAGGGTACGCGACGACTCCGTGACTCTTAAAGGGGAATCCGTTAGACACGGAAGAAATTACCAAAACGTTTTCACCGTAGACCATACTAACAATAATCGCGGTGAATGGTCTATAAAGACCAAGAGGAATACCCGTGTACCGTCTTGACGTAGGGAACGGGAAACCTTTAGTCCTTACCGGTACTCGGACCACCCGATGTCGGACACCCAACGTTTCTCAGCCTGTACTGACTCGTGTGTGTACCGAGCGAAACCGGGTACATTGCACGGTCCTCAATTCTACCCAGTGAAGACCCTCCTTCTGACTTCTTACTCCTCACACGAAACGGTGTATGGGGAAGAGGTACAGTGTGTACCTCCGCCGAAGGAGTCGGACCCAGAGTCCCAGTCTTACTCTGTTTTGTGTCGGGAGTCGATTGGGCATCACCTAATTTGTTCGTTATATATTTCGAGATGACCAAATTTGGTGTCTCCAGACTCCTGACTGACAATGTCGACGTATTGGATCAAGTGGGGTCGTTCGGGTCGATTTGGTATGGGGACGTCACGACTACTAAGGACTAAGTCTAAGGGGTCACACAAGTGTCTTGAGACTACGACACGACTCTGACCACGTCGTCAAGTAAGTCAAGAATGTCAGTAGTATACAATTCACAAGAATTGAGTAAAATTTTAACTGAAGGTTTTCTAATTCCAGTTTACAGTCGTAGAACTTTCCATGTCTCTGACCGAACCTCGTGTCAATAGAACTGATCTTTTAGGTAGATGATGTAATTTCGGGGATCGAGGGAGAAAAGGTTTACGGGACTTTTTGTCAGACACTAACAACAAATAAGTCAGAAGAACCGAGCGGAACTTTCGACGTGAAACGAAAGTATGGTTTACTTTCGTGAAAGGACACGACCAAGACCGTAGAAAGAGGTCACGGGAGTGTCCTCGTCTCAGATAGGTTCGAGTCCTCTTAGGACCGTGTCTGTGTGGTAGACGAAGTGAGTGAGCGTAAGTCCTTTGGATGCGCCCCCGGGGGAGTCCTGAAGTCCCCGGTTTCTCTAGGCAATTTCGGTTCTAGGTAAAAGAGGGAGATGGAGGAGTGGACCTGATGTCTCCTAGTTAGAGTCCCTACTCAAAAACACCGTCTGCTAGATTGTACTTGGAACCGGAGACGTGGTCCGACTTCATCACAGGAGGTTTTAAGCACAGATGGGTCCTAGGTATTACACTGTCATAAACCGTTATACCCAAAATGTCTATATAGTTTAATTCTCATAGTATTAACCTGATCCGTCTCGGGATTTCCGGACCGTGGTAATGTTCCTCTCCTTCCAAATGTGTCTCTGTATTCTGTGTGTCCCTCTTACGATGGACTGTTTCTACTCTGACCTCACTACGTAAAAAATTCTTTGTGACTCCTGGCGGTCGTTGGGGTTCTTCGATCCCTTTCCGCTCCTTCCTAGAAGGGGATCTCGCAAGTCTCCCTCGTACCCGCACGACTGTGGGACTAAAACCTGAAGACTGGAGACCTTGACCCTCTCTTATTTAAAGACAACAAGATTCGATGGGTCAAACGTCATTAAACAATACTGTCGGGGTCCTTTCATTGTCGGAGGTTTCAGGTTCAGTCTCCCTTTATATTATGTATGTGTTTTGTCTGTTTGTACTATATGTGTTTTTTGTATTATATGTGGTTTGTCTATGTAGATGTACACATGTATATAGCGTCTCTGACAAAGAGCGTTAGTGTAGGATAGGAGTATGTGTAAGGTTTTTAGTGTATTTATTTTATAGTCAGACTAATGGTTGGGTCTTGTATTTTTCTTACTGAAATGTAACGAGGATTTTAGTGACACGTCAGGATCGTCTGGACTCAAGTGTATATCGAGAAGGTGAATCCTCGGTACATGGAAGTGTGTTCAGTCAATTTAAACACATAGAGACCAGGGAAATAGATATAGTGTTCCGATTATTGTATAGAACTTAAACAGTCCACCACACCAACCGCAAATGGTGAGAAACCACGGAGAGACTTGAGAGTAGCCTTGGGAGAAGGAAACGAACCCCCTTACCGGGTGAAACCTCCGTGTGTGGAGGTTGGACCCTTCGACGTCCCCAGAGTGTGAGAAAGGGTCGTAGGCTCCGTACTGACTCCGAGATGTCTATTCTACGTGAAACGTACACTTTGGCTGTCACATGTCTGAGTCGTGTCTTAGGTGCGACCACTCCAGTTCCGGTAGAGGTCCAAGGTCGTCGCGTTGTCTCTTTCCAGGATTCCGGTAGTGAGTTCCCATCATAGTCCACTTCGATACATACGACCCCGCAGATGTAGGCCGATGTGACTACAGAGGGTCTCTAGTTAAGACATCGTACTAAAACCTTTAATAAAAACCAGAATATCGGAGGTACGGATCAAGAGACTAGTAGACGTATGAAAATCCTTTAAGAAAAAAGAGAAAAACAAGAAATAAAAGAATTCAATCGTCTCAACCAAAGACTACGACCGTCGATTCTTGGGACTGATTGTATGTTCCTAATATTACTCTCTTCTATACGTTTCGTGGATCGTCCTCAGTGAAGGAAAGAAGGGTGAAAGTATGTCTCGAGATTTACTCCTAAGACGACAGTTACCAATTGTTATGAGTCCCCACTCTTCACCTCCTACACTTCTCGCCTATTTCTTTTACACCATATGTGTGTGTTACCTTATAATACAACAGAATTTTTTTCCTCTAGAACGGTACATACTATACCCCGAAGGGTCCACCGAGCCACCATTTCTTATGTGGACGGATACGTCCTCTGTACCCAAGCTAGGGACACAACCCTTCTTGGGGACTTCTTCCCTTGCCATTGGGGGAGGTCATAGGAACGACCCTTTTAGGATGACTGTATTCACGGAGCCCCTGATGTCAAGTACTCCAGCGTCTCTCATCCTGTACTGACTCGTGCGTACGTACGTACGTATGGTACACACTGTTATCCCCACTTGGACCTCCTGTAATATAATTCACCTTATTCAGTCTGTGTCTCCCTACTTACGACGTACTAAAACGCATATACTTCATCGCGTATCATGTCTTCGTCTCATCTTACCACCAACAACGGTCACCGACCTCTCTCTCCTTTTGTCCTTTCATAATCAGTTTTCCATGTTTCAAAGTCAATACCTCCTACTTAGTGAGAGTGAAGGATCTGTAGATAGAGTGTCGAATCACGGATCTCGATGGTTGTGGTATCGACGTACACACGTGCGAGTCAGCACAGGTCGAGAAACGTTCGGGAACCTGACACCGGGTGGTCCGAAGAGACAGGGACGTTAAGAAGTCCGTTCTTATGACCTCACCCAACGGTACGGGGGAAGGTCTTCAAGAAAGGTTTAGTATCTAGCTGGGGCTCAAAGGACGTAGAGGACGTAACCGTCCGTCTAAGAAATGGTGACTCGGTGTACCCTTCGGGGAGTGCCCACATATACATAGGGGTTTGAGTAGTTCAACATATATAATTTATACATGTCGAAAGACAGACACGAAGTATGGAGTAATTTGTCAAATTGAAAAAAAAAGTCCTTCACTCTGGACAAAATTGTCCACAGTTGTACTGATAGACCGTCCGTACACGACTCCGGAAATGAGGGAGACACTACTTCCGACCGGGAGTAAGTGCGTGGTCCGACTTGTTTGTTTCATCGTCGCCACAAAATTTCAGTCTCTTAAAGTCTCGTCCTAGTCCAGGTCTATGAGTTGGTTTGCCTACTATTCAAGTGTGATTTCTTTTGAGTGTGACCTGTTCGGTCTTCGAGTCCGAGACGCTTAGACGTGTAGTAGACTGTTAGGCTTGTCCACCGAAACGTACAAACAACATCAATAAATACAAAAGAAAATTCGGAAATTTAGGGACTTAGGGAAGACAGATTCAGGTGGAGTGAACACCTACGTGTTTCGTCGACCCCTAAGAGAGGAAATGACTTTTACTAAAAAAGAAATTTATTATTCGAGGGCCGAGGGCGAATGAGAGTGTTCAAAGGTCGTTGACCACGGGACTGTTTACTTCACAGTTTTGTAAAGGTTTAATTTTGGGATGCCGAGTATATCGGGGTGTGGAAGTCGTCCTACCTGAAAGGGACGAACAAGACTTGCGTATGAGTTTCTGTGATACTTATCGGTCTACCGTTAATTGTCTTTGAGACTCCTCCCGTCACCTCACCCAAGGTCGTCCCAGTCAAAAGACCTGTCTAAGGTTTACCTCAAGAGTCGGTCGTCACGAGGACGGTTCCTTCCTAAAAGTAATTTTGACGTACCTCCTCCGTCTTACTTTTTAGTTCTAAGCTTTCTAAATTTTAATAACGACTCCACCTTTGAAGTCGTGGTAGGGACTCTAGTAACTATTGTTATTATGAACGATGCTTCCTGACTCGACTATAAACTCCGGTACATGACTCGTGAAGGATACGTCACATAGTAGGATTAGAGCGTTCCTGAGATCCTTCATTGACAACGAGAGTGTCTGTTCCTTTACCTTCGGGTCCATCTATCGGACAGTTCTAGAGCTCCGTTTGTCCTATTTCCAGATACCGTCCACGTGTCATTCACCGGTTCAACCTCAAACTTGAGTCGAGAGACCGAGGGTTTGGGCACTTAAATTGGTGTCATGTTACGACGGAGTATGTACGTACCCCTACAAAATTCATTGGTGTTAGTAAGGTAGGATTCGGGTCTCTTTGTTTTCAGAGAGAAACGTTAAAGTCGGTTGTAAGGGTACTCGTTGGAGGGAAAGTGTCCAATACATGTGATGGACCTAAGTTGAAGACCGGAAGAGTAAATAATCAACATATTTAAGTCCATTTAATAGTTGTAAGGGTTCAGAATCGAGAGAGTAGAGATTTTACCGTTTTTATGATCAGAGATTAATTCGACATTACTAATTTTTTGTTTTTTGTTTTTTGACGACTTGACTTAAAAACACGGGAGGTTTTAGGTGTCCAACTATGGGGTTGAGGGTTCCACTTCCTTAAACTTATGTACCGGAAACCCACCGCTAATCCAGTGTTCCCGCCTCAGTAGTACCACCCTAATCACAGGAATATTCTCCTTTGTCTCCTACCGAACGAAGGACAGGGAGAATACACTCCTATGCTGTTCTTCCAACGACAGGTGTCTGGTCCTTTCTTGGGAGTCAGTGGTCGAGATGTCCCTGTTACTAACACCTGATATTCTTTAGTTACAACACAATTCTGTGCGAATTCTGTACGACAGATCTCATAAAACAATGTCGTAGGACTTGATCCTTTATCACATACTTTTCGATCGAGAACCACACCCCGAACGTATATGATTCAAGAAGTTATTTATTATCGGTGACCCTGACTTCTCTGAGACTACCACCCTTTCTGACTTCCGTCTTCCGCCACTGTCTCCTACTCGACCAACCTACCGTAGTGACTGAGTGACCTGTACTCAAACTCGTTACAGACCCTCTGTCACTTCCTGTCCCTTCGGATCATACGACGTCAGGTACCTCAACGTCTCAGTCTGTGCTGAATCACTGACTTTTGTTGTTTTTTTTAAATAGTAAGATTTGGGTTCGGGAAAATCCATTAGTCAAAGTTACTCGTTCTTCTGTTCTTGAATCACTTTTGCATCGTAGGAGGTACCTGAGCTCTCTCAATAAGCTCCTACCAGAAGTCATTCTACTTCGTTTGTTTCTTCCTGAAACTTTGTAAGACCCCAAACACCACCTAGACCATCCAGACCTCAATCCCACTGGTTGGTAGGGCCAAACAGACCCTGACTCCCCTAAGGACCCTGTAATGTTGACCCTATTGAACAAGAAAGTCAAAAGTCTCCCCTCCTCTATGAAAGTCTTCACCTATCCTGACCTTTGTTCTCTCGAGGGGAGGGGAAGGGGAAAAATGGAGTATTGTCTTCACTGGATAGACGGACCACTACGACCTTTGGTCAGACTCGAGCGTCTCGCGACCATGAACCTTCCCGGTCGGACAGATGGGAGACGGGTTCGTACACAAGAACTCAGAGGGTACACCTTCGAACGACCCACCCGAACCCTGGACAGACCCTTCTGGTCTGCAAGTCTTGTGTTCACTCACCTTTTCAAATCAAACCCCCTTTTACCCACCCTTGGAACCTGTGTACAGGTTCGGGGTATGACGTTTGTCGTAACGGTTGTTATTTCGACTATGACACTAAAGATGGACTGTAGACACAGATAAAGATTTGACCAAGTCTTAAGTCTCCCCCTTTCCCTATATTAATTAATAGTTTGTACAGTAATCAATAGTGGAAGTATTTGGGGTTGTCTACCTACGGATAAAATAAAGTGACAGTCTTTTTGGGTAAGGTCCGACCGTTCTTCTTTCATAAAGTATCTTAGGTTATTCCAATCTCCTCCCTCACTGGAATCTCTACTAGACCAGTTATAGAAACAAAAGTATCTACTTTTCTTTATGTTTACTTTATCATTTCACTGTTTTAGGGACACTCTAAGACACTTTTTGAGTAGTTTACGTCTAATCATCATCAAACCCCTTACCAGAAATTTCAATGTTATTCTTAATTTTTGTCTAATATCTATTATATCTTTTATCCGATATCTAATTTCTTTTATCTAATCTCTAATTTTGATTCGTTAAAGTCTTCCTCTCTTCAAAGGGTTTTCATAATGAATGTTCTTCGGAGAAGTTTGGTAGTTCTTCGTTGTTTCTCAACTGTCGACTTGATATAGTTGACAATTCCATTGACATTCTGAATCAAGTCAATCTGACGAATAGGTGTTAAGACTTATAGTCCATCCCACACTCTTCTTTGTTCGAAACAGGAGGACAGGAGTAGTACGGATGGATAGCATTGACTAGGACGAGTCATCCTTACAAATGGAGGAGTGACAATTGGTCCTTACGGGTGACCGTCTTCTTCCCAGGGCCATGGAGTTGTGTACTCTGGGAAACTAGTCTGTTCCGGTAAAGACCAGTATGGAAGAAGAGAACGGGTGGTCTCATGGATACAAACTAAAAAACTTTTACAGATCAAAACCCATACCTCTCCCTTTACCGTTGGGTGAGGTCACAAGAACGGACCTCTTTGGGTCCCTGTCACCTCGGACTACCCGACGACAGATACCCCAGCGTGTCTCAGCCTGTGCTGACTTCGCTGAATCGTCGTCGTCGTCGTCGTCCTTATTAAATCCTCTTCCGAAACCCTGGGGTAAGGTCATGAAAACGGACCTTTTAGGGTACCTACCTCTTCGTACCACCCAACGTCAGGTAACCCAACGATCCTCAGACTGTACTGACTCGCTGAAGTGAAGGTGAAAAGTGAAAGTACGTAACCTCTTCCTTTACCGTTGGGTAAGGTCACAAAAACGGACCTCTTAGGGTCCCTGCCCTCTCGGACCACCGATGGCAGAGACCCCAGCGTGTCTCAGCCTGTGCTGACTTCGCTGAATCATCGTCATCGTCGTCAAAACCCATTCAGTCTCTTTCGGGTGGAGTGAGACTGACAGAGTGATTTACGTCGATATTTTGGACCTGTCTTACGTACCTCGTCGATGGACTTCGGAGACTTTTCAGTTGTCATCACCCCTCTGACCCCTTCTACTAGTCAAAGTTTATGATGACTCGGTACATAGAGGAATGGGAGTTGACCCCGGACTTGAGTTGTGTGGTCGACTCCTCCGGTCCCACGTCCGTTCTCTCGAGATCGATCCTCTTCCCTTTGGGATTACGGGTTTCTCTCACACTTTTAAGATCAAAAAGGGAACGAGAAAAAAAAGGAAAAGGGGAGGGGTGGGAAAGAAAGAAAAAGGGAAAGGATGGAAGAAGATACGAGGTCGGGTCTTTAGAATTCCTCAGTATAGTAGTGTAATCGGGTGTGATATTCTCTTCCCTGTGAAGGAGACGGAAGTCACCACGGTGTCTAGACTTTCCGTCCCTGGTTCGGGGTAACGAAGGAAAGGAGAGAAACAGGAGAGAGACGAACCACTATGGATCCGTTCCGGTACCTACACGCACCGTCTCCCTCGGAAAACCGGTCTCTGATTTTCACCAGAGTCCCTTGGTCTTTCATGGTCCCTCTGTACCTCTCCTTCCTTGACCCGTTTCTTTGGGGTTGTAAGTGGGAGTTTGACATGTACGTGCCTAGACTAGAATTAATCGTGTAGTTTTGAGACTCTTGAGATGGCTCCACGGTCTGACTGGTGACCCACTGTACGTGTACCCTATCTCGGTCTACCGTGGCACTTGTGAAACTTTCCACTTTACTGCACCTTTGGTCTCGGGGGTCGTCTAGTTGATCACCACACTCGGATTGGTCCGACTTGCTTAGGAGTTAACCTTTATAGTTGTGAGAGGTATCCGAAATTTGTTCTGGGTCCCAGAGTATTATATTATTGGTTCTACATATCTTTTGTTGGGTTTTAAGGGACCGTGTCCTTCTGACTCCCTTCATGGTTAAAGGACCCCTGTCTATTAATTGACATCACTTGTGTCGTCACTGTGTCTACAATCTTAATGGACCGTTTAGAAAGTTCAGTGATAATAATTTTTTTTTCGAGGGTCGTAGTTAGTATTTGTGATGACTAAGTTCCCTTTTTATTTACCAGAGTCAGTTCTTTATGTACTGCATTTCTTTCTCGGTTTACCTTTAAAATCTTGACTTTTTATGTTATTGGTTTTACTTTTCAAGAGACTACCCAAGTTATCGTCTTGCCTGTACTCTCGTCTTTTGTTTAGTACGCGTTTAGTTGAAGTTCGACCCGCGGATACACAGTGATGAAAAAGTATACAGAAAAGACACGAAATTACTTGACAAAGTGGTGGTACTTGATGTAGTCCTAAATCAGCGAATTTGATCTTGGTTATATAATAAAGGAGGTCGAGACACCTTTCCGACCCGTCAAAGAGATACCCCGAACGGACCTAAGTGAGGACAAGGACGTAAGTCGACCTCTCCACCAACCTGTCCTTCCAGGTCGGACCGGAGTGAGTAGTCAGACCGTCAACCATGACCGAGGACTGACCTGACGGAGTGAAGAGGTGGACTGGAGGGCTAGAGTTCGCTCGATCTGCCCCGATTAACAGTAGTACCACCAGAGTCACACGGTTCCCCCACTTACTTCGGTCTTCAGAGTCCTTCTGCCTCCGAGACTTTACGTGCGTTGCAGTGGAGACAGTATAAGATGACTAGCTTTACGTAGGGTTCCTAACACGTCTCTACTTCCTGTTTTTTGCTTTGATAGAGAAGTACTTTCCTCGTAGATATGTTGAAACATTTGTACACACTTGTGTCCCTACTCTAGGACTAAAGTGACAAGATGGTGTAAGGAGGACGTCTTAATTACGACGTTTAAAGTTTCCGGTGACTAGATGTCGCTGATACCGTCCCCTACTCTAAGACTCCAAGTCTCTTTAGATTACGAAACGGATTCTGGTGTTTCGATCATCCACCCTTTTATACTTTGATCTAGGGTCCTGACGACTAAGTGACTGGGGACTAGAACAAAAGACTCTACTCGATATATCATAAACCTTGTGAAACCGACAAATTGTCCATCCTTTTATTACCTGTTGTGAACATGGCACACAATCGTTAGTAAGTAGTAAGTCTAGGTAAAACACTTCCTTTATTTACGTCCGTGAATACCTCAGATACTTTTTTTTCACTTCATTTCACTATGTTATTCTCGATAAGTAATACATCGTTATTTCGAGGATTGGACAAGACACGTAGTTTCGCGTCACGTAAGTCGGAGAGCTCAAGGACCGTGAGTTTCGAATTGAGGGAGAACTCCATTTTAAGTGTATTGTATGTTAATCGATAATTGGTAAAATTTCACAGGTTAAGTCACCCGAAACCATGTAAGTGATGCTATACGTTGGTAATGTAAATCGTTCTGTAGAAGTCGGGGAGTGTTTTCTGTGACATGGGTGATTCGTCGGTGCGGGGTTCAGGGAAAGGGGACCGGGGACCCTTAGTGGTGAGACGGAAGAGAGGTACCTAAAGATAAGACCTATGAAGGATATTTACCTTAGTATACTCGAAACATTGACCGAAGGAAAGTGACTCGTACAAAGGTATCAAGTAGACGTTACGTCGCACATAGTCGTCATGTAAGGAAAAATACTTGTTATATTTATATTCGACGACGACGATTCAGCGAAGTCAACACAGGCTGAGACACGCTGGGGTATCTGCCGTCGGGTGGTCCGAGGGGGTAGGGACCCTAAGAGGTCCGTTTTTGTGACCTCACCCAACGGTAAAGGAAGAGGTTACGTACTTTCACTTTTCACTTTCACTTCAGCGAGNCATAGTCGTCATGTAAGGAAAAATGCTTGTTATATTTATATTCGACGACGACGATTCAGCGAAGTCAACACAGGCTGAGACACGCTGGGGTATCTGCCGTCGGGTGGTCCGAGGGGCCAGGGACCCTAAGAGGTCCGTTTTTGTGACCTCACCCAACGGTAAAGGAAGAGGTTACGTACTTTCACTTTTGACTTTCACTTCAGCGAGTCAGTACAGGCTGAGAAGCGCTGGGGTACCTGATGTCGGATGGTCCGAAGAGGTAGGTACCCTAAAAGGTCCGTTCTCATGACCTCACCCCACGGTGACTGAAGAGGTATTTATATTCGTTATAAGTGTTATAAGGTGATATACCTATATGGTACAAAACCAGTAGATAAGTAGTCCACTACCCGTAAACCTTAAGAGAGTGAAAAACCGATTACACTTGTCACGACAATGTTAGTAAGTACATGTTTACCAATAAAGTTATGGACGAAAATTAAGAACGGTAATCCATGTATCAATTTCGACTTAAAACTCAGGTCAAAAACTATTCCGAAGAATTTCACTACACTATAATTATTTGACGACGGTCGTAATGGAATAAAGATTTCAGTCACACCAAGACCTCCTACCGAGACACCATTCACCGACAGTAGTGTTTTAGAGCGTAAGACGACGACCCTTTCCGTCAGTATTTTGACATTCCCTTTCTCCTCCTCTCCCTCTCATTTGCACGGTGTTCCGTCCTGGAAGTGCTTGTGTATGTCGGTGGTACCAGTTCCGTGCGAACTCCCCTCGGCTCCGAGTCTCCGAGACTGAGAGTCCCCTCACCTCCGAGACTCTGTAACCACTGGACAAGTGTGGTCGAGATACCTGTTCCGGGTATTGAGATTCCTCTGCGGTCTGAAGATAGAACGAGGTATGATACCTAAGTCGGGATCAAGAACTGGTTGATCACAACCCCCCAGGAAGGGTTTCATCTCCGACTTTCGTGTCACGTCAAGTCAGTAAGTCAGTACAGGCTGGGTAACGCTGGGGTACCTGACGTCGTACGGTCCGGAGGGACAGGTAGTGGTTGAGGACCTCAAATAAGTTTGAGTACAGGTAGCTCAGCCATTGCGGTAGGTCGGTAAAGTAGGAGACAGTAGGGGAAGAGGAGGACGGGAGTTAGAAAGGGTCTTATCCCAGAAAAATTTATTCAGTCAAGAAACGTAGTCCACCGGTATCCTAACCTCAAAGTCGAAGTCGTAGTCAGGAAGGTTACTTATAAGTCCTGACTAAAGGAATTCCTACCTGACCAACCTAGAGGAACGTCAGGTTTCCTGAGAGTTGTCAGAAGAGGTTGTGATGTCAAGTTTTCGTAGTTAAGAAGTCCTGTGTCGAAAGAAATGTCAGGTTGTGAGTGTAGGTATGTACTGGTGTCCTTTTTGGTATCGAAACTGATCTATCTGGAAACAACCGTTTCATTATAGAGACGGAAAATTATACGACAGATCCATCCAATATTTAAAAGAAGGTTCCTCGTTGGCAGAAAATTAAAGTTCCGACGTCAGTGGTAGACGTCACTAAAAGTTCCGGGGGTTTTATTTCAGACAGTGATAAAGGTGACAAAGGGGTAGTTAGAAGGTACTTCACTACCCTGGTTTACGGTACTAGAATCAAAAGACTTACAACTCGAAATTCGGTTGGGAAAGTGAGAGGAGAAAGTGAAAGTAGTTCTCCGAGAAATCAAAAAGAAACGAAAGACGGTATTCCCACCACAGTAGACGTATAGACTCCAATGACTATAAAGAGGACCTTTAGAACTAAGGTCGAACACGAAGTTGGTCGGTCGTAAAGAGTCCTACATGAGACATATATTCAATTTATTCGTCCCACTGTTATATGTCGGAGCTACATGGGGAAAGGGTTAAACGTTGGTCAGACAACAAGGTACAGGTCAAGATTGACAACGAAGAACTGAACGTATGTCCAAAGAGTCCTCCGTCCAGTCCACCAGACCATAGGGGTAGAGAACTTCTTAAGAGGTGTCAAACAACACTAGGTGTGTCAGTTTCCGAAACCGTATCAGTTATTTCGTCTTCATCTACAAGAAGACCTTGAGAGAACGAAAAAGGTGCTAGGTCGTCTACAACCGTTAAGCTAGACACCAAGGAGAAGGAAAAGATTTAGGTCGAACTTGTGGACCTACACGTACCAAGTGTATAACAACTTCGGACCGAACCTGTTAAAACTCGTAATGAAATGATCGGACACTCTACTCACGTTAACACACCACCAAACTTGTAAGAAACCGTACCACACCAGTGAGTCTCGGACTGTAGGACTTTACGTTTCAGTTCACCCGGAATCCTTCGTGGTGATGTTTGTTTCGATCACCTCCACTACCTTAAGGTCAACTCGCTAAAGTTTAAGATTTTCTACTACGACACTTTCACGACGTGAGTTATACGGTCGTTTAAACCTTTTGAGTCGTCACCGGTGTCCTGACCTTTTACAGTCAAAAGTAAGGTAAACGGAACTAAGTACCTGGATTGTAAGGTCCAAGGATACGTTATAACGAGAAATGTCGTAGTCTGAAATGAAGGTAGTGGTCAGTGTAGGTGTTGACCCACAACAAAAACGAAACCGACAAAGAAGTAAGAAAGACCTCAATAAAGACATAACTAGAGGTCATCGTATAACCCGTGGATGGTTGGACCCCTCTATTCTATTTGAGGATAGAAAAACGGAAAAGTATGACAAGTACCCCAATACTTCCGTTCTTATGACTTCACCAAACGGTAAGGGAAGAGGTCACCCCGTACATAACAGTCTTCAGAGGTGGTACTGGACAGGTAGAACCCACCGGGATGTGCCGTACCGACTATCAAAGTAACTCAATCTGTTCCGACACCAGGTACACTAGTCTAACCAGTACTTTTTATGTCCCCTGAAGGGACCACCAGGTCACCAATTCTTAAACGGAACGTTACGTCCCCTATATCAAGTTAGGGACCATCCTCTTAAATCTAGGGTATACGGTGTCTCGTTGATTCGGGTCTACGGCGTTAACGACTCGGGTGTACGCGTCGATCTCTCAGACGCGCGACGTTGTTACCCAGGGTGTCCTCCGTTACCTCTAGGACACACGACGTTGGTTCTGAGTCAGGTCACTTTTTTCTTAATTTCTCCATTCACTCTCTCTTTCTCCGGTTCCGGTTTTCCCTGCCGGGACTTCTCAGGGTAGTCGGATCTCTCTCTCGCTTCAGAACCTATCTTTAGGGTCCTCTCCCACCCCTACGCCGTCTTCCGTGACTGTCATCACTAGACTCCTTCGTGCGGCCGACCCACCACACACGTACATTCAGGTGCTCGCACTCAGTCCTTATTTATAAGACTGACATTACCAGTGGTAAACCCTCTCAAGCGATACACGGCCCGTGGTACGCCTCACGGAGTGAATGTAGGAGATTAGTTTAATGTAGTGGTGTTGTTAGTCTTCTTTATACAAGGGGTCTACTCCCTTACAAGGACGACCAGTCTCCTGGTGTACAATTTTTGGTGACGTGAGATAAGAGATGGGTGGTAGGGTGGGTCCACACACAGTGAAACTTTACTGTGTCAAGACGGTCCCCGGTGAAGGGACTGGAGCTTCATGACACGTCGTCTGTGGAGAAGACAGGCGACCGACTTCGACTTGTGGCTTACAAGGAAAAAGAGTGTGACCATAGAAGCGTTCCATAAACTTTTACGTGACTTGAGACGTTCCTCTTCTCTCTTCAAGATAAAGATGTGGAACCTTTGGTGTCGTAATGGGAAGTTTTTTAAGGTTGACTCTTTTGTCATCTTCTAATTTTGTCGTGCAAGTGGGGTCTTGTGTACTCACTATTCCTTTCCGTTCCACCCTTACCCATGAGGAGATTCGACACTGTGGGAATAAATGTGAACAGTCTGTATAGACGTAAGTGTTTACAGTTCACGCTCTCACCTTACCTGGTGCCCGTCCCAAACTCTAGTAGTTTAAGAGGACCATGGTACGATTGTCCCGAGTGTCCGAATAAGAGTCATACACGTGACCCCTTCCGTTGACAACTACCGTTCTTTTAATTACATATACACTTATGTTTGATATCTACGTATATTCACATATATATATATTAGAGTCAGAACCCGAAGGAACCACCGAGTCTATCAATTGTTAGTCGGACGTCACGTCCTCTGGACCCAAATTAGGGACCCAACCCTTCTAGGGGACCTCTTCCCTTACCAATGGGTGGAGTCATAAGAACGGACCCTTTAGGGTACGTGTCTCCTCGGACCACCCGATATCAGGTACCCCTAGCGTTTCTCAGTCTGCACTGAATCGCTGATTGTGAAAGTGAAAGTTGGAGCAAGATAATATCACTGTCAAAACAAAACAAAAAAGTGTAAATCATAAGGGATTCGCATGTCTCTTTCCCATCTTATTGACCCTTATACGTTTATATATTCCCTTACTAAAATAATAAACTCTTTTTTTTTATCTTCACTTTCAAGTTTTTGATGGTCTTGACTATAATGATTGTCTATTATGTCATACGTGTCAACAGCTTAAGACACTGAAGACGGAATCTTTGCAGAGAGTTTCAGGGTAGGTCACCGCGAGTAACGGACGCCAGAACCGAGAGAGAAGACAACGACACTCGTCCGGAGAGGAAGGTCGGGAGTAGTCCAGGGATTGGGAGTGGGTCGGGTCTAAGTGACACTCGAGGTCAGGGAGTACAAGACAGACGGGGTACATACACGGGAGGTGTGGGGGAAAGACGTGTATGTTCTGGACGTGATATGGAAATGTGAGGACGGTACGACCTCGTGAATGTGTGAGGGTCCAGTTGGATCCGGACCGGACCGAAGGACTAAAACTTTGGGGGTAGAGCAGACGAATCTCAAGGAAGACTGGAGTTTGATGATAAGTAGTAGGTTCTGAGTCAAGTTGTTCGTAAAGAAGTGACGACACAAGGTATTGTGAGTATCCGTCTTACTTGACGATATTTGTGTGACCCGGAGTCGTGAACCGATGTCTAGTCTTAGTGGATCCTTCCCGAAAAACAAACAAACAAACAAAACAAAAAATTTATAGGTACGACTTGGGAGTAGAATATGAACCTTTAAGTTACGAGACCACACCCCTGTTCCGTAGAGATAAAAAAAGTTTTTGAAGGTGAATCAAAAATACACGTCGGTTCCTCTTCTTGCACACAAGAGTAGAGTCCGAGAGTCGAATGGTAAAATGAAGTATAAAATGACTTAAATAGTTAAAAACTTGACAGATAGAGAGATAGATATAGTTTAAGAAAATCCCGTACCAAATCCCTCCACCCAGTTCGGAATAATAGAGATCAGAAATCTTATTGTCGTCGGTAGGTTATTATCCAGTTTTACACTCAAGTTATTTAAACCCCTCTACTACTTACTTAAACCACTTTGATAAAGTAGACAGTTGTCTCCTTGTCTAAAATTCTTCTACACTATATGTAATATATTTTATATATAAGTAAGTTACCTTATAGTAAGTCGGTGTTCTTCCTTTAGAACGGTGAATTGTCGTTGTACCTACCTGAAGCTCCCGTAATAAGATTCACTTTATTTGATCTGTCTCCTTTCTTGAAGGGACCATCGAGTCAACATTTCTTTGACGGACATCACGTCTTCTGGACTCAAGTTAGGGACCCAGTTCTTCTAGGGGACCTCTTCCTTTACCGTTGGGTGAGGTCATAAGAACGGACCTTTTAGTATACCTGTCTCTTCGGACCGTCCGATGTCAGATACCCAGTGTTCTCAGCCTACGCTGAATCACTGATTTGGTGGTCGATCTCCTTTTGTTTATATAATAAATATACACCTTTGAAAAAAAAATCACACCCGGTAAAATTTTTAGAAATAACTTAAACAACATTATAACGAAGAGAAAATACAAAACCCGAAAACCGGTGCCTCGTATACCTTAGAACTGTGGGATTGGTCCTTGACTTGTCCTTGGGGGACGTAACCTTCCTATTAAATATTAGTATCCTGGTGGTCCCTTCAGGGTCCTTGGAAAAAAATTTTTCGGTTTGAATGTCTTTGTCTCTCATCTTTCCATCAATGGTCCTCGATCAAGTCAAGTCAGCGAGTCAGCACAGGCTGAGTAACGCTGGGGTACTCAGCGTCGTACGGTCCGGAGGGACGGGTAGTGGTTGAGGGCCTCAAGTGAGTCTGAGTGTAGGTAGCTCAGTCACTACGGTAGGTCGGTAGAGTAGGAGACAGCAGGGGAAGAGGAGGACGTGGGTTAGGGAGGGTCGTAGTTTCGGTGGTCCTCGGTTCCCCACCCTTTTATCCCTTTGTGACCATTTCTCCATGATTGAAAATTGATATCTTACCTACTCCGGACTCCTAGACCTTATATCGTACCATTCATATCAACAATTGTACATAATATGTTAACTTTAAACGATTGTCTCCTGAATCTACAAGAGTCGCTTTTTTCATTCTTACTTCATTTTATTTTATATTATTGTCCCGAAGAGACCACCTTGAACACCATTTTCTTGGACGGACGGTTACGTCCTCTGATTCTCTACGTCTACACCAGGGACCTAGTCCTTCTAGGGGACCCCCTTCCGTACCGTTGGGCGAGGGTAGAGGGTGACTGTCTTAGCCGGGTGTCTCTTCGGACCACCCGATGCAAGGTATCCCAGGGTTTCTCAGTCTGTCCTGACTTCGTGAATCGTATGTGTGTGTTTTATGTTATTGTAAGACGATGTGGGACTTTTTGTTTCTACTGTGACCTGTGATAAGTGGGTCGAGAGCAGAGGACCCGGAAGAGGTTCAGGGAGACTCGAGAGCCTCTGACGGTCGTCACCAACGCAGTGGGCAGACACTCAAGAAACTCAGGACCGGTAGAGTCAACAAACCCGAAAGTTCATCGCATCATCACAATCAGTGCGGTAGCAGAATCTGAGAAACGTTGGGGTACTTGACATGGGAGGTCAGAAAAAGGGTACCCTAAGAGGTCCGTTCTTATTACCTCACCAAACGGTAAGGGAAGAGGTCTCCTAGAAGGGTTGGTTCCTATCTTGGACCCAGAGGACGTAACATCCGTTTAAGAAAGTTTCGGATACCATTTAAGTAAACAGGTTATTTATCAGAAAATTTATAAGAGATGTCAACGTTCGGGGGTAGGAAACCACCTTTAAAGTTGAGAGTGTGTCAGTCAAGATTTCTTCCTACTCGTGGTTTCTTGACTACGAAAACTTGACACCACAACCTCTTCTGAGGACTCTCAGGGAAACTGACGTTCCTCTAGGTTGGTCAGGTAGGATTTCCTTTAATTGAGACTTATAAGTAACCTTCCTGACTACGACTTCGACTTCGATGTTGTGAAACTGGTGAACTACGTTTATCAACTGAGGAATCTTTTATAGGACTATGATCCTTTCTAACTTCCGTCCTCCTCTTCCCCTACTGTATCCTGCTCTACCAACAAACCGTAGTGACTGAGCTACCTGTATTCAAATTCGTTCGAGATCGTCTACCACCTTCGGTCCCTTCGGAGCGTACGATGCCAGGTACCTCTGCGTTTCTCAACCTGTACTGACTCGTTGACTTATTGTTGTTATATGTCAGTCTTCAGTCAGTCAAGTCGACGAGTTAGTACAAGGACATCGAACGAGTTTGAGTACAGGTGGGTCAACCACTACAGTAGGTTAATAGAGTAGGAGACAGTAGGGGAAGAGGAGGGCGGAAGTTAGAAAGGGTCGTAGTCCCAGAAGTTTACTCAGTCGAGAAGTGTAGTCCACCGGTTTCATAACCTCGAAGTCGAAGTCATTGTCAGGAAGGTTACTTATAAGTCCTGACTAAAGGAAATCCCACGATCAACCTAGAGAAACGTCAGGTTCCCTGAGAGTCCTCAGAAGAGGTTGTGGTGTCAAGTTTTCGTAGTTAAGAAGTCACGAGTCGAAAGAAATACCAGGTTGAGAGTGTAGGTATGTCAAGTCAAGTCAACGAGTCAACACAGGTTGAAAAACACTGGGGTACCTGACGTCGTGTGGTCTGAAGGGACAAGTAGTAGTTGAGGACCTCGAACGAGTTTGAGTACAGGTAGTTCAGTCACTACGGTAGTTGGTAGAGTAGGACTGATGACCTTTTTGATATCGAAACTGATCTACTTGGAAACAACCGTTTCATTACAGAGACGAAAAATTATACGACAGATCCAACCAGTATTGAAAGGAAGGTTCCTCGTTCGTAGAAATTAAAGTACCGACGTCAGTGGTAGACGTCACTAAACCATCGGGGGGTTATATTTCAGATAGTGACAAAGGAGACGAAGGGATAGATAAAGGGTACTTCACTACCCTGGTCTACGGTACTAGAAACAAAAGACTTACAACTCGAAATTCGGTTGAAAAAGTGAGAGGAGAAAGTGAAAGTAGTTCTCCGAAAAATCAAGGAGAAGTGAAAGACGGTATCTCACCACGGTAGACGTATAGACTCCAATAACTATAATGAGGACCGTTAGAACTAAGGTCAAATACGAAGTAGGTCAGGCCGTAAAGTCTATTACATGAGACGTATCTTCAATTTATTCGTCCCACTGTTATATGTCGGAACTACATGTGTAAAGGGCTAAAACTAGGTCAAACGACAAGGTACAGACCAGATTCGTAACGAAGAAATGGACGTATGTCTAAATAGTCCTCCGTCCATTCCACCAGACCATAAGGGTAGAGAAATTCTTAAAAGGTGTCAAACAACACTAGGTGTGTCAGTTTCGGAAATCACATAGTTACTTCGTCTTCGTCTACAAAAAGACCTTAAGAGAACGAAAAAGATACTAGGTTGCCTACAACCGTTAAACTAGAGACCAAGGAGACGGAAAAGATTTAGGTCGAACTTGTAGACGTTAAAGAACCACTTCTCCTACATACCGTTCAACGTTTCATGGTAAACCCCAAACTTTCGTTCTAAGACTAATATTTCATTGTTCCTCTCCGACGAACATATGGAGTGGTTAACAGAGGTTTCCTGTTTCACTTTCTCTTCGAGGTTACTTCAAAACAGAATGCTGGTCGTAAGTCCGTTACGTGTATGTCGGAAGATTTTACTTATGATTAAGTCTACATAGTTCAGACACAAACGATAAAAATTTTTTAGGTCAGAGTGATGTATGTGTGATATTAGTGTTGGGACATTAGGACCGTGTCCCTGGTATACACTGTTTGGTTTTTAGTCCCAGAGATCAAACTGTTCAAACTCTACGCAAATACCCTAAAATCCTTTAATCTTCGGTTAGGAGCCGTTCAGGTCCTTAGTCGTAGTAAGTGATAACACTCAAGACAGTGTTGCCAACGGTCCTCTTACAAGAAAAGTGTTCAATGGGAATGAAAATACCGATAAATTACCAATTTGTTTACACACATTTATTTACAGGCCGAATGTAGAAAGGTATGTGTCGTCTTACAATGAACCATGGAATACGTTGTCAATCTTGACCTGTACCTTGTTGTCTGACTAAGGTTTATCCTTTTCCTCATGTAGTTCCGACATATAACAGTGGGACGAATAAATTGAATATACGTCTCATGTAGTACTCTTTGCGACCCGACTTTCTTCGTGTTCGACCTTAGTTCTAACGTCCCTCTTTAGAGTTATTGGAGTCTATACGTCTACTGTGGTGGGAATACCGTCTTTCGCTTCTCCTTGATTTCTCGGAGAACTACTTTCACTTTCTCCTCTCACTTTTTCAACCGAATTTCGAGTTGTAAGTCTTTTGTTTCTAGTACCGTAGACCAGGGTAGTGAAGTACCCTTTATCTACCCCTTTGTCACCTTTGTCACAGTCTGAAATAAGACCCCGAGGTTTTAGTGACGTCTACCACTGACGTCGGTACTTGAATTTTCTGCGAATGAGGAACCTTCTTTTCAATACTGGTTGGATCTATCGTATAAGTTTTCGTCTCTATAATGAACCGGTGGTTTCCAGACAGATCAGATCCGATACCAAAAAGGACACCAGCACATGCCTACACTCTCAACCTGACACTTCTTTCGACTCGCGGCTTCTTAACTACGAAAACTTGACATCACAACCTCTTCTGAGAACTCTCAGGGAACCTGACGTTCCTCTAGGTTCGTCAGGTAAGACTTCCTCTAGTTGGGACCCTAAAGAAATTTCCTTACTACGATTTCGACTTTGAGGTCATGAAGCCGGTGGAGTACGCTACTCAACTGAGTAACCTTTTCTGAGACTACGACCCTCCCTAACCCCCGTCCTCCTTTTCCTCTACTGTCTCCTACTCTACCAACCTACCGTAGTGACTGAGCTACCTACACTCAAACTCATTAAAGACTCTCTACCACTACCTGTCCCTCCGGACCGCACGACGCTAAGTACCCCAGCGTTCCTCAGTCTGTGCTGACTCGCTGACTAGATTTGGCTAAAAGGAATGGAGTGTTATTAGAAACTACAAGTCTGACAGACAGGGGGAAAAAAAAAGTGTTTGACGATATATCGGACCGAGGGGCAGGACGCAGGAACCTTATCAAAAGAGGTTCAATGACTCTTCTATAGAGACCCCGAACCCTAGGAATTATAAGAGTGGTTCATTTTATTCAGAGGTGAAATTCCGACACTGATTTAAAAAACAGCTGTGACACAAAGGTCTACTACATATTTCTATCTTTTTTTCTTGGTAGTATAAAATGTTTTTCCTTTTCTTTAAATTAACGACTAAAGAGGGGAAGGGAGTCGGAGATCTTCTTTCTGAGTCGGTGATCTGTGTGTCAGAATCAGGCAGACCCGACGATATTATCTCTTGGTGTCTGTCTCCCTGAAGATTTGTTCCCTTTAAACAAAGAGTGTCAACACCTCCGACCTTCAGACCCTAGACCTATGGTCGTACCAATCCAAGACCACTCCCAAGAGAAGACTCGACGACTGATGACTGGAGATAGACACAGGAGTGGGTCGTCACCTCCGTTTCCTAGAGAGACCCTAGAGAAGATTTCCTGTGATTGGAGTTAGTATTCCCGAGGTGAGAAAACTATCTTAGTGAAGGGTGGATGTGAACTCTGACGATACGGACAGAGACTTTTGCGTGTGTGTGTCTCATAGATATGTCCTTTAAAGGACTTAAGTCAAACGTAAATAAATTGAAACCCTCGTTCTGGTTTCTTCCATGCCTATAAAAGAATACTTTTATAATAATTATACAAGGAGAAGTAATATTTTTCTTCTTTTTGTCATTAAATCCTCAAGTCTACCACTTATCTAAAACTGAATTTTACGTAGTATCTCGTTTCTATGAAATCAAGACGGTCACTATCGATAGATCTTGAAAACCTAATTTAAAAGTGAGATTGGTGACGTCTACCACTGACGTCGGTACTTTAATTTTCTACGAATGAGGAACCTTCTTTTCAATACTGGTTGAATCTGTCGTATAATTTTTCGTCTCTATAATGAACCGGTTGTTTCCAGGTAGATCAGTTCCGATACCAAAAAGGTCACCAGTACATACCTATACTCTCAACCTGACACTTCTTTCGACTCGTGACTTCTTAACTACGAAAACTTGACACCACAACCTCCTCTGAGAACTCTCAGGGAACCTGACATTCCTGTAGGTTGGTCAGGTAAGACTTCTTCTAGTCGGGACCCTAAAGAAACCTCCCTTACTACGATTTCGACTTTGAGGTCATGTGACCGGTGGAGTACGCTACTCAACTGAGTAACCTTTTCTGAGACTACGACCCTCCCTAACCCCCGTCCTCCTCTTCCCCTACTGTCTCCTACTCTACCGACCTACCGTAGTGACTGAGTTACAACACTCAGACCCACTTGAGGCCCTCAACCACTACCTGTCCCTCCGGAACACACGACGTTAAGTACCCCAGCGTTTCTCAACCTGTACTGATTCGTTGACTTGACTTGAGTTGACTTCGATCTTGTTGGTCTAGGTTTATTAATTAAAGTGTGTGGAGACTACTCCTCTATTTATCCTCTTTTATTTAGGAACCAAGATTCCTGATACTTTGGTCCTCTTCGTCTTGAGTCACCTTCGTCTACCATTCAAAACAAGGGAAAAAACTTTTATCCATAGAAAATGAAGGAAGGACCATTCTTCTGGAATTAAAACGTATAAACTCGACTACCTGGTATCTCTTAATTCTACCCGATAAACGTTTAATAAGTTCTATCCGGTGTCCGTCGAGACGTTCTTTCAGACTTCAACCTGAAAAGAAAATTTTTTTTTTCATATGGTACCAATAGTATAACAATCAAACCCTAAAAGGCCATATTAAAACCCTGTACACAGGTCTTGTCGACTCCGTCAGTCTGTCCATAATGGGTGAGGACCGTGTCTTTCTACGATCGTAGAACCATTTGTTTGAGACACACCGTTCATGGTGTCCGTCGTAGTGAACATTTGTCGTCGAAAAATTCCCTCCGTTCTTTTGTTTTTACCCAGGGAAGTTAGACCCCAAAAAAAAAAAAAAAAAAAAAAATCGTTATTGTCTTGTTTTTCCTTTGACGACACAGACTCAGCAGAAATGACTAAGTACTCATGTGATGTACGATTTCGACTTTCATTACCAAACAGTTCTTTCTTGGATTCAGCTCGGACGCTTTCATCTTATTAATCTTAGTACTGACTCCGTACTTTGACAGACAGTACAGGAACCAATCATAAATACACTATCTCTTTTATTGTGGGTACGTAACGCGACTCTTTACTATTTTGTACTACCAAATGTCGGTCTTACCAACGTTACGGTCAAGGTGGTCTGGTAGGAGAAGTTTTTGTCACTCCTATTCACACAAGAAGTTTCCCGCAAGAGTTGTCGACCGGAAAGAAATGAGAGGAGACCCTCAGTAGGACCTAGATATCTTAATTACAGTAAGTTTGTCTGCCACGGACGTCTAGTTTTCAGAGGAAGTAGGTTTTTCCTTTTTATAACATGAGGAACGGTTTTATAAAAGGTTTCCGTTTCGATGGACGACTAAATTTCTAAGGAAATGAAGATGGTTTTCAAAGAGGGAGATCAAACCTCTTGACTTCTTCTGTGCTACCCAATAATGATGGAGAATAAAACCTTAGAGGTTTTACTCGTGACGGTTTCTGTTACAAACAGGGGGATTTTAGTATGTAACTTTGGATCAGAGGTCACTCCCATTAATCTCCTATCTCGGAAACCCTTCACTAATCTGTATTTCATCTAAGAACCTCACGGGTGGTATCTATCGTAATACTATTCTGTGTCATCCAAAGATAACGTGTGTACCCTTTTAATCTTTTTACCTCTTGAAAGGTTTTGAAGTTCGGTCACGAAAACAGAGGAGAAATTTTATTTAAACAATCCTGAAGAGTCCACAAGATCGCCAATTCTGAGGAGGAAGGTTACGTTCCCCACACTCAAACTAGGGGTCAACCCCTTGATTCCAGGGTCCACGGTACCTCACACCGGTTTTTATTTATTTATTTATTAACAAATTCAACGGAGAATTTTTTTATGCAATCGTAAAGAACGTTCGTTAACGGTTAGTTGAAGAGAACTTCTATGAATATTCAAGATTCTTTAGTTTACATAATAAACCAAAACAAAAGGGGAGTTTCGAAATGTTAATCGTTGATTTGCATATTAAGTATTAGGTATATTGTGAGTTGATTTTAATAAAACATGTTTATTTTGTAGTCATATTTCGTGACCCTTCCCGATAAACCCTCATGAACCATATAAACAGCAATAGAGATTTGTAAATCTTAGAATGCGTTTTTGTTGACCTAGTGTTTAGGGTAGTTCAAAGTGTCCGTTAGATGTGAGTGTAGAATTTTTGGTTAATTTATAAAAGACTCTACTGGTCGTCACTGGATTTGTGATCATTTTATCACTCGAAGTGGTAAATGCTTTTCCGTCAGACGATTAAACAAACTTACAACTTGGTCAAGGGACTAAGGACACCCTAGAATCGTGTGAACAGGACTGTGAGTTGGGTAGTCGTTCCTTTTTGGTTCTAGCTTCTTGACACACCAAAGGTTATTCGTCTTACTCCCCAGTCGGAACCTGTCTCCCTATCCACTCACTTGGTTTCGTGTTTGTTCTAAGATTTCTTTCCTACAGTCACTTTTGAGAACAACCGTTCTCCACCTTTGAGTTGGTTCAACTTGCCTTTATCCTTAAAATACCGAGTACTTTGACTTTATAAGTCCTAATTTTAAGTCAAAACTTCTTACTAACATAGGTCCTTAAACTTACTAAAATTCTGGGAGGGTGAGAGCGAGACCGAGAGTACGAGTGAGTCACAAAGAGACAAAATCAAAGGACAAGTCCGCCCGAAGGGGAGGGTGTCCTGTTCTACTACCAGTAGGAGAGGTCTTGTTATGACGGGGGTCGAGTCGTTCGGGGCAGGAAGGTTTTACAAGGTTGTTTTCGAGGTCCGACTCAGAGTGACTTGGTTCGATTTAATTTCTGGGTAGAGACCTAGTTAACGATACCAGTCCTTAGTTACGGTTGACTGGTCTGAGCTCATTCGGGATAGATTTGTGTTTCTTTCGACCCGAAGAAAATAGTCTCCTTTTATCTCATCTAATTTGTGTCAACTAGTGACGACTTTCTCTCCGTCTTCGTAATATCTGATTCAACTTTGACTGTTTTATCCTCACTCTTTTATGTGCATGAAGTCCCTTGTTTGAGCTCCTACCTCTCGGTACTTTCGATCTGTAATTCAGAGGACCGAAGTCTTTAGAAACTCGGCCCCGATCGAATTTGGGTCGAAAACGAGGGTCTCGTCCCACGACAACACTTTCCGATGATGTTTCGTTAACTAGATTGTAAAGACCTGGATCTTGTACTACTTAGAGACTGTGACACGGTCAATGGTCGAAGAGGACAAGAATTTCTCTTGACCGGTATGAGAATTTCTCATTAACCGGGACGAGTCTCGAGGACTATAAGACAAACGTGATGACCTAGGGTATGGAATAGGTCATCTAATCAATCTTTACTTTACGACTAATTTTCTAGAAAGTCAGACCTGGTTATCTGGGTCTATGATTATTTGTACTACCCAAGGCCCCGAGGTTTACCGACCCCCGCCCCCCACTAGGATGTAGGACCGAATGGACCCTGTAAAGTCAAATACAGACGGGAGGACCTCCCTAATGACCAATATAAAGGAGAGTATGAGTTTCTCAGGACCAACCTTACTATTTAATGACTCAGTGGAATCGATGTTCTACTACGTTAGAATCTCCTCCCTCGGTCCGTCCCAGTTCACGTTCTGCCTGTCCTTCGACTCTCTCTACTACTATGTCTTTCTACGTCTACCCCCTTGGTACGTCTTTTATGGACAAAGGAGTGCATCAAGGTCATGTAACGCAAGGAGACTGAATTTACGGTACTTTGTAGAGGAATGTCATTGAAGGGAAAAAACAGGACTCGATGAGACATATCTATCGGAAGTGCTTTTGTCTTTAAGGGGGTACAATACTATTACAAAAAATAAACAACAAAAAAAAAAAAAAAACTCAGTAACGGTCAACTGAGTCCTAATACCTCTCAAAAAAACCAAACCCAAACCAAACCAAAGCGTTTGTTAAAATATATAAAAATACGACACGAGTAAAGTTCCCAAAAGAAACAACAACAACAACAATTAGATGTGGTATGAAACGAACTGGGGTCTCCGCTTAGTCGACTAAATATCAACCCGAGTGAAGATGGTAATATAAAATTGGATACTGACGATGACGACGATGACGATTCAGCGAAGTCAGCACAGACTGAGACACGCTGGGGTATCTACCGTCGGGTATCCGAGGGGCAAGGACTCTAAGAGGTCCGTTCTTGTGACCTCACCCAACGGTAAAGGAAGAGGTTACGTACTTTCACTTTTCACTTTCACTTCAACGAGTCAGCACGGACTGAGAATCCTGGGGTACCTGACGTCGGATGGTCCGAGGAGGGAGGTACCCTAAAAGGTCCGTTCTCATGACCTCACCCCACGGTAACGGATAATGTCACTTCCGGGAGGGGATACACGTAATAAATCCTAGTTCTGACTTAAGGTGTTTCGACAGATCAGTAAACTTCCAGTAGTCTGAACGTCTATGTGTTTCCCATGGACTCAAGTGATTCACTCCGGTCTTATGTGGAAGATCTCGTAAATCGTATATAATTGCCTCCCTGATTAAATAAATACACCGTCGTGTTCGGTACTAAGGTAACCAAAAGTTCCGAAGGATTCCAGAGACACACTAAGGGTCGTTCGTCTCGTCGTGTCCACTCGTGGTTTGTCCACCGTTCCTCCGTGTAAAGGTTAAACCAATCTAAATGTGTCTGAAATTTTACTACAAATTGTTGAATTTGCGTGTAAAAGTCGACGAATACGGTATGAGGGATGTGAGGGGGTTTTGTCAATTGAAACGCAATTCGTAATTGCATTGTGTCGTATTTTGAATTTTTAAACTTTATCGTCGGACGTGGAAGTAATGTATTACAAGCCCCGTGGAGTTAAACGGTTCACTTTTGAATCGTATTGTCTATGTTTGTAGAGAGATGCGAAAGAGAAATATATAATAGATAGAGATGTGCTTACTCTGTTTTTATAGGTGTTTAAGTCGACTCTTTAAGACATGGACAACGTTTCGTTTCTGTTCTGAAACGTAGACCGTCTGAACTCTAAAGTTCAATGTAATTTCCTTTTTTTTTTGTTTGGTCAAAGTCTACTGTTCATCGTAGACACCAAAACGTTATGTTAAAAATACTAGACCGAGAGAAGACTGAGTTTATACCGACATTGTTATTGTAATATGTGGTATGAAAGTACGTTTCTACCTGTGTTATTTCCTGTCTTTACCATACCTGGATTGTCTTCGTTTTCTATAATTCTTCTCCACCGTTCTTATGTGTCTTCTTGATATCTTTTTTCTAAAAGTACTGGGTCTATTAGTGTTGCCGAACTAGTGAGTGAATCTCGGTCTGTAGGACCTTACACTTCAATTCACCCGGAATCCTTCGTAGTGATGTTTGTTTCGATCACCTCCACTACCTTAAGGTCACCTCGATAAAGTCTAGGATTTTCTACTACGACACTTTCACTACATGAGTTATTCGGTCGTTTAAACCTTTTGAGTCGTCACCGGTGTCCTGACCTTTTTGACAAAAGTAAGGTTAGGGTTTCTTCCCGTTACGGTTTCTTACGAGTTTGATGGTGTGTTAACGTGAGTGGAGTGTGTGATTGTTTCATTACGAGTTTTAAGAGGTTTGGTCCGAAGTTGTCATGTACTTGGCACTTGGAAGTCTATAAGTTCGACCTAAATCTTTTCTGTCTCCTTGGTCTCTAGTTTAACGGTTGTAGGTAACCTAGTATCTTTTTCGTTCTCTCAAGGTCTTTTTGTAGATGAAGACGAAATAACTGATACGGTTTAGGAAACTGACACACCTAGTGTTGTTAGACACCTTTTAAGAAGTTCTCTTCCCTTATGGTCTGGTGAACTAGACGGAGAACTCTTTAGACATACGTCCGGTCCTCCGTTGTCAATCTTGACCTGTACCTTGTTGTCTGACCAAGGTCTAACCCTTTCCTCATGCAGTTCCGACATATAACAGTGGGACGAATAAATTGAATACACGTCACATGTAGTACTCTTTACGACCTGATCTACTTCGTGTTCGACCTTAGTTCTAAAGGTCCTCTTTATAGTTATTGGAGTCTATACGACTACTGTGGTGGGAATACCATCTTTCGTTTCTACTTGATTTGTCAGAGAACTACTCTCACTTTCTCCTCTCACTTTTTCGACCGAATTTTGAGTTGTAAGTCTTTTGATTCTAGTACCGTAGACCAAGGTAGTGAAGTACCGTTCGTCTATCCCTTTGTCACCTTTGTCACAGTCTGAAATAAAAACCTCCGAGGTTTTAGTGACGTCTACCACTGACGTAGGTACTTTAATTTTCTGCGAACGAGGAACCTTCTTTTCAATACTGGTTGGATCTGTCGTATAATTTTTCGTCTCTGTAATGAAACAGTTGTTTCCAGGTAGATCAGTTTCGATACCAAAAAGGTCATCAGTATATACCTACGTTCTCAACCTGATGTTTCTTTAGACGTACAACTTCTTAACTACGAAAACTTAATACCATAACGTCTTCTGAGAACTCTTAGGGAACCTGTCGATCCTCTAGGTTGGTCAGGTAGGATTTCCTTTAGTCAGGACTTATAAGTGACCTTCCTGACTACGACTTCCACTTTGAGGTTAGGATACCGGTGGACTACGCTTCTCGACTGAGTAGACTTTTCTGGGACTACGACCCTTGCTAACTTCCGCCCTTCTTTTCCCCTACTGTCTCCTACTCTGCCAACCTACCGTAATGGCTAATCTACCTGTACTCAAAGTCATTTGAGGTCTTCAACCCCTATCTGTCCCTCCGGACCGCACGACGTCAAGTACCCCAGCGTTTCTCAGTCTGTGCTGACTCGCTGACTTGACTTGACTGTGTCGTGTGAATATCCCTTAATTAGAACAGAAGTAAAAAATCTTTCGTTTTACGTAGATGATATCAAGAGAGTTTCTGTGCTTGGATATTAACTGATTTTCGTACCTGAACGTCAACAAAAGAATCAGGTCAGAGAAAGAAAGGGAGAATAAAGGAGAAAGTGTAAATCGGTCGACCAGGTGACCCGCGTTTTGGTACCTCGTCTCCGATTTAGATCGGACATCCGTGAAAATTTGAACCAGTGGTATACAGAATTATTAGTCTTTTTAGAGTGTCTTTTATACTTAAAGACTGATTTTACCGTGTCGTACTTTAGGAACCAAGACTGAAAGTATACTGTTGTTAGTGTACTTCCTTGATCAACGGTGGTGGCAAACTTACATAGAGGTCCAGCGGTGTCAACGGTGGTAAGTAAGTAAGAATAAACGTTGGTCGAGGGAAACACTTAACGGTACTGGACGGACCCGGGACATCGGACTCAGACACTAAGGTATAAGGGCCCCCAGCTGATGTTTGGAACCACCTCTCGTTCAGACGTTGAATTTTATAGTTGATAAAGGGAAGTTAAAAATTTGTGACACTTTGGTATTTTGGATTCCTTTTATTTTGTGTAAAATAGTACGACAGAAAAGTTAGTTAACAACCAACGTAAAATTCGAATGTCTTCTTCGACAACTCAAAGAACTGTCACTAAAATAAACCGATAAAACATGTCTGTGCGTAGTCCCGTCCAAGTTTGAGATTGAGATCTCGAGAATCTATTCGAGACCACTTTACTAGTGATAGAAAGGGTTTGTTAAAGGTATACTTTCCCATGATGACTGACTGGGTGTCCCACTAAAGTCGTCACTTTTACTGGAAGTAATGTGGTAGGTGAAGGGGGTTGGAAGGGGACGTTAATCTCTATTGGATCCTCTGAGTCCTCTCACGGTTGGTGTCACTTCTCGTTGAGGTGAGTCCTTCCTACGGGTCTCGTACGTGACGTAAACAGAAGTAGGGGATTGTTTGACTCGGGTGGTAGGTGAAACGACTGTTTAGTGGTCACCTAAATAATTATCAACTTACTTACGAAGGACCCACTACAGACAGATATGAAAGGAGTATACCTTACCACCTACTGTGACCGGTAAAATTAGAAGACTTCAGTCCTTTTAATTTAGGTCCCCATAACCAATAGTAAGTCATGAAAGTATTGATGTTGGTCGTCAAACAAAATATACACCCCAAAAGGACTTTGAACTTGACGTAGGAAATTGACGTTTTACTCCCATCTTAGTCGTAATTCAAATCTCGGGAATTATGAGATAAGACTTCTTACGAGGTTTAGAATAACCTTCGGGTAAACTTTTTGAAAGAAGTCTCGTTTTACGGTTCCCTTTGAAACGGACTGTAAGACGGGTGGATGGTAACTAGTTGGGGAGTATCTGTGGTCCTTAGAATATCCAGTTGTCGTAACGGAGGAAACGATCCCACGGTCCTACGAGTCTCGGTTTTAGTACCCAACTGTCATTATAAATACCCAGGACATTATACGTCCAAACACAAAGTTAAAGGAGAACCGGAGTCAGGAAGATATAAAAGGGACTAAAATTTAACATAGATGAACATAAAAAATTATATTTACACATTCCTTTGTTGAATAGTCATCCTTTTTTTACTCTTTACCTACCTACTACCTATCTTTCTAGATAACAACAGTAGTAATGATATACTTCTACATTGTTTCTGACCAACAATTTAGTAAGACGTTAAAAGACGGACTGAAAGGTGTGTTATTGGGTGGGGACGAGACTTGTCTTTTACGTTCCTGACACCTTCGTTGTCGCGACCAGGGTATACGATTTTCGTCTACCCTAGACGTGACAGAAGTGTCCTCGTCGACGGGTCCTTGGTTTCGCTTCTCCTCCCCCAACCCCCTTTCTCGTGTTCCCCTCTCTTTGTGTTTTCTCGTTGGTCCTCATCTGTTCTCTCTACGAAGGACGATGGTAAGAGTCGGTGCCAATATTTCGTTCTCGTGTCAATACTTGACGAGGTAAACTATTACAAACGTGTAAATACTACAGTGAAGTAAGTTCTTGGTGACGGTCCTCCATAAGACTAACGGTGACATGTGTCCTCCCTTTCCCTTCCTGTATCAAATAAGACTAATTTTAATCGTTCCGATCACAAGTAAGGTTATGTGATAGACGTAAGGTCTTTAAGATTTTATATCTTTTAGGAACTCCTCACACAAGATGTAACCTTCTTCGATAGATACATGATTCACTCTTACCGACCCCCTTTTTTTTTTAATTCTATATTGTATAGTTACATTGTATTCATTGTCCCTTTACTAAAGTCGACGTCGATCTCTCTAACCGATTTGTCCCTTTACGAAAACTAAGGTTCACAATGTTTTATTGTTACCGTTTGTTAAGAGACACACGTTGACGTCTTAAAGGAATAAACCTCTACGACGAAAGTAGTGATCGATAAAAATTAAGATCCAACCGTTTTAAAACGGTTTTTAAATAAATTTTGTGAGATCGATTAGAGAGTGACAGGAGTATTTGGTCCATTGATAGTTATTTGTTCATACTTATAGTTCACATCTCACTACAGTCGTCGTATCGACTTATTCTACCAGAAACAAGGACAGAGGGGGGTGGTGTTGTGGGTTTTGTTCTTGTTGAACCACAGGTAGGTACCTGTTTTCACGGAAACACCCTCAATGCCCCAGGTTGTGTTATGTGATTCTTTAGGTCTTCCTCAGGTGGGTACACAACCCATTATCCATGTGTCTAGAGTCAAGGTCGACACCTGAGACTCACCGGATACCTGACCGAGGTCGGGGAGGTTCTGTCCCAGACCCTCCGAGACCTTTTCTGACAGAATCTGTTAGTTGGTACCTGTTCTCTAGAAAACACCTTTAGGTCCAAAGGTTATCACGATCGTATGGTGACCTTGTTTTGTTTTTACACTTAAACCTGTACGACCTCTCCCATTCTTTTGGTGACACTATAGTGAGTTTGATGCGAAGTGGGTTCCGATTTTGTACACTTTTATACGTTGTGTGACCTTTTCCATTCATATATCAATTTAAGTCTTATGATAGTATGACGTTATACTAGACAATGGGTAAATTAAGGTCATGTTCCGGATTTCCTGTTCTCAACAATCTTTATCGATTTTACTAGACAATTATTTATATGATATATTTTTCTCCATTAACTCTATTCTTTTTGTTTTGTCCCACCTCCATATATTTTTCCGTATCAAAAATACAATGACTTGAACAACATTCACATTTTATCTGATATTATAAATATTTTACAAGACGTATTCGGAGTATAATTGGTGTTTCGTTTTCGGATGTTGTCTCAGTGTTTTTTATTTCCCTTAGTTTCATATGGTGGTGACTCGTAATAGATAAATGTTTACTTCCGTGGTTCTCTCCTTTTTTCCTTGTTCCCTTAGTGTCTCGTTGTTCTTTTATTATTATAGTATGATAAAATCCAGTTCAGGAATGGATAGTTAGTGATGAAATAGTTGTCATTGAGATTTACATTACCTAATATAAGAGATTAGTTTTCCGTGCCTCATCGACCTACCTAATTTTTTTGTGTTCTGAGTTGATATACGACGAATGTTCTCTGAGTGAAGTCGAAATTGCTGAGTGTTTGCGAGGTTTCCTTCCCTGTCTTTTTCTATGAGTTACGTTTACTTTTGGTTTTCTCTCGTCATCATCGATATCTCATCTGGGAACTTTTGATAGACCGAATCCCGCCGGTTTGAGTGGGGGTACGTCACCTTTTAGACGTATATTTATGTTAGTCGGGAGGTGTAGGTACCAAGGTGTAAGTTCCTAAGTCAGTTAGTTCACTAGTACATCATTATGTGATACATCAATGACTTTTTTTTTTACTCATATTCATCTGAGTACGTTAAGTTTGGACATAGTAAATTCCCAGTTGACATGAATATAGTCTTTTTTTATCTGAAATTCGGTTTCTGATATTTTGGTCTTCTGGTAATATATTACTATAATCCCAGTTAATTAATTCTTCTAATTGTTAGTATTCATTTATATGTGGGTTGTGACCTCATGGATTTATATAAGTTGTTTATGATCTTCTAGACTTACCTATTTATCTGTTGTTATGTTATTATCATATCATGAAGTTATACGATGATAGTTGTCACTCATTCAGTAAGTCTCTCTGTTATTCCTTTGTAACCTCGACTTAATAGGAAATCTGGTTTACGTGTTTCTTGTAAGGAGGGTTTATGTGTTTCTTGTAAGAGGTGCTATCTCGTATTTTATTCAGAGTTCAGACTCGTTAAATTCTAACTTTAGTATGGTCATAGAGATCACTGGTTTTGTCATACTTTGATCTTCAGTTATTGTCCTCCTTCCAACCGTATATCTGTTTATATACCTTTAATTTGTTGTGAGAGGACTTATTGATCACCCAGTTTCCTCTTTAAAGTTTTATATATTCTGTTGCTCCCTTCAAATATTATTATTTGGTGATGTATTTCTTTTTTCTTTCAATAGTTTATTTGTTCAATTTAAATGTGGAATTCTTTGATCTTTTCCTTCTTTCCTTCGAGTCTCTATCGTCTACCTTCCTTTGTTGTCGCTAGTCTCGTCTATGGTTATTTTATGTCCGGTCGTTTTGTTGTCTTATTTTGTTTTACTTTTCGACAAAAAATTTTTTCTATGTATTTTAACAGTTTTGAAATTTTTGAAGTAGAATTTTTTCTCTTCTGAGTTAATAAAGTCTTCACCTTCTCCTCTGTAATGTTGATCTGGTGTCTTTATGTTTCCCAGTTTCTCTGATTTAATTATTAGTTTGTCTGATATTAATTATTAATGTACATTTGTTTGACCTATCGGATCTTCTTTTACCTACATAAAGATCTTTGTATTTTTGGTGGTCCGACTTGGTACTTCTTAATCTTATAGACTCGTCTAGTTATTACTTATTCCTCTGACTTAGTCATTTTTTTTTTTTTTGTTTTTGTTGAAGGGTTGTTTCTTTTCGGGTCCCAGGTTATCGAAAGGTCTACTTAAGTTAGTTTATAAATTTTTTAATTACGACTAGAAAGAGTTTGAAGACATTTTATAGCTTCTCCTCCTTTGTGAGGACTTGAATAAAATAGACTATGGTTCTGTCTATTCTTATGATTTATGTTTTGTTCTCTTTTGATATCCGTTAATAGGAACTACTTGTATTTCCACTTTTAAGAGTCGTGTCACAATGGTTTGTATTAAATTGTCATGTGATTTTCCTAAATAGAGAAAAACAATTTTCCTTACATGGGGTTTATTCTTTCTATTCCCGTGTACATTGTAGTATGAGTTGCCATTTTCCGACTTACTAAAAGGAGATTCTAGTCTTTATTCTACTTTCCACGGGTGAGAATGGCTAAGTCAAGTTGTATCATAATATTAATATAATATAATATAAGTTGTATCAGGATCGATCTTGTTAATCCTCTATTTCTTTCATTCCTTTCTTCTTCACTTCTCTTCTTTCTTTTCCATGTATTTAGTATTTCCTTCTAGACAGAAACACAAGTCTATTAAACTAGAATATATCTTTTTTAGGATCTGAGGTAGTTTTATGACAGCCTTGATTAGTTGTTAAAGTCATTTCAACGTCCTATGTTTTAGTTGTATGTCTTTAGTCTTAGTAAAGGTATGTCTTTGTTACTTTATGGACTTTTTCTTTCCTTGTTTGAGTGAATGTTCTCGTAATCGTCGTTATTTTAGGAATCCTTATTTAAATTGGTTTCTCCACTTTTCGACTTTGACATTCTGCGACTACTTTCTTTGACTTCTACTGTGTTCATTTACCTTTGCATATGCACGAGTAGTAAGTCTTCTTAATTGTAATACTTTTACAGTTGTGATGTCTGAGTCTAAGTCACGTTAGAGATAGTTCTAAGGTTAGCGTACAAAGTACCTTTCTTCTTGCTAGGATTTTAAACATTATTGTGATGCATTCTGGGACTAATCGGTTTCGTTACGACTCTTACTCCTTGTTTCGACCTTTGCAGTGGGAGGGACTAAAGTTTACATCACTTTTCAATATAATTGGGTTTGTTATACCATGACTGTATTTTTATGTGTGTGTCTAATTACCTTATCTTGACTCTCGGGGTTTTATTTGGGAGTGTATCTACCATTTGATTATAAACTGTCCCCTCGGTTCTTATTAGTTACTCATTCACTATTAGAGAAATTTTTTACCACAACCCTTTTGGTCTATTGGTGTATGTCTTTTTACACTAACTTGGGAAAGAATATGGTAAATGTTTTTAATTGAGTTGTACCTAATGTCTGAATTTGCATTCTGACCTTTGGTATTTTGATGATCTTCTTTTGTTCTTTTTTGAAGAACTATAACTAGAACCATTACTAAACAACCGATCCTGTCGTTTTCGTTTTTATTTGTTCACCCTGATGTAGTTTTTCGAAGAAGTGTTCTTTCTTTGTTAGTTGTTTACTTTTCGTTTAGATATGTTGCCCTCTTTTATGAACGTTTAGTAGGTAGACTATTTCCCAATTTTATATATATTCCATGAGTTTTTTGAGTTGTCGTTTTTTTTTTTTGGAGTAATTTTTTACTCGTCTCCTGGACTTATCTATAAAAAGGTTTCTTCTAGGGTTCCACCGGTTGTCTATGTACTTCTCTAACAGTTATAGGATTAATAGTCCCTTTGTGTTTCGTTTTGGAGTCAGTGAAGTGTGGACAATCCTACCGACAGTACTCTTTCTGTTCTCTAACGTTCGTGGCCACTCCTGTACCTCTTTTCCCTCGGAAACACGTCACAACCACCCTTATATTTGACCGTCCCGGTAATACCTTCTGTCATACCTTCAAGGAGTTTTTTAATTTTTGTCCTGATGTGTATGTTAGGTTATTAAGATGAAGACCCATATATAGGTTTCCTTTACTTTAATGATGGAGTTTTTCAATAGAAGTACGGGCACAAGTGACTTCGTAATAAGTATTATCGGTTCCATACCTTTGTTGGAATCGCCGATCTACTTGTCTACTTTCACTACTTACCGAATTTTTCTACACCATACATATAAGTTACCTTATAGTAAGTCGGTGCTCTTTCTTCCTTTAGGACGGCAAATGCTGTTGTACCTGTATGACACGCCCAGAATACCATTCACTTTATTTTATGACACATAGTGAATGGACACCGGAGATATTTTCCACTTGAGTATCTTTGTCATCTTACCACGAATATTCCCCAAACTTCAGTCTCTTCACAACAATTTTCTATGTTTGAAGGTCAATAATCTACTCATTACGATCTGTAGATTACATGTCGTACCACTAGTGTCAATTGTTATACCATAATTTCTGAACTTTAATGATTCTCTCATTTGGAATTGACAAGAGTAGTGTTTTTCGTTTACCATTAATAAACTCCACTACGTCCACAACTGATTGGGATGGCTCCATTAGTAAAGTGTTATATAATTTACATAGTTTAGTTGTGTAACATATGGAATTTGAACATGTTGCAATATATATTTGGTATGGAACTATTTCGATCTTTTTTTAGATTAAATATTGTATAGTGTGAAGTTTTAACAAAGGACGGAACAGACGTGTGTCCATGTGTGTGTATATGTGAGGAAGAGAGTGTCCTACGATTAATTAGGATTCTCCAGGTCATATCTTATGATGTGTCACGTTTACGGTTCTGGAGTCTGAGTTTCGTCGGACGGACCGCACGTCAAGACCGAGATGGTAAACGATGACACACTGGAGCCTGTCCAATGTATTTCCACAGAAAACATTCTACTCTTATCCATCATTGTGAAAAGGGGTTCGTACGAACGACTTATATAAATATAAATGAATGTTTATATGTATGTTTACATATATATGAATATACGTATAAATGTACAGTATATTATTCATGAGTCACGAACGAGTCCAACCTCTAGTAAAATAAAACGATTTCCTTTTACTCATCTGTATCCACGCTTAAAATAGACTCACTCGGGATCCGGAGGAGAGGTGACCCCTAAACAAAGAAAGCGAAAATGAGTTCCAATCCTACCGGGACAGACTCAAAAAAGAAACTTCCGGATCATAACTTTAAGTAAGGTCATGATACCTTCCTTCGGTCCTTTCAGTCGAAAAGAACCTTCCGACGTTCGGAATCTTGTTGGACTCGGTTCCCCCGGTCTCACGACCGTCACTCAGTTGAGGAATAATTTTTCGTGAATAACTAGTGGACGACTCACGACCCATGTCCTCGTCCCCGATACCTCCCCCATGTTTGTTTTAATCTTTACTCCAAAGGTGGGAAGTCCTTATACATTGATCTGTCTATGTATGTATATGTGTGTGTGTGTGTATGTCTTTGATAATGTTTTGTTTCGTAATAATGTGTGTTTCATCCTATTAAAAATAAGTTTTTAGGTCCCTTTAGTTCGCGACACATAAGTAGGGTAGTCCCTTCCTCCACCTTCCACTCGACTTCCTACGTCCTTCTTAAACCTTTCGGTCTCGTCTTCCTCCTCACAGCACCGGACCTTTGTCTCGAGGGTCGTCCATCCAAAGACTCATGGACGCGTTCACCCCTTCACCGGATTAAAAGGTCACACCTGCCCGGTTGTATACCTGAATGTCTCTTTTAATTTCGACCTGTATTTCCGGTGAACCACGACGTTACGAGTCATATTCCAATCGAGACAGTAGAGTGCGTTGTCCATCGGACACACCTAGAAGCTCCTCCCAGACTATTGGTAAAGTCGTTAAAAGAAAGGGAACTCGAAACGACAATGGTACCTACAGTGTCAATTGAAAAACTAGTCAAGGGAGTTTTTAGTAATCTAACGTGGGACATACTCCCTTCTTTCAGACAAAGACCGGACAAGTGGTAACAGGTCCTACCCCCAACGTGACAAATCCTCCCTGTTCATTTTTAGAGGTTAAACTATTAAGTCAGTCAAGTCAGCGAGTCAGTATAGGCTAAGAAACACTGGGGTACTTAGCGTCGTGCGGTCCGGAGGGACAGGTAGTGGTTGAGGGTCTCAAGTGAGTCTGAGCACAGGTAGCTCAACCACTACGGTAGGTCGGTAGAGTAGGAGACAGTAGGGGAAGAGGAGGACGGGGGTTAGGGAGGGTCGTAGTCTCAAAAAGTTTACTCAGTTGAGAAGTGTACTCCACCGGTTTCATGACCTCAAAGTCGAAATCGTGGTCAGGAAAGTCAATCAATGATATGAATTTCATGAGTCTTCTTACAGTTCGTGTTTTCTTCGAGATGTTTTCATGACGATAAGAGAGACAAGGAGGAGAAGGGGGAAGAAGTACTTATTCCATCTTCTACGCAGTATTGGAGTTACCCAGGACAGGTAACCCGACCCCAACGGTTCATACTAACACACCCAACACGTGTCGTGTTTTGGGGGTGTATCTGGTGCTTCTCTTCAAACAACAGACTTTGACAAAATGTGTTGTCGGGACGTGTCCGTTCTAAAGGTACTATATGACTTGAACCTTTGAGGGGACTACGAAAGTTTAAGATCTTATTGGAGTTTTGGGGAAGGGTCGTAGTTTCGTCTTCCATCTAGTTTCTCACCTCTCTCGTCTTTCTTTGGCATTGCCACGTTTCTACTTTTCTTCCGTAAGACCGTTGACCGTCGACGTCGTCCGTAGCAAATTCCCATGACCTTCTTTCCCTGGGAGGAGTTCCAAAACGTTTTCCTTCTTATCCTTCTAGTGATGAAATTTCCGAACTTGAACTCATGACGTCCACTTCTGTATCTTTTTTGAGACGGTAGCCATATTTTGTAGACTGAGTCCTCACACACTCCAGTCCAACCCTACTTGTCGGGTCCTATACTCATTGTACCCTGTATTTTCCTAAACACCCACTATAGTCCTTTGAAGTCCTTTGTTTGACATTTCCGAGTCTTGACAACGATTCCCTAAGGGGTTAAGAAAGACCTTCATTCTAGTCAACAATCGTACACTTATAGCGATCCATAATAATATGAGTTTCTTCATACAAACACTAAGTAAACAACATATTTTTCTTTGTTAAATCTTTCGACGTACGGTAATTTTGGTATACCTCCAAGATCAGTAAGTGTTCAGTGAAACAATAGGAAACAGAAATTCCCGACTCAATTTCTTTAAGGGATTGTTCCGATCCTAATATCCATCCATCAGGAGTCCGCTGTTCGGGTCTATCGTAAGGTCAACCACCGGTGTAACCCGTCTTGTTCTTTGAAATGTTTCTTCATTCCCATTCTGACTAAAAATTCACCTTTAATTTTAATTCGATACCCGACACTTTTCTTCTCTTCGCTTTTCGTTTCCTCTTTTCCTTTCCATATTCGTAGACTTACGTCTCAAGGTTTTTTATCGTTCTTCTCTATTCGAAAGAAATCGCTAGTTACGTTTCTTTATCTCCTTTTCTTGTCTTACCCTTTCTGATCTCTAGAGAAGTTCTTTTAATCTCTATGGTTCCCTTGTAAAGTACGTTTCTACCCGAGTTATTTCCTGTCTTTACTATACCTGGATTGTCTTCGTCTTCTATAATTCTTCTCCACCGTTCTTATGTGTCTTCTTGACATATTTTTTCTAGAAGTACTGGTTCTATTAGTGCTATCACACTAGTGAGTAGATCTCGGTCTGTAGGACCTTACACTTCAGTTCACCCAGAATCTTTCGTAGTGATTCTTGTTTCGATCACCTTCACTATCTTAAGGTCACCTCGATAAAGTTTAGGACTTTCTACTACGACACTTTCACGACGTGAGTTATACCGTATAAACCTTTTGAGTCGTCACCGGTGTCCTGACCTTTTTGAGTCAAAAGTAAGGTTAGGGTTTCTTTCCGTTACGGTTTCTTACGAATTTGATATCGTGTTAACGTGAGTAGAGTGTACGATCATTTCATTACGAGTTTTAAGAGGTTCGGTCCGAAGTCGCTATGTACTTGTCACTTGAGGGACTACAAGTTCGACCAAAATCTTTTCCGTCTCCTTTGTCTCTAGTTTAACGGTTGTAGACGACCTAGTACCTTGTTCGTTCTCTCAAGGTCTTTTTGTAGATAAAGACGAAATAACTGATACGGTTTCGGAAACTGATACACTTAGAGTTATTTGACACCTTTTAAGACTTTCTCTACCCTTATGGTCTGGTGGATTGGACGGAGAACTCTTTAGACATACGTCCAAATCCTTCGTTGTCAATCTTGACCTGTACCTTGTTGTCTGACCAAGGTTTATCCTTTTCCTGATGCAGTTCCGACATATAACAGTGGGACGAATAAATTGAAGATACGTCTCATGTAGTACTCTTTACGACCTGACCTTCTTTGTGTTCGACCTTAATTCTAACGGCCCTCTTTAGAGTTATTGGAGTCCATACGTCTACTGTGGTGGGAATACCGTCTTTCACTTCTCCTTGATTTTTCGGAGAACTACTTTCACTTTCTCCTCTCACTTTTTCGACCGAATTTCGAGTTGTAAGTCTTTTGTTTCTAGTACCGTAGGCCAGGGTAGTGAAGTACCCTTTATCTACCCCTTTGTCACCTTTGTCACTGTCTGAAATTAAAAACCCGAGGTTTTAGTGACGTCCACCACTGACGTCGGTACTTTAATTTTCTGCAAATGAGGAACCTTCTTTTCATTACTGGTTGGATCTATCGAATAACTTTTCGTCTCTGAAATGAAACGGTTGATTCCAGGCAGATCAGTTCCGATACCAAAAAGGTCACCAGTACAAACCTACACTCTCAACCTGACACTTCTTTCGACTCGCGGTTCAACTACGAAAACTTGACACCACAACCTCTTCTGAGAACTCTCAGGGAACCTGACGTTCCTCTAGGTTGGTCAGGTAAGACTTCCTCTAGTTGGGACCCTAAAGAAACCTCCCTTACTACGATTTCGACTTTGAGGTCATGAAACCGGTGGAGTACGCTTCTCAACTGAGTAACCTTTTCTGAGACTACGACCCTCCCTAACCCCCGTTCTCCTCTTTCCCTGCGGTCTCCTACCCTACCGACCTACCGTAGTGACTGAACTACCCGTATTCAGACTCACTTGAGACCCTCAACCACTATCTCTCCCTCCGGACCGTACGACGCTAAGTACCCCGACGTTTCTCAGCCTGTGCTGACTCGCTGACTTGATTTGACTACCCGAAGGAACCACCGAGTCACCATTTCTTAGGAGGACGGTTATGTCCTCTGTGCCCAACCTACGGACCCGGTCCTTTTAGGGGACCTCTTCCTTTACCGTTGGGTTAGGTCATAAGAACGGACCTTCTGTGGTACCTGTCTTTCGGACTACCCGATGTCAGGTACCCTAACGTTTTTTTAACCTGTACTGAATCCCTGATTTGTTGGAGTTTCCAGTTATTGGTTTGTAGAGTAAAACGAACATTTCACCGTATGGTCGTGTGACACATAATTATGTAGTCTTACTGAAGTCACATTACATTTGAATGGTTACTGCTTCACGATTGACGGCGTTTGAGTTGACCCGATGTGCTCCTTCTCATCTTTCACCTTCGAGACGGAGACACCGACGGCTCCCTGTCACTCATCTCCCTTACCGTCCCCCCGACCGTTCCCACGGTCCCTTCGGCCCGAAGCCACGTCGTCGCGGTGGCACCCACCGGCCCCTAATTGTCTCCGTGTCCCTGGCCGAGTGGTCCCGTGAGGGTCTACGCAGACACAAGAGAGACTTTTTTGTGGGGTGTACGAGGTTTCGGGCTCTTCGTCGTGACGGTTGTAGTTCTACTGTCTGACAGGGACGACACGTGGAGACTTCCGATACTAGTGACGGTACACACACTGTCGATGACCCCGTAAGCCGGTGGCAGGACGATCTGAGGGTCGAGGGTCTCACGTCGACACGGACGAAGTAAAGCCTAGAGGGTCCCACTGATGGTCGTGACCCGGACGCCACCTACGACTGTGACACGACCCGCCACCGGTACTCTAGGAAGCAGAGTAAATTAAGTGGTCGTCAGGAGACGTCATACGTGACACTAGTAAGGGTAAAGTGTTACTCTTTTGGTTTGGAGTCCTCCTACTTCGCTGACGACAATTCAATGTGCCGACTAACCACTTTTATGGTCCTAAACGTGGTTTTCTTCAGTACACAAAATTGTAATAGCAAGGAGATCTAATCCCCATCCGTTTGATGATGGGTACCCGGTTTGGGTCGGAGACGAGACAAAGACATGACCGGTGTTCGATTCTTGTCAAAAGTGTATCAAAAAAAAAAAAAATTAGTTTCATTATTATTATAAAACGCTGTTTACTTTTAATGTGCTCTAAGTTTAAAGTCATAAGGTATTTTCTACAAATTGACCTCATACGGTGGAGGTGAGAAGATGTTTAACAGGTTCCCACGAAGGTGCGATGTTCCCGTCTCAACTCACCAACACTGTTTCCGGTTTAGCAGGTACTTTGGTTTTATAGATCGTCGACCGGGAAGTGTCTTCTTTTCAAATGGGTCGAGGAAGGATCTGTGTAGTCCGTCGTCTGTACGAGGAGACGAGCCGACGTACCCCTGTGACCGTGTGTCCCAGTCTCTTCAGCACCCCGGTGCTCGTAGTCCAGTCGAGTCTCCGTGGCAGACTTCCGGTGCCGATGTTGGACCGGTGTGGACCTTGAGTCTCCGTGTTTCGTGAACCGAGTCCCGGTAGATGACCGTCTCCTCTGTAACGACTACCATAAAGGTTTCCAGTCACTCCTACGAGTTATTTGGTGACTAACGTTCATTTTTCCTAGAACACCTACTGACTCGACACGTCTACTATACTTTTACTGTAATCGGAACTCAGTCGTTGGAGGAGAGGACGACTCGAGAGACGGCTCTACGGTTGTTCAGCGTCTTGACTGTCTAAACTCATGGTGGTAGGACGTGATCCGTACGATTAACTCGCCACTGTATCGGTCCCCCGTCTGTCGTCCTACCCTCTTTCTGTTCGGTCTACGGGGACGTTAGGACATGGACGTCCTACTCTTCCCGGGTCTACTGGGTAGACAGACGTGTCGGTCCTCTTGTGTTACCTTCGTCGACCTCTCCCTGGGTCTCCGTTCTTTGGTCGAGACCCCTCATCCCTCCCCCGAGTCCTCTTTCCCTCTCTACCAGTGACGAACCGAGATACAAAATACCCGGAGGACGGTCTACCAGTTCCGTTTCCTGTGGGTACGAGTCCTTCTCCGACCCTGTTTCGTCAGTCGTGTGGTCCAGAATGATCTAGGGGGTGCGTCCTGTATTGTAGTAATTGACACGGGACCATGAGATTCCAGTCAGAAGACGTACCGTCAAGAGGGCTTTTACCCGTCATTACCTCCTCACCCCCTTAATTGTCTTTAGTGTAGAAACCGTTTTTTCTGTTCTGTTATTATGTTCTGTTTGTTTGTTCTGTTATTTATTTTGTGGCCGAAACCCCGGTCTTAAGGGTCCGAAGTCAAAACAGAGACTGTGATCATGAGGAACATATTAGGAATAGTCTAGTGAATTCAAAAGTCTAAAGACCATTTGAGGAGACGTTTTACTTGATTGTCTCAATTAATTACCCAATACATAGGATACATTCAGGTCTAATTCGAACAGACGTATATTGTTTTTAAGTTATTTTCACTGGATTTACTGTCTCACTAAATGAAAAGAGAGTCTATTTTCTTCAGGTCTTAATCCGTCACATTCTGACCGAGTCGTCAATGTGGCAGTTTGTTTGTATCCATGGTACATTAGGAGGAGACTACAAGAATCTTGGATGAAAGGTAGGAGTCCCACGGAGTATGAGTTTTTACTGACGACGTCGAGGTCGTTCGTATAGATGTGAGGTCCATCGTTCTTCGACCTACCCCGTTACCTATTTACTACATGAATGAAGGAGAGACTTAGTCGAGTACAACTCCTCTAAAGGATCTTTGGGATAAGTTAGTTGACGGTAGGAATAAACGTTCCGACCGACCCTCCACATGTAAAAAAGTACCAGTAATAATGGGGATCACTCTGTCTTGAAGTATTACACCTTCCTCCTCTCTTGTCTTCTCTCCGTTATTCGTCAGAATCGGTGTTACGAGTGGAGTGCCCGACTATGACAAAGGTTTACTGTTCGAGGGTTGTGTATATTTTCCGGTAATATTTTTCTTTTTTCCGGTAATATTTCGACGTCTCCGTGTGCGTTATTGCGGGTGCCGAGAGCCAAAGGGTGTGCTCCGGGAAATACTGAACCGGGACTAGGGGGACGGTTCGGTGTGGAGGATGAGGAGAAGGGCGGAACGTCAAAGACGAGTAGTTTCGTTTGACGGCCTTCAAGGAACGTACCAGACGGAGGTACTGAATTTAGAGGAAGAGAAAGGGGTCGGGTCCATGGTAGAAGGTCTTTGGGGGACCTCGTGGTCCCACTCCATTCACAAGTAAACGACAGGAGGGTGTCACGGGGCACCTGTAAGATAGTGTGGTAGGGGGAGTAGTGGGACTTTGTCCTACCATACTGATTCCGGTTACTCTCCGATTCTACTGTCGTCAGTTCCCGTTCCCAGACCGTCCTGGTTTTACACGGGTTAAACCCCGGAACTCTTTCTGACCCTTCTTGGTTCCGTCAGGGAACACCTGGGTCACGTGTCGGGGTGTCTGGGTCCAAGTTTAGGACCATGACGATAATTGGCCTCGTACTGGAACTGTTCCTACACACGAGACTCGGAGGGACTGAAGTGGATATTTCATCCCTACTACTGTCGTCACTGGAGGTGTACCGTTCCTCTTTATTCCTCTCAGACGACCGTGTCAGGGACTTCGTCTTTCTGCTAGGTATTTACAATCGAAAAAAAATAATCGAAAATGCCCGGGTAGCACTTCCTTTTCGTTAAAAAATTTTCGACGGACTTCGGTTGGGTATAATTCAGTAAAGGGACGACTTATAATTTTGTCAGAAATTAGACTCTACTGTTTTTATTAAACTCGACCGTCTACCGTCCCACGACAGTGGGTGAAACGACGAACCTTGACTTACCTAGCATGTATTTATGGTGGTTTGGGAACGGAACAAACCTTTTCGTGGACTGAACTTCCCGACGACGTACAAACCGCCACGATTTCCCCGGGGCTTGCGCCCTCGTTACCGTGTCGGTACGTCCGTCCACCTCTCCGACCCGAACCCACCCGGTGGGTTCGTCCACCCAATACAACGATTGAGTGGTGGCGGTGTTAGAGTTCCCGACTCGTGGTGGTGTAAACGAAGAGTAAATGTGATGTACGTGTCAAGTCACGTCCCGACACTGAAGTACAATAAGAGTGGTTTCCTGGGTCCGTTCCTCCACGGGTCCTGACACCGACGTACCTTCGTCCTTGCACCGTTACGAGTGTGACCGAGGACTTTGTAGTCCGTCTTTACTGTGGAGAGAGAACGAGTGTACATAACCGGTTTCGGTCAGTGTACAGACGTAGACGGAAGCCCCCTCATCCCTTTACCTTAGGCTAGCATGCCGACCCTTCTTCCTTACTTTTCATTATAGGTACATCTCAAGACTACTGACGGTGACAGACCATCTACCAGTGCACTACCGTCTCTATACTACGGTAGGTCACGGGACTTTCAGACCCTAAGGATGTGTTGTCGGGAGTTAAAACAATGCTTGTCTTTCGTTGTTTTAAGTTTGACTTTACTACGTGATAAAAATTCTTGTTGGCTTAGTCATTTAAATGTCGTACGTTAAAACAATTCCAAAGTCACTTTACTATGTGGGTTTGTGAGGACCTTAGTGGTATTTAGTCTTGTACACAACACCTTTCGTCAGACTGTCAGGTATAATCTCGTTCTTCACGTTCAAATGTAGGAAACCGTGGAAACAAGTCAAAGACTCCTGACTAGGCGTACTTTGATAGGTTTTCGATATCCAAGTTTCTGTAAGTAATTGAACATTATATCACTTACAACGAAAATGGCTAATATTAACGTTTTTATAAATAGTAAATTTTTCATCTTTGTTTTGTAGGATGATGTCTGAGACCCAATTCATTCGATCTCTTTGAGAAACTCCTTATATTAAATACATAAAAGTTACTACAAATATTTCAGGTTGTTTATCTCTTTACACGAATACTACCTCGTAATTTACTTTTATCATCCTACGTTTATTATACGTTTATTAGTAGTGTTGGTTTACGATTGTCGTTTATATAATTATAAAAGTATTTTATATGTTATTACTTTTTATTTGAAATTTTACCTTTGTCTTTTAATTTTTAATAGAAGTCAACGTTCCCTAAGACACTTCTCCGACGAACGTGTCTTCAATATAAATCTTTTACCAAAAGGGTATTTTAGTACCTAAATAGTGTTACGTTCTAGTGTCATCCACTAGAATACCTTATCTTATAATACCTTACTTCTGGATTTATGTGTTAAAAGGTTTCTTCTACATGTCTACTGGTTCTCCGTGTACTTTTGTACGAGGATCGATTTATAATCTCTTTATGTTTAGTTTTGATGTTACTTCATGGTAGAGTGTGGTCAGTCTTGCCGGTAGCAATTGTTCAGATGTTTGTTATTTACGACCTCTCCCACACCTCGTTTCCCTTGCGAAGATATGACAGTCGCCCATGCATTCGATCATGTCAGTGACGTCTCTTGTCACACGTCCAAGGAATTCTTTGATCTTTGTCTCGATGATTTACTAGGTGGAAGGGACCACCGAGTCTTCCATTTTTTAGACAGACATTACACCCTGTGAGTCCAAGTTAAGGACCCAGTCCTTCTAGGGGACCTCTTCCCTTACCATTAAGTGAGGTCATGAGAGTGGACCTCTTAAGGTACCTGTCTCTTCGGACCACCCGATGTGAGGTACCCCAGCGTTTCTCATCCTGTACTGACTCGTTGATTGTGAAGGTGAAAATTACTAGGTCGTTAGGGTGAGGACCCGTATATAGACTTCCTTTAGTACCCAGTTTCCTATTTACTTGGGGTCACAAGTGTCACAAGTGTGTGTGTGTTACCTTTTAATGAGTAGACAATTTTTCTTACTTTATTATGGTAAACATCGTTGTACCTACCTGGACCTCTAATAGTGTGATTTACTTCATTCAATCTCTTTCTGTTTATAGTATCCTATAACGAATATACACCTTAGGTTTTTTTTACTATGTTGACTTGAATTAAATACTTTGTCTTTGTCTGAGTGTCTGAATCTCTTGCCTGAATGTGAATGACTTCCCTTCCCCGTCCAACCCTCAAACCCTGGCTGTGTATGTGTGACGAGACAAGCTTTGTCTATTGGTTGTTCCTGGTTGACATATCGTGTCCGTTGACGAGTTATGAGACATTATTGGATTTGTCCTTTTATTAAACTCTTTTCTTTGTCGACGTACACATACATATTGACTTAGTGAGACGATATGTGGGTTTTGATTTTGACAATTAGTTGATGTGAGGTTATATGTTATTTAAAAAATTTTCTCATATTTGTCATTTTTTGTTTTTTGTTTTTTGGTATAGAAAATATTTATTTGTAAATAACTTATCTATTTAAATTTTCTTTCTAATTACCTTTTTTCTTTTTGGTGGTGTTTGTTTACAACTTAACTCTTCTACTTTTACCTCCCTAATAGAGAGTCCTTGGGACGGACTGATCTATGGTGATAAGTGATTACTCTATCTGTCAAAAGTTTAGATCTTCCTTGTCGGAGGGGTCTGACCAAGACCGGGTCCTACACGCGTAGGTCACCCGTCTCCAGTCCCTACAACGAGTCGTAGGGTGTCTCCTATCCTATGGTGGACGGGGGGCGATGGTTGTGTTTCTTAATAGGTCTGATTTTACAATTGGCACGACGACGACTTTTTGAGACCAGTTTCATCGAAGCACTCTTAACTTTTCTCTTCTCAGCTCTTTTCCCTCTAAAAATCGAACTACACGTCCCTTAGGAATTTGGGATCCTTCCTAGATGCCCACACCTGCCATCTTAAATTTTCCGACTCGGTTAAAGACCTTGGTCGTGTACTTCTCCCCACTGGTTCTACGATCGTGACTTGATGCTATTTCCGTGAGGACCTGTTTTTCAACAAGGTCGAGGAATGACATCGCTGAGGACCTTCGGTAACGAAACGGGTGTGTAAACACACTGTACGTTACAGTACACTCTAGTGTCCTTGGTAGTGACATAGACACTCAACGACCCTTACATAAAGTAATCGTGTACTTGGAGACCACTTCTATCACCGTAGAATTTAAGAAGGAGTCTCTTTGGAAATGGGTGCAATAATAAGAAAGACTTATACCTGTAATATGAGGTGCTGTGACGACCAAAGATATCTCAAACTTATGATCGAAGTCTATATGGTACGTTAAACGTTTGACCGAACTTGGGATATGGAGGACATTCAATGAAGTTTCTCGTTACTACAGACTTAAAGGTTGATAGGCTTCGGCTGAAATTGAGGTAAGACTGCATACGACGACGACGACGACGATTCAGTGAAGTCAGCACAGGCTGAGACACACTGGGGTATCTGCCGTCGGGTGGTCCAAGGAGGCAGAGATCCTAAGAGGTCCGTTCTTGTGACCTCACCCAACGGTAAAGAAAGAGGTTACGTACTTTCACTTTTCACTTTCTCTTCAGCGAGTCAACACAGTGGTGGTAAGTTTAGACCATAAGGAAATTTACCCACTTTATGGTACGACAGAGTAGTTGTTTAAAAAATATTACTAAGGGAAAGGAACTCTACCCAAACTATATGGTATGACGGAAAAGGACATACGAGGTACTGAGGTATCTTTTGGGATTTTTATCGGATTCTACTGTACTTAGTTTAACGAAAGTCCCGTATTGATAGAATAGACCCTTGGTATCTTTCAGAAGAGAATGTTTCTCTTCCACCCTCCCAACCCCCTCCGTGAACGGACCATTTTTTTTAGCGAGTTGTGTACTTTTAGTTTCTTTCCCTTATAATATAGGGATAGTAGGTCGTATCACGAACTTACTAACTCCCAAAATTTGTGATTCATAAAAAGGTGACTTTTTTATATTTAACTACTGTATTTACTAGGAAGGGTAAACTTTTAAAAATTTAAATTGTCACATAGATCTTCAAAAAGAGGTTTCATACGTGTCTCAAAACCAAAATCTGTCGATATAGTATAAAGTTTAGTGGTTATCAGTCTACTACCTGTAAAATCAACAAAAGTCATAAAACGATAATTTTTGTTATTCAATTAAAGTTATAAAAGAATTTAAAGTAAAGAGGGTAAATACTCATATAAACATCTAATTTAAGGACCTTCACTCTAGTTTTCTCCGTAGGTAAAATTAAAACTTTATATGTCTCGGTTTGACACGAGACATAGAAGAGTCCACCGCGGTCACCATTTCTTAGGTGGACGGTTACGTCCTCTGCATTCTCTGTGTTCAAGTTAGGGAACCAGTCCTTCTAGGAGACCTCTTCCTTTACCGTTGGATGACGTCGTGAGAACGGACCTCTTAGGGTCCCTGTCTCCTCGGACCTCCCGATGTCAAGTTTCTTAGCCTGTTCTGACTGAATCGTGCCTGTGTGTAGGAGATATATCTGATAATATTAAATGTGAGAAGCCCTTAGACACTGTTACGGATAAAGGGGTGTAGTGATGGTTGTATCACGTCGATTGTTAAAAAATGTTATCAATAAACCGACGTAGTCTAGAACACCCCAGGACAAGGAACTGGTCCCTAGTTTGGACCCGGGGGACGTGATCCTCTCGTCTCCGCCTCGGTGACCTGGTGATCCCTTCAAGGTTGAAACAAAAATTACTGATTTATTTAAATTTATAAATGTATAAGAGAAAACACAATCGGTAAATACTGGATTCAAAGAAATTATTGAGAGTTCTCACGATTTCGTAAATTTCCGTGAAATTTCTTCCTACCCCCCTACCCTGACCCCTTCTGACGATTTTGGTTATAACGACTCGGGTCTAACAGGACATAATAATTATTTATTGGAAGACAAAAAGGTCATTGATACGTTATTTCGGGTTTGATGTTTCCCAGAATTCAAGATGAAGAGTCGGTGGAGTCGAAGGACGGTAACGATGATATTAGACTTCTCCCGTAAAGTTACGTCGAACTTTCAAGTACTAGTTATTAGTATGGACTCTACTGGTCGTCCTTCTATTTGCATATCCATTTACTCTACAAAGGACTTTTTACGGATATAGAGGACTACGAGGTGTAGTATAAAAATACCTGAATAAGTGTATAAAAACGAAAGTAATACTTCTAAAAGTTTTCGTGTATTTTATGTATATAATTATTTCTAAAGATAGTAGTTCTAAGTTTTACATGATTCTGAAACGACTAGAATTAAGTAAAGACGATAGTACATCAAAAACAAAAGAATCGACCTGTAAAATTTCATTTTGTGTCTATATTACAGTAAAGTGGGTATTTATAAAGTCGTCATACGTTTAAAACACGTGTACAAGTCGTCCTTTGTCCCCGGTCTCTTATACATCATTTATGACTCTCGTCTTTGCGTACCTCTTGGTGTGAGGTTGACTCAAATTCGCTCCATACTCCAAAGGAGTATACTCCTTTTTAACTTTATGTCAAAGTCCTTTGAACCTTAGAAATGAAAAACGAAAGAACTAAGTGATAGACTTTACATTAAAGTGTATACGAGTTATCTTATATGAGTTAAAAATATATCGTTTCCCCGTATTTGTTGATATTGTACGTTGTTTAGGTCAATATCGACCAGTGAGGTTGAGAGGAGAGATATGTTAATTATTTATTCATCCGATTCTTAACAATTTCTAGTTAAACTGAATTGACTATAAATCTGTTGTCAGATGGGTTATTATTGTTTCGTGCATAATAAAAGTTTATGTGTGTCTTTTAAGTGGTTCTACCTGGTGTGACATCTGGTCTTTTGTTTGAACTTGTTTAGACTTTGGTGATTATTAGTGTGTTTGGTGCAAGAGTCTGGTGTTTTCTTAGGTTGATCTTGTACTCTCGATAATCCCTTCACAGGTCTATAAACCTTTAATTTATTATACGAAGGTTTATTAGGTGTCCAGTTTCTTCTTTGGGTGTCCGGGTTTTGGTTTATTGTGTTTAATAAAAATTGGTATACTGTTCCTTTTGTCTTGTATTGTTTTAAATAACTTACATCGATCCCGTCACGCATCTTTCTTTACATCTTACAATTTACACATATAACCTTTTTTTCTCTTTCCCAACTTTAATTACTAGATTCGAAGGTCGATCTCGTGTTCTCCGAGTCGAACCAAGAGACACTACTGGATCTTACCGTCCTACGCCTCTTCCCCTCCTCCAAGCTGTTCCTCCCCTATATACACATGTGTATCGACTGAGAGAAACATATGTTGTCTTCGATTCTGTTGTAACATTTCGTTAATATGAGTTTAAAATTTTTCTCTTCTCAATTAGTCTCCTAGTTTAAAGTACTTTCTACATTTGTTAATATTTGTTGTCTATGTAATAAGTGAGTTACAATAAGTGAGTTATTTGTTGTCTATGTAATTTGTCTGGATATATATATAATTTGTTTAACTGAGACATCAATTGATAGAAGAGAGTTTCTTTTGAATTCCAGGTAAACCGAAGTCAACAATTAAAATTGTTTGTAAACTCCTTCTTCGTTACGGTTTAAGATATGTTTCAGTCGTCTAATTCCTTAGATTGGACTTAAAATATTCCAGTCAGTCATAATGAAACTGTTTTTAGTTTGATTTTGTAATTATTTCCTTATATCTGTGTTTTTAATAAATATTTTAAGATCGTTTAGATCAAATCGTTGTGTCTCTTTCCTAGTATATAGTACTATTACTCCGTTAGTACTATCTAAGTCTTTATCGTAAGGTGTTTTATGTTAAGTTCTGTCTTTAATAAGTATTTAATCTTTGTCTTACCTGAAATAAGTTGGACTATATTCTGTAGATGTTTTTGTCTTGATATCGATTTTTTACGATGGGGACTTCGCTATTTGTTCCATTCCTACAGGTGAGCTTAAAAAAGATACGTTGTGACATGATCTCCAGGATCAACCGCGTTATTCGTTCTTTTTCTTTGAAATTTCATATATATATATATATATTTTCCTTTTTTCATTTTGACAGAAATTAGTGTCTTCTGTATTAGTAAATACGTCTTTTAGGATTCTTAGATGTGTTCTTTGGATATTCTTGATTCACTGAATGATTCTAGTGTCCTAGAACGGGTGTATATAAAAAAATTTTCATTTGACAGGAAGGTTTCGTTATCTATTATTTACTTATGATTCAAACCCGACAGACTGTTCCTTGTCTTATAAAGTCATTAAAGTTTTACGGAAGTATCTCTGACGAACAATCAAGATAGATAGTCCCTTTCGTATCATTGAAATATCGTCTCTTTGATTTTCATAGAACTGGACCATTAACTTTAAAGATAATAGTTTTTCCCCCTCTATCTAGAGTCACGAGGGACTACACTTTAAGACTCTTCCTGTGTTCTTCTAAATGTATCAAAATGACTGTCCCCTACGTATTGGACTTAAAAAGGTACTCCTTTGTAGTCTTTTTGAGTTGGAGCCCTTGTAAGATATTTTATTGACCAGGGACATGAGATTTATTGTGTTACTGTGCTTTTCTTTCCAACTCCTTGACAATGTCTAATTCCCTCAGACTTCTCTTCACTGTTGATTTACGTTATATACTAGGACCTAAATCTTTATCTCTCCCTTTTTTTTTCGAGATTTCCTGACACACAGACACACACAGACACAGACACACACACACACGTACACACGCACATGGACACACACACACACACACACACACACACATACACACATGAGTCAGTGAGTCAAAGGTGAGAAAAAGTTAGGGTACCTGACATCGGGTGGTCCGAGGAGACAGGTAACTTAAAGATCCGTTCTTATGACCTCATCCGACAGTAAAGGATAAGGCCCCCTAGAAGGGTTGGGTCCCGAACTTGGGTTTAAAGAACGTAGAGGACGTGAACGTGGTGGTAGAGGAAATGGTGACGTGGTGGAACATGACATATTTCCTGTAATGACCGTATTAAATACTTTGACCCGACATCTACCATTTTATTTATATTTATAACATATCTACAATCCAAGAACTTAAACCAGTGTGTTCTCTTATAAGACAAAGATCCAATATAGACGACGACGACGACGACGATTCAGCGAAGTCAGCACAGGTTGAGACACGCTGGGGTATCTGTCGTCGGGTGGTCCGAGGCGACTGGGACCCTAAGAGGTCCGTTCTTGTGACCTCACCCAACGGTACAGGAAGAGGTTACGTACTTCCACTTTTCCCTTTCACTTCAGCGAGTCAGCACAGGCTGAGAATCGCTGGGGTGCCTGACGTCGGATGGTCCGAGGAGATGTGATTTCTCTTTTCTTGATACTGTATACGTTCAATGAGAGGTTACTAAGTCTTTATAGTATACACAAATATATATACATGTGTATATATTTCTCTATCTATTTTGTACTTTTTACGACATTTAATTACTTGGACAAGTTTCCTATAAGTCTTCAAGAGGTATTGAGGGTCTTATTCCAAATAGACACAGAAAGAAAAAAGGAGTACATCAACTTACAACTATTTTCACCCAAAAGGGTACAAACATAGTAGTAGAGTTAATTTCTATACTCAAAAGATCTAATCTACAGTTGAGTACTTCTCATGTCCTTGTCTACCCTTTAACAACTTTCTTGTACTCGGAATGTACAAGAGGCAGTAAACCCTTTGAAGGAAGGATAGATACTTGGAATCACAGAAACACATTGTTACTCTTGCAACAAGTCGTTCGTCGAGTCAGTACAAGCTGAGAAGACACTGGGGTACCTGACATCGGACGGTCCGAGGAGACGGGTACCCTAAAGGGTCCGTCCTTATGACCTCACCCAACGGTAAAGGAAGAGGTCCCCTAGCAGGGCTGGGTCCCTGGATTGGGATCAAAGAACGTAGAGGCCGTGACCGTTCACCTAAGAAATGGTGACTCGGTGTCCCTTCGGGCGAATGTTACCCTTATTAACATTATATATAATAAATAATTTATATTTATTTATAATATTTATAAACATTTATATAAATATTATAAATGTAAATAAATATTTATATTTATTTATAATATTTACATTTATAATATTTATAAACATTCTATATAAATAATAATATGGTTGAAATGTCCCGACGACACCCTTACCGTTTTTCTCTTTCATATTTATGTATGGAAAGTTTCATATTTTTTCATGTATATATTACGAGTCCGTTATGACCCGGAGACGAAGTACCGGAGTCTATAAAAGTGATAGGGAATCGTAGGAGTGGTACTGAGGGTCACAGAGGGGACTGACCAAAGCTTAAGAGACTCGAGCGGTAAGAGGAAGAGGAGTGACTCAGGGAGACGAGAACCACGGTAAGACATTCGCATGAGACGGAGTTCCAGGAACGTCAAGAGGAGTGGACAGACAGAGTGGTCTATTTGTGTTCCCGGGAGGGAAGGTCGAGGGACGAATGAGCAGTCTGTAGAATAGTCACTAAAGAGGGGTTTTATTGGATATTCTGTCATTTGTATGAATTGGGGATAACCAACGGAGAAACGAACTAAAAAGTTATAAATAGTGTGTGTTAGGTGGTACATACATACAAGTAAATGATTAACGGACACAGGAAGAAAACGAAGGGACCACCGAGTCTCCAATTTAGCAGACGGACGTTACGTCCTCTGGGGCCAAGATAGGGACCCAACCCTTCTAGGGAAGCTCTTCCTTTACCGTTGGGTGAGGTCATAAGAACAGACTTCTTAGGGCACCTGTCTCCTCGGACCATCCGATGTCAGGTACCCCAGAGTTTCTCAGTGTGTACTGACTCGTTGAAGTGAAAGTGTGTTAAAATTCCTGAATATAAATGAGTTATGACGTAAAAATCGTGTATTGTTCACGATTGTACAAATCGTGTATTGTTCACGATTGTAATTGTCTGAGAGTTATTTATAAACAATTTACTTTCTTACTTGTTCCTTCGGAACGTGTATAGATCATGTATGTATCACGAAGTGTCTTTAATAGAGTTCAGATAAATTAGTTTTACAGTAAAAAAAAGAGACAGCTGTAGACAGTGATAATTTATAGGGGTGACGATAATTCCGGGTAGATCAGTTTCCAGGTAGATCAGTTTCGATACCAAAAAGGTCATCAGCACATGCCTACACTCTCAACCTGATATTTCTTTCGACTGACGTCTTCTTAACTACGAAAACTTGACACCACAACTTCTTCTGAGAACTCTCAGGGAACCTGACGTTCCTGTAAGTTGGTCAGGTAGGATTTCCTTTAGTCAGGACTTATAAGTACCTTCCTGACTATGACTTCGACTTTGAGGTTATGAAACCGGTAGACTACACTTCTTTCTGGGACTACGGCCTTTTCTGACTTCCGTCCTCCCCTTCCCCTGTCTCCTACTCTACTAACCTACCGTAGTGGCTGAGTTACCTGTACCCAAATTCATTCGGGGTCCTCAACCACTACCTGTCCCTTCGACCCGTACGAAGTCATAGGTACCCCAGCGTTTCTCAGCCTGTACTGATTCGTTGACTTGACTTGACGAAGATTTTATGTTACTTAAATTCACGTGACCTAAAGTGTCATCAGAAAGTCTAATGACCTCTAATAAATTGTACATTGGTTTAGTCCGGACCTCTAGTGACTCAGTGTTAAGACTTCTTCCTTTCTTTCCTTTCTTCTTTATACGGAGTGTGTCTGTAAAATTATAACCGAGTAAAGAAAGAATCACCAAGGTGGATTAATAGTTCTGTCCCGTTAGGGGTTATCTCAACCTAAAAGAAAGAATGGGTTCAATATCTATTAACCGTCGACGAGTGAGTGAAGATTTATATTTTATCTTGAGAGTGTAAAGTTTGCGGTGTAGGAGAATGAGGTCTTTTCGTCTCGTGTAGAGTTTTTAAGTCGTTAACATAGACTACCCGTCACTGTGGTCGTCTGTCGGAAGACAGTTGTAGGTCCGACTGTTTACTGTTAGTTATAGGGTGACGGTGGACCCTAGACCCGGTGGACCCTGGGAGGCTCAGTGTCGGTCGAACAAGGAGTGAACGGTGACGGAAAGACGTCGACACCTGAGTCCAGACGTGACGTTGGACGGGACTGTCTAGGTCTTACTCCCTAGTCGACGAACCGAACAAGTCAAAGGTCCCGGTCCTTTTAGTCTGTCCGTTGGTTGAGGGGTCCCTGTAAGTAACTCAGACTTTTGATGATAATTTAATTTGGTATCTACTGGTGGTTAAACGTTTATAGACGTAAACGTTAGGAAAACCACGACCATAAGTGAAAGTCGTCTCTAGTTCTTTGTGTACTTGAGGTCTTATCCTTCGATAATATTCCGTAGGGACCGTTTTAAGAGTTTTGTTGTCTTTAAAGACAATCGTTAATAAAAGGGAAGGATGATGATTATTTACTCTGATTATTCAATATCGGTCACGAGATTTCGTGTCACTCTGGTCCAGAAATACGAGTAAGGATTTTGTGTGTTATATGTGACTTGGTTGATTCTTAAGTACTAAGTCTTAAGCAGGGTGGATTTCCCGAGGAATAACTCCTTGAATGAGAGAACGGAAGGGGGGAGGGGGAGCGGGGTGACCATATTTGTCAAAATTTTCATGGAGTCATAAAATTTAATAACTTGGGTTTAAGAGACAGAGTTCTTTACATTATCTTTTCCAGACATATGATAGAAAGGATCAGTCCATTCAGTTGTCTTACTGTCGTCCTTCGAACCACATCCTAGTTCCCGGGTCGTGAACCACTCGACATAACCAAGACCCAGAATATTGAAAGGTCCGACAAATACTAATAGAGTAAGTCCATCTCTCCACCTTCAACATACCCTCATCATGTACCTTTGACGAACCAGTGACCGACATTATTCCTTATTTTATGTAGGGTTTAATAAATGTGAAACGGATAACCGTAGAGTTTTAAAGGTAATGTGACAGTACATTTCTAAGTTTCTTTTGAGAGTAGGTCTTTTACTTCCGTCGAAGTTGAAGCTCTCATGGATTTTATACTTCAAAGGTCCGGACGAGTCTAAAACCATGGTTGAGACTTGTCATGTTATTCGAACTTTGTGTCTATAGAAAAAAAAAGGGGAACCGACACCGAGCCCCCGTACGTCCTAGAATCAAAGGATTGGTCCTTACCTTGGGGGTCTTGGGACCACCACGTTCGTACGTCAGAATTGGTGATCTGGTGGTCCCTTAAAGACTTCGTATCTATGGGAGTTCGTAATTCACAAGATTCATACTTGTATAATTTCCTTTCGAAAAAGGCAAGTTAACACGTTGACGTGGAATAAGAAAGTGGCCAAAGAAAGAAAGAATTTTGATTGACACATATCTTCCTACGTAACACCACACCCTTTTCATGTACTCGAGACCTCATCCATTGAGATCTAAGTTTAGAAACCAGTCAATTAATAATCAGTATAATGGAACTCGTTCACTGGTTAAAAGAGACTTAGAGTCAAAGGAGTAGTCATTCGACTAGACTAATTTAAGAGGGAATTCACTTACCATATACTCTACTCTATTATACAATTTACAAATATCATATTTTTCGGTTTTAGTATCAAACGAAAATTGAACCAATACAGACTAGTGTACTGAGTCTTTTTAAGGTAAATAATTTCGGAAGTTAATGACTTTAGGTATTTCATGGTTCTTTAATACTTTGTAAGTGTAAGACTCCATTCGGTGTAGGACTAAAAGTACTAGTTTTTGTCCTTAAAGAATAAAAATACTTTTAACTAAGTTGATATTGGGTTAGTCTTACCGTCTGACAGTTTGTTAATATGGAGTCCTTTCACTTGTTGACATTCTTTACCTATTTAAGGATCTTTACATGTTAGAAGGTTCTGACTCAGTCCTTCTTTATCTTTTATACTTGTCTGATAATGGTCATTACTTTGACTTAGTCAATAAAATTTTGAGAGTTGTTTGTTATCGAAGGGTCCATTTAAGATGTCTTGTAAAAAAATTTAATTAAATAAATAAAATTAACCTCCGATTAATGAAATGTTATAACATCACCAAAAACGGTAAGTAACTGTGCTTAGTCGGTACCCACGTGTACACAAGGGGTAGGACTTCGGGGGAGGGTGGAAGAAGGGGTAGGGTAGGGAGTCCCAGTAGGGTCACGTGGTCGGGACTCGTGGGACAGAGTACGTAGTTTGGGCCTGACCACTAGATAAAGTATATACCATTATATGTACAAAGTTACGATAAGAGAGTCTATTAGGGTGGGAGCAGAAGAGGGTGTCCCAGGTTTTCTGACAAAATATGTAGACACAGAGAAAACGACAGATTGTATATCCTAGTAACAATGGTAGAAAGATTTAAGGTATATATACACAATCATATGACATAACCACAAAAAGAAAGACTGAATGAAGTGAGACATATTATCCGAGGTCAAAGTAGGTGGAGTAATCTTGACTAAGTTTACGTAACAAAAATTACCGACTCATTATAAGGTAACACATATACATGGTGTCTTGACTGAATGATCTTTTCTGGGACTATGACCCTTTCTGACTTCCACCCTCCTCTTCCCCTGCTGTCTCCTACTCTACCAACCTACCGTAGTGGTTGAGTTACCTGTACTCAAGCTCATTTGAGATCCTGAACCACTATCTGTCCCTCCGAACCGCACGACGTCAGGTACCCCAACGTTTCTCAGTCTGTGTTGACTCGTTGACTTGACTTGACTTCAGTCCCTCAACCCTGTCCGTGTTTTGAATGGTCGTACTCTGCGTTTGAAGTCGTTTCGTGACACCATCGGGTCTCATTAGTTCTACCTGAGGAAGAGGTGTATCGTTGTAAGTCACAGGGACGACTCACTCGTAGACTTCTGTGTCTCCGATAGTCGATATTTTCCTTCCCTTTCTTTTCCTAATACTTTAAGTAAAACTCGAGACGTTTTTTCTAAGTCGGTTAGGATGTAAAGACAAAAGTTCCGAGGGGCAAAGATAGAATTATATTATATTACGTATACTTCTGTATACACTTGTACTCGTCCTAACGTTGGTACCGGTTTTTTATTAAGAAGCGTATACCCGATTATGTCCCGAGTTTTGACTGAGAATAGAGAACGGTGGCACATGCAGTAAGGTAAGGGATGTTGAGAAATAAGGGGTTTTGTAAAACATGGAGAACTGTGGTTAGGTCCTCCCTAGTCCATTACCAAAAGATCCACTAAGGTCCCGTGGCTGATGTACGGTCTCTAAAGTGTTGTTTAGAAGTGACATACACAATAGTGACCGTTACAATCGACTTATGGTCCTTTTCTCAAATCCAGGTTTATACGTGTCGATTATTCACCGTCTTAATCTTAAGTTTGGGTCAATAAAATGAGGATTCGTACAAGAAGGATGACGTTACACGTTCGTACTAATTTTTCCCTCTAAGTAAAGACGTTCGTCTTGGACACTATTTCCCGATATCAGAGTAATCTAAGTGGGTATCTATTAACCCTTGATCGAGAGTTAAGAAGAGAAATGATCCATCTGTCCGGATCCATCTTTGTCGTTACTTTGTATGTGAAGACAAAGTAGAAGATCCCACACTAGTGAGTAGATCTCGGTCTGTAGGACCTTACACTTCAGTTCACCCAGAATCTTTCGTAGTGATGCTTGTTTCGTCCACCTCCACTACCCTAAGGCCAACTCGAAAATGTTTAGGACTTTCTACTACGACACTTTCCCGACGTGAGTTATACGGTTGTTTAAACCTTTTGAGTCGTCACCGGTGTCCTGACCTTTTCCAGTCAAAATTAAGGTTAGAGTTTCTTTCCGTTACGGTTTCTTACGAGTTTGATGGTGTGTTAACGTGAGTAGAGTGTGCGATCATTTCTTTACGAGTTTTAAGAGGTGCGGTCCGAAGTCGTTGTGCACTTGGCACTTGTAAGACTACAAGTTCGACCAAAGGCTTTTCCGTCTCCTTGGTCTCTGGTTTAACGGTTGTAGGCGACCTAGTACCTTTTTCGTTCTCAAGGTCTTTTTGTAGATAAAGACGAAATAACTGATACGGTTTCGGAAACTGACACACCTAGTGTTATTTGACACCTTTTAAGACTTTCTCTACCCTTATGATCTGGTGGATTGGACGGAGAACTCTTTAGACATACGTTCCGGTCCTTCGTTGTCAATCTTGACCTGTACCTTGTTGTCTGACCAAGGTTTGTCCTTTTCCTGATGCAGTTCCGACATATGACAGTGGGACGAATAAATTGAAGATACGTCTCATGTAGTACTCTTTGTGACCTGACCTTCTTTGTGTTCGACCTTAGTTCTGACGGTCCTCTTTATAGTTATTGGAGTCTATACGTCTACTGTGGTGGGAATACCGTCTTTCACTTCTCTTTGATTTTTCGGAGAACTACTTTCATTTTCTCTTCTCACTTTTCCAACCGAATTTCGAGTTGTAAGTCTTTTACTTCTAGTACCGTAGACCAGGTCAGTGAGGTACCCTTTATCTACCTCTTTGTCACCTTTGTCACAGTCTGAAATAAAACCCCCCGAGGTTTAGTGACGTCTGCCAGTGACGTCGGTACTTTAATTTTCTGTGAGGAACCTTCTTTTCAATACTGGTTGTATCTATCGTATAAGTTTTCTCCTCTGTAATGAAACGGTTGATTCCAGGCAGATCAGTTCCGATCCCAAAAAGGTCATCAGTACATACCTACACTCTCAACCTGACACTTCTTCCGACTCACGGCTTCTTAACTACGAAAACTTGACACCACAACGTCTTCTGAGAACTCTCAGGGAACCTGACGTTCCTCTAGGTTGGTCAGGTAAGACTTCCTCTAGTTGGGACCCTAAAGAAACCTTCCTTACTACGATTTCGACTTTGAGGTCATGAAACCGGTGGAGTACACTTCTCGACTGAGTAACCTTTTCTGAGACTACGACCCTCCCTAACCCCCGTCCTCCTCTTCCCCTGCTGTCTCCTACTCTACCGACCTACCGTAGTGGCTGAACTAC